>CM041211.1:17151342-17751342 GCA_023065735.1 Coffea humblotiana
AGAAGTGTTGGAAAAGAAATACTCCTTAGAAGAGAAAAACAGAAAAATCTTGAATGCTTTGTCAAAGGACTGGGAGAGTAAGGTGACTGCCATTGAAGAGACTAAAGATTTGAATTCTATGGCTATTGAATCTCTCATTAATTCTCTAACCTCTTATGAGTTGAACCTTAAGACTAAGGTACAAGAAGAAGAGAATGCAAAGGTAAGAAAGGGCATTGCTCTAAAAACATCTCAAGATGAAGATGACTCGATTTTCTTGGATGAAGAAGATATAAATGTGGATAACAATGATCTAACTCTCATCACAAAAAGTTTCAAGAGAATTCTCAACAAAAGAAGATTCAGAAAAGGAGAATCTAACAATTCAAATTCCAATCAATTCAATTTTGTAAGAAACAAAGGAAAGTAAGAGACCAATAAAAAACAAGCCGACAAATGCTATGAATGCGGCCAATTTGAACACTACATGAGTAAATGTCTAATGAAGAAGAAGAAAGCAGAATGTCTAATGAAGAAGAAGAAAGCAGGAAGAAAATCAAGATTCTACAATTTTCAATTCACGTGGAATGAATGCAACTCCGATGGCAAAATTGAAGAGGAAGAAGAATCTGCTCAATTGGCTTTTATGGCCATTGGAGATAATGAGATAACAACTTCTAACCCTCAATTTGAAAGTGATGATGAAACTGATGATGATCTTGAATCTTTAATTAAAAAACTGCATGATAGTTTGAAAGAATTTTATATTAGAAACAAAAAATTAAAACATAAAATTGATTTTCTTCTTCAAAATAATACACGTCTTTTTCAAGAAAACAAGAAATTGAAAACTGAAAATGATTTCTTGAAATAGAATGAAATTGATTTACAAAATAAGTTTGATAGAAAAATAAGACTTTATGAAATGTTAAAAAAAGAACAAAGTGATTTAAAAAGAAGAATTGATATTTTAAATAAGTTGCTCCAACATAAAAAACAAGACTGTTTTCAAGAGAATGAATCAAAAACTGATCTTGGCACTCATGAGAAGAAGTTAAATTTTGGTGCAAATGAATTTACTATTTATAAGAGAAAATGAGTAAAATTTATTAAACCTGTTCATGTAAATAACTCTTTGATTATATGTAATTTTTGTTGTAAAAAAGGTCACATGAAAAGTGATTGTTATGTGAGGAAGAACATGAGAAGAGACATGAAATGCATGTAGATAGTTAGACTTGATGCTAACTCTCAAGAACTCAAAAATTAATGGGTACCATATATTAGTTCTTGAACTCTTGATTAGGTAAACTTGGTGAACATTATTAAGGTATCAAAATGGTTCATAAACAGTGAATGTTCAAAACACATGACCAATGATCCATTACAATTTATCAAATTCAAACCATATCTAATGGCATAGTGACATTTAGAGATGACGTGTTTCTACCTCAAAACCATTAAAACTTTTACATCTTGATTTGTTTGGTGCTACACAAATTGCTAACTTGGGTGGTAAGTGATATTGTTTAGTCATTATTGATGATTATTCTAGATACACTTGGGTGATTTTTTTTTGCTCACAAAGATGATACTTTCAAAAAATTTCATTTCCCTATTTGTAAAAGTTCAAAATCTGTTTGGTTTGAATATTATTAAATTTAGAAGTGTCAATTGTTCGGAATATAAATGTTGTGACTTTCTAAAATTTTATGATTACACTTTAGGTACTCTAGGGTCATCTGCACTTCATATTAGGATGTATATTTGGTATTTTCTCTTTTGATGTTTCAAGTACTCTGTATTAATGGATTTTGGTTAACATTGATGGTTTCTAGTTGAATTACTAATGCATTTTGGTTGATATTTCTCTGTTTGGTATTTCTTTTGATATTAATTCTCTATTTTTGGCTGATGATTGATGTTGGTTTGTTAGTGATTGCTAAATTTTGGTATCATTTCTCTGTTTTTGATTGGTATTTTGGATTCTCTGTTATGCCAACTACATTATAGATTATGGTTATTGGATTTTACTCTCATCTTATGATGACAAAAAGGGGAGAAATGGATGCTATGTGAAAGGGAGAGTTATTTTGAGATTATAAGTTTGGCACTTAAAATTTTTGATGCAATGAGTGAGGGGGAGCTTATACTCATATGCTCAATCTTTTCTTTTTTTCATCCATTGTTTTGTCATCATCAAAAAGAGGGAGAATGTTGACCTTGATCTTTAGTTTTTTATGTTTACAAAATAATGGATGATACTGATATGTCTTCAAGAAATACTGTCACCTATGAAGCAAATCTGATTCAAAGATCAAGTGTAATTGAAAGAGACAAAGGATGCTGAAAGCTGTCGAACGCTTGTGAAGATAGGACCGGACGTCCGATAAAGTGCGCAGCACTTCGGACGCATGAAGAACTCCATCACCGGACGTCCAAAAGAATTAAAATATTCCACCTAACTCACTGACCTCTTTCGGACGCATACATCAGAGATATCGGACGTCTGATAGCACTTCGAATGCATAGCATCAGAGGTACCGGACGTTCGAAAGGATTGAAGAAGATTTTTCAATTTCACCATCTACTTTCGGACGCAAGTATCAGAGACACCGGACGTCCAAAAAAATTGAAGAAAATATCTCTAACTTATTGCTTGCTGTTGGACATAAGAAACGGGAGTACCGGACGTACGACATTTCCAACGACTAGTTGACTTTTCAACTGCCTTCTACTTGGCATTGCTTTTCAACTTGTCCCTCTTCGCTTTAGGCTAATCTGTAGGTAATTTACTAATTACTAGGTAATTAACTAGATCAGCATACCAAGTCAATTGAAAATTTAAAAAAAATAATTAATCATCAGGAAATGTATCCTTGAATGGTACATTCTCCTCTCTAACTAGTATGTGATTTAAATGGTCAGTTACCAAATTCTCCGACTCTCTTTTATCCCTTATTTCTAAATCAAATTCTTGCAAGAGCAATATCCACCTTATAAGTCTCGGTTTCGCATCTTTGTTTGTCATTAGGTACTTTAACGCTGCATGATTAGAAAATATAATAACTTTAACACCTAATAAATATGACCTGAATTTTTCTAGAGCAAAAATAACTACAAGAAACTCTTTCTTAGTAGTGGAGTAATTCAGTTGATCTCCATTCAAGACTCAAGACGCATAGTAGATGGCGTGAGTTGCTTTTCCTATTATTTGCCCTAACATTGCCCCCACTGCATGGTCATTGGCGTCATACATGATCTCAAATGGAAGATTCCAGTCAGAAGGTTAGATGATTGGTGGCGACGTTAATAGCTCCTTTAACTTGTTGAATGCTCTCTCATACTCGACATCGAACTTGAAAACCACATCTTTTTGTAAGAGTTTGAATAGAAGAGCTCTAATTTTCGAGAAATCCTTGATAAATGTTCGGTAGAAACCTGCAGTCCAAAAAAGAACCCACTTCCCGCACACTCGTGGGTTAAGGTAAAGCAAATATAGTATCTATTTTAGCCTGATCGACCTCAATACCCTTAGAAGACACTACGTGACCTAGAACTATCTCATACTCAACCATAAAATGATATTTTTTTCAATTATACACGAGATTAGTTTCTATATATCTCAATAACATCAATTTCAGGTTATCTAGACAATTATCGAAACTGTCACTATAAACACTAAAATCATCCATGAAAATCTCAATAATTTTCTCAATATATTTTTAACAAAATGCTCACCATACACCTTTGAAATATCGTAGGGGTATTGTACAATTTGAAGAGCATTCGTCTATATACAAAGGTTCCGAACGAGCACGTGAAGGTCATCTTCTTTTGATCCTCTGATGCCATTGCAATTTGAAAATACCTTGAAAATTCATCCAAAAAAAAATAATAAATTCGACAAGTTAATCGCTCAATCATTTGGTCAATAAAAAGAAACGAAAAAATGATCCTTTTTCGTGACAGCGTTTAATTTGCGGTAGTCAATACACTGTCTCCATCTGGTGGGTTTGCGTACTGGTACTAGCTCACCCGTCTAGTTGGCCTCCACTATCACTTCTGCCTTCTTTGAAACTACTTGTACCAAACTCACCCATAGACTGTCTGATATTGTGTAAATAATTCCCACATCTAACAAGTTCAATATTTATTTCTTTACCACTTCCATCCTGACGAGATTGATCTCCTTTGAACTTGTCATACAGGTTTGATATCTTCTTCGAGCCTAATTTTATGCATACACATAGACAGGCTGATCTTTTTTATATCGGCGATGGTTCATCCTATCGCCTGCTTATATTCTCTAAAAACTCGAATTAGCTTGTCCTCTTATATCTCCGACAATTCTGCTGAGATAATCACCGGAAGTGTTTCCTTTTCGTCCAAATATACATAATTCAAGTGTTTCAGCAGAGAATTCAATTCTAACACAGGTGGCTGCACCATAGATGGTAGTACCCTTTGATGAAATTCGGGTATGAGCATAGGTGCGAGCGATTGTCGTGATTGTCGTAATTCATACTTTGTTGTTGTGATTGGCAGCGATTGCAACGCCTCAATCATACACTTCAACTCTTCACTCAACTCTACCTCAGGAGTTGTTTCCAAGTGGAGGTGTTTGGTTAAAGCAACCTCTAATTTACTCCTGTCAACAATTTCAAACACTTTTTGCACCGCAGGGTCAATAGCACTCACAGAAAAAATAGACCTGAAGTTAAAGTTTGAGAGGTATTTCATAATTTCAAAGATATTGAAATGAACAATTTTTTCATCAAATTTCATGGACAAGGTACCCTTATTAATATCAATTTTAGTCTGAATGGTCTACTTAATAGCAAAGGCGAGAGATCGGAAGAATGATCATCATCCATGTCAAATACATAAAAGCCAACTGGGAATACCAATTCATTAATTTTAACCAACACATTCTCGACCAACCCATCAGAGTTTGCATTTGTTCGGTCAGCTAATTGAATTATTATCTCAGTTTCTTTTAACGGACCTAGGTTCAGATAAGCATAGATAGATTTAGGCTTTACATTGATCGATACTCCTAAATCCAGTATGGCATTTCTAATCAAAGTATTACCTATCCTACAGGGGATAGTAAACATATCTGGATCCCCGCACTTCGGTGGGAGTTTCCTCTGTAGGACCGCTAACACGTTCTCCTCCACAATAACTCTTTCGTCTCCCCTCAGCCTTCTTCGGTTGACGCACAAATCCTTCAAAAATTTTGCATACTTTGGCACTTGTTTGATTGTATCTAACAGGGGAATGTTGATCTTTACCTTGCGGAACACCTCCAAGATCTCTTTCTTCTTATTCTACTTTTTCGATTTCTCCAACCTACTAGGAAAGAGAGGTGGATTAGTTTTAATCTCAATAATTGGGTCAGAAAGTACCACTGGATTTTTGCAGTTTCTATCCTCCTCTTCAAGCTCTTTCTCGATTTTTTCTTCGTCCTTGTCCTTTGAAGTCATGAGTTCGGGTCCCTGAATTTCCTTTCCGCTCCTTAAGGTCATTGCACTAACGTTATTCAGGTTTAGTTCAGGTTGGGATGACAATTTTCCTTAAACTTGGGATTCCAAGTGATTGATTGTTATTACCATCTGACTCATCTGACTCTGTATTGCTTGCATCTGTCCCATTTGATTCCTTAGATTCTGTAAATCAGAGTCCGTCTTTTGTTGAAATTGCCTGTTGCTTGTAATTAACTGCTTCATTATTTCTTCTAAGATGAGTTTGAGCTTGGAGGAGGTGGTGGCGGGCGAGTTTGATACTGCTGTTGATATCTTGGCTGCCTATTCGATGCAAAATTTGATTACCTATTTTCTTCATAGTTAAAGTTAGAGTGATCTCTCCAATCTGGATTGTATGTGTTCAAGTACGGGTCATATGGCTTTCTTGGCGCAGGCGCATGACCAACCATGTTTACTTGCTTCGCAATCTCTTCTTAAATCATCGAGCACATCTCTATAGAATGACCTATGGAAGTACAAACTCCACACACCTTGACTTGTGGTGCATTTCTTATAGTCAACTGCCTAACAAAGGATGTCAACTATTATTGGATAGAGGATGTTTCTACCTCATTCACTCTGCGTATCGGGACATTCTCTTTTTTACCGAACTGTTGCGTAGTTTCGATCATTCCTTCAATCAACTCTCACGTTTCTCGAGGAATCTTGTTCACCAGCGCCCTTCCACTTGCAACATCAATTATACTTCTGTCTCTGAAAAGTAACTCCTCGTAAAAGTATTGGATGAACAATTGCTCACTTATTTGATGCTGAGAGCATTTGATGCATAACTTTTTGAATGTCTCCCAGTAATCATACAGCGACTCTCCTAGTTGTTGCTTGATACCATATATCTCCTTTCTCAAACTTGTAACTCAAGATGTAGGAAAACATTTTTTCAAGAATTTTTTCTTCAACTGCTCCTAAGTGGTGATACTACCTGGAGGTAGGTAGCACAGTCAGTCTCTTGTTGAGTCCTTGAGAGAGAAGGAGAATGCCCTCATTTTTCTTTGTTTTTCTGTAATTCCTAAGGGTTTCATACTGTTGCAAATGATATCAAACTCTTACAAGTGTTTATGAGACTCATCACTTGCCAAACCATAAAAATATGGTAGAAGATGAATTAGGCCAGATTTTAATTTGAAAGGTGTGTTATCATTTAAATGTGAAAAAGTAATGTATAAGGGCTGCTGATTTAAATTAGAAGCAGCCAACTCCCTTAATGTCTGTGCATTAGCCATATTGACTGCTTCTCAGTCTGAGTCACCCGAAGTATCATCAAGTAAACTTGTTGCTTCAACTTTCGAGTTAAGTTTCTGAGATGCAGCACTAGATTGTTCTTCCCTGAGCTGTCTGGTCTCTTTACGCGTTCGGCATGCAGTCTTATCTCGATACGGATACGGGTGCGCAACAACTTCAACCTTGGGTCAAGGATCCTTTGGTCAACATTGGTGGTCCGATAACAAGATCAAAATCCAAGAGGGTGAAGGAATGCGGATACGGGTGCGCAACAACTTCAACCTTGGGTCAAGAATCCTTTGGTCAACATTGGTGGTCCGATGACAGGATCAAGATCCAAGAGGGTGAAGGAAGCTTTACGAGTCTTGATCATTCACCATACAAGCAAGGAGCAAGCTAAGTTTGAAGATTTGGTGGACCATGAAGTTACCTGTTCACTTGTACGTTTGAAGTGAAAGAATGATCTCATACTTATTAGCTTAGTTAGTAGTTGTTTTAAAGCTGCCTAGTTTAGTAGTTGTTAATCGCACAAAAGACATGTTGTCCTCTAGTTTTAATCCTTTTAGTAGTTTTATTAATTATTGGGCCTTATCGGGAAGCCATAAAGAGCTGGCTCTTTATGTGGGCCGAATTCCTATTCCTAGTTTAGGTATGTGAGTTTATGTGGGCCGGATTTGCCCTAGTTCTAGCCTATAAAAAGGCATCTCTTGTACGAGTAAAAGGACGAATATTACAAGCAGAAATCGTGAGGATTTTTCCTTCAAGTTCTTAATCGAACTTACTCTTGAATTCTTGAGTTTATAGTTTAGGATTCAAATCAGACTTTATCGATTAGTTTGTTCCCTAATCGTGGTGTCTCTTCATCCATCATTATTTACTTAAGGTTGCTGATTACCTTCGTGTGTCAGAGGTTTTGAGTTCATGAGAACAATCAAGTTCAATTTTTGTTGGGAGAAAAGATCCAACTCTGATATTACAAAGTTGGGAGGTTCTAGGAGGGTCTTCCCCTAGGGTTGCTCATCAGTTGGTATCAAGAGCATCAGGTTAATTCTCTTTCAATTGAAATTGCCCATATCTTGTTAGTTTGTGTCTTTTGTTAAAAAAAAAAACAAAAAAACTGTTCATCGTCACTATTCACCGCACTGTTCACTGTTCACGTACTGTTCATCCGAACAAAAAAACACTGTTTGGGTGTTGTCTTTTTGTGTTTTCTGTCCAAATTTCGTTCGTGGGTCTATTATACTTGTGTTTGGGTTGTTAGGGTTTAAAAAAAAAAAAGTCACGTACCTTATATTGTTTTAGTGTCCAAATTGCTGGAATTTTCTTTTGAGTATTGCTGAAATTCTGTTTTGCCTTTTCTTGAGTCTTGGTTGTTGTTCTTGCAAACCTTGGACACCACAATATAATTTGGGGAAGTTCTTGAGCTTCTTGAACAAAATTCTTGAAGTTCTTAAACCACCAAGTCTTGTTTTGAAAGTTCTTTGACAATAGATCAAGAACTAGGGTTTTCTTGAAATTTGCATAACCTTTCATCCGTTTCTTGAACTTGTTGGTGTGACCTGAATTTGTGTTCTTTGAAAAGCCAAAACAAAAAAGAACAAAAAAAACAAAAAAAAAGGAAGAAGAGAAGGAATCGGCTCGTACACAAAGGAAATCAGGTTTCCAAATCTTGAGTTTCCAAATTTTGATTGGTTTCCCAAATCTTGATTAGTTTCCAAATCTTGATTGATTTTCCAAATCTTGGGTTTCCAAATCTTGATTGGTCTCCAAATCTTGATTAGTTTCCAAATCTTGATTGGTTTCCCAAAACTTGCGTTTCCAAATCTTGATTGGTTTCCAAATCTTGAGTTTCCAATCTTGATTGAATTCCAACGACCCCAAACGACCTAACCAGCACCAAACACACCCAAATCAGTTTCCAAAACCAAACCTAAACTACCACAAACACCTTAACCAAACCGCCACTACAAGAAAATTTCCCTATTATGGCATACTTGTTAGGGCACTATTCAGTAAATGCCTCAAATAAACACTTAGTAAGGCATTAGGTAGTTTCTGCCATATTAGCACTTATTAATTAAATAAAAAAGGACAATGTATAAGGAACAAATATTATAAGAAAACTGAAAATAAAAGAATATAAAGAAAATATTTGTAGAGGCATTTTGGAAATGTGCCTCAACAACTATTAGAAGGAAAAACAATCCCAAATTGTCCCATTAAAAGAAGCGGCAAATTGTTTCATGAAAAAACAGAAAAAATGCCCCAAATTGGCGCCTAAGAGTAGCGGCAAAATTGTCCCAAAATCCCAAATCCCAAACCCCAAATGCCCATCTTTCTCCCTCACTCTCCCTCTCGGTCCTCTACCTATCTACCATCTCCCACACTTGTATTTTCAATTGACCCATCTCTTTCCCTCACACACACTCTCTCTGTCGCTTGAGTTAAGTTCCATTAGAGTACGTGGTTACATACTGTCATCGCCATTCTTCGAAGGGTAGGAAGGATTGAGATCGACTGTAACGGTGAAGGTGTACTCTTTGTTGAGGCTGAATCAGATTCAAGTGTCGATGATTTGGTGATTTTGCACCAAGTTTGGAGCTCAGGAGGCTCATTCCGACCGTCGATTGTTCTGGTGACATTTCTTCTTACCCCATCGTTATTTTCCAGGTAACCTTTTAGTCCTTTTGTGAATAACAAATTTTGCTACTACTACTACTATTTTTGCTACTTTAGTCTTCTCCATCTGAGACGGTGCTTGTTGAAGGTTTTTTCTAATTATTGTGTTTGACCATCAAAGGCTTGAATATTTTCCACAATGAAATGAATAATGAACAATAACCGAATGGATACATTGTCTGAAAATACTTGTCTCTAATCCAATCAATCTGGACCTCATAAAACTTATTGGAAAGTCTAGAGAAACATGGGCAACTAATGGGCTGCTTTTGGTTGTGGAGAGGTGTAGCGAAATTTGATTGGGGCATGTTTTCTCCCTTGACTTTTCTCCTTATCTAGCCATTGATTTCATTTTTTTTGGCGCTAATTATAGGTACTTATTATTTCATCAAATTCTTAAACAGTCCTAAGAATAAATAATCCACTCTCTGCCAATCTGTGAACAAAACGCACCTTAAAGGTTTCATTGTTAATTTAACATATTGAACAAAGTATCACATGAAGAATACAAAATCAAACTAAAGAGTACAATCAAATGCAACATTTGTAAGTTTGGCAGGAGATTAATGACCAGTAAGTTCTAATTCCCATCTTCTGTCGCAATAGCTTCATTTCTCCTCTAATTTATTTATACTTTTTTGTTTTTCAAGGAAGAGAAACCTAGACTTATCCATTATGTCTGCCACTATAAAATCGTTATTGTGCCACACTAATTGCTTCCCATGAATGGACCGAAAGAAAAGCAAAAAAAGAACTTGAGTTCGATTAATTTGTATTTGTGGTTTTGTTGAGTTTTTTGTTCCTGGCCAACTCAACTAATTGATTGATAATATCTGGTGCTCAATACTTGGAAGTTTAACGGAATATGTAGTAGTAGTGTAGACTTTAAGACTCGCGTACAAATTTACCTAAGTTGCTTTTACTTTATTTTGGACAGGTTTATATTTGCTGGTAAGTATTTGACGGAGGAAAAGTGTTAGACTTTGGTACTCTTGAGCAGGTACATTACTTTATTGGTCTAATTTTATGCGTTCACATGCCTAATTAGTCTTGTTCTAATTTGCTTTTGAATATAGCAGTTGGTAATTTATTATTTGAATTTTGATATTAAAAGTGTTCATACATTATAAACGTTTGCTGATATGAAATTGAGTATTTTAGTCTAATTTAATCTATCTTGTAATAAATTACAAAATTATTGGTTATTTTAGCTTTTATCTCATATAAAATGCATTATTTCAGGTACTCAATCATTAACGCTCCTTTATGTTGTTTGATGAGTAAATATTTGATAACTCTAATAATATGGATAAGAGTTGGATGTGGAAAGATAGAAGGAGTGGTGAATTTGAGAAGGGTCTGGAATTATTCTTAAACTATGCCTTTAAGCATTCAAGTCATGGGAATGGAATGATTGCTTGTCCATGTTCAGAATGTAAATGTGGAGTATGTGTGTCTAGGGCAGATGCAAAAATTCATTTGAAGGTGTTTGGATTTCTTAAGGGATACACACAGTGGGTAGCTCACGGGGAATTTGTATACTCTTCTGCACCAATACAGACCTCAGACAATGTTCCTTATAGCGTATCTGATATAGGTGATGACATGAATGGATTAGTTCATGAAGCCTTAGGAATACCGCAACAAGATCCTGCTATGGCTGGTACATTCGAATCTAATCAGGAACTACCTAATTCAGTTGCTGAAAAGTTTTATAAGTTAATTGATGATTCTCAACAAGAACTCTATCCTGGTTGTAAAAATTTTTCCAAGCTTTCGTTCATAATTCGCTTGCTTCACTTGAAGTGTCTGGGTAAATGGAGTAACAAAATCTTTGATATGCTTCTTGATTTGTTGAGAGAAGCATTTCCCGAAGCCATGGAAAAGTTGCCTAAATCTTACTATGAGTCTGAAAAATTAATGAAAGAATTAGGACTTGGATATGAAAAATATGATGCTTGTCCTAATGATTGCACTTTGTATTGGGGGGTAAATGCAAAAAGAACTTGTTGTGAAACATGCAAAGAACTTAGATGGGAAGCATCAGAAAATGATCCAATCGGTGAGAAAAGAAAAGTCGCACGTAAGGTTTTATGGCATTTTCCACTAAAACCCAGGTTGCAACGTTTATTTATGTCATCTAAAACTGCAAAGCATATGAGATGGCACTCGGAGGGTCGTACTAAGGATGGTTATATGAGACACCCTGCTGATTCCCCTGCTTGGAAAACATTCGATTATCAGCATACAGATTTTTCTAAGGATCCTCGTAATGTTAGGTTGGGGTTGGCTTCCGATGGATTTAATCCATTCAAAAGTATGAGCTCTACTCATAGTACATGGCCGGTGATTTTGATACCTTATAATTTACCGCCTTGGATGTGTATGAAACAACCATACTTAATGTTGTCATTGTTGATACCAGGTCCACATGCTCCTGGTAATGATATTGATGTATATTTACAACCTCTAATCAAAGAATTGAAAGAATTGTGGGAAATGGGGATCAATACATACGATGCATCTTACAAACAAAACTTTCAATTAAGAGCAGCATTATTGTGGACTATCAGTGATTTTCCTGGCTATGCAGTTTTATCCGGTTGGAGTACTAAAGGAAAATATGCATGCCCTGTTTGTCATAAACACACAACTTCAGAACGGTTAAAACATAAGGATTGTTATATGGGCCATAGAAAATTTTTGGATCTGGCTCATACTTTTAGGAGGAATTCCCGAGCTTTTAATGGAAAGGAAGAACATGGGAGAGCTCCTGAAAAATTGATGGGGTCTACAATTTTATCTGAATTGGAAAATTTTCAAATCAGATTTGGAAAATTAGTTGATGATAATCCAACATTGCCATTCAGTTGGAAAAAGTTGAGCATTTTCTTTGATCTTCCTTATTGGAAAGATAATTTAATTCGTCATAATTTGGATGTCATGCATATTGAAAAGAATATTTGTGATTGCATTGTTGGGACATTGTTGAATCTGGATAAAACTAAGGATGATTATACTGCACGCTGTGATTTACGTGACATGGGTATAAGGCCAGAACTTCATCCAGTTGAGAAAGAAAATGGTAGATTTTATTTGCCTCCAGCCTGCTTTACAATGGACAGGAAGGAAAAAGAAATTTTTTGTAAAGTGCTAAAAAAAGTGAAGGTACCGGATGGGTATGCAGCTAATATATCTAGGTGCGTGAAAGTGAAGCCACCCAAAATTTATGGACTTAAGAGCCATGATAACCATATTTTGATGCAGCAGTTGTTGCCAATAGCTTTGAGAAAAACATTATCAAAGGCAGTCCGCTCTCCATTGATTAAATTGAGTAGGTACTTTCGAAAGTTGTGCTCTAAAGTCCTTTGTGCTGAAGATTTAGTCCACATGGAGAAGGAGATTGCTATTATACTTTGTCAACTCGAGAGAATCTTTCCACCATCTTTTTTTGTTATCATGGTGCATTTATCTATCCATTTGGCCACCGAGGCAAAAATTGGAGGACCAGTCCATTATCGCTGGATGTATCCTATTGAAAGGTATGTGTTCTAAAATTAAATTAATAATCTTAATATTTATTTATTTATTTGGGCACTTTTTAGTCTTATGATATCATATTTCTTCTAAGGTACTTGGGCACCTTGAAGTCTTATGTTCGAAACAAAAGTCGACCAGAAGGTTGCATTGCTGAAGGGTATATAGCAGAAGAGTGCTTGACATTTTGTTCATTTTTCTTGGCTGATTATGTGGAGACAAAATTGAATCGATCAAACAGAAATGAAGATGTTGCTAAAAGTTCTTCAACTGGATTAGATTTGTTCTCAATGTCAACTCGTCCATTAGGCAAAGGAATTCCCACTAAATTCAGTGATGAGGTTTTGAGAAAAGCACATCAATATGTCCTATTCAATTGTGACTATGTCAATCCCTATATCAAGTAAGTAAATAGTATTTCAAAAATGTCCTATTCAAAGTTATCTAGAACTCATTGAATATTGAAATTGCAGCCAGCATTATCAATTGATTCAAGAAAGGAATCCCCGAGCTGGAAAACATGTTATTGAACTGATGCATAGTGAGAATTTCGCATCTTGGTTTGCCAATCATGTATGTATTATTAACATGCTAGTTATTAGCTGTTTTTACTACAAATCTGTCTCTAATGTTCTTATATATAATACAGATTGAGCATAATCTAGAATGCAAGGGAGACACATTGCTTATAGATTTGAAGCAGCTTGCTAAGGGTCCAAATATTGTTGGGATGCAATACAAAGGACTGCTTGTCAATGGTTTTCGATTTCATACAAGAGAGTTGGAGAAAAAAAGAAAAACGCAAAATAGTGGAGTCATGGTTAATGCCACAACCTCAAGTTTTGCAAGTGCAAAAGATAATAATCCAGTTTTGAGTGATTTGGATTATTACGGAATTTTGACTAACATCATTGAGTTAGACTACAGAGAAGGTCGAAAAGTGCTGTTATTTGAATGTGATTGGGTCTCCAAAGGAAAAAGGCTAAAGCAAGATGAGGATGGGTTCATGTTAGCCAACTTTTTGAATGTAAAGCAGCACAATGAACCTTATATTCTTGCTGTTCAAGCGTCACAAGTATTTTATGTGGAAGATCCCCTTGAAAATGGGTGGCATGTTGTTATCACCACAAGACCAAGAGCCGAGTACAACATGGATCATGTGGGTGATGTGGACATGTACTTGCAAAGTCCAATTTCAAATGTACAGTTGGAAGATGACAATGGAGATGTTAGCTACATCCGTGATGATGTTCAAGGAGTCGAATTTATTCCCAACTAGGCCAAATTCATGATATGCGTAGATTCGATGTTTTATTAATTTGTTGCATGTAGACTTATCAAATTTTCTTTGGCTATGCCTAATGTTGATGTACCATGTTATTTATTTAGTTCTTCTTAATTGCTGAAGTTTCATTTTTACATTGAATGTGCTGAGTTTTAGTTGTAGTTTATTAACTTTATTAAATTGGGCTAAATGTTACATGAATTGGCTAGGACTAAGAAAGGAAGAAATCCCAGCAGCAACCGACTTATTGATGAACCAATTGATGAGCATATGGAAAATCAAGCTATAAGAGTGGAAGAGCTTCAGAACACAGGTATTAGTAAGAGTATTTGACATTTTTAAATATATTATTGCATAGACACAAATAAATATTTTTCTTATTTTTTTAGATGATGAGACTGATGGTGATGTGGAGGCAAAAAAAACACGAGGACCAACATATATGACAAGTGTTTGGGGTCAGCCTACATCTCATCGTTATAAAGTTAGATTCAACAAACTTGGCAAACCAGTGGGCAAAAATAAATCAAGATTGACTGAGTTCTTGGGTACAATATCAAGAAATGGTTCATATGCCCCCAATTGACGTCCAAGATTGGCGAAAAATTGACCAAGTCTCGAAAGAAAAGACATGTTAAAGATTGTCAAGGTAATAATTTCAAATCAGTTTACACATGAATGAATATTTGTTAGTTTATTTATGATATGATTGTTGGAATCTAAGCACATGAAATATATTGTAGGAAAAATTTGATGTCCCTCCTAGTGCAAAAATTTGGATTCTTCGTGCTTTGGGCAAGTATTGGAGGAATTGGAAGGCATGGATTAAAAGCAACATACATACAAGCCAAATATACAAGTTGAAACTCAAATGCTCAGTTTAGATGTGCGAGTGGTAAAAGATCAATATAAAGTCATTGCTGATTATTGGGGAGTTGGAAGATACAAAGGTATATGGATATTCCCTTTATGTAATTGTATATCAATTATTTTGGACTTATTTCTAAAATATTCGTATGTGATATAGAAAATCAGTGAAAAAAATAAAAAAGCAAGGGCAATGAAGACCACAATCATAATACCGGGAAGAAATCATTTGCCCAGATTCGAGCAAAAATGGTAAACATTTTTGGGCTATTGTGAGAACCCGAAAATTTTCACATTTTCACGTATTATTTTATTTCCTTGGCCATATTTTATACTGTCCTTTGAAAATATTAAATGTTTTGTACATTTTACAAGTAAGTACAATTTTTAAATCATTTTCCTAGTATAAGTTAGTGTACATAACTTGAAGTGCATTTGTTCGATGTGGGGCCCGCTAGTGCGTTATAATTTTGCCGATTAGGTGATGGAATACTAAGTGATATTATTCTACATGGTGTTAGAAGATAATTAGAGGTTAGTTAGCTACTTGAATCATTGGAGGAGAATAGATAAGCTTAGAAACTTCAAGAGGCCATGTGTCATGATTTGATTGGAAGTTGGACTTTGACCAAGAAGATTAACTTTCTTCAAACCAAAATTTGACCAATTTTCCTTCCATTTTTTTCTTGTCTTGGCCGAACCATTGGAGGAGAAAACAAGAGAGAGAGCTCTTCAATTCCTAGCTTCAATCCTTGCCCAAATCTTGAGTTTTAACCAACCAAATTGAAAACTACACCATACAAGTGCTAGCTAAGGGAAATTGAAGGCCTTGGTGGAGTTGTTTTGGGAGGAGGAAGTCTAAGCTACCAACTTTCTTTGAGGTTTCAAGGTAAGATTGCTAAGAACATCCTTTTTGTTTCCAATAGTTGCAAATTAGTGGCCTATGGTGGCTTGCTAACATGATTAATGGATGATTTTGTGGATTAATGGAGAGTTGGTTAAATTTCTGATTTTATTGGGAATTTTCTGCCCTAATCTGACCAGTGTTGTTCGGCCATGATGGAGGCCGAATTGGGACTTAGCTCAAAAACATGAAAGTTGTATAGAATTGAGTGTAGGTTATGCCTGTAAAATTTCAGCTCAATCGGAGCACTGTAGCCTGTGAAATGACTATTTTACCCCTGCTGCCCTGTTTCTGTCCGGAAATGATAATCAGCCCCTGTATTTGGCTCTTTTGGCTGGGAAGATTACTGAATTAGCTTTTTATGCCTTCTTAAGAATTGTAGCCTTGTATCTTAGCTTTCATATGGCTTTGGAATCAACTGAATCGGAGTTTTGTGTGCTGAGTTATGTTGGAATATTTGGGCCTGGTTTTGGATGGCTGTAAAGCTTCAATTGGTTGCATTTTAAGGGTGTTTGATAGCTTATGGTTGGTATTTGCCAATTATGATTGAATGGTATGATTTGGTGGTTGGTTGTAGGATGGAAAAGTAAGGAAAAAACAAGGGGAAATGCTGTCCGTTTATTTTCTTGAACTTGAGTGAATGGAAATGAGATTGGAATGTAGTTTTGTGATGCATTAGACTTACTTGGCTTACTTGGCTTAGAGTAACTTAGTTCCACTTGAGTAGTGTTATGTGAGCTAGTTTACTTGCATTTGTACATTTCCATTTGTACCATAATGTTTGGTTCCAATTGTCGAGTTTTGAACTTCAAATACGTGTTCATTTTCGTTCCGAAACAAAAGGAGTGGCCTAGGGTTTCTCGGCCCACAAAACCTAATTTTAAACGCGCAAGGTTTTAAAGTGTGAATTCAAGGTATTTAATTACCTTTTTCATATGATTTTTAACCAAGATACTTGTTATACATTAATTCTTTGCAAATGTGTTAGTTTTGAGCCAAAAACACGTTTTACGAAAAATTAGGAAAAACTACTGTTCACTATCCGGCCGTGTAGCCGGCCAAGTTCTGGCCGGATTCTGACGTGGCAACTGTTTTAAATTTTCCGATTTAATTTTCTAAAACCTTTTGAGCTTAGTTTTATGTTTGATTTGGAAAACCTTTAGTTACTCATTTCCTTTGATCAAAATGTACTCTTTCCACTTCTAAAATCATACTTTTACTTTGTATTTGTTTTATTCGGATTTCTTTGACTCACCCACATATTTTGATGATAGAACCATAATGTATTCTCTTGATTACTCTTAGGGTTTCTTGGAGACTAGGGTTGAGATCCGGAGGGATACTTTGGACGTTTTGGCTTGCTTAGGTGAGTGTTCTATATACGTTATGTTTCATTGACTATGTGGCTAGTTGAAATACTTGATTAAATGTTAAATGTTCTCAATGATTGCAAAAAATGATTTTTACTAGGCGAGTGTGTACTTTATCGCACTCGGCCCAAATGAACGTGAAATGGAATGATTGAATGATTAAATGTTACTTGTGCATGAATGTAAGCCTTCTGGCTGAACTGGGCCCTTGCCTTTTGTTACTGGTCGACTCGAGCCAGAAGCGGACTCGGTCGGGCGATTAGTGACTCTGGGTTAATGTGAATGTTTGGTATACTCGAGTATGACCATGAAGTTTGGGAAGGACTGGCCAGTGCGCTGGCCAGAAGGGGAAGAACGAAATGAACGAATGAAATGGCAAGAATAACGGAGGGATTTTCAATGACAAATGAAATTTTTCTAAATGATTGAAGGAATGGATGGTCGATGAACGAACGAACGAATGACTCCATGTATCCTTTTAATGAATGTGCTATTCTTGCTTTATATCGTAAACGTTATTTGGATTACTTGTTGTTACAGGCTAATGTCCTTGTTTAATTGCTAGTTGAGTATATAGAATCTCGCTGGGCTTTTAGCTCATTCCACGTCTTTTGTTTTCCTTAACAGGGGCTGCGAGCAAGGGCGAGAGACCTGTATAGTATAGTTTAGCCTTTTGTATTGTTTTGGCTTTTGATCTGGTTCTAGTGCTTGATTAGGGTTGGAATGTACTAAGAATTTAAAAGCTTATGTATACATTTGGGACTGTATTTTTGGTTGAGCTTGAGGTGAATGTAATTTTATGGTTCAAGGCTGGGTTTCGTTTCCGCTTATTCTCGAGGCTTTATCTTACTTTCTTTGATGTGAGTGAACGAGTCCTGGCGAGAGCTGGGCAGGCGGTCCGCCGAACCCTTTGGTTCGCCTTAGGGTAAGGTGGGGCTGTCACAGCTATTCTATTATGCTTCATTTAATATTATTTCAATTTGTTTAACCAAAAATTCTTTTTGATACAGAAGAAACAATTAGGCCGCAATCCTTCAAGAGTTGAAATGTTCAATTACTGCTACACTGATAATAAAGGAAACCCATCTAGTAGTGCAGCCAGCTAATATTATGGTAAGTAAAATCTTTCATTATGCAGTTTACTTGCTTTAAAATATGTTAGAAAGATGTATCCATTACTTTCTAATCCATATTAGGATTGTACAAATGTAATCATTGTTTTACTCTTTTCACTTTTGCAACTTGCAATGAATGAAAAGGTTAGTCAATTGCCTCCTGATATTGAAGATCCTATTGGAAAAAATGATATATTTGCACAAGTAGTTGGGCAAGACAAGCATGGGCATGTACGGATGTATGGTTTTGGTATATGTCCAACTGATGTGTGGGGTGATGAACCAAGTCGAAGTGGGTCTCAGCGACTAGTGTTGGATCAAAAACATGAAATATTAGAGATGAAGGCAAAATTTGCTCAGCAAGACGAACAAATTAAAGATCAAGCAAGAGAACTTGCTAACCTGAAAGCTTATTTAGAGCAACAAAATGGTCATAACTTCTTGAATCAATCAAGAATCACTTCAACATCATCTAATCATATGTCAACCTCAAGTTCCAGTCTTAGACCTCTTAAAGTAAGTTTTTTAATACATTTGTTAGGTAATGGCAGTCCTCTTTACTTGAATCTGATATTTAGGCATGTTTTGCTATTACAATCTGAAAGCAATTTTAGTTTAGTTATTTTTATATTTGTTACATGTTACTCTTGAATAGTTGTGGACTTTTGTAGAAGTATAGTTCATAGTTTTCTTACTATAATGTTACTTACTAAACAACATGGACTGGAATTTTGATGTGACTGCCTTTGCTTATGGTTAGTTTTATGATGTTTCGGGTATTGCATTTCATGTAGGAGGGAGACTGGATTTCTCTTTTTAGCTTAGATGAGCCAACAAAAGTTGTGGCAATTGGACGGCTTCAATCTCTTGATCCTTCTGCAATAGTTGGGGCCAACCACTAGGCTCGAATTGGTGTGAAGTGCTAGTTCAAGTCGTGGTTGAACGTGATGAGCATTTGATTAGGCCTTATGTGCCATTGCAGACAATTGCTGATTCATTGGTGCTCCTATAGCTTGCCAAACAAAACTAGTATGTTTTTCCTTTTCTAGCTTACAAATTATGTTAAACTATTAATATCTCATATGTCTGTCTCATTTGATAATTACGATAGATTTTAATACATAATATACTTATGCTATAGGTAAAAATTTGGCGAAGATTGATGTGCTGAAATTCAAAAGTGGACAAGGTGTTGCAGCATGTGGATACTTATCCATTTATATGGAAGTGCTCTAACTGCAAAAGGACAAAGTGTTGCTGCATATATTACAAGAAGTTGGTCTACTAGCGGTTTAGTTGATTTTAATTTATCTGGTGCTATTTAGGTGAAATCGTGGCAAACAATCAGTAGGACATTCTAACTATTTCATGAATGTTAACTCAAATATTATGTATTTTTTGCAAGGATGAAAGTTTAATTGGTTGGTTGAAAAAACTACTAGTAGTTATGAGTACTTCAATTTTAATCATTGGTTATGGTGATAATTTGGATTTGGTTTTTCAATCAAATATTGTTGGTTTTGGTCATTGACTGTGAGATGTCCAATATGAATGTATGACTATATTGATACAATAGGGATATTATATTCACAGCAGTATCGTGGCTGGGCATAAAAAAGAAAAAAATCCTGTCTATTAAGGCACTTGTAAGTGCCGCGATAAGGGTTTTTCGTAGTAGAAATTTTCTTGTTATACAGCAGGTTTTTCAGGCATTTTAAAAACACCTTTACAGGTTAATATAGAGGCATTTGCCAATATCTACATTAAGCTATATAGTGACATACTTGCATGACTCAATAACAACCATTTCTTGACAAATACTACTGTCTCAAGAATGGACTGTTAAGGCATTTTAAAGCGTCAACTTAAAGTTAAGATGGCATTGTTTTGTGCCTCTAAAAAGTTAAGATTTTGAAAGTTGAATCCCAATTAAGGCATTTTTTGTTGTAAGCATTATAACGTTGTTGTGGCACTTCTAAATGTCTGAATTGTTTTTTATGTCATGGCACTTAATTGTGCCTTAAAAAGCTTTTGTGACATAGGTTTTACATGGCACACTAAGTATGTGCCTCAATATATTAAATGCCTCAACAGAGTGTGACTTGTGACATTTTGATGCGCCTCTATAAGCGGTTTTTCTAGTAGTGCGCCTTTGAATTCTTGAGATACTAAAATCGGTTGAGCTAGTTTTTGCGAACCAATTTGACTGAAATTTGAGAACTGGTTCTTGCATTATTTGAGCAACCCAAAAACACCACTTACCTTCCAAAATACTGACCAAAAACTCAGCAAAACAGCAGCTCAAAAAAAGTTCCAGCTTCGGGTAGAGTTTTTCTAGGATTTGCAAGAAAAATTCTGCTTTGTGTCTTGTTACTTGCTTATAGCGTAATTAATTCTGAACTTTTTGAGAGTTTGAGTTGTTTTAAGAACTTCGAGAAAGAAAATTGAGAGTGTGTGTGTTTTTTTTCCTTGAGTGATACACGAGTACTTTGCAAGGTAGACTAGGATACACTTGTTTTGTAGGTTTGACAATATGTCTCAAGAGGGGAACATATCCGAGCCGACTGAGACCGAAGTATCACTCAAACTGGTGCTCCAAGCTCTTCGAAAACAAGTGGAGAGACGTGAATTTGTGATGACACAATTATCCGACAGGTTGGCTGCCATTGAGATGCGAGGTACCGGAGATACACACAATAGGGTTTCAAGTGTTTAGAATGATGATCATGATGTTGATGATGAGGGATATCATTCCAACACCTCATTTCGATCAAGGAAAAGCCAAAGGGGAGCGAGGGAACACAAACATAAACCCAAGCGAGAGAACAAATCTCTCAAGAGGAGGGGTTCCATGCAAACTACCTCTTTAAAGCCGGTTTATACAAGAGGTGATAAGAAGGTTCATTCAACATTTTCTAGGCCTAAACCTAGAGTTGAACCACCTTATGCGGAGTCATTTTGGGAGACATATCAACGTCTTCTACACCAAAAACAAATGGAGTCAAATGGATGCTATCAAAGTGAGTTTTCTGAGAAGGAGGTAGCTGATCCTATTCCCAACAAAGGAGTATCTCATCCTATTGAACCATTTGTTGAGGAGGTTGATAGTGAGAAAAACAATCGAGGGCGTTAAGCTAGATAAAGAGATGGAAAAATCTGATGAGATGAGTGGTAAAAAGGAAGAAAAAAGAGAAAGTGAGCCGATTTTGAGCAAAAATGTGAGGGTTTATTGTTTTCCTAATGAACTTACCTTTGCTTTGTTTAGTGTTTCTTCGTTTGTGCAGATTAAGCAAAGTCAAGTGAAGTTAGTCATGCCATGCTCCATTCCAAATCACTTGTACAATTCACTAGTTTCCATGGAGTTTGTCTTTTAGGAATTAAATCTATTTGGGATCACCTCATGGAACAATTTCAATTCAAATCTGTCCATACCAAAGGGGAATCAATTCAAACCCACCATGAAGGGAGAATTCCAAATTTTGACTCTCATTTGCTACCTATGGTTCATTCATCATCTTTACCTTCTTTTGAGTATAATTTCCATCCTAACACTTGTATTTCTTATACAGATTTTGAAGGAAAGTGTAAAAGGCTAGCAATGCCTTCTCAAGTTGAATCAATTGGTGGAAGGAATAATGAAGTGTCAAAGGGAGTTTTCACACTTAAAACTTGTTCTATACCTTCTTACCATTTAGTTGATGATGTACCATTATTTCTTTACCCAATTTCTAATTTGTTTCAAGTTGAAGGTTATTTTGTTTTTGTAGGTTGTAAAGCTGTCCAAAATTTTCCAGTTTTGCTTAAAGACTTACAACCTGATTTCGTGCTTATTCCAACTAAACGTGGTGATCTTTCATGCTTATTCACACATCTAAAAGCTGGTGGCCAAGTGCTCAATTAGTCAACTTCAACTTGTGCTAGTTCGAGTAACCCTCATGCAATGGAATTCAATTATTTGCTACCTTATATGTTGGAAGATGAGAAATTGTGTGTCACGCAAGATCCCAAAGCTGTCCTCCACGAGTTGTTTAGTGCCTCATTCATGCAACAAGTTGCTCCCATTTTATCCATGCAAGATGATTCAATTCAATGTCAACTAGTGCTGGATTTTCCACCTTTGCACAATCAAGGTGTCAATGTGAAGATCCATGATCAAAGGCTAATTAGAGAGTTTTGGATTGCCACTTGCGATTTTCACACGCCTTACACAAGCTCTTTCCTACCTTGGCGCATGTCCTTGTTTGAGAGCTTCCCGAAGTTGACCAAACGACATGCAACATGGCTCATAGTCACTCATCTATTTCCAAACATTGCTGTCCTTTAAGCGCACCGTCGATTTGTGGACAAATCACTTTCAAGAGGAGACTTTGAAGATTCGAGAACGAATCTTTTCGAGGAAAGAGGGAATGATGCGGATACGGGTGCGCAACAACTTCAACCTTGGGTCAAGGATCCTTTGGTCAACATTGGTGGTCCGATGACAAGATCAAGATCCAAGAGGGTGAAGGAACCTTTACGAGTCTTGATCATTCACCATACAAGCAAGGAGCAAGCTAAGTTTGAAGATTTGGTGGACCATGAAGTTACCTTGTTCACTTGTACGTTTGAAGTGAAAGAATGATCTCATACTTATTAGCTTAGTTAGTAGTTGTTGTAAAGCTGCCTAGTTTAGTAGTTGTTAATCGCACAAAGGACATGTTGTCCTCTAGTTTTAATCCTTTTAGTAGTTTTATTAATTATTGGGCCTTATCGGGAAGCCATAAAGAGCTGGCTCTTTATGTGGGCCGAATTCCTATTCCTAGTTTAGGTAGGTGAGTTTATGTGGGCCGGATTTGCCCTAGTTCCAGCCTATAACAAGGCATCTCTTGTACGAGTAAAAGGACGAATATTACAACCAGAAATCGTGAGGATTTTTCCTTCAAGTTCTTAATCGAACTTACTCTTGAATTCTTGAGTTTATAGCTTAGGATTCAAATCAGACTTTATCGATTAGTTTGTTCCTTAATCGTGGTGTCTCTTCATCCATCATTATTTACTTAAGATTGCTGATTACCTTCGTGTGTCAGAGGTTTTGAGTTCATGAGAACAATCAAGTTCAATTTTTGTTGGGAGAAAAGATCCAACTCTGATATTACAAAGTTGGGAGGTTCTAGGAGGGTCTTCCCCTAGGGTTGCTCATCATATCTACTTCGAGATCAAAAAATTAATTCACTTGTACGAAAAGAACGAGGCATAAACTAGAAAAGACATCAAGAAAATTAAAACGAAAAAGAACTTAAAAAGAAACAAATTAACTAACGCTAGTCCCGGGCAATGGTACAAAAAATTGACAGGTTGTCGATACCTGTTCAATAATAATAATGATAATCTTAGTTGTCAACAAAGCGGTTTCGAATTAATTTTAGTACTGGAGTAGGGACTTTTGAAAATACAATGGGTTACAAGATTCACCCTGATTCCGAAGAGTTTGCTAAATCCGATATACCAGAATTTATTCACGAGAACTTGTTAATTTGTATATGGGGCAAGTAGGGGTCGAATTCACAGGGATTGGGAGTAATTTGATTTAACTAAAGTTCAAGTTATTGGTAGATTTATGGAAATTAACAATAAGCTATGCTAATCGAATATTGCAATTAAATAAAAATTAAATAGCAAACTGTAAAAACTCAAAGAGTATTGGACAGCTCTAGTCAAGAAATAACTTCGGAAATGATTTTTTTAATTGACCATCAATGCAAGAATGATTCCGCATATAAACTGATAAACAAGTTATAATTGTCAAACGAGCGATGGCAATCAATTTCTCCGTAATTATTGATAGCTAAGGTACAATCGTTGGCTATTGTCCTAATTGCAAAATAATTCTAAGTACGACCGTAGAATTAAATTTCACAATTGTTTTAAGATTTAGACAAACCCTGTTCTAACCAAACAACACGTTACGAGGGTTGTTCACAAATTAGCCCACATATTTCCCTGACGTAATCCCGATTATGTTAGTTGTCACTAATTTAGAACAATCAAATAATTACGGATTTAATTATTCTAATTGGCTTCAGGTTATTGAATTACTCTAACATCCGAGCTAAGGATAATTGAATAATACAACAACCATAAGATAATAAAGTAGGAAATATACGAATACTAGAAAATAATAGGAAACTAAAATCAGTTAGATCTCACAATTTAAGTCGAACCAAATCTTCCGTTGTTCCTCGACTAGAAGTATAGACTTAGTTCATCTCCGTTGAGAAAAACCCACGCAAGATTGCAGAGATAGTTGCGGTGTACATTGTCCTCAATTTGGAAGGAAGAAATGATGGAATAAGAATGATAATAATGAAAAGAACTACCGCAAAATTATAAGTGAGTCAAGTTTTTAAATCATTTTCCTTGAATAAGTTGGTTCATGTTAAGTTTGAAATGTATTATGGACGTGGGACCCACTAATACGGTAAGTGCGGTAAAATTTTGACTACATGGTGAAGTTTTGCATAAAGAGATGTTATTTTATAAGGTGTTAAGGGACAATTAGAGATTAGTTAGATCAATTAGCTTTGGAAGACAAGAAGAAGAGAACAAAATCTTAGGACGCCATTTATCGCAAAACCGTTGGATGTTGGATTTTGACCAACCTCTCTTAACTTTACTAAAAATCAAAATTTGACCAAGATGTCTTCATTTTCTCCTTGTCTTGGCCAAAAATGGTGAGAGTAAAAACAAGAGAGAGAGAGCACTTCATCTTCCACCTCAATTCTTGAACCTTGAGTTCCAACCATAGATTTTGCAAAAATACTCCATAAAAATTGTTCATTAGGGAAGATTAAGGGCTTGACTGGAGAGATTTTTGGAGGAAAATCACTAAACTTCCATCTTTTTTGAGGTTCTAAGGTAACTTTGCCAAGAAATCTCTCTTTGCTTCTAATACTACCATACTAGTGGTTTAGGGTTGCTAAAGTGGTAGTTTTATGAGAAATTTCATGATTTGAACCGGTGTTATGGAAAATTTCAGTTTTATTGGTAATTTTCTACCCACATATGATGCCTAGGTGTTGTTTATAATTTGGTAGCTTTGCTATGTGAGATATCTAGCTTTTATATGCTAGTTTGACTTGCCTAAAGAAAATTCCAACAGTTTGGGGTTTTATTTTCTAATTTGAGTAGGTGATGGTTATGTGCTATATATATGCTTGATTTAATGAGTTATTGGCTTGATATGTATATGCTTGAGTTGAGACTGTTTTGTGGTAAGAATGAAGCCTTGAATTGGCTGGAAAAATTAGTAAACACAAAGGAGGTGCTGGTGAAAATTTGTCCGCAGGAACCCTTGGACAGCCTTAGGAAATCTGCTATATCTTGTTGTAGAAAATTTGGAATTTAGTTCCGTTTGTTGCATTTGAAACTACAGTCAAAGTACTATCCACCATGAAAATTTCAGCCTTTTTCTCAATTCCCATGAATATCTGTGAGTTTTCAAAATTAACTGAAATTGCATACCTGTTCTGTCTTTTACTGGATGAAGTAGCAACTTGAGACTCGAATTTGACTGATTTGTAGACTGAATCATACAAATGTGTCTTCTGAGAAATTGTAACCCTTTGAATCTATTTTCTGATGGTATAAAAATTATCAATTTTAGACTTAAGAATCTTGAGATATGATTTTTCAAATAGTGTTGCGCAATACTAAGAAATTTTGTTCTCGTAAAACCATTTTTTACTTTTATTTCCCACTTTAAGTTTGGAAGTGGTAAATCATGTTGGGTATAGTTTATGAGTGAAATTGAGATTTAAGTGAAAGGAAATGAAGTTTTAAAAATCTTAATTTCTTCATGTATTTTGACTCGGTATTGCAAGTTTTTTGATATAGTATAGAATCACAAGACTCGAGAGAGTTCAAGAGGACGAACAAGGGTTAAAGTGAACTTGGATTGTCTTTAGAGTTCAAGTTTCCGGTAATAGAGGTATATAAGTTGAAATTTGGTCAAAACTCGTACCCTTTAAAAGGTGAAAGTAGCGACCACTCAAAATATGTTTTCCTCATCTTTTAGACCACTTTGCGAATTTAAAAGTTTTAATCGCTTCCTTACCAAAACTAAAAGAGTGAACATGAGTTTTCTAGGGTGTGATAAGCAAAATAAATGCTACTTAAACGATTTTCACTTACTTGATTTTCTTTAAGCGAAACTCCTTTGTTTTGAACCCTAGGGTTGATTTCAAACTCTTAAATGATATTTTATCGTAGATTTGGACTCCAACCAAGGAGTTGCACCTGAGCGTAAACTTGAAAAACACTAAGTCTTTATTGAGTGCTTCCAAATACATGATTGAATTTCATATTTGATTTAAATTCTTTACCAATGACATCAGATAATATTTGCTTGGTTTGGTCGGGTAAGGGTGTACTTTATCGCACTTGCCCTAATGTGATATATACTTGTTCATTTGTTACAATTGACTTGATATACCTGTGTATGACATGAGCACTCTCTAAAATTCCAAAAACCCTATGGCTAGTTACTCGAGTCGAGCCGACAAGGGCTTGGTCGATTAGGTAATGAACCTTGGATCTCTTGTTTTGTCGAGTGGAGTGTTATTTCCATGACTAATCAGTATGCTCGAGTATTACCACATGTGTTTATCTTGACGTTCAGGCCCGGTAAGGGGGTTGAATAGTGGACGGAGATTGGCGTTAAGTGGGGTACTATTGGATTGATTACTTTACTTGAAAGTTGACGGAGTGTCAACTACTCCTTGATCAAGCTATGGCGGAGCAATTTTGCAATAGTTGCTGTATTCTTTTACTTGACATGTTAAATATCCAGTGATTGACTTTACGAAGTGTTATTACTCATTTTCTTGACTTGTTATGCTCGCTACTTTGTTACTTTCATACTTTTACTTTGAATTAATGGTCAACTTGTTATTTGGAACCTCACTGAGTTTTACCTCACTCTATTAGTTTTTGTTTTCCTTACAGGGGGTACGAGCGAGGGCGTGAGACTGATACAGGGTAGCATAGTTTAGTTTTTGAAATTTTACAATTGTACTTGACTAGGATTGAATTTATTTGGATTTTGAATATTTTGACATATTTGAGAAAGTATGAGCCTTGGAGATGAATTTAAGCATTAATGTATATTCTAAACTTGGAAATTGTTGTTTCACTTATTTTCAGTAGTTGTAAATTGTTTTCTTAAAGTTGAACGGGTCCTGGCGAGAGTTGGGCAGGCGGTCTGCTAAACCCTGGGGTACGCCCTAGGGGAAGGTGGGGCCGTCACATATATTCACCTCTTACACAGCAAAAATTGGAAAAAAATCATTCAATGACTTGGCACATTAGGTAAATTGGTTAGAGTGCAACGCTAATAGCACAAGGATCAAAGACAAAGATTTGAAACCAAAATCGTTCATTGACTAAAAATGATTGGGTCAAAAGATTATTGGTTCAAAAATTTGCATGACAAATATGTTATAAATATAGTTAATAGTTATTAAAGATATAAAATCTGTAAATTCTTGTAGAAGCTTCGCTGCCATGTTAGAAATAATCACTTTGATCCTCACTCTAATCTTCTTAAATATTGCTTATTAAAACCATAGAAATAACTTTTAGAATTGTATTCTATATGATAGGTGTGATAAAAGAATAAAAGGGAATAAATGCTGTTGTCAATTGTGCATTGTAATTGACAAGGTTTAAATTTGGGATGTTATTGAATGAGTTTAATTGACAAATTTTGAAAATTTATAGGCTTGATAGAAATTAGGCAATGATCCAATCAATTCACTTAAAACCATTTTGGTTCAAACGTTCTGTAGTTAAACTGGACGATTTTTCTCATTTTAATCCAAATTAACAAGATTTTTGTCCCTACTAAATTTTAGGGCCTAATCACACCAAAGAGCTAACTGGTGGATGCCTTTAACTAGTCTAATTGCTCGATATAGTCTGGGTATCAAACATTGACAATAGTTTCAAGACTTGCAGGGACATTTTCTCCATATGCTCCTACAGCCTTGGATGAATCTCGTTGAATCTATGTTTTGAAAGAAATCTAATAATTTTCCTGCATTTGTGTTAAGAATAGTTGCATCTTCTTTTGAAACTAAATTGAAAACTTGAAAGGAGCAAGAGCCATGGCTTGAGCATAAAAAAGATTGGGATGCTATAATGCTCGTGATTTCAATCACCTACTGCCTCTTTTGATTCCACTTGAAAACTTCTTTTTTGTCTACACAACATTGCAATATTAAACAAGTTTGTTGTAGCAAGTGTCCTATGAATAATCTTAACTAGGCTCTATAAACTATTTGTTGGGTGTGGACAAGTACATAGTGTGTGTGACGACCCCACCGCCCCCTAGGGCATACCTCTGGGTTTAGCGAATCGCCTGCCTAACTCTCGCCAGGATTTGCTCAGTCATTTCAAGAAAACAAGTTACAACTTTAAAAGTAAATGAAACAACAATTTCCAAGTTTAGAATGTACATTTATATCCAGTTCCAACTCAAACGTTCATACATTTCCACTTATAACAAAAGATTCAAAATCTAGAGAATTTTCAACCCTAATCGAGCCTTAGTGTGAGTACAATCACAAAAAATTTAAAAACTAGACTACGTTAGCCTGTACCAGTCTCACGCCCGCGCTCGATTCCCCTGTAAGGAAAACAAAACTAATAGGGTGAGTCAAAGTTCAGTGAGGTTCCAAAACATCATGCAGACCTAAGTAGCAGGCTGACCACTAGATAAAAATGAAAATCACAAGGTAGCGAGCATAAGAGTTCATAACATGAGCAATAACACTTCACATAGCAGTCATTAGATACCCAACATTGACAGATAAAAGGATACAGGTGTTTTTGCAAGTTAACTCGGCCATAGTATTATCAAGTAGTAGTTGACAGTCCATCAATTTTCAAGTAGAGTAACCAGTCCAGTAGTGCACCACTTAACTCCAATTTCCGTCCACCATTTGTGACAGCCCCACCTTCCCCTAAGGCGAACCAAAGGGTTTGGCGGACCGCCTGCCCAGCTCTCGCCAGGACTACGAAGTCGAATCACACAAACCCTAACTTACGCGTGATCGAACCCAAAGAAACCCAACAATCGGAGCTTACCAAATCAAGAACACAAAGGCATACATTCATCAACAAATATACGGAGAAAACATGAATAATTACTTATATACATACGTTGGAACTTTACAAGTCAAGGGAAATACTTGTTCGAAATAACATTAGGGTTTCTTATACAGAGGAGCAAAATCAAAAGGGATTATATCACTAGCTCTACTCTTTTCTTCAAAATCATGATTTCCAAGAAGTTAAACCTTGTAAGGAAAACAAAAGTAACGGAACGGGGTGAGCTTACGCTCAATGACGTACCCAAAATACAAGCTATCATGAACCATGAAAATTTTCTTTCATTTACTCAAGTAGACATGGCAAATAAGAAATAAATAAACATCTTAGACGGGAAGGATACAGGTGGCTCTCGGGAGCCAAATTCCCATTGCAGTACTTGATCCAACTCGTTGACCCTCCGTCAACGTTTAAAGAAGCAAACATGTCCGTAGACCCCTCTGAGAACGCCAAATCCCGTTCACCAAACATACCCCTTACCGGGCCCGAACACCTCAACAGTAACAGTGGTTGGTAATACTCGAGTATACCGGAAATCCAGAGTCTCCAATACCCAAAGATTTCCCAGGAACAAGCGCCCATGGTTCGTTACTTTCCTCGACCAAGCCCTTGCTGGCTCGAATCAAGTAACTACCCATGAGGTTGAGCTCAGATTTAACAGGCACAGGAAGGTCGTTGGATATGCATCCAAACGATATCATATCAAGTATAAGTAACAGATTCAAGTGTACATGGGATCCATATTAGACACAGGTAAGAGATTCAAGTAGATACAGGAAACAAGTTACACAGGCCAGAGAACGAGTGTGGTAAAGTACACCCTCGTCTCATACCGAATAAACAGATGATACAGTCATTCAAGTCACAATTTGCAAGCACATATGCCAAGTTAGACAAAATCGAGGGGAGTGGTACACTCACCAATCCAAGTAAAGACACGTCAAAAGTCTTCACCCAAAGTAGGGCTTTAATCACCGAAAAATCCTAGAATAATCAAGACAAGAAAATTAGGGTTTTCACATTCACAAACCCAGTAAACGGAGTGCACAAGTGAGGCTTGATTACTAGTCGAATGCCTATTCAAATGGACTACAAATGCAAGGAGATAAAATGTAAATTTTGAGGAAAACGGGTAATAATTGGTCTTAGGGCAAGAACGACCCCAAAACCCTTCATTTCATCCAAAACCATACCTGCAATGATTTACTAACTCCAAACTTAAGGTGCAAAATGAAGGTAAGAATAATTGTAGGAAAACAGGATTTTTCAGATTTGCGCACCATTATTGGAAAAATCATATCTCACTATTCTTAAGTCCAAAATTGATAAATTTTATACCGTCGGAAAATAGACTCAAAGGGGTACAATTACTTAGAAGACACATTTATAAGATTCAGATCACAAGTTAGTCAAATCCGAGCCTCAAGTCGCTACTTCATCCAGTAAAAGACAGAACAGGTATGTAATTTCAGTCAACTTTGGAAAATCACCATAATTCACACAGACAGAACTAGGGTCTGAAATTTTCACGGTTTATAGCCCTATGAATCTAGTTTAAAATGCAACAAACGGAACTTAAATTCTGATATTTCTACAACCAGATATAGCAAATTCCCAAGACTGCTCAAGGGTTCCTGCGAAAATTTGACAGCATTTCCCTTGTTTTCCTTTACTTTTCCAACCTACAAACCACATCAAACTCAATCCAATTCAGCCACAATTTCACACACAAATCACAAGCTATTAAACACACCTAATTAGGGTCTTAATACCCCTCATATATAGCCAATTAGTGGCTCAAATTAGAAATCCTAAAGCTGGAAATGTGTGCACATAAGCTGGAATTTTCGCAATTCACCACAATTAACGCACCATAGCTCCAATTTTATACCATATTAAGCCATCAATCCAAGCCAACCATGACCATCATATGAAAACAGAAAAATTCCCAAAAAAATAAGAAATTCATCCAACTTCACTTTAATCCATGAAATCATCTACAAAACAAGCTATTTAACCACTACAAGTCACTAATTTAACATTATTATGAACCAAGGTTGAGTTTCCGAGCAAAATACCTTAATCATCAAGAAAGGTAGCAACTTAGAGCTTTCTCTTCCAAAACAACTCCACAAGCACCTTCAATTTTCCTTAGTAACTCACTTTTACGGAGGAATTCGAGATTTAATCGGTTGGATTTTAAGATTTAGGCAAGAAATGGAAGAAAAGTTTGAAGCTCTCTTTCCTCTTTTTTCCTCTCAAAATTTCGGCCAAAAGGGGAGCAAAATGGAGATAATTTGGGTCAAAATTGGTCTTTAGTAAAGTTAAGAAAGTTAGGCAAGTCATCTCCAAATGAAATCGCGACACGTGGCACTTTTTGGATTCTATTCTTATTCTCTTGCTTACTAATGGTTAAATATCTAACTAACCTCTAATTATCTCTTAACACCTAGTAATTAAATCCCTTCATGTAAAACTTAATCTAATTGGCCGAATTTCTCTCATTTAACGCACTAGCGGGTCCCACATCCTTATTACACTTCCAAACTAACCCGAACTAACTTATACTAGAAAAATGTTTTAGAAAACTATATTCACTTATAAAATGTCTAGAAAATTAAGGTGGTAAAATAAAATAAAGAAAATACATGAAAAGAAATAGAATTAAATGATATAAAATAAGGAAATTTACGGGTCCTCACACCATTCAAATCCCCTACCGGGTCCGAATTCCAAGATAAATAGTGGTGGTAATATTTGAGCATACCAATTAGTCAAGAAGATAACACTCCACTCGACAAAACTAGAGACTCAGGGTTCGTTATCTAATCGATCAAACCCTTGCCGGCTCGACTCGATTAACTAGCCATAGGATTTCTAGAATTCTGGACAGTACTCAAGTCATATATATGTATATCAAGTCAATTGAAACCAATGCACAGTAATAAGTCACATTAGGGCAAGTGTGATAATGTACACCCTTGCCCAACCAATAAATCAAATATTATCCGATCATATTGGTAAAGCATTTCAATCAAGTATCAAGTTCAATCATGCACTTGGAAGCACTCATCAATGACTTATTGCTTTGAAAAACCACGCTTAAGTTCAAATCCCTGGTTGGAGTTCAAATCTGCAATAAATATCATTTAATGGTTTAAAATCAATTAGGGTTCAAAATATAGGAGTTTTGTTTAAAGAAAATCAAGTAAATAAAATTCGTTTATGTAGTATTCATTTTGCTTATCAAATCCTAGAAAATTCATACTCGCTCTTTTGGTTTTGATAAAGAAGTGATTAACACTTTTAAGTTCGCAATTTGGTGTAAAAAAACTAGGAAATCGTATTTAAAGTGGTCGCTACTTTCGCCGCAAAAAGTATATGAGTTTTTGGCAAAATTCAGCTTATATACTCCTACTAAGGGAAACTTGAATACCTTAAACAATCTTAGTTCAATTCAACTAAAAATTACTGCTCAAGTTCCGATTTCACTCGCTTAATTCACTAAGAAAAATTGGGCAGCATTACCTTTGTGTTTACCCATTTCTCTAGCCATATAAGGCTACATTTGTTTTCCTCAAATCAGCCTAACTCAATCACCACAAGCAAACATATAAAGATGGTTCGTAATCTAGGCCAAAACCCATCCAATTGCAACTCATTCTAGCAAATAATCGTCCAATACCAAAGCTGAAAATTTCTCAACAAAGCTGGAATTTCCTTTTTTAATGCTAAAAAGTCACAATTATGCTACTAACCACCTCACAAATTCCATATCCAAACTCCATACCAATATAATATAGTTGAACAACATAAATCAAGGCTAAAAATGGCAAAACCCTAACTGAAATTTCACTACTCTACACTAAAACTAGAATATCATCCATAATATTCCAAGATTCGAGACATCTATACCATATTTGGCAAGAATAAAGAAGAGAAAGGAAGTTTTTCGACTTATACCTTCCAAAACCTCTTGAGAAGTGAAGAACCAAGCTATTTTTCCAAAGAAACATTTCACTCCAAGCTTCCTAAGATCCTTGGTGCAAGTTTAATCGGTTTAGTTTTTGTGATCTCAACTCAAACAAGGCAAAATCAAGATTGAAATGAAAATTTTCTTCTTTCTTTTTTTCTCTCCCTTGCTCTTGGCTAGCATGAAGAAAAATGGAGGAAAGTTAGCCCAAATGAAAGATAAGAAGAAAGAAAAATGTCTTGGTCAACCATTTCTTTGATTGCCAACACTTGGCAATAAAGATTCTTTTCTTTTTTTTTTCTTTCCTTCTTGTTTTAGAGTCAAGAATTTCGGCTGGTCTAAGGGTCCAAATTAGGGAGAGTTAAATGAAATAAAAACAAGGAGATTAGAGTAAGAAAGTAGTGGTCAAGTGGTCTACTCAATCGGTAACAAACGGTGCACATCGGTTCAACCCTATTTTCCTTAACTCTCTCGTACTTGTGTTTTAACTTATGATTCACTAACTTATTATTAGCACTTCCAATCACACATTTTCTCTTACCTAATACTTACTCTATCTACCAAATTTAGTACACACACCTCACCAACTAATCACACTACCAAAATACACAAAAACCCTAATTTACCCTAACTATAAAAGTAAAAGTAAAATTCTCGATTCTATTATTTATTACAACTATTGAGGGAGTACATTAGTTGTAAAGATATTATAAAGTAACTTATTCAAAATAAAAGGACATTTTAAGAAAATATGGAGAATTTTGCAAGTCCTCACACTTTCTCCCTCTTAAAAGAGTTTCGACCTTGAAATTCATACGTTTATTCGTAAATAGCTCAGGGGTACTTCTCTTGCATGTCTGTCTCTAACTCCCAGGTTGCTTCCTCCACCTCATGGTGTTTCCATAGAACCTTAACCAGTGGAATCTGTTTATTTCTCAAATCTTTCACCTTCCGATCTAGTACTCGAATAGGTTGTTCCTCGTAGGTTAAAGACTCGTCAAATTCAATATCCTCTGGCGGTAGGATATGAGTTGGATCCGAGTGACATTTCTTAAGCAAAAAAACATGAAAAACATCATGGATTCGAGATAAATTGATGGGTAACTCTAGTCGATAAGCCATATTTCCTACCCGTTGAAGTATTAAAAGGTCTTATGTAATCTTGGTTACAACTTCTTCCCCTTTCCCGTCTTGATCTTTCCTTTCAGTGGAGTAATCTTAAAAAATACCTTATCTCCTATTTCAAACTCCAAATCCTTTCTTCGATGGTCGGCATATCTTTTTTGTTGACTTTGGGCTGTTTGAAACCTCTAACGTATCACTTTTACCCTTTCATAGGTTTTTTCAACCCATGATATTGTTGTTGGGTTTATAATCTTCTTCTCTCCTACTTCATCCCAATGGATTGGCGATCGGCATTCTTCGTCCATAAAGTACTTCATATGGGGCCATTTGAATAGAAAAGTGATAACTGTTGTTATACGCAAACTCGACCAGCGTCAGATATTGGTTCCAACTCCCTCCAAAATCTACAACACAGGTTCTTAACATATCCTCAAGAGTTTGAATGGTTCTCTCTGACTGTTCATCGGTTTGAGGATGATAGGTCGTGCTATAGTTCAACTTAGTTCCTAGAGACTCTTGCAGCTTCTGCCAAAATCGAGTTACGAATCTAGGGTCTCTGTCTGATACTATGCTTACTGGTACCCCATTTAATCTCACAATTTTATCCATATAAAGTTTGGCAAGTTTCTTCAAAGATTATTTCATATTAACTGGCAAGAAATGTGTAGTCTTAGTTAATTGGTCCACTATTATCCAAATCGCATCATGGGAGTTCGTGGTAACACAGATACAAAATTCATCGTTATGTTTTATCACTTCCATTCAAGTATCTCTAAAAGCTGTAACAGACCCGACGGTTTTTAATACTCGGTCTTTACTTGTTGACACGTAAGACACTTTTGAACAAATTGGGCAATTTTCGCCTTCATATTGTCCCACCAATATAAACCTTTGAGATCCTGGTACATTTTACCACCACCTGGATGTACAATGTATCTAGAGCGATGAGATTCTTCCAAAATCTCCTTTTTAGTTCCTCATCTTTTGCTACAATGACATGATTTCGAAATTTTAGAATTCCATCAGGATCTAGGTTAAAATCGGATAATTCTCTTTTCTTAACTCTTTCTATCCACTTTTGTACTATTGGCTCTTTTTTTTGACCCTCTTTAATTCGATCTAATAATGTCGACTTCACTGCAATATTTTCGAAGATAACTTTCTGCGGCTCAAGACGAGAGTTCCATTCATTAACATCTTCTAACAGGTTCCATTCTCTCACCATTAAACCTGCTAATTGAGCCTTCCGATTTAAAGCATCTGCTACAACATTGATTTTTCCCGGATGATAATTAATGATACAATCATAATCTTCTAAAAACTCCACTCACCGACGTTGTCTCAGATTTAGTTTCTTCTGGGAGAATAAGTACTTAAGACTCTTATGGTCTATATATACATCAAACGTCACCCCATACAAATAATGTCGCCATTTCTTCAAAATGAATACAACAGCTGCAAGTTCTAAATTATGGTTTGGATAATTCTGCTCATGAGATTTTAACTTCCGAGAAGTATAGGCAATTACATTTCTATTTTGCATTAAAACACACAACAATCCTTCTCTTGAAGTGTCGGTATACACCGTATAGCTATCCTTCCCATTTGGTAAATCCAACACTGGAGCCATGGTCAATTGTTTCTTAAGATCTTGAAAACTAGTTTCACACTTAGCATCCCAAATATATTTTTCTTGTTTCTTTATCAAATTTGTTAAGGGTCCCACAATTCTTGAGAAATTCTTTATAAACTGACAGTAATACCCCACTAGACCCAAAAAGTTTCGAATCTCAGTAGGATTCTCCGACCGTTTTCATTTGGCAACAGCTTCTACTTTAGTCGAATCCACAGTGAATTCTTCTTTTGAGATTATATGGTCTAGAAGAATACTTTCTCTAGCCAGAATTCGCACTTACTCAACTTAGCAAATAACTGATACTCTCTTAAGATTTATAATATTATTCTCAAATGTTGCTCATGCTCCTCCTTTGTGTTCGAATACATCAGAATATCATCAATAAACACCATCACAAACCGATCCAAATAAGGTTTAAACACCCGATGCATTAAATCCATGAATGCGGTTGGGACATTGGTTAATCCAAAAGGTATTATTGCAAACTCGTAATGCTCATATCGAGTGTTAAAGGCAGTTTTTGGTACGTCTTCCTTTTTAATTCTCAATTGATAATATCTTTGTCTGAAGTCTAATTTAGAAAACACCACAACCCCTTGTCACTGGTCAAATAACTCGTCAATGTAGAGTAAAGGATATTTATTCTTAATAGTCACTGCATTCAACCCTTGATAACAATACACAACCTCAAGCTTCCGTCCTTCTTTTTAAGGAAAAGCACTGGAGCACCCCAAGGTGATTCACTCTCATGTATAAATTCCCGTTCTAGCAAGTCTTGCAATTGCAATTTTAACTCTTTAAATTCAGCGGATGCCATCCGATAAGGGATTTTTGATATGGGAGTAGTTCCAAGTGCTAGATCAATGTTAAACTCGATTTCTCTCTCAAGTGGTAACGACACTAATTCGTCTGGAAATATATCTGGATATTCACTTATCACCGGCATATCTTCTAGTTTAATCTTTTCTTTTGGGATGTTAACTAGAAAGACTAGACACCCCTGTACACTATTACTTAGCAATTTTCTAGCCCTAATTCGCGAAATAAGGGCAGATGACGCTAACATACCTCTCATGTCTAGTTTTAAGGTTATCTCATTGAATATGCAAAACTCGACCACCTTCGTTCAACAATCAATCCGAGCATGATAACGAACCAACCAACCCATTCCTATTCTAACGTCATACCCCTTATTGGCCAAACTTATAAGGTCGACTACCAATTTTCGCTCACCAACCCAAACGTCACAGTTTCTATGTACCTCGTTAGCAAGTAAAGATTGGCTACCCTTAGGTGTTCTTACTTCTAAATCATATGGTAGTCTTTCGGCCTTCACATAAAACTAGAGTTGATAAAGAATGCATTGCAGTAGGGTCTCTTAAAATTTTATCCAAACGATGAAAAACAGGGATCATACCTTCCACTACCTCCGACGGCTCAGGTACTGACAATTGATCCAAGTCGTACACCCTGGTTGGCACTCTTGGTCTGGTCCCTCCTACAGTGGTCTGTTTAGGGTTTGATCTATCAACTTGCTGGATATCACTACTAAGTAGACATGTGGCGATCTGGTGCTCAGTACTTCCACACTGTAAACATTTTTGTGCCTTCCGTCAGTAATTATTCTCAGTGTGGTTGGATTTCCCGCAATACCCACAAGACAATCGAGGGACTGATGTGTGGCCTCCCTGCTAGGCACTCTCGCTTGTTCCCTTCCACCTGGGGCTCCTCTCGGAGTAACTCTCCTAAATGTCCTCGAAATTCTTCCACCACCAACTTCTCGACTCACTTTAGGGAGTGGCATACCCTGATCACCTTGTACCTGTCCCTGACTTTCACTAGGTGCACCCCTCTTCTTTGTATAAAAAACCTTCACCTGTGTCTTTGCAATTTCTATTCTCTGGACTTTCTCACGAACTTCTGTGAAGATATTAATTTGTGCCGCCACCAAGGCTTCCTGGATTTCTATATTTAATTCCTGTATGAACCGCCTCACCCTCCTTTGTTCCGTAGCTATCAATTCGGGAGCCAACTTGGATAAATTAGTAAATTGAGTCTCATACTCAGATATAGTTAAGGTTCCCTGACGGAGGTTAATGAAATCGTCCTCCCTCTTCTTCTGGACTATCGGTGGGGGATATTTCTCATTAAATTCTCGCACGAAATTCAACCAGATCCATGCTATCCGTTCTCTTTTCCCACTTAACCCTAATTACATTCCACCAAGTTCTGCTTGATCTCTCAAATTGGAATACAACAAAATTCACCTGCTTTTCCTCCATATAATTAAAGGTATTTAAAATATTGATCATCGTCTCCAATCATCTCTCGGCTACTTCAAGATCTGGTCCTCCAAGAAACTTGGGAGGATAAAATTTTTGAAATCGCTCAAAAGCTCTATTTTCCCTTATTTCAGGGTCCCTAAGCTGATTAACAGGGGTTTGACCTTACTGCTCTATCAACCGAACGAGAATATTAGTCATTTGCTGGATTGCTGTCGCGACCTGATCCCCTCTTTCGGTTCGAAGTTCAGGTTGTTGCTCAGCTGTTGCCTCTCTTTCCTCTCGGTTCTTGTACTTGTTCTTGTACTCATCTAACCCCACGTCCATAGCTGGAGCAGTATCCTCGACTAGTTCCACGGTCCTGACATCGCCTACCTTCTATATTTCTTTTGGACAATAGACTATATAGATATAAACAAAATAAAATAGTTATAAAACTCAATAAAAATATTTTTAAATTATAAAGTGAAGGTAATTAAACACATTGAAAATAAACACTCCATTTATATACATATCAAATTAAGTTACATAACAAGTCATTGAGTACTATACATGCTAATCTAATAAAGTCAAGAACTTATAACAAACCAAAGGATATAGAACAAAACGCAGGCTCTATGTGTATCAACCTTAACACGTCAATATAAAAAACAATAGATGACGTGTCATCCCAGCTAGTCTTTACTATGTCCTAACTATCTCACACAACCCTCCAAAACCCTAGATCCCAAATCTAGTTAGTCACCGACCCGACCGATTCCGCCTTCTCCTCAGGTGCAGTCGGCTCCTCCTCAGGATCTTTCTCAGGGTCCTTCTTAGAATCACTAGGGGCTGCGTTCCCTTGACCTCTCTCGGCCAAGTTCACCTGTACCACTTCTCCTACCAGGGCCCCACATTCAGTCAAAATATTATCGGTTCAGTATCTTACTTCCCTTACTATCTGAACAAGGCGACCATTAGCTTCCTGAACTTACTCTCGAAAGGCATTGGTTCGCTCCTACTCCACAAGAATAGAAACCTCAAGCTCAGCAATCCTAGCCCCTTGCATTCTTAACACAACTTGCAGACACTCAAGCTCCGCCTAGCATCTATGATTGGCACTACCCAATCTTCTCCTCTCGTCTGCGATGGTAAGAACCACCCTATCGGGGCAGGAATAGGTCCGCTAGCAGTCACAGTGTCGGACCCTACGCTCTGGGACCCATCGACATACAGGCCCTCCGAGATGCTCTGTGATAGCCCTACCTTCCTCTAGGGAATATTCAAGGGTTTGGCGGATCGTCTGCCCAATTCTTACTAAGACTTAATCACACATCATGAAGTTTACAAACAATAATCTCAATAATATAAGTGGTATCAATTACAACCTTCAATATAGGTACACCCATGGACCTCAAATATCCACACAATCTATAATACAGCCGAAGAATCACACTTGCAAAAATCAAAGCAAACAAACTGGCTAGACATCTATGAAATACTCACATAAGCAACTAACAAACATAGAAGAAATCGAGGCCTTCCTCAATTCAACCTCTCATGTTCTCACCCTTGTAATGAAAACAAATTGTATGGAATGAGTTAAAAGTCCAGTGAAGTTCCAAGTAACCAAGCAGGTAACATAATAGACTAGATACCATATGCCGGATATCAAAAAACAAGTCAAATTCTAATAGATCATGACCCTGTATATAGTTAAGCATGTAGCCAAATAAATCATGCAAAAGTTTACAGTAAAGAACATATTCATGGCAAAGGATATAGGTTGCTCTCAAGAGCAAGTTCCACTGCAGGTTGATCAAGGTTCGTTGACTCTCCGTCAACCATGAAAGTATAATGTCCGTAGATCTCCACTTTACACCAATTTCCATCCACCAAACATACCCCTTATCAAGCCCGAACACCCAAGAAATACCCAAGGTTCGTCGATCTCCCCGACCAAACCCTTGGCGGCTCGATTCGACCAACTAACCCTAGGTTGGATTTATAGTTCCAGATATTCAGTATTTCAAGATCTAGCTTATAGCCCCAAGTATTCAGTATTCAGGAATGGGGTCGTTGGCTATTATCCAATGCTCATGCAGTAATGGTTGGAGACGTTAGTTGTCACTTAACGCTCCGTATTTAGTAATATCAATGTTCAAGTGATGAATTCCAGTCCAAAATAAACAGGTTCAACGAGAACTCAGTTCAGCCGTTGCCGACTTTCATTCACGCATACCCATGAGTAACCCAAGTTTTCACTTACCCGATATCTCGGATAGGGTCCAACGCCCAGTTCAACTACTATAAGAGAGATGTAGATGGTCTACAATTCAACCGCTAGAAGAGGGAAGTAGCCGGTCTGCTATTCAATCGCTACAAGAAAAATGCAACCAGTCTACAGTTCAACCGCTGCAAGAGGAATGCAGCCGGTCTACAACCATACACATAAACATACAAGTCCACACGCATGATCAATAATTTCAAGTTCATGGAGGTCGAGTGCAAAATAAGGACACACTCGCCTAACCATAATCAAATCACAAGTAATGTCTAGCAATTCATATTCTCAAGCGTTCCAAATATTTCAAATCAATATACAGGTCACATGCAAATCAAGTTACTTGTTCATAAGAGCGCACTCACACAAACAGACTCAAGTCACAAATAAACTCAACATAGCATGTTTCAAGTATTTCAAGTCACAAAAGGAAATGTCTCTGATACCGAGAAAGGTTAAGGTAAGGGGATGGGCCTAAATTCAACCTATCCTGTTTTACAAACAAGAAAATTGGGAGGAAAACTGCAAAAATCATAAATTTCTTCAGCAAATCCGACCACAAATCTGGCCAAATTTTGACCGGATTCAAGGCCGAATTGACAGGGAAGGCAGAAAAATATTTGATTGCTTACTGCCTCGAATCCGACCGAAAATTTGGCAGAAAAGTGGCCGGAATCTAGCCACATTTCAGTTATGGCAAAACGGCCAGAACATGTTTTAACAAAATATCAAAAGTTTAGTCGAGTTAGGTCAAGTGCGATAAAATACGCACTTGCCTATGAGATGATAATTCAAATACCTAGCAATAGCAATTTCTAGCAACAATGAACGTGTAACACACAGTTGCAACACTCACCAATCAATTGCAATCTTTCACTTTAACCCTGGTTCGTCCTCTTGAACTCTCTCGAATCTTGTGGTCACATACTTTATTAAAAGGTTAGCAATACAAAACCAAAATATATGAAGAAATTAAAGTTTCCAAAACTTTATTTTCTTTCATTTAAACCTCAATTCCACTCATAAGTCAAATTCAAAATAGCTTACCAACTCCAATCCTAAAGTTGGAAATGAAAGTAAAAACAGTTCTAGGAAAAACAAAATTTTTGCAATTTTGTGTGATACTATTTGAAAAATCATATCTCAAGTTTCTTAAGCCCAAAATGTATAAACTTTATACCGTCAAAAAATAAAACTCAAAGAGTTACGATTTCCCAGAAGATACCTTTGTAAGATTCTATCCACAAGTCAGTCAAATTCTAACATAAAGTTGCTGCTTCATCCAGTAGAAAGATAGAACAGGTATGAAAATTCAGTCAAATTTTGAAAAATCATAAATATTTATGGAAATTGAGAAAAATTATGAAATTTTCATGGTTGAAAGTACCATGAATCTAGTTTTAAACACAACAAACAGAACCAAATTCTGAATTTTCTACGGCAGGATATAATCGATTTTCCAAAACTACTCAAGGTTTCCTGCAAAAACCTTTTCAGCAGTACTTCCTTTGTGTTTACCAATTTTTTCAGCCATGTTCAAGACTTCATTCTCACCACAAAACAGTCTCAAATCAAGCATATACATACCAGGCCAACAACTCACTAAGTCAAGCATATATATAGCATATAACCCTTACCTACTTAAGTTGGAAAATTAAACCCTAACCTGAAATTCATAATCACAAACTGGAATTTCTATTATAAAGCCAAAGAAGCATATAAGAGTTGGAAAAATCACATGGCAAGGGTAATAGACCATGGCCAAACTTAAACCAACATATCAAGGCTGAAAATATTCACCAAAAGCTGAAATTTGCCAACCACAACTTAAACCATGAAATTTTCCATATAAACTACTAAAATCCAACTCTAAAGCCACTAGTATGCAAAGATTAAAAGTAAAAGAAGTTTCTTGTCATAAATACCTTGAACCCCAAGAAAAATGGAAATCAAGTGCTTCTCCCTCCAAAACCCCTCCACCAAAGTCCTTAATCTTTCCTAAAAGTAAACTTTTATGGAGTAGATTGTAAGTTTATGGTGAAAACTCAAGGATTCAAGTTTGAAATGGAAGTTGAAGTTGAAGCTTATTTCCTCTCTTTTTCTCTCATGGAAGTTTGGCCAAAGCTAGAGGAAAAATGGAAGAATTTTGGTCAAAATTTGGTTTTAGTAAATAAGTAAGAAAGTCTTTGGTCAAGATCAAGAATCCAAGAATTTTGCGACAAGTGTTTAGCCAAGATTAATTCTTATCTTGTTGTCTTCCAATCACTAAAACATCTAGTCAACCACTAATCATCCCTCAGCACCTTATAAAATTATATCTCTTTGCATAAAACTCCTCCTATTCTTCAAAAATTTATCGCACTTACTGCATTAGCGGATCCTATTTCCATAATGCACTTCAAAGTTAACATGTACTAACTTATACAAACAAAATAATTTTAAATACTTGACTTATAAAAATATCGATTAAATTAAGGCAATAATTTAAAGTAAAGAAAATGCATTCAAAGAAATAAAATATAATATAAACAAAATTTTCCGGATCTTCACATTCTCTCCCTCTTAACAGAATTTCGCTCTCGAAATTCTCTTCTTTGCTCACAAAACTCGATTCCACAGTGTTTTCTTCTATTTTCAAGAGTTTCTCCTCACTCATGCCACTACCACAATCTATCTAAAGAGAAAATTGTAATAATACAATGGCTAAATCACCATGCTAAGGAAAATCAATGAAAATATCAAAAGGTGAAAAGTGACACAAACTTCAATCTCGATGAAAAGAAAATTTGAAACTTGGTTACTACTCTTACTAGCTCTTAAACGCATACACTGTACATTGACTAATCACCGATAACGTAAGGCCCCTTTCATCTTTACCATTGTACCACGAGACCCATATCACCCTTTCATACCAAAATTTCTTCCTTTCGAACCACAAATAAAGAATTCTCGCTTAAATCCAAGACTAAATTATGATAATTAATTCATGGATAGAGATTCAATGCTACCTAACCATAGACATTTAATGTCACTAACCAAAACATTAGCCTCTAAGTTCACTGTTTCCAACAGAGATACAACTTACTACATAAAGTTTGCATACCATATAATTCAATAAATACAACTATTTCAGGCAAAATCTTACTAATTGATAACCTTGACTATTACAACTGCTTCACCGTCACTAAATTCATTTGTTTTGGGCAGTTTCTCACTTGATGTCCAAGTTGGCCACATCTAAAATATGCACCATTTTCAAATAACACAATCTCGTATGAATTTTGTTACAAGTTTCACACTTACAAGTTACGCATCTTTTCTTAAAATGTCCATTCTTTTTTATCTTCCTCTCTTTATCCTTCATAGCAAATTCATCTTTATACATCTCTTTACGTTTCCCTTTAATATCGCGAGTACTTCCTTCACCCCTTTTATCTTTATTACTAGAAATGTCTTATTCGACTAGACGAATGTACTAATTCAAACTTTTTCCGCACCTTTTCCGGAATCCCTTCATATTTCTTTTTCAGTTCTATGTTCTTGTACAGTAGCTCAATTTTCTCCAAATATTCTTGTTTCCATCGCCTTCCTAGTGCTCAACTAATCTCTTTTGAAACTCTACTTCCTTTCAAAGAATCTCCATTTTCTTATATATTATCAGGATCAAGCGCTTACCATTGCATCAAAAGCTATAGCTATTAGTGAAAACGCAACTTTATTTCCTTAACCACAATGGCAGCACAAAGCACCGTACCACGCTCGGCCAGCATAAGGGGCTGCATCCCTGGGTGCAACGGGTTGGACGGTTAGTCCCTTCGAACCGGGATCTGAGGGATGTTGCTGATTAGGCCAACATATATATTAGCCAAATTTGCAATCTTACCAATTCACTTAAATTCAAATGATAGCCTACCAAGCAAATCAAAGGATTGAAACAAGTAACTAATTACAAGTAGAAATTCTAACCATATAATTTTTAAGTTCATTCACTTCCAATCCAACCACGAGAGATTAAATTTAGCTATTCTCAAATGAGATAGACGAGAAAGTAGAACACAGGTAGGGCAATATCTTAAAATACTATGCCACTTACTCTTATTCGGGGATTTTAATACCAGGGTTATCCTTATCACTTATATTCATAACGAAACCTTAAAGCATACTTTGTATATCAAAATTTCACACTCTATCTCAAGTTTTTGCATACAGGTATAGAGCCCAAATCTCTTTTCTCAAACCCCTATATCTAATTCCAAAACTCTCAATTTAGGCATGATAATAATCAAAATCAAGTCCATACTTTAAAATTAATGGATAGGTATTAAGAAAGTATAGGCAGGGGTAGTTCATCGAGAATCAAACGATGGGTATCAAGTATCACAATAGGTAAAAATACCTATTGTATTTTCCAATGTACATTACAATCTAGCCATCATCTATAGGAACCCTAATCAGACTATTACTAGATTAGTCCATGATAGCATTCCTAAATCCAATCCCCTCGATCAGTTCAATTACTAAGTTAAATATTAGAATCTTCCGCGCCTTATCCTTTGCCATCAAAACTTACCTCAAGTGCAATCAAGATACAAACCCTTATTCCAGTACTCTCTACTTTTTGGTACTCAAGTACAAGAATCCATAATAAGATAATTCACAACTCGAGTCGGCCGATCCCAAGAGTAAATCACCCATATTAGAGATTCCTACCTGACATACATATCTATCTTCCCCAAATATCATGATAAAGGATTTACGTTTATAACAGTCATGATTCATAGCTTACGCCCAAGAAGAGTACTTAGTCTTTTATACTTATTCATATAATCGAGACCATAACACCACTTAACCCCAAGCTTACCCCGTGCAGAGACCACGCAAAGCGGTTTTGATACCACCTGTGACAGCCCCACCTTCATCTAGGGCATACCCATAGGTTTGACGGACTGCCTGCCCAACTCTCGTTAAGATTCAGTCACACATCATGAAGTTTACAAACAATAATCTCAATAATACAAGTGGTATCAATTACAACCTTCAATATAGGTACACTCATGGATCTCCAATGTCCACACAATCTATAATACAGCCGAAGAATCACACTTACAAGAAATCAAAACAAACAAGCTAGCTAGACATTTATGAAGGACTCACACGAGTAACTAACAAATTTAGAAGAAATCGAGACCTTCCTCAATTCAACCTCTCATGTTCTCACCCTTGTAATGAAAACAAATTGCATGGAATGAGTTAAAAACCTAGCGAAGTTCCAAGTAACCAAGCAGGTAACATAATAGGCTATGTGACGCCCCCACTTCTCCCTAAGGCGAACCAAAGGGTATCCGCGGGACGCCTGCCCAACTCTCGCCAGGACTCACTACAATCCACAATTCAAAAGCTCGAAATACTTCAAATAACTTCAATATATAATTAAAGTACTCCAAAATATTTCACGCTTACAAGTACTTAGCTTTCAAACTTAATACAATCTAAAAGAGTATGTACTACAACCATCCGTTATAATACAATTTAAAATCTTCAAAAGAGAACATTCTAGTGCTATTCACGAGCACTCTTGGTCTCGAACCCCGTTGAGGAAAACAAAAACGTGGAATGAGTTACACAGCTCAGTGAGGTTCCAAGACACTCTAGCAGTTCTAATAAATCAGGTAAATTGAACCTACCACATGTATAGTTCCAGGTTGCATATTGGCACATTAACATGGAATAGTTATCATTGTACGAGCAACTTGAGCATAATACAAGTATGGTTCAAGATTGCATCTTGGCACATTAGCATGATACAGTTATCAATATGCAAAAATAAACACACATTGAAGGATACGGTGTTCCGGTGGAACCATTTCGGTCAACTTCACCTTATGACTCCAGTAATCCCCTCGGTTGTCTGGCCATCACCTTATCCCTCCAGTGGTAGTACTCGAATATACCCGAAACGGTGTCCCAGGGTTCCAACCTACCCGACCGAACCCAGTCCTGACTCGAGTAGGTTAGTAACCAAGGGCAGGGCCCAGTTCAGCTTAGAACTTACAACATGCACAAGTAATCAAGCAAATTGATAAACGGTAATAATTTGTCATTTTAGTAGGTCGAGTGAGATAAAGTACACACTCGCCTTAAAATGATGGCAATTTCATAAGAGCAATTATAGGTAACACTTAACATCCAAACACATAAGGAATATGCCATAATTTTATTTGACTACGAAATTCATGGTAATCAAGTAATCAAGTAGTCAAGTAAATCGATGAACAGTAAGTAATCAAATAGATCGGTAAACGGTAAATAATTACGGTTAACGGCTAACGGTAAGTAGTCACGATTAATTGATAGACATTATTCATCTTAGCAGGCCGCCTATTGGCCATCTATTTTACCACTTAAGAGTCGAGAAAATTCACTCCAATCGACTTATGCAGCCATAGCATAGTTAATCATTGAAACGCTTCATGTAAATATGCATTTCAAGTATTTCATATCGAGTAATTCAAGTACATTTTACTTAAATGAGAACGAGTGCGGAAACACAGAACACATAATGACCATGGATTGAATATATCATAGACTATTCAAATCACGTACTCCTATATGGAACACTCACCTAACAATTCAAGTAGTATAGCACACTTGGGGATTAGCCGTCCACCGTGGGATCCTCTTGTAGGTTCTCGTGAGTGCCTGAGTATTTAATAATGAACCGCTACTTAAAAACCCAAATTATCACAAAAGGTTGCACATTTGTGCAATCTAGAGAAATCTTACAAAAATGAGCCTTAATTTGCTCAATTTCAAGGTTCAAAAGTGGTGTTTAGACACACAAGAAGAAACTAGCTTTCCTTCTTGAAAACAAGTTCAAAATGGTCAAGTAGTGTCGAAAGATAGCGAAGGGTCTCGAAAACTCACTTCCCTTCAAGTTTGGAAATTTCAGATTTGAGGTGTACTTTTGGAAAAATCATAACTCACTCTCCGTAAGTCCAAAATTGGAAAACTTGATACCGTTGGAAACCTATTCCAGAGTACTAAAAGTTCCTAGAAGACACTTTTCTATGATTCCTAATGGAAGATATTCAAACTTTGGCTCAAAGTGGCTGTTTTGGACCATTAAGACAGTTTCGGGGTTGGTTTTCGGCTAACTTGAAAATTCGGAAAAAATCACAGAATTCAATCTAGCCTCTGAAATTGGTACTTAAATAGAGTTACAAACAAGGTTCAAAACAAAACAAACGGAACAAGAATCAGAGTTTTGACCGCCAAGATATAGTACTCAAAGTTGCTGAAAAATTGAGATGGGTAGGCAATTTCCATGTCTAAGTTACAAACTTGGGACTTTGTTTGAGCATTGGAAATGAAGTTGGAATGGCACCAAATTTGGCAGTATCATACTACCATATGAGTTCTATTCCTCTGTCAAATTTCATGGAAACATTCATTCGGGAAGCTAGTGAACAAAGCCACTAAAGTTTCCAAAATTTCCAAAGGCAATCTGCCTTGTGCATTGGTTTTTCTCTTTTTCAAACATTTGGCCAATGAAATTTCTCAAACATCATTCATTTATGAAGACAAGGTCTAGAAAACATCCAAGGTGCAATTTGGTAGGTGATTAACACCAAGAAATTCGAAATAACAAATCCCAATTGAAGCTAAGGCATCAATTAGCCAAAAGAGGGTTTTCAACCTCTAAAGCCAGATTCAAAATTTGGCCACAACTCACTCAATTCAACTCGAAATTGAGCGTGGTTAGTGGCGTTGAAAACTAGATTCATAAGGCTACAATTTGTTAGAAGAAATCGATTTCCAAATCTGTTCCCAACTAGGTCATTTTTGAACATTAAGTCGCTGCTCAAAACAGAGTTCTCTATGAAAATGTGGAGCAAGACAGACAGGTTCAGATGGTTGGTACGGATCACTCGAGTGGAATCAGAACGTCAATTTTATACCGTTAGAAAGCAGGGAATGTCTAGTTTCCAGTTCCACAAACGGCACTTGATTTTGACATCGGAGCAAAAAGATATGGCCGAAGCAAGAACACTGCCAGGGCAGTGACGTGAAAATTTTCCAGGTTTGTCATCTTACGAAATTTCAATATTTGGCCAACCAAATCATGGAATTTTTTAACGAAACTTTCTACACATCTCATACAACATATAAACATCATAACTAAGCCATAGATCCACAAAATTTTGCCCTAAAGGCCACGGACAACACAAGGGCAGAACTGTCCAAAACTTCATTTCATTCCCTTTGAACTTTCCTTCAACAATACAACCCATTTCCACTAATTTATCCACTAATCCATCATTAACAACATTAAAACTCATCAAATCAGTCCATCAAGCCATGGTGGGAGTTCATAGAGCCCACACACAAGATCTACAACAATCCAAGACTACCCACAAGAAACTACAAGCTTCTAGGCTCAATCTAACTCAAGATCAACAAGTTTTAAGGGTTTGATCGTTTGATACCTTCTTAGATGTTCAAGCAGAAATTTCGGTCCTCTTGAAGCTCAGCAAAACCGTGGAAATGAGGCTCCTTTTGTAGCTTAAGTTGCTCTCCAAGTAGATTGCAAAGTGTGGTTAAAATTTGAAGTGATTTGGTGCAAGATTGAGGAGATGAGATGAAGAAATTTTTCCTTCTTCTGCTTTGGTGTTGCACGGCTGTTTAGAGGGAGAAATGGCTGGTGGTTGAGCTTCCTTGAGAAGCTTATGAATTTGTGGCCAAAATTCCTCAAAAGTCAACTAAGAATAGCGCGCGTACGCGAGCGTTTCGTGCTCGATTCCTCTCGGGTTTGTTTCACTTGTGCATTATACCTCTAATGCACTTCCATTAATACTAATATTATTCACTCTTAATAGTCTAGAAATAATTTCTAAAATCCTCCAATTAGTCGCGCGCGAAAACGCGAATTTCCGACTTGTGTGCGATAAAGCGAAATCTCTAAGAAATTCTTATAACGATAGTATAAGTAACTATCACTTGAGTATTTAATTATAAAAATACTTATTTTAAGACTAATGTACAAGTCTCCAATTTTTCCACTTATTGTATCTCGAATCGATCATTATTTCCAAACGCGCGTTCACTATTCACTTAACGAGTTTCCAAAAATTAAATTTTGAATCGAATCATTTTAAAATATAACTAAACTATAAATCCATGTAATTAGGTCTAAAAAGGTTAAATAAAATATTTAGAGAAAACGAGTGAGTAAATAATTAATTAAGCCAGTAAAATAAAATAAAATAGGAAAAATTGCGGGTCCTCACAACCTCCCCTCCTTAAAAGAATTTCGTCTCGAAATTCATACCTTCCGTAATCTCAGATAACCCTGAACCTTGTTGCGTGATCATTTCATGTGTTCTTGCAGATGCCACTGGTCGGTTTCCTCCTCTATTGACTCGTCGGGGATAGTTCTATTTCCTTGTGAAGTAGTTGTTTCTCGTGAATACCGCTTGGGACAGTCATGAACTTATCGTTGTGCTCCCACATCCCATACATTTTCGCCCCTTCAGCCAACAGTTGTTCTTCGGTATGATTCGTCCTTTAACAATATCCACAGGTCGGACGAGCATTGTGACTTGACTTGCTTGCGAGGTTTTCTTTGGTTGTATCTGTCCTACTGGAACTCTTCGCGACGTAGTTTCTTCTGGTTCCTTTATCATGAGCGGTGAAGGAAGTGCTAGTCTTATTCCATCCATTCCTTTTCTAATTTTGGGTGGGTGGTTCAATTTCCTTTAGTTTACTATCGGATGCGTCTCTTTTCCTGCTTGAAAGGCTCTCAGTTGAGATTTTGTGATTTCCACCCTTTGCGCTTTCTCGAGAGCGTCACTAAAAGTTTCAATCTGTGCTGCGGCAAGGGCATCTTGTATTTCTAAATTTAATCCTTGGATAAACCGTCTTATTCTCTTCGTTCCGTAGCCACCAATTCTGGAGCATATGTAGATAATTTTGTGAATCGGGTTTCATACTCAGCTACACTCAAAGTTCCTTGACGAAATTTTATAAAATCGTCTTCTCTCTTTTCTTGGACAAGTGGAGGAAGAAATTTTCTCATTAAACTCTCGTACAAAGTTTATCCAAATCCTTGGAGTTTGATCCCTTTCCCACTTGTTTCTTATAACATTCCACCAAGCTCGGGGCTGCTCCCTCAAGTTGAAATACAGCAAAAGTCACTTGTCTTTCTTCTGTGTAGTCCCAAGGCATCGAATATATTTCTTATATTTTCTAACCAATTTCAGCCAGTTCTGGGTCAGGTCCTCCAGAAAACTTAGGTGGGAAGAATTTCTGAAACCGCTCTAAACCTCGATCCTCCCCTATCTCATGATTTCCATGTTTGGTTTCCTTGTCCAACTCCCTAACCTTGTTGAGCTACTAAGAGTTCTAGTACATCCGTCATGCGAGTTAAAACTAATCGAATTTGGTCATCTCCTTCTCTTCCAGCCCTTGGCTCAGCATTTTGATCAATATCGGACCTATTATCTACTCTTTGATTTTGGGGTTGTCTAGATTGACGTCCCTTTCGTTGTCCTCTAGTTTCCATGTTCACAGCTAATCTATACGCATATGCATAAATCTCACACTAAACCATAATTGAGCTATACACACATACCAGTAACAACATTTAAAGAAAATAGAATCACTTGCACAAATAACATTGTCATCATACAAGTAAACACAAACTAGAACTCATTAAATCATAACACAAGTTATAGTCAAGTAAGATTCATACCAAGCCAAGGTCTAAACAAAAGTGAAACAAGTAATTATCAAAAGTACATTCATCTCCAAGACACAAACTCTTAAGTTCTACTCCTATTGTCCCACTACAAAAGATCACACCCAAAGTAATATCATACCCTTCATTTGCCAGATCCACTAGATCCGTCAAAATTCACAGTTTCTATAATTTGCACTAACAATTAAACACTGATTTCCCCGTAGGAGTCCTAACCTCCAAGTTATAGGGCAGTGATCACACTTGTACCATTCGTGAAACTAAAGTTTGCACAAGAATAGTTGACTTCAAAGTCAATTCAAAATCTAGTTAGATGATTCAATCTGGTAGTTCAAAACTAGAATAAGAAGATATATTTTCAATAGAAAACTAAGCTTACCAAAATTTTTCGGACTTAATTGTCCAAATGACGTCAATCATAACATGCGAGATAAAATCGAGGGTTTTAATGTATTTTGGATATGTATGTGGCTGAATACGATTCAAAATTTCAAAATTAGGGTTAAAGATAACAAACTCCCTTTTTTTTTCTTTTTTTTTTGGCTCGAAACTAAATTGTCTTGGTAAGAAATTTGAAATAATATTTTTTTTATCACAATCATCAATACGTTTTAGAATTCTTCAAATACGTTTAAGAATATTAATCATATAGATTAATGCATGGATATAATAACACATATATAATAAAATAACGTATACATGAAGGGTGTTTCAAAGATTCCCTTAAAGTTTCAAGTTAAGAGTTGCGTTTGAGTAAAACGTATACTTTAGAAAATGCTTTCAAGAAAGATAAGTAGACATGCAGGTTTATATATGTATAAATTTCGATCTAACACCTTTGTCACCCTTTACCTTTAATCCAAGAGCTAACTCTAGTGGTACATAAAGTTCTGTCATTTTTACTCTCCAATTCACAGCAAATATTCATTCTTATTCCCCCCAAACGGAGATCTCAAGTCCTTAGAATTGTCCTCAACTCTTAGGTACTCGGGTACAAGAATCCGAAACAAGATAATTCACAACTCGAGCCGGCCGGTCCCAAGAGTAAATCACCACATTCGAGATTCCTACCCCAACATACATATCTTATTTTCCCCAAGTATTAGGATGAAGGGTTCATGCCCATCACGTTCATGATTCACAGTTTACACTCTAGAAAAGCACTTAAACCTTTACTCATTCACAAAATAAGGACCATAACACCCCTTGGTCCAAAACTCACCCCGCTTAGAGACCACGCGAAGCGGTTTTGATTTTTATCCCTACGAGCAGTCACTTAACTTTCAAACCAGTCCCACAGTCCGGCATCCTAAACTTTTAAGCCTAGGATACACTACAAAGATCTGAAACCTAAACTCTGATACCAATTGTGACGCCCCCACTTCTCCCTAAGGCGAACCAAAAGGTATCCGCGGGACGCCTGCCCAGCTCTCGCCAGGACTCACTACAATCCACAATTCAAAAGCTCGAAATACTTCAAATAACTTCAATATATAATTAAAGTACTCAAACCATAGACATTTAATGCCTACCTAACCATAGACATTTAATGCTACCTAACCATAGACATTTAATGTCACTAACCAAAACATTAGCCTCTAAGTTCACTGTTTCCAACAGAGATACAACTTACTACATAAAGTTTGCATACCATATAATTCAATAAATACAACTATTTCAGGCAAAATCTTACTAATTGATAACCTTGACTATTACAACTGCTCACCGTCACTAAATTCATTGTTTTGGGCAGTTTCTCACTTGATGTCCAAGTTGGCCACATCTAAAATATGCACCATTTTCAAATAACACAATCTCGTATGAATTTTGTTACAAGTTTCACACTTACAAGTTACGCATCTTTTCTTGAAATGTCCATTCTTTTTTTATCTTCCTCTCTTTATCCTTCATAGCAAATTCATCTTTATACATCTCTTTACGTTTCCCTTTAATATCGCGAGTACTTCCTTCACCCCTTTTATCTTTATTACTAGAAATGTCTTATTCGACTAGACGAATGTACTAATTCAAACTTTTCCGCACCTTTTCCGGAATCCCTTCATATTTCTTTTTCAGTTCTATGTTTCTTGTACAGTAGCTCAATTTTCTCCAAATATTCTTGTTTCCATCGCCTTCCTAGTGCTCAACTAATCTCTTTTGAAACTCTACTTCCTTTCAAAGAATCTCCATTTTCTTATATATTATCAGGATCAAGCGCTTACCATTGCATCAAAAGCTATAGCTATTAGCGAAAACGCAACTTTATTTCCTTAACCACAATGGCAGCACAAAGCACCGTACCACGCTCGGCCAGCATAAGGGGCTGCATCCCTGGGTGCCACGGGTTGGGCGGTTAGTCCCTTCGAACCGAGATCTGAGGGATGTTGCTGATTAGGCCAACATATATATTAGCCAAATTTGCAATCTTACCAATTCACTTAAATTCAAATGATAGCCTACCAAGCAAATCAAAGGATTGAAACAAGTAACTAATTACAAGTAGAAATTCTAACCATATAATTTTTAAGTTCATTCACTTCCAATCCAACCACGAGAGATTAAATTTAGCTATTCTCAAATGAGATAGACGAGAAAGTAGAACACAGGTAGGGCAATATCTTAAAATACTATGCCACTTACTCTTATTCGGGATTTTAATACCAGGGTTATCCTTATCACTTATATTCATAACGAAACCTTAAAGCATACTTTGTATATCAAAATTTCACACTCTATCTCAAGTTTTTGCATACAGGTATAGAGCCCAAATCTCTTTTCTCAAACCCCTATATCTAATTCCAAAACTCTCAATTTAGGCATGATAATAATCAAAATCAAGTCCATACTTTAAAATTAATGGATAGGTATTAAGAAAGTATAGGCAGGGGTAGTTCATCGAGAATCAAACGATGGGTATCAAGTATCACAATAGGTAAAAATACCTATTGTATTTTCCAATGTACATTACAATCTAGCCATCATCTATAGGAACCCTAATCAGACTATTACTAGATTAGTCCATGATAGCATTCCTAAATCCAATCCCCTCGATCAGTTCAATTACTAAGTTAAATATTAGAATCTTCCGCGCCTTATCCTTTGCCATCAAAACTTACCTCAAGTGCAATCAAGATACAAACCCTTATTCCAGTACTCTCTACTTTTTGGTACTCAAGTACAAGAATCCATAATAAGATAATTCACAACTCGAGTCGGCCGATCCCAAGAGTAAATCACCCATATTAGAGATTCCTACCTGACATACATATCTATCTTCCCCAAATATCATGATAAAGGATTTACGTTTATAACAGTCATGATTCATAGCTTACGCCCAAGAAGAGTACTTAGTCTTTTATACTTATTCATATAATCGAGACCATAACACCACTTAACCCCAAGCTTACCCCGTGCAGAGACCACGCAAAGCGGTTTTGATACCACCTGTGACAGCCCCACCTTCATCTAGGGCATACCCATGGGTTTGACGGACTGCCTGCCCAACTCTCGTTAAGATTCAGTCACACATCATGAAGTTTACAAACAATAATCTCAATAATACAAGTGGTATCAATTACAACCTTCAATATAGGTACACTCATGGATCTCCAATGTCCACACAATCTATAATACAGCCGAAAGAATCACACTTACAAGAATCAAAACAAACAAGCTAGCTAGACATTTATGAAGGACTCACACGAGTAACTAACAAATTTAGAAGAAATCGAGACCTTCCTCAATTCAACCTCTCATGTTCTCACCCTTGTAATGAAAACAAAATTGCATGGAATGAGTTAAAAACCTAGCGAAGTTCCAAGTAACCAAGCAGGTAACATAATAGGCTATGTGACGCCCCCACTTCTCCCTAAGGCGAACCAAAGGGTATCCGCGGGACGCCTGCCCAACTCTCGCCAGGACTCACTACAATCCACAATTCAAAAGCTCGAAATACTTCAAATAACTTCAATATATAATTAAAGTACTCCAAAATATTTCACGCTTACAAGTACTTAGCTTTCAAACTTAATACAATCTAAAAGAGTATGTACTACAACCATCCGTTATAATACAATTTAAAATCTTCAAAAGAGAACATTCTAGTGCTATTCACGAGCACTCTTGGTCTCGAACCCCGTTGAGGAAAACAAAAACGTGGAATGAGTTACACAGCTCAGTGAGGTTCCAAGACACTCTAGCAGTTCTAATAAATCAGGTAAATTGAACCTACCACATGTATAGTTCCAGGTTGCATATTGGCACATTAACATGGAATAGTTATCATTGTACGAGCAACTTGAGCATAATACAAGTATGGTTCAAGATTGCATCTTGGCACATTAGCATGATACAGTTATCAATATGCAAAAATAAACACACATTGAAGGATACGGTGTTCCGGTGGAACCATTTCGGTCAACTTCACCTTATGACTCCAGTGATCCCCTCGGTTGTCTGGCCATCACCTTATCCCTCCAGTGGTAGTACTCGAATATACCCGAAACGGTGTCCCAGGGTTCCAACCTACCCGACCGAACCCAGTCCTGACTCGAGTAGGTTAGTAACCAAGGGCAGGGCCCAGTTCAGCTTAGAACTTACAACATGCACAAGTAATCAAGCAAATTGATAAACGTAATAATTTGTCATTTTAGTAGGTCGAGTGAGATAAAGTACACACTCGCCTTAAAATGATGGCAATTTCATAAGAGCAATTATAGGTAACACTTAACATCCAAACACATAAGGAATATGCCATAATTTTATTTGACTACGAAATTCATGGTAATCAAGTAATCAAGTAGTCAAGTAAATCGATGAACAGTAAGTAATCAAATAGATCGGTAAACGGTAAATAATTACGGTTAACGGCTAACGGTAAGTAGTCACGGTTAATTGATAGACATTATTCATCTTAGCAGGGCCGCCTATTGGCCATCTATTTTTACCACTTAAGGAGTCGAGAAAATTCACTCCAATCGACTTATGCAGCCATAGCATAGTTAATCATTGAAACGCTTCATGTAAATATGCATTTCAAGTATTTCATATCGAGTAATTCAAGTACATTTTACTTAAATGAGAACGAGTGCGGAAACACAGAACACATAATGACCATGGATTGAATATATCATAGACTATTCAAATCACGTACTCCTATATGGAACACTCACCTAACCAATTCAAGTAGTATAGCACACTTGGGGATTAGCCGTCCACCGTGGGATCCTCTTGTAGGTTCTCGTGAGTGCCTGAGTATTTAATAATGAACCGCTACTTAGAAACCCCAAATTATCACAAAAGGTTGCACATTGTGCAATCTAGAGAAATCTTACAAAAATGAGCCTTAATTTGCCTCAATTTCAAGGTTCAAAAGTGGGTGTTTAGGACACACAAGAAGAAACTAGCTTTCCTTCTTGAAAAACAAGTTCAAAATGGTCAAGTAGTGTCGAAAGATAGAGAAGGGTCTCGAAAACTCACTTCCCTTCAAGTTTGGAAATTTCAGATTTGAGGTGTACTTTTGGAAAAATCATAACTCACTCTCCGTAGAGTCCAAAATTGGAAACTTGATACCGTTGGAAACCTATTCCAGAGTACTAAAAGTTCCTAGAAGACACTTTTCTATGATTCCTAATGGAAGATATTCAAACTTTGGCTCAAAGTGGCTGTTTTGGACCATTAAGACAGTTTCGGGGTTGGTTTTCGGCTAACTTTGAAAATTCGATAAAACTAACAGAATTCAGTCTAGCCTATGAACTTTGGCACTCAAATAGAGTTGCAAACAAGGTTCAAAAAAAAACAAACGGAACAAGAATCCGAGTTTTGAGCGCCAAGATATAGTAGCTCAAAGTTGCTGAAAAATTGAGATGGGTAGGCAATTTCCAGGTCTAAGTTACAAACTTTGGGACTTTGTTTGAGCATTGAAATGAAGTTGGAATGGCACCAAATTTGGTAGTATCATACTACATATGAGTGCTATACCTCTGTCAAATTTCATGGAAATATTCATTCGGGAAGCTAGTACACAAAGCCACTAAAATTTCCAAAATTTCCAAGGCAATCTGCCTTGTGCTTTGGGTTTTCTCTTTTTCAAACATTTGGCCAATGAAATTTCTCAAACATCATTCATTTATGAAGCCAAGGTCTAGAAAACATCCAAGGTATAATTTGGTAGGTGATTAACACCAAGAAATTCGAAATAACAAATCCCAATTGAAGCTAAGGCATCAATTAGCCAAAAGAGGGTTTTCAACCTCTGAGCCAGATTCAAACTTTGGCCACAACTCACTCAATACAACTCACAATTGAGCGTGGTTAGTAGCGTTGAACACTAGATTCATAAGGCTACAATTTCTTAGAAGAAATCGTTATCAAAATCTGTCAACAACTAGGTCATTTTTGAACATTAAGTCGCTGCTCAAAACAGAGTTCTCTGTGAAAGCGTGGAGCAGGACAGACAGGTCCAGATGGTTGGTACGGATCACTCGGGTGGAATCAGAATGTGAATTTTATACCGTTAGAAATCTGGGAATGTCTAGTTTCCATGGCCACAACGGCACTCGATTTTGACATCGGAGCAAAATGATATGGCCAAAACAAGAACACTGCCAGGGCAGTGACGTGAAAATTTTCCAGGTTTGTCATCTTACGAAATTTCAATATTTGGCCAACCAAATCATGGAATTTTTTAACGAAACTTTCTACACATCTCATACAATATATAAACATCATAACTATGCCACTACATCCACAAAAGTTTGCCCTAAAGGCCACGGATAACACAAGGGTAGAACTGTCCAAAATCTCATTTCATTCCCTTTGAACTTTCCTTCAACAATACAACCCATTTCCACTAATTTATCCACTAATCCATCATTAACAACATTAAAACTCATCAAATCAGTCCATCAAGCCATGGTGGGAGTTCATAGAGCCACACACAAGATCTACAACAATCCAAGACTACCCACAAGAAACTACAAGCTTCTAGGCTCAATCTAACTCAAGATCAACAAGTTTTTAAGGGTTTGATCGTTTGATACCTTCTTAGATGTTCAACGCAGAAATTTCGGTCCTCTTGAAGCTCAGAAAAACCGTGGAAATGAGGCTCCTTTTGTAGCTTAAGTTGCTCTCCAAGTAGATTGCAAAGTGTGGTTAAAATTTGAAGTGATTTGTGGCAAGATTGAGGGAGATGAGATGAAGAAAATTTTCCTTCTTCTGCTTTGGTGTTGCACGGCTGTTTAGAGGGAGAGAATGAGAGAGTGTTGGCTGGTGGTTGAGCTTCCTTTGAGAAGCTTATGAATTTGTGGCCCAAAATTCCTCCCAAAAGTCAACTAAGAATAGGCGCGTACACGAGCGTTTCGTACTCGATTCCTCTCGGGTTGTTCACTTGTGCATTATACCTCTAATGCACTTCCCATTAACACTAATATTGTTCACTCTTAATATTTAGAAATAATTTCTAAAATCCTCCAATTAGTCGCGCGCGCGAAAATGCGAATTTCCGACTTGTGCGCGATAAAGCGAAATCTCTAAGAAATTCTTATAACGATAATAATAAGTAACTATCACTTGAGTATTTAATCATAAAAATACTTTATTTTAAGACTAATATACAAGTCTCCAATTTTTCCAGACTTATTGTATCCTCGAATCGATCATTATTTCTAACCGCGCGTCCACTATTCACACTTAACGAGCTTCCAAAAATTAAAATTTGAATCGAATCATTTTAGAAATATACCTAAGCAATAAATGCATGTAATTAGGTCTAAAAAAGGTTAAAATAAAATATTTAGAGAAAACGAGTAAGTAGATAATTAATTAAGCCAGTAAAATAAAATAAAATAGAAAAAATTGCGGGTCCTCACAGGCTAGATGTGACAGCCCCACCTTACCCTAAGGCGTACCCTAGGGTTCGGCGGACCGCCTGCCCAGCTCTCGCCAGGACTCGGTCACTCACATCAAAGAAAGTAAGATAAAGCCTCGAGAATAAGCGGAAACGAAACCCAGCCTTGAACCATAAAATTACATTCACCTCAAGCTCAACCAGTTATACAGTCCCAAATGTATACATAAGCTCCGTAGTTTCCCATATACTCAACCTTATCCAAGTACTAGAACGAAAGCAAAAGTCAAACAAAACAATTCAAATAAAAAACTAGGCTATTCTATTCTATACATGCCTCTCGCCCATGCACGCAACCCCTGTAAGGAAAACAAAAGACGTGGAATGAGCTAAAAGCCCAGCGAGGTTCTATATACTCAACTAAGCAATGAAACAAGGACATTAGCACGTAACAACAAGTAATCCAGATAACATTTACAATATAAAGCGAGAGTAACACATTCATTAAAAGGATACATGAAGTCATTCGTTCGTTCGTTCATCGACCATCCATTCCTTCAATCATTTAGAAAATTTCATTTGACTTTGAAAACCCCTCCGTCATTCTTGCCATTCACTCGTTCATTTGATTCTCTCCGTTCTGGCCAGCGCACTGTCCAGTCCACACCAAACCACGTGGTAATACTCGAGTATACCAAACATTCACATTCACCCAGGGTCACTAATCGCCCGACCGAGTCCGCTTCTGGCTCGAGTCGACCAATAACCAAGGGCAAGGGCCCAGTTCAGCCCGAAGGCTTACATTCATGCACAAGTAACATTTAATCATTCAATCAATGAAAATTTCACGTTCATTTAGGTCGAGTGCGATAAAGTACACACTCGCCTAGAAAAGTCGTTTTGAGTATTCATTGAAACATTTAAGAGTTCAAACAACTATGACAAGCCACGTAGTCAATGGAAATATAGCGTACCTCAATCACATAACAAAGCAACAATCCAAATAGTCACAACAATTCACATAGTCATTAGAAACAAATCGTATATAGAACACTCACCTAATTAAGCAAAATTACGTCCAAAGTATCCCTCCGGATATCAACTTTGGTCACCAAGAAACCCTAATAACAATCATGAGAAAATATTATGGCTCAATCATCAAAATGTCCAGTGAATCAAAGAAAATTCGAATAAAACGAGTACAAGGGGGAAGTATGATTTTTTTAAAAGTGAAAAGGGTACATTTTGATCAAAGGAAATGAGTAACTAAAGGTTTTCCAAATCAAACATAAAACTAAGCTCAAAAGGTTTTAGAAAATTAAATCGGAAAAATTTGAAACAGTTGCCACGTCAGAATCCGGCCAGAACTTGGTCGGATAGCCGGCCGGATAGTGAACAGTAGCTTCTCCTCATTTTTCGTAAAACGTGTTTTTGGCTCAAAACTAACACATTTGCAAAGAATTAATGTATAACAAGTATCTTGGTTAAAAATCATATGAAAAAGGTAGTCAAATACCTTGGATTCACACTTAAAACCTTGCGCGTTAAAATTAGGTTTTGTGGCCGAGAAACCCTAGGCCACTCCTTTTGTTACGGGACGAAAATGAACACGTATTTGAAGTTCAAAACTCGACAATTGGAACCAAACATTATGGTAAAAATGGAAACGTACAAATGCAAGTAAAATAGCTCACATAACACTACTCAAGTGGAACTAAGAATGTCCAAGCAAGGAAGTTCAATCGCATTCCAAAATCACATTTCAAACCTCATTTCCATTCACTCAAGTTCAAGAAAATAAACGGACAGCATTTCCCCTATATTCCTTCACTTTTCCATGCTACAACCCAACCACCAAATCATACCATTCAATCACAATTTCAAATACCAACCATAAGCTATCAAACACCCTTAAAATGCAACCAATTGAAGCTTTACAACCAACCACAAACAGGCCCTAATATTCCATCATAACTCAGTACACACAACTCCGATTCAGTTGATTCCAAAGCCATATGAAAGCTACGATACAAGGCTACAATTCTTAAGAAGGCATCAAAAGCTAATTCATTCATCTTCCCAGCCAAAAGAGCCAATTACAGAGGCTGATTGTCATTCTCGGACAGAAACAGGGCAGCAGGGGTAAAATAGTCATTTCATAGGCTACAGTTCTCCGATTGAGCTGAAATTTTACAGGCATACTATAAACTCAATTCTCTACAACATTCATGTTTTGAGCTAAGTCCAATTCGGCCCCCATCATGGCCGAAAAACACTGATCAGATTAGGGCAGAAAATTTCACTATAACTGAAAATCAACATATCCCTACTCATAGCTAAGAAATAATGCACAAAACCACCCAAATAGCAACCACAAGCCACTAATTAGCATCTATGGGAACCAAAGAAGGATGTTCTTAGAAATTTTACCTTAGAACCTCAAAGAAAGGGGTGGCTTAGTCTTTCTTTCTCCAAATCAACTCCACCAAGCCCTTAGTTTTCCCTTAGCTAGCACTTGTATGGAATAGATTTCAATTTGGTCGGTTAAAACTCAAGATTTGGGCAAGATTAGAAGCTAGAAATTGAAGAACACTCTCTTGTTTTCTCTCCAAGGGGGCCGGCCAAGAACAAGGGAAATGAGAAGCTTTTTGGGTCAAATTTTGGTTTTAAGAAAGTAAATGTCTTGGGTCAAAAGTCCAACATCCAATGAGGTGGTGACACTTAGCTTCTTGAAAGTTCCAAGCTTATCTATTCTCCTCCAATGATTCAAGTAGCTAACTAACCTCTAATTATCTCCTAACACCATGGAAAATAATATCACTCAGCATTTCATCACCTAATCGGCAAAATTATATCGCACTAGCGGGCCCCACATCGAACAAATGCACTTCAAGTTATGTACACTAACTTATACTAGGAAAATGATTTAAAAATTGTACTTACTTGTAAAATGTACAAAACATTTAATATTTTCAAAGGACAGTAAAAATATAGGCACAGAAATAAAATAATACTTGAAAATGTGAAAATTTTCGGGTTCTCACACTAGATACCATATACTGGATATCAAGAAACAAATTAAACTCAAATAGATCATGACCAAGTATATAGTTAAGCAAGTAGCCAAATAGATCATGCAAAAGTGTACAGTAAAGAACATATTCATGGTAAAGGATATAGGTTGCTCTCAGGAGCAAGTTCCACTGCAGCTTGATCAAGGTCCATTGATTCTCTGTCAACCATGAAAGTATAATGTCCGTCGATTTCCACTTTACACCAATTTTCGTCTACCAAACATACCCCTTACCGGACCCGAACACCCAATAAGTACCCAAGGTTCGTCGATCTTTTCGACCAATCCCTTGTCCGTTCGATTCGACCAACTAGCTCGGGGTTGGACTTATAGTCCCAAATATTCAGTATTTTAGGATTTGACTTATCACCCCAAGTATTCAGTATTCAAGAATGGAGTCGTTAGCTGTTATCCAACGCTCACACAGTAATGATTGAAGATGTTAGTTATCACTTAACGCTCCGTATTCAATAATATCAGTGTTCAAGTGATGAATTCTAGTTCAGAATAAGCAGGTTAGGAACTTGTCCTTTATCCAAAGTTTCCCAACTTACCCGACCGCTCTGAAGCTGATCTAAAGTAAGAGGTCTAATGAGAGTTCAGTTCAGCCGTTGCCTACTTACATTCATCATACGTATGAGTAACCCTAGTTTTCACTTATCTGATGTCTCGGATAGGGTCTAAGGCCCAGTTCAACCACTATAAGAGAGATGTGGCTGGTCTATAATTCAACCGCTACAAGAAGGATGTAACCGGTCTACTATTCAATAGCTACAAAAGAAATACAGCAGGTCTACAGTTCAACCGCTGCAAGAAAAATGCAGCCAGTCTACAACCATGCACATAAACATGCAAGTCTACACGCAGGATCAATTATTTCAAATTCATGGAGGTCGAGTGCAAATAAGGACATACCCGCCTAGTCATAATCAAATCATAAGTAATGTCCAACAATTCACATTCTCAAGCGTTCCAAGTATTTCAAATCAATATACAGGTCACATGCAAATCAAGTTACTTGCTCATACATGAATAAGATATCAAATGTTTAGTCAAGTCAGGCCAATTGAGTATACATAAGAGCATACTCGCCCAAACAGACTCAAGTCACAAATAAGCTCAGCATAGCATGTTTCAAACATTTCAAGTCACAAATAAGCTCAACCTATCATGTTTCACAAACAAAAAAATTGAAGGAAAACTGCAAAAAAAAAAAAAATTCTTCAACAAATCCGACCACAAATCCGGCCAAATATTGACCGGATTCAAGGCTGGATTGACAGGGAAGGCAGAAAAATATTTGATTGCTTACTGCCTCGAATCCGATCGGAAATCCAGCCAGAAAGTGGCCGGAATCTGGCCACATTTCAGTTATAGCAAAACGGCCAGAACATGTTTTAACAGAATATCAAAAGTTTAGTCGAGTTAGGTCAAGTGCAATAAAGTACACGCTTGCCTATGAGACGATAATTCAAGTACCTAGCAATTTCTAATAACAATGAACATGTAACACATAGTTGGAACACGCACCAATTAATTGCAACTCTTCACTTTAACCTTGGTTCGTCTTCTTGAACTTTCTCGAGTCCTGTGGTCACATACTATATTAAAAGACTAGCAATACAAAACCAAAATACATGAAGAAATTAAGGTTTCCAAAACTTTATTTCCTTTCATTTAAACCTCAATTCCACTCAAAAGTCAAACTCAAAATAGTTTACCAACTCCAATCCTAAAGTTGGAAATGAAAGTAAAAATAGTTTTGGGAAAATAGAAAATTTTCTAGTTTTGCGCGATACTATTTGAAAATTCATATTTTAAGTTTCTTAAGTCCAAAATTTATAAACTTTATACCATCAAAAAATAGATTCAAAGGATTACAATTTACCAGAAGATACCTTTGTAAGATTCTATCAACAAATTAGTCAAATTCCAACCTAAATTTGTTGCTTCATCCAGTAGAAAGATAGAACAGGTATGAAAATTCAGTCCATGTTGAAAAATCATAGATATTCATAGGAATTGAGAAAAATTATGAAATTTTCACGGTTGAAAGTACTCTAAATCTAGTTTTAAACGCAAGAAATGGAACAAAATTCTGAATTTTCTACACCAAGATATAATAGATTTCCCAAAACTGCTCAAGGTTTCCTGCAGAAAATTTTCAGCAGCACTTCCTTTGTGTTTACCAATTTTTTCGGCCATTTTCAAGACTTCAGTCTCACCACAAAATAGTTTCAAATCAAGCATATACATATCAGGCCAACAACTCACTAAGTCAAGCATATATATAGCATATAACCCTCACCTATTTAACCTAGAAAATTAAACCCTAAGCTAAAATTCATAATCACAAGCTGGAATTTCTATTATAAAGCCAAAGAAGCATATAAAAGTTAGAAAAATCACATGGCAAAGGTAATAGACCATGGCCAAACTTAAACCATCATATCAAGGCTGAAACATTTCACCAAAAGCTGAAATTTGCCAACCACAACTTAAATCATGAAATTTTCCATATAAACTACCAAAATCCAACTCTAAAGCCACTAGTATGCAAAGATTAAAAGTAAAAGAAGTTTCTTGTCATAAATACCTTGAAACCCCAAGAAAAATGAAAATCAAGTGCTTCTCCCTCCAAAACCCCTCCACCAAAGTCCTTAATCTTTCCTAAAGGTCAACTTTTATGGAGTAGATTGCAAGTTTATGGTGAAAATTCAAGGATTCAAGTTTGAAATGGAAGTTGAAGTTGAAGCTTATTTCCTCTCTTTTTCTCTCATGGAAGTTCGGCCAAAGCTAGAGGAAAATTGAAGAATTTTGATCAAAATTTGGTTTTAGTAAAGAAGTAAGAAAGTCTTTGGTCAAGATCAAGAATCCAAGAATTTTGTGCCAAGTGTTTAGCCAAGATTAATTCTTATCTTGGAGTCTTCCAATCACTAAAACATCTAGCCAACCTCTAATCATCCCTCAGCACCTTATAAAATTATATCCCTTTGCACAAAACTCCTCCTATTCTTCAAAAATTTATCGCACTTACTGTGAGGACCCGCAAATTTACTTATTTTAAACTCCTATTACTGGTTTATTTAAATATTTGATTGGCCGTTTGCTCTGAATATTTTATTCCAACCTTTTTAGACCCAATTATATGAAACTATGGCTTACATGTATTTTTAAAATGACTTGTTACAAAAATTAAATTTTTGGAAGTGCGTTTAGTGAGAATAGTGAATTTGCTTTGGGAGACAATAATCGATTTGAGGGTACAATGAGCTTGGAAATTGAAAACTTATACATTAGTCTTGGAGAGCTAAGGATGATTAATAGTAGATTGAGAAGAATTAATTGAGAGATTGGATGTGATTAAGTTAAATGAAACTTTTATTGCTCGCGCATCGATAGTTTCTCGAAAGTCGTACCGCGCGACAAATTGGAGACTTGAGAAATTCATACTAGACTCATGTGAGGACTCATGTGTTAGTCTTAAAATAAGTATTATTATGATTAAATACTCAAGTATTAGTTAGTAATACTATCGTTATAAGAATTTCTTAGAAATTTCGCTTTATCACGCACAAGTTGGAAGTTCGCGTCTTTGCGCGCGCGACCAATTGGAAGATTTTAGAAATTATTGTTAGACTACTAAGAGTGAATAATAATAGTGTTAAAGGAAGTGCATTAGAGGTATAGTGCACACGTGAAACAAACTCGAGAGGAATCGAGCACGAAATGCGCGCGTACGCGCGCGAGTGGAGAGTTGACTTTTGCCAACTACCAAGCTTCTTCAATAAGCTTTACCACCAGCCATTTCTCTCTCCTCTCTTCATCAAGACAGCCGAAAATCTTCAAGCAAGAAGAACCAAAGTTTCCTTCTTCCTTTCACTTCAATCCAACCATCCATTTCACTCCAAATTTGCAACATAAACTCAAGACTACTTGGAGATTCACCTAGGCAAGGAGAAGAGTTTCATTTCTACGGTTTCTTGGAGCTTCCTTGTGGCCAAAAATCTGACCTTTAGAATCTAAGAAGGTATCAAACGATCCAACCCTTGAAACTTGTTATTTAAGAGTTAAATTGCACTTAGAAACTTGTAACTTCATGTGGGTAGTCTTGGATTGTTGCAGATCTTGTGAGTGGGTTTTATGAAATCCTACAATGGAATTGATGAACTGATGTGATGATATTGGGTGTTGTTTATGTTGAATTAGTGGTTAAACTAGTGATTATAAGCTGAGTGGTGAAAAGAAAACTCAAAGGAAACAAAAGGAAATAATTGCTGGTTCTACCCCTACTTTGGCCGCGCCTCTTGGTGCAATTTTTTGTAGTCCAATTGTCTTGATTTTGATGTCTATATATTGTATAGGTTGTGTAGGATGTTTCTACCAAAAATCACTTGATTTGGATGGGTAAAAGTTGTATTTTCGAAATAAGTACAAATCTGGAAAACGAGTCCAGTGATGCTCTGGCAGGGAATTTCAATTGACCATGACTCTTTGCTCCGACGTCAAACTCGAGCGCTGTTTGCGGCATTAGAAACTAGATACTTCCAGTTTTCCAATGGTATAAAATGCACCTCCTGATTCTACCTGAGTGACCCACACCAATTGTTCAAATTGGCCTGTCCTGTTTCGTTGCTCTGCTAGAGAGCCAATGAGATTCTGGAACGTGTGGCTGAAATTTAATTTAGCTATGGACAGAATCTTAAAATGATTTCTTCTGAGAAAATGTAGCCCTATGAGTGTAGTTTCTAACGCCACCAACCATGCTTAATTTAAAGTTGAATTGTGTGAGTTATGGCCTAATTTCAGACCTGCATTAGTGATAGAAAACCCTAGTTTTGGGCTGGTCAATAGCTTATTTCGAATTTGGACTTGTTATTTTGAAACTCTTGGTGTTAATCACCTACCAAATGCATCTTGAATGTTTTTTGGACCTTTGCTTCATAAATAAATCGAAAAGGGGCTGATTTCATTGTGCAAAATGTTCAGAAACGAACTAAAAGCAAGAAGACAAATTTACTAGGAAACATTTTCCAAACTTTGGTGGTCCTGTTAACTGTCTTTCCATACTAGTTTTTGTGTGAAATTTGATAGGAGACTCATATGAAAGTTTACGTGTACCAAATTTGGTGTTATTCTAAGACCATTTCGATACTCAAATGATATCACAAATCATGCTTTTCAAATCTGGAAAACTTTTCTTTTTCTTGGCCGAATGGTCAAACTTGTTTTGGAATGTTTTGTTCCGAAAAATTTGATGTCAATTACTGCTAAATTGCTCATTGGATGTTTATGGAACATTGATTTCAACATTTGAGTGAAATGAGGTTGATTGTGTGGGACAAAACTTTTAAAAGGAAAGAGAAACTCAAATAGGCAGATTAGCCTTGAAAGTTTCACGAATTTTGGTTATTTCGTTAACCCCCTTCCCGTATGAGTTTTAGCCTAAATTTTGGTAGAGATATAGTTCACATATGAAAGATTTAGATTATCAAATTTGGTGTATTTTCAATGCCATTTAGATGGCCAAATAATACTTGAAATATAGCCTTTCAAATCTGGAAAATGTTCGGTTAGTCCTTATTTTTAGCAAACTTTGAACTACTATATCCTGATGCTCAAAACTCTAAATTTCATTCCGTTTGTTGTGTTTGAAACCTTGATTGAAATTCATAATTGTGTTCTGAATTTCAAAGGTTAGTTCACATTCTGTGAATTTTGCCGAATTTCCAAAATTCGCCAAAAACCAACCTAGAACCTGACTTGTGAGCCTATAGCAGCAAATTTAAGCCAAAATTTGAGTGACTTCCATTTTGAAACATGGAAAAGTGTCTTCTAAGAACTTTTAGTGTTTTGGATCTAGTTTCCAAGGGTACCAAGTTTTTCAATTTTGAACTTACGAAGAGTGAGATATGATTTTTCTATGAATGCACCTTAAATCTGAAATTTCTGAACTTAAAAGAAATTGAGCTTTTAGAACTCATCATTTTCCTTCAATACCACTTGACCGTTTTACACTTGATTTCAAGATGAAAATCAGATTTTTCCTTGTATTATTAAAACCCCGCTTTTGAGTCTCGATTTATGAGTAATTAAGGCTCATTTTCATAATATTTTTCTAGATTGTACAAGTGTGCAATCTTTCATGATAATTGGGGTTTCTAAGTGGTAATTCATTATTATTTGTTCAGACGCTCAAGGGGACCTTCAAGAGGAACTCGAAGCGGATGCTTAAACACTTGTCTGAGCACTTACTTACTTGTTTTCAATTGGTGAGTGTTCCATATAGGAGTACGTAATTTGAATAGCTTTACGACATATTTACTCCATGGTCATTATGTGTTAACTGTTAAGTGCTACCGATAAATGCTCCTATGAACTTTGCCACCGTAGGTAATTTGAATAGTATTGCTACATGTTTACCGACTAACCGTGAATTATGACCGTTTACCGATTTACTTGATTACCTTCTTACTTGATTTACTTAACTACTTGATTATTTGATTATTGTAAATTACATGTTCATATGAAATTACCGCATATTGTTTACGTGTTAAGTGTTAAATGTTGCCTATAATTGCTCTTATGAAATTGCCACCATTTTAAGGCGAGTGTGTACTTTATCTCACTCAACCTACTAAAATGACAAATTATCACCGTTTACCGTTTACCAATTTACTTAATTACTTGTGCATGTTGTAAGCTCTAAATTGAATTGGGCCCTGCCCTTGGTTACTAACCTACTCGAATCAAGACTGGACTCGATTGGGTAGGTTGAAATTTTGGGACACCGTTTCGGTATATTCGAGTATTACCACTGGAGGGATAAGGTGATGGCCAGACAAACGAGGGGATCACTGGAGTTACAAGGTGAAGTGGACCGAAATTATTTCAAGTGAACACCGTATCCTTTAATGTGTGTTTATTTCTGTACAATGATAACTGTTTCATGATAATGTGCCAATGTGCAACCTTGAACAATACATGTATTATGTTCAAATTATCTGATTTATCAGAACAGCTAGAGTGTCTTGGAACCTCACTGAGCTGTTTAACTCATTCCACGTTTTTGTTTTCCTTAATAGGTTTCGAGACCAAGGGTGCTCGTGAATAGTACTAGATTGTTCTCTTTTGAAAACTTTAAGTTGTATTATAACGAATGATTGTAGTACATATTCTTTTGAATTGTATTAAACTTGAAAGCTAATTAATTGTAAGTATAAAATAGTTTGGAGTACTTTAATTACATATTGAAAATATTTGAAGTATTTCGATCTTTTGAATTACGGATTGTAGTGAATCCCAGCGAAAGTTGGGCAGGCGTCCTGCCGATACCCTTGGGTTCGCTCTTGGGAGAAGTCGGGGCGTCACAGTTGGTATCTGAGTTTAGGTTTCAGATTTTGTAGTGTATTCTAAACTTATAAGTTTAGGATGCCAGACTGTGGGACTGGTTTGAAAGTTAAGTGACCCACTTGTAGGGATAAAAAATCAGAGCCACTTCGCATGGTCTCTGCGCGGAGCGAGATTGGGCCAAGGGGTGTTATGGTTCTTATTATGTGAATGAGTAAAAACTTAGTACCCTTCTAGATTGTAAGCTGTGAATCATGAATGTGATAGGTATAAACCTTTCTTCTTGATATGTGGGGAATATTAGATATGTATGTTGGATAGGAATCTTAAATGTGGTGATTTACTCTTGGAACCGGCCGACTCGAGTTATAAATTTATCTTGTTTCGAATTCTTGTACTCGTGTACTTAAGAGTTGAGGGCAACTCTAAGGACTTGAGATCTCCATTGGTGGGGAATAAGAACGAATCGATATTTCACGTTAATAGTTACAAGACACCTATAATCGTTTGACTAAGATGGCCCAATAATTAAGAGCGGGAGGTGGAAAGGATCGTGGCCTAGAGGATCCTAGTATGGGGAATGAAGTTGAACGTGTTAGGAAGCGGGAATCATCTAGTCCCAATTAATCTAGTGAAGTACTACTTGTGATCTTTTGTAGTGGGATGATGGGAATAGAATTTAAGAGTTTGTGCCTTAGAAATGAATATACTTTTGATAATCACCTGTTTCACTTTGTTTAGACTTTGACTTGGTATAAACTTTACCTTGACTATAACTTGTGTTATGATTTAATGAGTTCTAGTTTGTGTTTACTGTATGGTGATAATGTTATTTGTGCAAGTGATTTCTTTTTTTTTCTTTAAATGTTGTTACTGGTATGTGTGTGTAGTTCAATTATGGTTAGTGTGAGATTTATGCATATGCGTATAGATTAGCTGTGAACATGGAAACTAGAGGCCAATAAAAGGGACGTCAACTTAAACAACCCCGAAATCAAACAGTAGATATGGGTCCGATATTAATCAAAATGACGAGCCAAGGGTTGGGAGAGAAGGAGCATGACCAAATTGGATTAGTTTTAATTCGTATGACGGGTGTACTAGAGCTTTTGGAGCTCAACAGGGTCAGGGGGTTGGACAAGGACTAACGTGGAAACCAAGAGATAGGGGAGGATCGAACTTTGGAGCGGTTTCAGAAGTTCTTCCCACCCAAGTTTCTGGAAGACCTGACCCAGAAGTGGCTGAGAATTGCTTAGAAAATATAAGAATATATTCGATGCCTTGGACTACACAGAGGAAAGACAAGTGACTTTGTTGTATTTCAACTTGAAGGAGCAGCCCGATCCTGGTGAAATGTTATAAGAAACAAGTGGGAAAGAGATCAGACTCCAAAGATTTGGATAAACTTTGTACGAGAATTTAATGAGAAATTTCTTCCTCCACTAGTCCAAGAAAAGAGAGAAGACGATTTCATAAAGTTTCGTCAAGAAACTTCGAGTGTAGTTGAGTACGAAACACGATTCACGAAATTATCTACATATGCTCCAGAATTGGTGGCTACGGAACGGAAGAGAATAAGACGGTCTATCCAAGGGTTAAATTTAAAATCCAAGATGCCCTTGCCGCAACACAGATTGAAACATTTAGTGACGCTCTCGAGAAAGTGCAAAGGGTGCAAAGTACAAAATCCAACTGAAAGCCTTTCAAGCGAGGAAAGGAGATGCATCCGAAAGTAAACTAAGAGAAATTGAACCACCACCCAAAGTTAGAAAAGGAGTGGATGGAATAAGACTATCACTTTCTTCACCACTCATGATAAAGGAACCAGAAGGGACTACGTCACGAAGAGCTCCAGTAGGACAGATACAATAAAAGAAAACCTCGCAAGCAAGTCAAGTCACAACGCCTCGTCCGACCTGTGGATATTGTGGAAGGACGAATCATATCAAAGAAAACTACTGGCTAAAGGGGCGAAAGTGTATGGGATGTGGGAGCACCAACCATAACAACTGTCCAAAGCGGTATCTACGAGAAATTACTACTTCACAAGGATATAGAACTATCTCTCGACAAGTCAATAGAGGAGAAAATCGACCAGTGGCATCTGGTAAGAACATATGAAATGATCATCCAACAAGGTTCATGGTTATCTAAAATTACAGATGGTATGAATTTCGAGGACGAAATTCCTTTTTAAGGAGGGAAAGGTTGTGAGGACCCGCAAATTTACTTATTTTAAACTCCTATTACTGGTTTATTAAATATTTTAATTGGCCGTTTGCTCTAAATATTTTATTCCAACTTTTTGAGATCCAATTACATGAAACTATAGCTTACATGTAATTTTTAAAATGACTTGTTACAAAATTAAATTTTGGGAAGCTCGTTTAGCGAGAATAATGAATTCGCGTTTGGAGGCAATAATCGATTTGAGGGTACAATGAGCTTGGAAATTGAAGACTTATACATTAGTCTTGGAGATAATAATAGTAGACTGAGAAGAATTAATTGAGAGATTGGATGTGATTAAATTAAATGAAACTTTGATTGTTCGCGCGTCGATAGTTTCTCGAAAGTCGTAACCGCGCGACAAATTGGAGACTTGAGGAATTAAATACAATACTCACGTGAGAACTCATGTGTTAGTCTTAAAATAAGTATTCTTATGATTAAAATACCAAGTATTAGTTAGTTATACTATCGTTATAAGAATTTCTTAGAAATTTCACATTATCGCGCACAAGTTGGAAGTTCGCGTCTTTGCGCGCACGACCAATTGGAAGATTTTTAGAAATTATTGTTAGACTACTAAGAGTGAACAATAATATTTTTAAAGAAAATACATTAGAGGTATAGTGCACACGTGAAACAAATCCGAGAGGAATCCAGCACGAAACGCGTGCATACGCGCGCGAGTGGAGAGTTGACTTTTGCCAACTACCAAGCTTCTTCAAGAAGCTTTACCACCAGCCATTTCTCTCTCCTCTCTTCATCAAGACAGCCAAAAATCTTCAAGCAAGAAGAACCAAAGCTTCCTTCTTCATTTCACTTCAATCCAACCATCCATTTCACTCCAAATTTGCAACATAAACTCAAGACTACTTGGAGATTCACCTAGGCAAGGAGAAGAGCTTCATTTCTTCGGTTTCTTGGAGCTTTCTTGCGGCCAAAAATCTGACCTTTAGAATCTAAGAAGGTATCAAACGATCGAACCCTTGAAACTTATTATTTAAGAGTTAAATTGCACTTAGAAGCTTGTAACTTCATGTGGGTAGTTTTGGATTGTTGTAGATCTTGTGAGTGGGTTCTATGAAATCCCACAATGGATTTGATGAACTGATGTGATGATATTGGGTGTTGTTTGTGTTGAATTAGTGGTTAAACTAGTGATTATAAGTTGAATGGTGAAAAAGAAAACTCAAAGGAAACAAAAGGAAATAATTGCCGGTTTCTACCCCTGCTTTGGCCGGGCCTCTTTGTGCAATTGTTTGTGGTCCAATTGCCTTGATTTTGATGTATATATGTTGTATAGGTTGTGTAGAATGTTTCTACCAAAAATCACTTGATTTGGATGGGTAAAAGTTGTATTTTCGAAATAAGTACAAATCTGGAAAACGAGTCCAGTGATGCTCTGGCAGTGAATTTCAATTGACCATAACTCTTTGTTGCGACGTCCAAATGAGTGCCGTTTCTGGCATTAGAAACTAGACACTTCCAGTTTTCCAACGGTATAAAATATACCCCCTGATTCGACTCGAGTGAGCCCCACCAATTGTTCAAATTTGCCTGTCCTGTTTCGTTGCTCTGCTAGAGAGCCAATGAGATGCTGGAACGTGGTGGCTGAAATTTGAGTTAGCTATGGACAGAATCTTAAAATGATTTCTTCTGAGAAAATGTAGCCCTATGAGTGTAGTTTCTAACGCCACCAACATATGCTTAATTAAAGTTGAATGGTGTGAGCTTATGGCTTAATTTCAGACCTGCATTAGTGATAGAAAACCCTAGTTTTGGGCTGGTCAATAGCTTATTTCGAATTGGGACATTGTTATTTTGAAAACTCTTGGTGTTAATCACCTATCAAATGCATCTTGAATGTTTCTTGGACCTTTGCTTCATAAATAAACCAAAAGGGGGCTGATTTCATTGTGCAAAATGTTCGGAAACGAACTAAAAGCAAGAAGACAGATTTACTAGGAAATATTTTCCAAACTTTGGTGGTCCTGTTAACTATCTTTCCATAACTAGTTTTTGCATGAAATTTGATAGGAGAATAGTACTCATATGGAAGTTTACGTGTACCAAATTTGGTGTTATTCTAAGACCATTTCGATACCCAAATGATATCACAAATCTTGCTTTTCAAATCTGGAAAACTTTTCTTTTTTCTTAGCCGAATGGTCCAAACTTGTTTTGGAATATTTTGTTCTGAAAACTTTGATATCAATTACTGCTAAATTGGTCATTGGATGTTTATGAAACATTGATTTCAACATTTGACTGAAATGAGATTGATTGTGTGGGACAAAACCTTTAAAAGGAAACAGAAACTCAAATAGGCAGATTAGCCTTGAAAGTTTCACGAATTTTGTTTATTTCGTTAACCCCCTTCCCGTATGAGTTTTGCCTAAATTTTGGTAGAGATATAGTTCACATATGGAAGATTTAGAGTATCAAATTTGGTGTATTTTTCAATACCATTTAGATGGCCAAATAATACTTGAAATATAGCCTTTCAAATCTGAAAATGTTTAGTTAGTCCTTATTTTTAGCAAATTTTGAACTACTATATCCTGATACTCAAAACTCTGAATTTCATTCTGTTTGTTGTATTTGAAACCTTGATTGAAATTCATAACTATTTTATGAATTTCAAAGGGTAGTTCATATTCTGTGAATTTTGCCGAATTTCCAATGTTCCGCCAAAAACCAACCTATGAACCTGACTTGTGAGCCTATAGCAACAAATTTAAGCCAAAAATTTGAGTGACTTCCGTTTTAAATCATGGAAAGTGTCTTTTTAGAACTTTTTGTGTTTTGGATCTAGTTTCCCAACGGTACAGTTTTCAATTTTGGACCTACGAAAAATGAGATATAATTTTCTATGAATGCGCCTTAAATCTGAAATTTCTGAACTTAAAGGAAATTGAGTTTTTAGAACTCATCATTTTTCTTCAATACCACTTGACCGTTTTACACTTGATTTCTAGGTGAAAACCAGATTTTTCCTTGTATTATTAAAACCCCACTTTTGAGCATCAATTTATGAGTAATTAAGGCTCATTTTCATGATGTTTTTCTAGATTATACAAATATGCAATCTTTCGTTATAATTGGGGTTTCTAAATGGTAGTTCATTATTATTTGCTCAGGTGCTCAAGGGGACCTTCAAGAGGAACTCGAAGCGGATGCTTAAACACTTGTTTGAGCACTTACTTACTTGTTTTCAATTGATGAGTGTTCCATATAGGAGTACGTAACTTGAATAGCTTTACGACATGTTTACTCTATGGTCATTATGTGTTAACTATTAAGTGCTACTGATAAATGCTCCTATGAATTTTGCCACCGTAAGTAACTTGAATAGTATTTCTACATGTTTACCGACTAACCGTGAATTATGACTGTTTACCGATTTACTTGATTACCTGCTTACTGATTACTTGACTACTTGATTATTTGATTATTGTAAATTACATTTTCATTTGAAATTACCGCATATTGCTTACGTGTTTAAATGTTAAATGTTGCCTATAATTACTCTTATGAAATTGCCACCATTTTAAAACGAGTGTGTACTTTATCTCACTCGACCTACTAAAATGACAAATTATTACTGTTTACCGTTTACCCAATTTAACTTGATTACTTGTGCATGTTGTAAGTTCTAAACTGAACTGGGCCCTGCCCTTGGTTACTAACCTGCTCGAGTCAAGACTGAACTCGATCGGGTAGGTTGGAATCTTAGGACACCGTTTCGGTATACTCGAGTATTACCACTGGAGGAATAAGGTGATGGGCTAGACAAATCGAGGGGATCACTGGAGTTATAAGGTGAAGTGGATTGAAATTGTTCCAAGTGAACACCGTATCCTTTAATGTGTGTTTATTTCTGTACAATGATAACTGTTTCATGATAATGTGCCAATGTGCAACCTTGAACCATACATGTATTATGTTCAAATTACTTGATTTATCAGAACTGCTAGAGTGTCTTGGAACCTCACTGAGCTGTTTAACTCATTCCACATTTTTGTTTTCCTTAACAGGGTTCGAGACCAAGGGTGCTCGTGAATAGTACTAGATTGTTCTCTTTTGAAAACTTTAAATTGTATTATAATGGATGGTTGTAGTACATATTCTTTTGGATTGTATTAAACTTGAAAGCTAACTAATTATAAGTTTGAAATATTTTGGAGTATTTCAATTACATATTGAAAAATTTTGAGGTATTTCGATCTTTTGAATTACGGATTGTAGTGAGTCCCGATGTGAATTAGGTAGGCATCCCGCCGATACTCTTGGGTTCGCCCTTGGGAGAAGTGGGGGCGTCTCACTTATCGCACTAACGGGTCCTACTTCCATAATGCACTTCAAACTTAACATGTACTAATTTATACAAAGAAAATGATTTTAAAACTTGACTTATTTATAAAAATATTGAGAAAATTAAGACAATAATTTAAAGTAAAGAAAATGCATTCAAAGAAATAAAATAAAATATAAACAAAATTTTTCGAATCCCTCACATGCTCCTGTAAGTAAGTACTCGCCGAGGTCGTTCGGCATTCCCATTTTCACCATTCCTTCCATTGCTTACAGTGCAAATAACATCAGAAAAATAAGCAATATAAACATGTATACTAAGTTAAGCACCTATTCTCTAGGGTTTAACACTTAAACAATCATACGCAAGCCATATCCTATACAAGTCACTCAATTTATCTAGACCAATTCAAACCTAGATTCTGATACCACCCGTAACGACCCAACCGCCCCCTAGGGCGTATCCTAAAATTTAGCGGACCGCCTGCCCAGTTCTCGCTAGGACTCGCTCACTCACTCCAAGAAAACAAATTACAACTTCAAAAGTAAATGAAACAACAGTTCCCAAGTTTAGAATGGTACATATATATCTAGTTCCAACTCAAACGTTCATACATTTCCACTTATAACAAAAGATTCAAATTCCAGAGAGTTTTCAACCCTAATCGAGCCTTAGCGCGAGTACAATTAACAAAAATTCAAAAACTAGACTACGTTAGTCTGTACCAATCTCACGCCCTCGCTCGATTCCCCTGTAAGGAAAATAAAACTAATAGGGTGAGTCAAAACTCAGTGAGGTTCCAAAATATCATGCAGACCCTAGTAACAGGTTGACCACTAGATAAAAATGAAAATCACAAGGTAGCGAGCATAAGAGTTCATAACATGAGCATTAACACTTCACATAACAATCATTAGATACCCAACATTGACAGATAAAAGGATACAGGTGTTTTTGTGAGCTAACTCGGCCATAGCGTTATCAAATAGTAATTGACACTCCGTCAACTTTCAAGTAGAGTAACCAGTCTAGTAGTTGCACCACTTAATTCCAATTTTCATCCCTATTCAAACCTCCTACCGGGCTCGAACTCCAAGATAAATAGTGGTGGTAATACTCGAACTTACCAATTAGTCGAGAAGATAACACTTTACTCGATAAAACTAGAGACCCAAGGTTCGTTATCTAATCGACCAGACTCTTGCCACTCAGTGAGGTTCCAAAACATCATTCAGACCCTAGTAACAGGTTGACCACTAGATAAAAATGAAAATCACAAGGTAGCGAGCATAAGAGTTCATAACATGAGCATTAACACTTCACATAACAATCATTAGATACCCAACATTGACAGATAAAAGGATACAGATGCTTTTCTAAGCTAACTCGGCCATAGCGTTATCAAATAATAGTTGACACTCTGTCAACTTTCAAGTAGAGTAACCAGTCTAGTAGTGCACCACTTAATTCCAATTTCCGTCCACTATTCAAATCTCCTACCGGGCTCGAATTCCAAGATAAACAGTAGTGGTAATACTCGAACTTACCAATTAGTCGAGAAGATAACACTTTACTCGATAAAACTAGAGACCCAGGGTTCGTTATCTAATCGACCAGACTCTTGCCGGTTCGACTCGATTAACTAGCCATAGGATTTCTAGAATTCCAGACAGTACTCAAGTCATATACATCTATATCAAGTCAATTGCAACCGATGCATAGTAATAAGTCACATTAGGGCAAGTGCGATAAAGTATACCCTTACCCGACCAACAAATCAAATATTATCCGATCATATTGGTAAAGCATTTTAATCAAGTATCAAGTTCAATCATGCACTTGGAAGCACTCACCAATGAATTATTGCTTTGATAAACCACACTCAAGTTCAACTTCCTGGCTGAAGTCCAAATCTGCGATAAAATACCATTTAACGGTTTAAAATCAATTAGGGTTCAAAATATAGGAGTTTCGCTTAAAGAAAATCAAGTAAATGAAAACTGGTTTATGTAGTATTCATTTTTCTCATCAAAATCTAGAAATTTCATGCTCGCTCTTTTGGTTTTGATAAAGAAGCAATTAACACTTTTAAATTCGCAATTTGGTGTTAAAAAAACTAGGAAATCGTATTTAAAGTGGTTGCTACTTTCGCCTCAAAAAGTATATGAGTTTTTGGTAAATTTCAGCTTATATGCTCCTACTAAGGGAAACTTCATACCCTAAACAACCTTAGTTCAATTCAACTAAGAATCACCGCTCAAGTTCCGATTTCACTCGCTTAACTCACGAAAGAAAAGTGGGGCAGCATTACCTTTGTGTTTGCCCATTTCTCCAGCCATTTAAGGCTACATTTTTTTTCCTCAAATCAGCCCAATTCAATCACCATAAGCAAACATATAAAGATGGTTCTGTGAGAACTCGGAAAAAAAAAATTATTATTTTAGGGTTTTATTTATTTCTGTGCACACGTTTTCTATATTTTCTTTATTATATTCCTTTTATAGATATTTTATAAGTAAATATAGTTTCTAAATCATTTCTCTAGTATAAGTTAGTTAATGAGATATTAGGAGCGAATAGTGGACGTGGGACCCGCTAGTGCGTTAAGTGAGAGAAATTCGGCCAATTAGGTTAAGTTTTCATGAAGGGATTTAATTATTAGGTGTTAAGAGATAATTAGAGGTTAGTTAGATATTTAACCATTAGTAAGTAAGAGGATAATGATAAAATCCAAAAAGGGCCACGTGTCGCGTTCCTACTTGAAGATGACTTGCCTAACTTTCTTTACCTTTACTAAAAGCTTAATATTGACCAAAAATCATCTTCATTTGCTTCCTTTTGGCCGAAATTTTGAGAGAAAAAGAAGAAAGTGAGCTTCAACTTTTCCTTTCATTTCTTGCCTAAATCTCGAAATCCAACCGATTAAATCTCGAATTCCTCCGTAAAAGTGAATTACTAAGGAAGATTGAAGATGCTTGTGGAGTTGTTTTGGAAGAGAAAGCTCTAAGTTGCTACCTTTCTTGAGGATTAAGGTATTTTACTTGGAAACTCAACTTTTGTTCATAATAATGTTAAATTAGTGACTTGTGGTGGTTAAAGAACTTGTTTTATGGATGATTTCATGGATTAAAGTGAAGTTAGAGGAATTTCTTAATTTTTGGGAATTTTTCTGTTTTCATATGATGATTATGGTTGGCTTGAATTGATGGTTTAATATGGTGTAAATTGGAGCTATTGTGCGTTAATTGTGGTGAATTACGGAAAATATCAGCTTTATGCGGAAAATTTCAGCTTTATATTGCAAATTTCAACTTTAGGGTTTCCAAATTTGGGGCTTTCTTATGGATGGTTATTGAGCTTATAATTGGCTATGATTTAGGGGTATTGTGACCTTAATGAAGTAGATTAACTAGCCTATGATTGGTATGTGAAATTGTGGTTGGTTTGGATGAATTTAAGTGATTTTGTGTAGGTTGGAAATGCTGAAATTTTAGGGGAAATGCTGTCCGAATGTTGTGAACATTGAGGTCTTGTGAGTCTAGGTTAAGAATGGGTAAAAGTGAAAGGCTTTGGGATTTGCTTAGACTTTTAACCCTAAATTCGATTTATTTCCATTTTATGCTATATTTGATTTCATTTAAGAGGTACTCGACCCGTGTTTGAGTCTCAATTGCATTTTCTTGATTATTATAGGACGTGTGGGTGATTCAAGGCATCCGCCGGACGGAAATTTGTGAATTTACCTATCTGAAGTGGTGAGTGTACTATTGCATGATTTAATTGCCTAAGTGATTACTTGCCCTTGAATTTGTGAATTGAGTAACTGTGAACTTTGTGCATGAGACGAGAGTGTACTTTATCGCTCTCGTTCTCTTACTTGTATAATTGATCTCTGATTATCTGTGAATTGGAACTATGTATGGTTTAAAATCATGGGGCATGAGCCCTACGACTGTACTGTGACATCTGAGCTCAAACCCTAGTGGGAGTTACTCGAGTCGAGCCAGCAAGGGCCGGTCGACGAGATAACGACCATAGGATTACTGTTTGTCGAATGGAGTGAATCTCCTCGACCCTGTAGTATACTCGAGTATTACTTTCTCAATTACTGTGAGGTGTTCGGGCCCGGTAAGGGGAATGTACGGTGGAAGGTACTGGGTGTAAAGTGGGGTCTACGGTCATGTTTCTTTCTTTGAACGTGACGGAGGGTCAACGAGATGCGATCAAGAGCTGCAGTGGGGAAGCTGGCTCCTGAGAGCCACCCGTATCCTTTTATTTGAACTGTTGTGGTGCTTTTATTTATGTTTGATAGTCATGTATAACTGAATCTAGATACATTCGTGAATTTGGGTTGCATGATTTGTTAGTACCTCATTGGGCGAAAGCTCACCCTCGTTATCTTTGTTTTCCTTACAGGAATACTTTTGGAAAAAGCATGGTTTTTGAGAAGCGAGTTGAGCTAGTTAGATAATTTTGTTTCTTTGTTTAGCTCCTCGGCCGTTAGAAACCCTAAATGTACCTCACTTGGATATTTCCTTTTGGAAATGTGGACTTTGATATCGTGCATGTATAAATGACATTATCCCTTGGAAATGTATGTTAGCGCTATCTAAGGGTTGTTGTACTTGGTTTGGTGTGCGTGTCTCTTAGTAGTCCTGGCGAGAGTTGGGCAGGCAGTTCGCTAACTCCTAGGGTACGCGCTAGGGGAAGGTGGGGCTGTCACAGTTGGTATCAGAGATTAGGTTAGAAAATAACCTGGGCGAACCCTAAACCTGATTCTTAGAACTTTTGGGATTGTATTAGGGTATATTTAAGTGTTATTACTATATCTAAGTTGTAACCTATGTACTATCCTTATAGGTCATGGACGGAGCTAGTGGGAGTCGGAGGCGAGCCGTCTCGGAGGCCTTTTCGTGTTGTCGACTACGAGGAGAGACCCGGAGGACCGATTAGGCACTAGAGTACGGCCAGTTGGACTAGGCGTTGTGGTCGTTGCCAGCATTACTCTCACGCTGACCACGTGGTTGTGGCCGTCTTAGGTGAGCGGAGGAGACTTAGGCGTGCTGCCACCCGAGATCACACCGAGCTGCAGCGAGTGAGGGGCATTGCTAGGATGCAGGCGGACCGGATTGGGGAGCTCCAGGGGGATATAGTCATGGAGCAAGAGCGGACGAATGCTCTTCGCGACCTGTTGCACGTAGTTAATGACCGCCTCACTAGGGTGGTTCGGGAGGTTAGAGACCGGTCTGGAGGTATCATTAATGAGTGTGGGGCGTTGATTCAGGAGGTGATTGGCGCCAATGCGCCAGGGGGAGTTCCGGATAACGGGGCTCCAGGTGGAGGAGGCGCCCCTAGCTCTAGCTCTAGCTCTAAGGAGGAGTCGATTGGCTCAGTAGAGAACTAGGATGGAGTTCCTTGGGCCATGTTTTGATCCCGTGTGAGGGGTACTTAGGGAAAGCTCTTAGTTAGCTATTTTGTACTTTTGGGGCCTTTGTACATTGTACTTTTGGTTGACCCCACTGCTTTCACGGGCTTGCTTTTGTATATATTTGACTGACTGCTACTGTATGATTTGTTTGCTACATCTGTGTGTTATATGTATATTTGCTTTTATTTGGTGTGCCTTTTTGCTAAGTGTTTATTTATTCATGTATATATATTGATTGGTTTTGATATCGTATATGTTTTCAACCCTAGAGTGGGTGAATCAATGGAGGGTACTCGTAGTGGACGAGACCATGGTCGCGGAATTAGGCAACCCTCAACTGAGGGAGGTACTCGAGAACCCGTGCCTGAACCAAACCCTGAGCCTAGGAATGACCCTAACACTCAAGTAGCTACTGCTATAAAGCGAAAGACTGATCTTTTGGCTCACGTAGTGGAGCATCAGGACCAAAATCCTAACCCTCAACCCGAAAACCCTGGAAGCCTTGTGGAGAGCGAGGATAGAGCTCTCGAACGATTCCAGAAGTTCTCCCCACCAAAGTTTATAGGAGGGCCAGACCCAGATGTGGACGAAAGGTGGCTGGAGAAAATGGTTGATATTTTCGCCGCTTTGCATTATACCGAGAAGCGGCATGTAACATTTGCCATCTTTCAATTGGAAGGGGCAGCCCGTTCTTGGTGGAACGTTATAAGGCAGAAATGGGAACGAGAATTGACACCAAGGACGTGGGTGAGCTTCATGAGAGAGTTCAACGCCAAGTTTTTCCCTCCTCTAGTACAGGAAAAGAAAGAAGAGGAGTTTATACGACTTCGCTAGGGAACCCAGACTGTACCGAGTACGAGAGCCAATTCACTCGGTTGTCCAAGTTTGCCCCGAATTAATTATGACTGAGTAAAGGCGAATAAGACGTTTCATCCAGGGCTTGAATGTTGAGATCCAGAAGGACTTAGCTGTAGCCCGAATCGATGCTTTTAGTGACGCAGTGGAGAAGGCTCAACGAGTCGAGGATGTTAGGCTACAAGTGCGAACTTTCTAGGTTAGGAAACGGAGATTCACTGGAGGTAGTTCAGATACGGAGATAAAAGTACCCCTTCCAAGTTTGGAAGGGGAAATGGTGAGGGAAGACTGCCAGGGGTGTCGAGAGGAGCCCCGTCGAGAGGTAACCAGGTTGGTCGAGGCCAACAAAGAGGAAGTTTCCAGAGAGATCCAATTTCTGCATCCCGTAGTTCCTGCGGGTATTGCGGAAAACCGAATCACACGAAGATAATTGTTGGAGGAAGGAAAGAAAGTGCCTACGCTGTGGAAGTGCGGAGCACCAAATTGCCAACTGCCCGGTCTTACCGCGAGAAGCGAGAGGGACTCCGCAGTCATCGAAGGCCAACCCTGGACAAGCCAAGAGGGAAGGGACGAGACCAAAAGTGCCAGCTCGAGTGTACTCCCTTGAGCAACATCAAGTCCCTGACTCCTCTGGGGTCGTAGAAAGTACGATCCCTGTTTTCCACCGTCTAACTAGGATTTTTATCGACCCTGGTGCTACCCATTCCTTTGTTAACCCTGATTTTATGTGTGGAGTTGATATAAAACCTGTTAGCCTACCATATGATTTGGAAGTTAGCACTCCTACGGGGAACCAATGCTTACTTACTAGTGTAATGTATGCTAATTGTGAAATTTGGGTAGGAGAGAGAAAACTCTTTGGGAATCTTATCAGTTTAGCTCTTAAGGGGTATGACGTCATTTTGGGTATGGACTGGTTAGCTAAATATAGTGCTCAACTTGATTGTAAGAGGAAGGTGGTGGAACTTCATATACCTGGAGATGCAACTTTAAGATTAGATGTAAGGGGGAATTTAGCCTCATCTGCATTACTTTCGGGTATTCAGGTTAGAAAACTCCTAAATAAAGGAGCGCAAGGGTTTCTAGCTTTCCTTATAAACACTCCCACCGATAAGCTGAAGGTAGAAGATGTACCGATAGTGAGGGAATATCCGGACGTGTTTCCTGATGAGTTAGTAACCCTACCTCCGGAAAGAGAGATAGAATTCAAAATTGACTTGTTGTCAGGAACTTCACCTATCTCTAAGACCCCTTATCGGATGGCCCCTGCTGAACTTAAGGAGTTGAAGATCCAATTGCAAGACTTATTAGAGCGAGGGTTTATCCGAGAGAGTGGATCTCCATGGGGAGCTCCTGTACTATTTGTTAAGAAGAAAGACGGGAGTTTGCGGTTGTGTATAGATTACCGAGGGTTAAATAATGTGACGGTTAAGAATAAATATCCACTGCCCCATATTGATGAATTGTTTGACCAGTTGCAAGGAGCAGTGGTCTTTTCGAAGTTAGATCTCCGCCAGGGGTACTACCAATTGTTGATTAGGAAGGAGGATGTACCTAAAACTGCGTTTAATTCAAGATATGGGCATTTTGAGTTCGCAGTTATGCCTTTTGGACTGACCAATGCTCCTGCTGCCTTCATGGATTTGATGCATAGGGTTTTCAAACCTTATTTGGATCGATTTGTGGTTGTTTTCATTGATGACATTTTGGTTTACTCAAAGTCACGAGAGGAGCATGAGCAACACCTAAAACTCGTTTTACAAACCCTAAGAGAGCACCAATTGTATGCCAAGTTTAGTAAGTGTGAATTTTGGCTGGAGAAATTTCTTTCTTAGGACACGTAATTTCACGAGAGGGCATCACAGTTGATCCGGCGAAAGTAGAAGCAGTAACTGAGTGGAAGAGACCGGAAAATCCCACTGAGATTCGTAGCTTTCCTAGGTTAGCTGGGTACTATCGTCGGTTTATTAAGGATTTTTCAAAGCTTGCCGGTCCTTTGACCGATTTGACAAAGAAAAATAGTCGCTTTATGTGGGATGCTAGGTGTGAAGATAGTTTCCAAGAATTGAAATACAGGTTAACTAGGCTCCTATTCTAGTTTTGCCTAATGGTACGGATAATTTCACTGTATATACGGATGCCTCGAGGGAAGGTCTGGGGTGTGTACTGATGCAAAACAAGAACGTGATTTCCTTTGCCTCTAGGAAACTAAAACCTCACGAGCAGAACTACCCAACACATGACTTGGAACTAGCTGCAGTTGTATTTGCCCTGAAAAAGTGGAGACACTACCTGTACGGGGTAACCTTTGAGGTTTATACCGACCACCAGAGTCCTTAAGTACCTATTTTCCCAAAAGGAACTAAATATGAGGCAACGACGGTGGATGGAATTCTTGGAGGACTATGACTGCTCGATTAACTACCATCCGGGGAAAGCGAATGTAGTGGCCGATGCCTTAAATCGGAAGGCTCAAATAGCTGGGTTAATGGTTAAGGAGTGGGAGATGTTATGAGCAGTTAATGAATGGAACCCTAGCCTGAAATGTCAAAGGGTAATCTTAGGGAATATCCAAATAACCTCTGCTATACTAGGTCGAATTAAAGAGGCCCAGGAGGAGGATCCGATGGTACAAAAGTGGAGGGAAAAGGTGGAGAAGGGGGAAACGCCTGATTTCAATTTGAGTTCTGAAAGAATTTTGAAGTATCGGAATCGGGTAGTAGTACCTAAGAATGAATCATTGAAAAGAGAAATTTTGGAAGAGGTCCATCGGTCAAAGTATACGATCCATCCAGGTAGTAGCAAGATGTACCAAGATTTGAAAAGGGGTATATTGGTGGGATAACATGAAAAAGGAGATTGCCCAATACGTGCAGACCTGTCTCATCTGCCAGCAAGTTAAGGCTGAGCACCAAAAACCCTCCGGATTATTACAATCTCTTGAAATACCTGAGTGGAAGTGGGAATATATCACGATGGATTTTGTCTCTGGGTTACCAAGGACGCAAAAAGAACACGATGCCGTTTGGGTGATTGTCGATCGGTTAACCAAATCGGCCCATTTCTTACCTGTGAACATGAAGTACTCCATGGAGAAGTTGGCTCGGCTATATAGGGATGAAATTGTGAGATTACATGGGGTCCCCGTGAGTATAGTTTCAGACAGAGACCCTCGTTTCGTGTCTAGATTTTGGCAAAAATTTCAAGAGACCTTGGGAACTAAACTCCACTTTAGCACCACCTATCACCCCCAGACGGATGGGCAGTCTGAAAGAACAATTCAAACCCTCGAGGATATGTTAAGGACTTGTATCTTGGATTTTGGGGGTAGTTGGGGACAACACCTGACCTTAGTAGAGTTTGCCTACAATAATAGCTACCACTCGTCGATTCAAATGGCACCATATGAAGCTCTTTATGGACGAAGGTGTCGATCACCAGTTTATTGGGATGAAGTGGGAGAAAGGAAGGTTTTAGATCCAACAATCATTCCATGGATGGAGGATGCACAAGAAAAGGTTAAGTTGATACGTCAAAGACTCCAGACGGCTCAAAGCCGGCAAAAGAGCTACGCCGACAACCGACGGAAGGATTTGGAGTTCGAAGTTGGAGACCGTGTTTTCCTAAAGATTACGCCATTACGAAGTGTCACGGCGGGTAGAGGAAAGAAACTCCAACCTAGATTTGTAGGACCCTTCAAAATTCTCCAAAGAGTTGGAAAAGTGGCGTATCGACTCGAACTACCATCCAGTTTGTCCAGAATCCACGACGTTTTCCATGTTTCGATGCTCAAAAAGTACTATCCTGATCCAACCCACATTTTACAACCGGAAGAGATTGAAGTAGATGAAGCCCTTACCTATGAGGAGAAACCTGTGCAATTGCTTGACCGAAAGGTTAAGGAGCTTGAGAAACAAACAAATCTCTCTGGTGAAGATCTTGTGGAGAAACCACGGGGTAGAAGAGGCAACCTGGGAGGTGGAGGAAGAGATGCAAAAGAGATACCCTGAGCTGTTTAGTAACCTAGGTGAGCAATTTCGAGGACGAAATTCTTTAAGGGGGAGAGAGTGTGAGAACTCGGAAAATTTTTTTTATTATTTTAGGGTTTTATTTATTTCTGTGCACACGTTTTCTATATTTTCTTTATTATATTCCTTTTATAGATATTTTATAAGTAAATATAGTTTCTAAAATCATTTCTCTAGTATAAGTTAGTTCATGAGATATTAGGAGCGAATAGTGGACGTGGGACCCGCTAGTGCGTTAAGTGAGAGAAATTCGGCCAATTAGGTTAAGTTTTGCATGAAGGGATTTAATTACTAGGTGTTGAGAGATAATTAGAGGTTAGTTAGATATTTAACCATTAGTAAGCAAGAGGATAATGATAAAATCCAAAAAGGGCCACGTGTCGCGTTCCTACTTGAAGATGACTTGCCTAACTTTCTTTACCTTTACTAAAAGCTTAATTTTGACCAAAAATCATCTTCATTTGCTTCCTTTTGGCCAAAAATTTTGAGAGAAAAAGAAGAAAGTGAGCTTCAACTTTTCCTTTCATTTCTTGCCTAAATCTCGAAATCCAACCGATTAAATCTCGAATTCCTCCGTAAAAGTGAATTACTAAGGAAGATTGAAGATGCTTGTGGAGTTGTTTTGGAAGAGAAAGCTCTAAGTTGCTACCTTTCTTGAGGATTAAGGTATTTTACTTGGAAATTCAACTTTTGTTCATAATAATGTTAAATTAGTGACTTGTGGTGGTTAAAGAACTTGTTTTATGGATGATTTCATGGATTAAAGTGAAGTTAGAGGAATTTCTTAAATTTTTGGGAATTTTTCTGTTTTCATATGATGATTATGGTTGGCTTGAATTGATGGCTTAATATGGTGTAAATTGGAGCTATTGTGCGTTAATTGTGGTGAATTACGGAAAATATCAGCTTTGTGCGGAAACTTTCAGCTTTATATGGCAAATTTCAGCTTTAGGGTTTCCAAATTTGGGGCTTTCTTATGGATGGTTATTGAGCTTATAATTGGCTATGATTTAGGGGTATTGTGACCCTAATGAAGTAGATTAACTAGCCTATGATTGGTATGTGAAATTGTTGTTGGTTTGGATGAATTTAAGTGATTTTGTGTAGGGTGGAAATGCTGAAATTTTAGGAGAAATGCTGTCCGAATGTTGTCAACATTGAGGTCTTGTGAGTCTAGGTTAAGAATGGGTAAAAGTGAAAGGCTTTGGGGTTTACTTAGACTTTTAACCCTAAATTCGATTTATTTCCATTTTATGCTATATTTGATTTCATTTAAGAGGTACTCGACCCGTGTTTGAGTCTCAATTGCATTTTCTTGATTATTATAGGACGTGTGGGTGATTCAAGGCATCCGCCGGACGGAAATTTGTGAATTTGCCTATTTGAAGTGGTGAGTGTACTATTGCATGATTTAATTGCCTAAGTGATTACTTGCCCTTGAATTTGTGAATTGAGTAACTGTGAACTTTGTGCATGAGACGAGAGTGTACTTTATCGCTCTCGTTCTCTTACTTGTATAATTGATCTCTGATTATCTGTGAATTGGAACTATGTATGGTTTAAAATCATGGGGCATGAGCCCTACGACTGTACTGTGACATCTGAGCTCAAACCCTAGTGGGAGTTACTCGAGTCGAGCCAGCAAGAGCCGGTCGACGAGATAACGACCATAGGATTACTGTTTGTCGAATGGAGTGAATCTCCTCGACCCTGTAGTATACTCAAGTATTACCTTCTCAATTACTGTGAGGTGTTCGGGCCCGGTAAGGGGAATGTACGGTGGAAGGTACTGGGTGTAAAGTGGGGTCTACGGTCATGTTTCTTTCTTTGAACGTTGACGGCGGGTCAACGAGATGCGATCAAGAGCTGCAGTGGGGAAGCTGGCTCCTGAGAGCCACCCGTATCCTTTTATTTGAACTGTTGTGGTGCTTTTATTTTATGTTTGATGGTCATGTATAACTGAATCTGGATACATTCGTGAATTTGGGTTGCATGATTTGTTAGTACCTCATTGGGCGAAAGCTCACCCTTGTTATCTTTGTTTTCCTTACAGGAATACTTTTGGAAAAAGCATGGTTTTTTGAGAAGCGAGTTGAGCTAGTTAGATAATTTTGTTTCTTTGTTGAGCTCATCGGCCGTTAGAAACCCTAAATGTACCTCACTTGGATATTTCCTTTTGGAAATGGGGACTTTGATATCGTGCATGTATAAATGACCTTATCCCTTGGAAATGTATGTTAGCGCTATCTAAGGGTTGTTGTACTTGGTTTGGTGTGCGTGGTCTCTTAGTAGTCCTGGCGAGAGTTGGGCAGGCAGTTCGCTAACCCCTAGGGTACGCCCTAGGGGAAGGTGGGGCTGTCACAGGTTCTATATCTAGGCCAAAAACCATCCAATTACAACTCATTTCTAGCAAATAATCATTCAATACCAAAGCTGAAAATTTCTCAACATAACTGGAATTTCCTCTTTTAAAGCTAAAAGTCACAATCATGCTACTAACCACCTCATAAATTTCATATCCAAACTCCATACCAACATAATATAGTTGAACAACATAAATCAAGGCTAAAAATGGCAAGACCCTAGTTGAAATTCCACTAATCCACACTAAAACTAAAATATCATCCATAATATTCCAAGATTCAAGGCATCTATACCATATTTGGCAAGAATAAGGAAGAGAAAGGGAGCTTTTAGACTTATACCTTCCAAAACCTCTTGAGAAGTGAAGAACCAAGCTATTTTTCCAAAGAAACTATCCACTCCAAGCTTCCTAAAATCCTTGGTGCAAGTTTAATCGGTTTAGTTTTTGTGATCTCAACTCAAACAAGCAAAAATCAAGATTGAAATTAAAGTTTTCTTCTCTCTTTTTTTCGCTCCTTGCTCTCGGCCAACATGAAGAAAAATGGAGGAAAGTTAGCCAAAAAGAAATATAAGAAGAAAGGAAAATGTCTTGGTCAACCATTTCTTTGATTGCCAACACTTGGCAATCAAGATTCTTTTCTTTTTCTTTCCTTCTTGTTTTTGAGTCAAGAATTTCGGTTGGTCTAAGCGTCAAATTAGGGAGAATTAAATGAAATAAAAACAAGGTGATTAGGGTAAGAAAACAGTGGTCAAGTGGTGTACTCAATCAGTAACAAACGGTGCACGTCGATTCAAGCCTATTTTTCTTAATTCTCTTATACTTGTGTTTTAGCTTATGATTCACTAACTTATTATTAGCACTTCCAATCACACATTTTCTCTTACCTAATATTCACTTTTATCTACCAAATTTAGTACACATATCTCACCAACTAATCATACTACCAAATACGCAAAAACCTTAGTGTACCCTAACTATAAAAGTAAAGGTAAAACTCTCGATTCTATTATTTATTACAACTATTGAGAGAGTAAATTAGTAGTAAAGATATTATAAAGCAACTTATTCAAAATAAAAGGAAATTTTAAAAAAATATGGAGAATTTTGCAAGTCCTCACAGTGTGACGCCCTTACTTGTCCCTAGGGCGAACCCTAGGGTATCAACGGGGCGTCTGCCCAATTCTCGTCAGTAGTCACGCACTTGTTCTAATTTAATAGAAATCCACAAGGCAATCAAAGACTTAGGATTAAAATAATACTTTAAATATACAAATCAAATTCTTCTAAGTCTACCATTTATAATTACAGTCCAAACACCCAAGTATAACAAAATTTACACTTCAAATGTCTCCAATATCATACAAAAGATACACTAGTTTCAACAAAAAATCGCTAGTCTAGAGCTCCCAACTTCCACTTTCAAAACCTGTTAAGAAATAACAACTTAAAATGAGCTAACGCTCAGTGAGGCCAAAAAAATCAAACAAGCAAGTAAGTAGCACAATTTAAATCAAATATCACACTTAAAAACGACTTAACATGAAATTTCATTTAAGTTCACAAACAAGAAATAGAACACAAGTAGAAAGGATACAGGAGCTCTCAGAAGTTATTCTCACGTCTCGATCGGTTCAAACCATCTTTGGTTGACCATCCGTCAACTCAAATAGCATCATGTCCGTAGAGCTCCACTTACACGGCCCCACCTCCCCCAAGGGCATACCCCAGGGTTTAGCGGACCGCCTGCCCAACTCTCGCCAGGACTCGCTCACTTATTTCGGATAAAATAATTCACAATCTCGAACGGGAATGGAACAATCGCTTTCAAAGTTGGAACATACAATACATTCATTTCTGTCTCAATTTCCATACAATCCCAAATACATTAAAGATTGGAGTTCCAAATACATTAAACCCTAGTCGAGCGACTAGTGCGAGTACCATTACAAATTTCCAAAAAACTAGACTAAACTAGCCTGTACCAGTCTCACGCCTCGCTCGTACCCCCTGTAAGGAAAACAATGGTGTGGAATGAGCTAAAAGCCCAGTGAGGTTCCAAATAGCAAGTTGACCATTATTTAAAAGTACAAATATTACTGTAGCAAAATAGCAAGCATAACACGTTCATAAAGTGAGCAATAACACTTCAAGTAGCAAATCTCAAAATGAGCGAGTGTAAAATTCTTTTCTAAAAGAAACAATAACACTACGAATAACAATCAGAGTATAAGGATACAGATGGCTCTCAAGAGCCAATTTCCCGTTGCTTCACCGGAGCTTGATCGAGTATTAGTTGACACTCCGCCAACTTTCGAGGAATATAACCAGTCCAGTAGTACTTCACTTCACACCAATCCGTCCACCATTCAACCCCCTTACCGGGCCCGAACACCAACTAAACACTGGTGATAATACTCGAGTATATCGATTAGTCGAGGAGATAACACTCCACTCGACAACACTAGATACCCATGGTTCGTTATCTAATCGACCAGGCCCTTGCCGGCTCGACTCGATTAACTGGCCAGTGGGGTTTGGGTTCCCCAAGAAGTCGATGAGATAATATCTCCAATCGATTGAATCAAGATAAAAGTACGGAGACGGGAATGAGAGGTACCTCCCACTCGGATCGAGTGTGGTACATACTGCCGCTCCGCACTTACAAGTCAAGCACAAGTATATCAAGTCAATTGCACCAATAAACACATACATATCACATTAGGGCAAGTGTGATAAAGTACACCCTTGCCCGATCAATCCACTCGTATAACATGTAAGCATCTCATTCAAGTATCAAATACATGTGTCAAGTGCAATTAAATATTTGGAAGCACTCACCAAAGATTTAGTGCTTTTCAAAAATCACGCTCAGGTGTAACTCCTTGGTTGGAGTCCAAATCTGCGATACAATATCATTTAAAAGCTTGAAATCAACCAGGGTTCGAAACTTAAGAGTTTCGCTTCAAAAAGATCAAGTAAACGAAACTCATTTAGATAGGGTTCATGTTACGTATCAAACTCTAGAAAATTCATGCTCGCTCTTTTGGTTTTGGCAATGAAACGATTAAAACTTTGGAATTCCCATTTGAGTCGAAAAAACGAGAAAAACGTATTTCTATTGGTCGCTAATTTCATTTTTTCAAGGGTATGAGTTTCGGCAAAATTCCAACTTATATACCTCTACAAAAGAAGACTCGAATACTTTAGACAGATCAAGTTCAATTCATCGTCAAATCTTTACTCAAGTTGCAAGTACACATTTCTAACCCTCGAGTGAAAATTTGGGCGGCATGCCCTTTGTATTTAGCTATTTTCCAGCCATTTATGGCTTCATTATTTTCCTCAATTCAACCCCACAATACATACAAGTAAGGTTACCACAATAGCCCTTCCATTAGGCTCCAAAATCATCCAAATACAACACAAGTGCAATAGTACAAGCAAATATCAATTTTGAAGACACAAACTGAACGGCAGATTTGATATCCCGTAGTATTTTAGTCATAACTGGAGCTATGGTTATCGAATTGGGGTGAACCTTATACCATTTCGAAGCTAAGACAGAGGTGCACAACTTTCATGAAGACAACTTAACCTAATTTATAGTGTATCTAAGTCGAATTGCAACTCCAAGATCCAAAAGTTCGTAATCAGTCTAGTTGTCAGCACTGATTTAACCGGCGATAACTCAGGCTACACAACTCCGTTTGGGGTGTTTTCAGAGGCGTTGGAAAGATAAAACATAGTGCTACAAGTTTTGTGTTTTGGCCAAAAGCTAATTAGATACGAATCAGGGTGAAAACGAAGCCAAACTTGTGAAATCTCAAAACTGTCCACGAAATGGGCTTTTGGCAGTCAGGGGTATTTCGGTCATTTCACATACTACCGTGCTCCGATTGAGCTGAAAATTTACAGACAACTATATAACATCATTTCCTACAACTTTCATGTTTTAACCTAAGCCTAATTCAGCCTCTAATATGGACGAATTACACTGGTCAGAACAGAGCAGATTCCACTATCAAAGCTGGAAATTCAACTTTTAAGGCTAAAAATCACAATCAAACCACTAATCATCTCACAAATTCCATATCCAAACCCATTACCAACATTTGAAAGTTAAACAACATATTCAAGGCTTAAAATTATCAAACCCTAGATGAAATTTCATGAATCACCACCAAAACTACAAAATCTTCCATAAAACCTACTACAACCAAGCATAATCTCATTCAAGTGCAAGATTAAAGAAATAAAGTAGCTTCTTGCCAAAAGTACCTTCAAACCTCAAGAAAGATGGAAGTTTAGTGCTTTTCCTCCAAAAATCTCTCCACTCAAATCCTTAATCTTCCCTAGTGAACCACTTTTATGGAGTATTTTGCAAGCTTGTGGATTGAAACTCAAGATTCAAGCATGAAGTTGAGGTTGAAGATGAACTTTTCCCTCCTATTTCTCCTCTCAAACTCACGGTCAAGATGGTGAAAATGTGCAGGAATTTTTGGTCCAAAACAAAGTTAAGAAGATAGGAAAGTTTGTTGGTCAAATTTGGTTGGCCAACACTTGTCAAGCCGCCATTGGTCCTCTTGTTTTTTTTTCTTTCTTCCTTTTCTTTTGGTCAAAAATGGTGGCTGTTTAATAGGATATTTTAGGGTTGATTTTGCTCAATTAATGACAAGGAGATTAAGGTAATAAAGTAGTGTTCGAGTGGTGCACTCAATCGGTAGCAAACGGTACACGTCGGTTCACACCGTTTTTCCTTAACTCGCGCGTACTAGGGTTTTCACTTATAATTCACTAACTTATTATTATTACTTCTAATCACACATTTAATATCATCTAAAACTCACTCTTAATCACTAAATTTAATACACACTCCGTACCGATACTCACACTACGGAAAGACGTAAAACCCTAGTTTCTCTTAACGGTGAAAGTAAAGGGGAAAGCCTTGGTTCTATGATTATTTGTAACTAGTGGGGAAGTGAATGAGTAGTATAGCTATTGTAAAGTAATAATTTCCAAATTAAAGGGAATTTTAAGAAAAATATAAGGGATTTTACACGTCCTCACATTCTCTCCTCCTTAAGAGAATTTCGACCTCGAAATTCATACCTTTTGTTGTAAACAAGTCTGGATATTTTTCTTGCATGTCTTTTTCTAGCTCCTAGGTCTCACCATTAACAAAATTTTTAGTCAGCCAATGGACATCATGAATCGTACCTTGGTGGTCTAAGGCATACACTCTAACTGGCACTCTGGGTTTATCCCCTCCTACATTGGGTTGTTTAGGGCTTGATCTGCCGACTGGCTGGGTATCACCGATCAATGGACAATTGGCGATCTGGTGCTCAGGACTTCCACATCGTAAACACTTTCGAGCCTTTCGCCAGCAATTATCCTCTGTGTGGTTGGTTTTTCCACAGTACCCACAAGATACTCGAGAGGCTGAGGTCTGACCTCCCTGCGAGGCACCTCTTGCTTGTCTCCTTCCACCTGGGGCTCCTCTTGGTGTAACTTCCTTAGGTGTCCCCGGAATTTTCTCCCCACTATCTCCTCGACTCATCTTGGAGGGTGGCATATCTAGATCACCTTGTTCCTGCCCTTGACTTCCACCAGGCGCACCTCTCCGTTTTGCATGAAAATTCCTTACCTGTGCCCTAGCAATTTCTATCCTCTGGGCTTTCTCAAGAACCTCGGTGAAAGTATTAATTTGTGCCGCTGCCAAGGCCTCCTGTATTTCCACGTTGAGTCCCTGTACAAACCTCCTAACCCTCCTTTGCTCCGTAGTTATTAATTCGGGAGCAAACTTCGATAGCTTAGTGAACTGAGTCTCGTACTCGGATACACTTAGGGTTCCCTGACGGAGCCTAATAAACTCATCTTCCCTCTTTTCCTGGACTATCGGTGGAAGGTATTTCTCATTAAACTCTCTCACGAAATTCAACCAAGTCCATGCGGTCCTTTCTCTCTCCCATTTAGCCCTAATTACGTTCCACCAAGCCCTAGCTGGACCCTCAAACTGAAACACAGCAAATTGCACCTGTCTATCATCCGCATAGTTTAGAACGGCGAATATGTTAATCATAGTTTCTAACCATCTCTCCGCTACCTCAGGGTCTGGTCCTCCCAGAAACTTAGGAGGAGAGAACTTCTGGAATCTTTCTAGGACTCTATCTTGCTCCATTTCAGGGTCCCTAGGTTGATTCACTGGGGCTTGACCCTGTTGCTCTACCAAACGAGCAAGAATATTGGTCATCTGTTGAATTGCAGTGGCCACCTGATCCCCCCCTTCCACTCGGGGTCCAGGTTGTGGTCCAACGGTTTCCTCTCTTTCCCCTCTCGATTCGCGTATCGGTTCCTGTGCCCGTCTACCCCCACGGCCACGATTAGAGCCACGTCCTCGGGTAGTTCCACGTCCTTGACTCCGCCTACCCTCCATACCTCTTTTGAACAATAGCCTATATAAGTATAAGCAAAATAAAATAACTATAAAGTTCGATAAAAGCATTTTCAAATCACAAAATGAAACATAATAGAATACATTGAAAATAACATACGTTCTATCATAGCAATTCACATATACTATGGGACATTAACTCTACGTATTGCTCAAGCACTACACTTAATCAAAACTTGAAGAAGTACAACCAAGTACGTACACGTGAATAAGAAGGGTCCCAAATCTCACTAATATCTGCAATATATTCCAAATCCAGACTATTCGCATCCCCTGTGCCTTGGCTTTCGCCATCCAAACTTATCCTAATACCACTCGAGATATTGACTTGTCATAAAGGTATCACTCTTTGGTATTCGGGTACAGGAATCCACAATAAGGTAATTCGCAACTCGAGCCGGCCGGTCCCAAGAGTAAATCGCCCATATTAGAGATTCCTACCCAACATACATATCTACAGCCCCCCAACAATAGACATTTGATTCACACTTAACAAGCCACTCCCCACAGTCCGAGAATCCTCTCCCGGCACGAGCTCGATAGGAGCTCTGATACCACCTGTGACGGCCCCACCTCCCCCTAGGGCGTACCCCAGGGTTTAGCGGACCGCCTGCCCAACTCTCGCCAGGACTCGCTCACTTATTTCGGATAAAATAATTCACAACCTCGAACGGGAATGGAACAATCGCTTTCAACGTTGGAACATACAATACATTCATTTCTGTCTCAATTTCCATACAATCCCAAATACATTAAAGATTGGAGTTCCAAATACATTAAACCCTAGTCGAGCGACTAGTGCGAGTACCATTACAAAATTTCCAAAAACTAGACTAAACTAGCCTGTACCAGTCTCACGCCTCGCTCGTACCCCCTGTAAGGAAAACAATGGTGTGGAATGAGCTAAAAGCCCAGTGAGGTTCCAAATAGCAAGTTGACCATTATTTAAAAGTACAAATATTACTGTAGCAAAATAGCGAGCATAACACGTTCATAAAGTGAGCAATAACACTTCAAGTAGCAAATCTCAAAATGAGCGAGTGTAAAATTCTTTTCTAAAAGAAACAATAACACTACGAATAACAATCAGAGTATAAGGATACAGATGGCTCTCAAGAGCCAATTTCCCGTTGCTTCACCGGAGCTTGATCGAGTATTAGTTGACACTCCGCCAACTTTCGAGGAATATAACCAGTCCAGTAGTACTTCACTTCACACCAATCCGTCCACCATTCAACCCCCTTACCGGGCCCGAACACCAACTAAACACTGGTGATAATACTCGAGTATATCGATTAGTCGAGGAGATAACACTCCACTCGACAACACTAGATACCCATGGTTCGTTATCTAATCGACCAGGCCCTTGCCGGCTCGACTCGATTAACTGGCCAGTGGGGTTTGGGTTCCCCAAGAAGTCGATGAGATAATATCTCCAATCGATTGAATCAAGATAAAAGTACGGAGACGGGAATGAGAGGTACCTCCCACTCGGATCGAGTGTGGTACATACTGCCGCTCCGCACTTACAAGTCAAGCACAAGTATATCAAGTCAATTGCACCAATAAACACATACATATCACATTAGGGCAAGTGTGATAAAGTACACCCTTGCCCGATCAATCCACTCGTATAACATGTAAGCATCTCATTCAAGTATCAAATACATGTGTCAAGTGCAATTAAATATTTGGAAGCACTCACCAAAGATTTAGTGCTTTTCAAAAATCACGCTCAGGTGTAACTCCTTGGTTGGAGTCCAAATCTGCGATACAATATCATTTAAAAGCTTGAAATCAACCAGGGTTCGAAACTTAAGAGTTTCGCTTCAAAAAGATCAAGTAAACGAAACTCATTTAGATAGGGTTCATGTTACGTATCAAACTCTAGAAAATTCATGCTCGCTCTTTTGGTTTTGGCAATGAAACGATTAAAACTTTGGAATTCCCATTTGAGTCGAAAAAACGAGAAAAACGTATTTCTATTGGTCGCTAATTTCATTTTTTCAAGGGTATGAGTTTCGGCAAAATTCCAACTTATATACCTCTACAAAAGAAGACTCGAATACTTTAGACAGATCAAGTTCAATTCATCGTCAAATCTTTACTCAAGTTGCAAGTACACATTTCTAACCCTCGAGTGAAAATTTGGGCGGCATGCCCTTTGTATTTAGCTATTTTCCAGCCATTTATGGCTTCATTATTTTCCTCAATTCAACCCCACAATACATACAAGTAAGGTTACCACAATAGCCCTTCCATTAGGCTCCAAAATCATCCAAATACAACACAAGTGCAATAGTACAAGCAAATATCAATTTTGAAGATAAAAGCTAAATGGCAGATTTGACATCCCGTAGTATTTTAGTCATAACTGGAGCTATGGTTATCGAATTGGGGTGAACCTTATACCATTTCGAAGCTAAGACAGAGGCGCACAACTTTCATGAAGACAACTTAACCTAATTTATAGTGTATCTAAGTCGAATTGCCAACTCACAGATCCAAAAGTTCATGCTCAGTCTAGTTGTCAGCACTGACTTTAACCGGCAATAACTCAGGCTACACAACTCCGTTTGGGGTGTTTTCAGAGGCGTTGGAAAGCTAAAACATAGGGCTACAAGTTTTGTGTTTTGGCAAAAGCTAATTGGATACGAGTCAGGGTGAAAAACGCAGCCCAAACTTGTGAATCTCAAAAACTGTCCACGAATGGGCTTTTGGCAGTCAGGGTATTTCGGTCATTTCACATACTACCGTGCTCCGATTGAGCTGAAAATTTACAGACAACTATATAACATCATTTCCTACAACTTTCATGTTTTAACCTAAGCCTAATTCAGCCTCTAATATGGACGAATTACACTGGTCAGAACAGAGCAGATTCCACTATCAAAGCTGGAAATTCAACTTTTAAGGCTAAAAATCACAATCAAACCACTAATCATCTCACAAATTCCATATCCAAACCCATTACCAACATTTGAAAGTTAAACAACATATTCAAGGCTTAAAATTATCAAACCCTAGATGAAATTTCATGAATCACCACCAAAACTACAAAATCTTCCATAAAACCTACTACAAACAAGCATAATCTCATTCAAGTGCAAGATTAAAGAAATAAAGTAGCTTCTTGCCAAAAGTACCTTCAAACCTCAAGAAAGATGGAAGTTTAGTGCTTTTCCTCCAAAAATCTCTCCACTCAAATCCTTAATCTTCCCTAGTGAACCACTTTTATGGAGTATTTTGCAAGCTTGTGGATTGAAACTCAAGATTCAAGCATGAAGTTGAGGTTGAAGATGAACTTTTCCCTCCTATTTCTCCTCTCAAACTCACGGTCAAGATGGTGAAAATGTGCAGGAATTTTTGGTCCAAAACAAAGTTAAGAAGATAGGAAAGTTTGTTGGTCAAATTTGGTTGGCCAACACTTGTCAAGCCGCCATTGGTCCTCTTGTTTTTTTTTTCTTTCTTCCTTTTCTTTTGGTCAAAAATGGTGGCTGTTTAATAGGATATTTTAGGGTTGATTTTGCTCAATTAATGACAAGGAGATTAAGGTAATAAAGTAGTGTTCGAGTAGTGCACTCAATCGGTAGCAAACGGTACACATCGGTTCACACCGTTTTTCCTTAACTCGCGCGTACTAGGGTTTTCTAATTCACTAACTTATTATTATTACTTCTAATCACACATTTAATATCATCTAAAACTCACTCTTAATCACTAAATTTAATACACACTCCGTACCGATACTCACACTACGGAAAGACGTAAAACCCTAGTTTCTCTTAACGGTGAAAGTAAAGGGGAAAGCCTTGGTTCTATGATTATTTGTAACTAGTGGGGAAGTGAATGAGTAGTATAGCTATTGTAAAGTAATAATTTCCAAATTAAAGGGAATTTTAAGAAAAATATAAGGGATTTTACACGTCCTCACAACTTCCTCCATCCATCATAACATCCTTTCGGATCCAGAACCAAACAAGCACGAGGTGGCAATACTTATTCGAGTATGCCAAACGAGATCCCAAAAGATCAAGCTATATAATTTTTCCACGATTCACCAAGCTTCTCGACCAATCCCTTGCTGGTTCGAGTTACGAGATTAGCCAATGAGTTGGGGCATCCCCACAGGTACAATTGATCGATGAGATAACGCTCCAATCGACATAGAATCGATTATAACACTGAGTTGGGATGAGAGGCACCTCCCACCCGAATAGGGTGTGGTACATGCTGCCGCTCAGAGTTCACGAGTTAAAAACATGTTCGAGTACAAGTGCAAGTCATACAAATTTATATTTCAAGTAGGCAAGCATTCAAGAGAGAGAGAACGAGGGCGATAAAGTACACCCTCGCCTCGGCAAGTTCACAAGAGTCACATAGCACTTGTACAATTATTATTTCAATCATAGCAACATGAAGCATGCACTTGACACTCATCAAAAGTCAAGGGCAAAGCAGAAACAAAAGCAAGAGGTCAGACAAGCTCCTCGGCGTCCATGTGACCACCTGAGACATGCACAATCACGGTTACCTAGGTATTCGACCAAGGCTAATAAGAAAATATTCTCTTGCTACCCACACTCAAAGCCACATATTCAAGTCGAGTTAAAGAGACTTTCTAACTTAATCATTGAAATAATACTCAAGGGGATTCAAAAGTTTTTTTCAAGTTAAGTCGTGGTAAGAAATCTCGATTCCAAAAGAAAAGTACCACATTTAATGTTTTGGCACGAAAATTGAGGAAAGGAAAAATAGTTTTCATATCTTAAAACTTCAAATCCTATACCCAAGTTTTAGAATATAAAGGAGCGTTCGCGTTTTCTAAAACTTATACAGTCAAAATCCATCAAAACGCTACTTATTTTCATAGTAAATATTGGAACTAAAAGTTCCAAGTTTCAAATATGAAGTTAGTGAAATTTCTCAAGAATTAGTCTTGTTAAAACGTTCAATTTATGGGTTCATTTTTATGAAACCAAGAGCATGAGACTAGGAGGTAAAATCCATTTCCCAAGTATAAAATGAGATACAAATAATCAAGAAAGTTAGGCTTGAAACCTAGAAAATGTTCCCAAGCCACTTTTTAAGCTTTTGCCTCTTTATAAGGAAAATTCAGGTTTGGCAACATTATTTGAAAAATCATAACTTGAGTTCCATAAGTGCAAAATTTACAAATTTTATACCGTTGGAAAATAGACTCAATCAACTAAAACTTCTAGAAGACACTTTTTCCAGATTCAAATCAGAAATCAGTTAAATATTAGCTCCAAATCATTGCTTCAGTAAGAACATGGCAAAACAGTCTTGAATTTCAGTAAAATTTTGAAAATTTAGCAAAATTCATAAGAATCAAACTAGTCCCTGAAATTTATACCACTGAAAGAACTCCAAATCTAGTTTCAAACACAATAAATGGAACTCAATTTAGATTTTTCTACACCAAGATCCAACAGTTTTTCGAAGGCTGGTTTTTTGAAACCTGATTCACGAAATTTCTGCTTTGGAACATCCGACACAGTTTCTAAATTAGGTCATAACTAAGGCTACGGAAATCCAAAATTAGTATGATTTATGGCATTAAATACTAGATTCAAAATGTTAAAAATCATTAGAAGAAACTGTCTCCAAATTCATTCGTAAGGGGAGTGGAAAACGAGCCACCAAACTGCAACTGTGCTTGTTTCTCGTTAAAGTAGAGAGGAAAAACAGCCAAATTTTCTGGTTCACTGCAACTCATACAAAATGAACTAGTATGTGCATTTTATACCGTTAGAAAGTCCTCGGTGTCTAGTTTCATATGCCGCAAACGGCACTTGATTTTGACTTCTGTATGAAAAATTATGTGTTGTTTAGTACAACCCTGGTCGGCTGCACTGATTAGAAATTTCCAGGTTTGATTTCTTCCCTTTAACTTAACTTTAATTCATTCAAATGAAGTGCTTTTTGGAAGATAATTTACATACACATAACCCAACATGTAGCAAGCATTTTTCCATCAATATAACCCACAAATTTTGAAATTAAAACAAGGGGAAATAAACTAGCAAAAATCGGACAGCCTTGCTTTTTCTTTCTCTTCAAATTTTATCTCCAACTCTTCACACCAAAACTAAGCTAAAAATCACTAAAACAACAACCAAACAAACAAGAAATCCTCAAGGCCGCTACCTAATAATCTTCCTCAAGGCATCTACCTAAAATCAAGGTTCATAGAACTCATCAACAACCCAAGTTTATCTAGCTAAAACTAACTAAAACTAACTAAAAGATGAAAGAAAAATGGAAGCTTTGAGGGGGGTTACCTTCCTCCAATGGTAGTAAGCAAAAACTCCAAGAAATCAAGCTCTAAACTACCAAAGAATCTCTCCTCCTCCAAGTCTCCTACTAAGCTTGAGGATGATCCAAGAGTATGAGCTAGTTGGAGCAAGTTTTAGTGAGCAAAATGAAGAAGAAAAATTGAAACTTTCTTGGCTAAATGGAGGATGAAGTGCTCGGCCAAGGGAGGGAGAAGAGAGAGGGTTTTGTGTGGTTTTTGTGAAATGGATTTGATGAAAGGAAGAAGTGACATAATGTGACGCCCCCACTTCTCCCTAAGGCGAACCAAAGGGTATCCACAGGACGCCTGCCCAGCTCTCGCCAGGACTCACTACAATCCACAATTCAAAAACTCGAAATATTTCAAATAATTTCGATATATAATTAACGTACTCCAAAATATTTTACGCTTACAATTACTTAGCTTTCAAACTTAATACAATCCAAAAGAGTATGTACTACAACCATCCGTTATAATACAACTTAAAATCTTCAAAAGAGAACATTCTAGTACTATTCACGAACACTCTTGGTCTCGAACCCTGTTAAGGAAAACAAAAACGTGGAATGAGCTACACAACCCAGTGAGGTTTCAAGACACTCTAGCAGTTCTAATAAATCAGGTAATTTGAACATACCACATGTATAGTTCCAGGTTGCATATTGGCACATTAACATGGAATAGTTATCATTGTACGAGTCATTTGAGCATAATACAAGCATGGTTCAAGATTGCATCTTGGTACATTAGCATGATACAGTTATCGATATACAAAAATAAACACACATTGAAGGATACGGTGTTCCAGTAGAACCATTTCGGTCAACTTCATCTTATGACTCCAGTGAACCTCTCGGTTGTCTGGCCATCACCTTATCCTCCAGTGGTAGTACTCGAGTATACCGAAACGGTGTCCCAGGGTTCCAACCTACCCGACCGAGCCCAGTCCTGGCTCGAGTAGGTTAGTAACCAAGGGCAGGGCCCGGTTCAGCTTAGAGCTTACAACATGCACAAGTAATCAAGCAAATTGATGAATGGTAATAATTTGTCATTTTAGTAGGTCGAGTGAGATAAAGTACACACTCGCCTTAAAACGGTTGTAATTTCATAAGAGCAATTATATGCAACATTTACACTTAAAACACATAAGCAATATGCGGTAATTTCATATGAACATATAATTCACCATAATCAAGTAATCAAATAGTCATGTAGCCAAGTAGGCAGATAATCAAGTAATCAAATAGTCAAGTGAATCGGTAAACGGTAACGGTTAACGGTTAACGGTAAACGGTAATGGTAATCGGTGAACGGTGGTAATTCATGGTTAATCGGTAGACATTTTATCATATTAATAGGCCGCCTATTGGCCATCTATTTTTACCACTTAAGAGTCGAGGAGATTCACTCCAATCGACTTATGCAGCCATAGCATAGTTAATCATTGAAACGCTTCATGTAAATATGCATTTCAAGTATTTCATATCGAATAATTCAAGTACATTTTACTTAAATGAGAACGAGTGCGGAAACACATAACACATAATGACCATGGATTGAATATATCATAAACTATTCAAATCACGTATTCCTATATGGAACACTCACCAGATCAAAACAAGTGAGTAAGTGCTCAAACAGGTGTTTAGGCGTCCGCTTCGAGTTCCTCTTGAAGGTCCCCTTGAGCGCCTGAGCAAATAATAATTTGCGATCACACACTATCATCTTAAACCCCTAGTTATCAAGGAAGATTGCACACTTGTACAATCTAAGAAAATTATCATGAAAGAGAGCCTAATTTACTCGTAAATCGAGACTCAAAAGTGTAGTTTAATAATACAAGGAAAATTGATTTTCATCTTTGAAATCAAGTGTAAAACGGTCAAGCAATATCGAAGGAAAATGGAGAGTTCTAAAAACTCAATTTCCTTTAAGTTTAGAAATTTCAGATTTGGGGTGTATTCTTTGAAAAATCGTATCTCACTCTCTGTAAGTCCAAAATTGGAAAACTTGGTACCGTTGGAAACGTCTTCCAAAGTACTAAAAGTTCCTAGAAGACACTTTTCTATGATTCCTAATGGAAGATATTCAAAATTTGGCTCAAAGTGGCTGTTTTGGACCATTAAGACAGTTGCGGGGTTGGTTTTCGGCTAACTTTGAAAAATCGGCAAAAATCACAGAATTTGATCTAGCCTTTGAATTTTGGAACTCAATTAGAGTTGAAAGAAAGGTTTAAAATCCAACAAACAGAACAAGAGTTGAAGTTTTGAGCACCAAGATATAGTAGCTCAAAGTTGCTGAAAAATTGAGACACAGACAATTTTCCAGGTTGAAGTCATGAAATTTGGGACCTTGTTTGAGCATCGAAATGAACTCAGAATGAAACCAAATTTGGCAGTATTATACTACCATATGAGCGCTATCCCTTTACCAAATTTCATGGGAAAATTCATTTGGGAAGCTATTGAACCAAGTCAAGAAAGTTTGCAAAATTTCTAAGGCAATCTGCCTTGCATTGGTGTTTTTCCCTTTTCCAAACATTTGGCCAATAAAAATTCTCAAACATCATCCATTTATGAAGACAAGGTCTAAGGAACATCCAAGGTGTAATTTGGTAGGTGATTACCACCAAGAAATTCGAATTAACAAGTCCCAAATTGAAGTTATAAAGCTTTAACTAGCCAAAAGAGAGTTTTCTACCTCTGAGTCAGTTTCAAACTTTGGTCACAAATCACTCAATTCAACTCGGAATTGAGTGTGGTCAGTGGTTTGGAAACTAGATGCATAAAGCTACAATATCTTAGAAGAAATCATTTTCAAAATCATTCCACAACTAGGTCGTTTTTGGACACTAAGTCGCTGCACAGAACAGAGTTCCCTGTGAAAACGTGGAACAGAGCAGTCGACTTTACAAGCTTGGGACAGATCACTCGGATCGAATTAGAACCTGAATTTTATACCGTTGGAAATCTGGGAATGTCTAGTTTCCAGTGCCGCAAACGGTACTCAATTTTGACATCGGAGCAAAACGATATGGCCGAAACAAGAACACTACCAGGGTATTGACGTGAAATTTTTCCAGATTTGCTGTCATACGAAAATTCAACATTTGGCCAACCAATTCATGGAATTTTTTATGAAACTTTCTACACAACTCCCACAACATATAAACATCACAACCAAGCCATTAGATCCACAAAATTGTGCCCTAAAGGCCCCGGACAACATAAGGGCAGAATCGGAAAATTTCACCCTTCACTACCGTTGAGCTTTCCTTCAATAATGCTACTTATATCCACTAGTTTAACCTCTAATCCAGCATTAACAACAATAAAACTCATCAAATCAGTCCAACAACTCAAAGTGGGAATTCATAGAGCCCACACAACAAGTTTCACAATAAACCAAGCTACCCACATGATCTTACAAACATATATGTGCAATACTACTACCACAAGTCAAAATTTATAAGGTTGATCGCTATATACCTTCCTTGGTGATTCTAGCAGAAATTTTCGGTCACCTTAAGCTCAGCAAAACCGTGGAAGGTGAGCTCCTTTTGTAGCCTAAGTTGTTCACCAAGTTGCTAGCTAAGTGGAGGTAAATTTTGGTGTGATTTGGTGAAGATTTTGGTGAAGAAAATTGAAGAATTTTGGAGTGTTTCTTCCTCCTTCTTGGCCGGCTGTCTTGAGGGGAGAAAATGAAAGTTTCAGCCGTGCACTTGAGGTGAGAAAAGAAGGGTTTTGATCCGGTGTGATGCTTCCATGAGAAGCTAAAATGATTGGCTAGGAATGCTCCAAAAGTCAACTAAGAATGGTGTGCGTACGCGCGCGTTTCCTACTCGATTCCTCTCGAGTTCGATTCACTTGTGCACTAAACCTCTAATGCACTTATATTCATACTAATATTATTTACTCTTAATAGTCTAGAGGTAATTTCTAAATCCTCCAATTAGTCGCGCGCGCGAAAACGCGTATTTCCGACTTGTGCGCGATAAAGCGAAATTTCTAAGAAATTCTTATAACGATAGTATAACTAACTATCACTTGAGTATTTAATCATAAAAATACTTATTTTAAGACTAATGTACAAGTCTCCAATTTTTCAAACTTATTGTATTCTCGAATCGATCATTATTTCCAAACGCGCATTCACTATTCTCACTTATCTAACCTTCTAAAATTAATTTTCGTAACAAGTCATTTTAAGAATACGTGCAAGCCATAGTTCCATGTAATTGGGTCTAAAAAGGTCGGAATAAAATATTTGGAGAAAATGAGTGAGTAAATAATTAATTAAGCCAGTAAAATAAAATAAAATAGGGAGAATTGTGGGTCCTCACACATAAAGCTACTTTTGAGAGTGCAAAAGTCAACTATTGAATAGTGCCCATTAGTGCTCCTAATTGAGTTTAATTCAACTCACTCACCTTTAATCCCTCAATTAGCTTTTCTTAGTTTATCATTGATCATCCTTAACCCTCCAAGACCATTGCACTCTCTGACCAATTATCATCTCGAAAAACGTGTTTTCATTAATTTTCACTAATCGAGGGACAGAAAAATTAACTTTACGAGCAAACGTTTTAAAAATATAAAATGAGACAATGTACCATGCAAATGCAATTAAAATGAATGAAATAAATTAATTGGAGTAAATGAATAATTAATTAATTAAATAAATAAACCAGTTAAAGAAAATTTCGAGTCCTCACACATAGACTGTGAATGAACCCAAAAAGGTACTATATTCATTATTGGCTATTATTTTGATTTCATTCATAACTTAATTTCTAAGCATTAGAATTAGTAGAATCCATTTATAACCTATGCCAAAAGTTGTAGTGATACATGCATTGTGTTTTCAAGTTGCATGAGTGATACTGATCCCTGAAAGAATAGAAATTCGCGATATGATATAGAAATACATGAAAACTTATATACGATATATCCTAATATCTTAAAAACTAAGAGCTATAATATATTATTTGGATCCATAATGTCAGTTGTGGAGCCAGAGTCTGTGATCAGAAGGGCAAACAATCTCTATTAGTTGTTTACATATGGTCTAAGTATCAATTAATTGTTATCATATAAAAATTTGACAAAAACTATATCATGTAATGGGAAAGGTAACTAAGATAGGCTTTGCTGTAATGACTGTCAAACCCTTACATAGTGCCAAAAATGTTAGAAGAAATGTAACATCATGATCACGAGCCCAAATCATCGATTACTCTCGACAGTTATCACGTAGATTATGGTTAATAGTCATTTTTCTTCTTTAGCAAAGAATCAAAACCTTATACGTGTTATAATTAATAAGGTAATTACTTTACCTCTTTAAATTAACTAAACATAATAACTAGGATCATCTCTCTTACAGTGTCACAAAAACACATGCAAAATGCACCAACTAAAATATTTCCATACTCTACATTCTTATGCACAAACACATTATCTTTACAGATGCCTTGCATTATTCCGTGGCATTTTGCCTTGCTAGTCTAGTTCAAGAAGGGTGTCATTAGATATTCTTAACTTGATAGATTATTTATACTTGATAACCAATATAATATCATATTGGTTACAACTATTGACCAATCGTATTGATGTAATAATATAAAGTACTAATGTGTTTTGTTGATCTTAGATGGAAGTAATCTGTTCGAAATCTATAATTCTAAATGAAAAGTGTAGCCTCAGGGCTTGGAGTAGTGACCTAACTAGCTACAGTGCGGCCACTGCACTTCCAATCTAGTAAATTTAGGCTAGCTAACAAGTGAAGTAAATATGGTAGACCATTTATTTGTGAGAATCTTGCAATCATTGTATTCTAGTCTAGTAGAAGGGCAATACACAATATAAAGTTTGCTTAATTATTAGTCAAAAAATAGGTGATAATACAGAAGAAACAGGTACAGTATAGTTTTCTACATTAATTATTTCAAATTGATAGAAATAATTTTAAATATCTCTCTCTATGCAGAATCAATAATAACTCCATGAACGTTATTGGAAAGAAACAATCCAAGTACCATTTCCTTTTATTAGAAAGAAAAAATCCTTGCCTTTTGCTTTATACTCAGCAAATAATGTTGTCAATAATAAGTCACAATGAACAAATTAAAGTGATTTTCAATTATCAACTAGAGACGAAAACGACTCAATTTGGTTACAACCATTTCCTACCTTAGAAAATAATTAAGATAGCACCCGAAGCAAATATTGAAACACATCCAAAGTTGTCATTCATTCTATTTCAATGCTTTCAAGTAATGAATAATATGGCGACTAAAAAATGTGATGCTTGACAAGCAACCACCCATTCTATAGTACTATAAACATATATTGGCAATGCTGCTAACCCAAATTATAATTGTTTCATCTCAAAGAAGTCCCAAAGATCCCACTTGATTGAAGTACTATAGTTCTAGTAAGCTTTTAAGATAAAGGGTGTGTTTCGAAGCTAAAAAATATTTTGCTGCACCACAAATACATTTTTCAATCACCTTTTTATCTTTCTAACTACCTTAACTATTTCAATTTCTAAGCACATTTAGTGTGATTGTTAATTTTTGCCAATTACTACAGGATTCCAGGATTACTTGAGGTTTCCTAGGGTTTTCTTCCGGTTGCAAACCATTTTTTGCAATTAAAAATTTTAATGAAAAAATATGTTTTTGATTTTAGAAAATAAGTGAAAAATGGCCTAAAATGGGACTTTAAAAATATGACAATTTGGACCTAAAATTTAGCCTAAAAAGGATTTTTAAAAAGATAGGAGTCGCCACTTGGTATTGATTTTAAGTGTATCAAGTCACCTAAAGAAAGTTTTAGAAAAATGAAAATGCAATAAAATACAAAAAAATAAAATAAAACCCATTAATAGATGACTTGAGGTCTTTGAAAACAAGAGAAAATGGTTAAGGAGTCACAATTGAATAAAGAGAAGGTAAATGTTCGATTAGTTCAAATCTAAATTACCCTTTCAACTTAACCAAAGTTAGTTGCGAGATTTAGTCAAATTTTTTAAATTTAACCCTTAAACCTATCACATTTGAATGTTTCCTATATGGATGCAAAACCTAAATTCAAAGGAGATATTGAAAGGTGGCGAAATGTTCCTTCAAGATCTAATTGGTACTGATCGCATTTGTAACAGTCCCACCGTCCCTTAGGGCGTACCCCAAAGGTTAACGGACTGCCTGCTCAACTCTCGTCAGCACTAACTAATTCAAAAATTTATAGAAGGTACTAAAACGCACAATTAATTTCAAATCGTCAACCCAGTACTATATACAATGGAGTTATAAAGTACAAACCAAAGTATTCAACCTTATACAAATACATGTAAGGTTTACTAATACAGAGGAGTTTTAAACAAAATGCATAAAAGTTATGATGAGGGTTTATTTTACGTATTTTTTAGTGCATTTTATTAGTTAATTTTGGTTTGATTATTTAGTTTTATAACTAAAATAACTAAGATTTTGGTAAAAATCTACATTTTATATTAACGTGGCTAACATTGCATTTCTATTGATTTTAAAGGTAAAAACTTCATTTTCATGCAGGATTAATGATTCAATCACCAAAGGATGTCAATGGAGGAGAAAAGTGGGTAATTAGTGATGAATTTAAGTGATAAAGAAGAAATGAAATGAATTGAAGAAATGCAAGTGAAAACAACTTTGCCACGTTTTCGTATTTTGACTATATATAGAGCTACACATATTGGATTGAGGTGATATTTATACCATTTTGAAGCTAAGAGATATATCTAAATTTGGTATGAAGACATCAAAATCCAATTCAGCCATTTTCTTAGTCAAAAGGTCGAAATACAAAAATTCAACACTGCTGTCCAAAGTTGAAAATAGGGGTTTTCGATCATATCTCAATCTACAAGGCTCCAATTTGGATGATTTTTTAAGCATTGTAAAGCTAATTCAAAGGGTTACAACTTTTGTGTTTTGCACAAAAGCTAGTTCGGTCTCCATCATAGAGACAATCGCAGCTGAAGTGAGGCCAAAAGCACAGAGTTGAAAACGCAAAGTCAACAAAACGAGGCTTGAAACTGCATTTTACGAAGTCGCGTTTTGTAGCCGAAATTCTGCAATTTGTTCAGCCATTTCTCTTATGTTCACGTTACTTTCCAGCTATTCTTGGTAAGGGAATTTGGCTGCACATGCTTCAGAAGACATAAGGAAAAAGTATAGCCAAAGTTCCAAGTCAAAAAGCCATTGTTTTTGACTTTCCTAACAATTGAAGATTTGAGAATCAAGGTGGAGGAAAAAACGATGGAGAGGAGGGACTTTTCAGGAGTCTATATACAAAGCAACCAGAGAAGAGAGATCAGACGGGAGAAGCTTAGAGTCTGCAGAAATGTAGTTCTTCCATTTTCTTAGTATAGGTTAGTTTAGCTAGTTACTTCATCCTTATTGTTTATTAGCTAGATGAAGAAGATGTTGGAGGATGAAAAAGGCAAGAAAATGAACTCATGTGACAAGGGTTACATTCCTTTCCAATTCTTTATCTTTTGTACTTGATTCCAAGTTTAGTTAATATACAAGTTCTGGATTTTATGTTATTTATGTATCTCTAAAGTTTATGCCTTGGGTTTGATTAAACTTTCTATGATTGTTAGTGTTTATTATTTGGTTATTTGATGCCATTATTTGAACAAGTTATTTAGCACTTTAGCTCTTTAAATTATGATTAATTTGGTACCATTAATTGTGATTATCTAAGGTGTTGTTTCTGCAATGAAAATTGAGATTTAACACTGGTTCAAGAAGTGTTAAACATAGGAAGTACACTCACGAGAGTAGAGGTGCATCTATGTGGTTTTAGTGATTCATTTCATGTAATTTCATTAAAGAAATGAACTTGTAGCTAATCTCATAACCATGAGAATAGGTATGGATTAGTTATGAGTATAATTGACTCACTACGAAAGTAGGATTCATATACATAAGGAAATTACACCATAGCTAACTTAGATAGTAGTACTCAATGATCCAAATATAGTACTTGCATGAGTAGTAGGGATACCATAACCTAAGGAGTTTTCATTTGTTATTTTCTTGTATAAGCTCAGTGGATTTTACTTGTTATAATTCATTGATAGTCTAAATAATAGAGAAACTTTAGTAGTGCCGGTAATTGTTCAATCTTTCTCTTGGGATCAACCCGATATACACCCTAAACTACTAGTTGACCTGTATACTTGTAGTGAAACAGGTGTAAATCGGATTTTAACTTGTACTTATATCAAAAAACCCTGTCAAAATTTTGGCACTGTTGACGTGGAAGATTTGTCAATATCGTTGCTAAGAGCAACTTTATTAATTTAGACAATTTTTCTTATTTTTTGCTGGCTTTGCTATGTCTTGTGTGTTATATGTCATTTTTAGTATTTGTTGAGTCATTTTGTTTGTTTTCTATTTTAGTTTGTGTCTTTTAATCTATTCTTCTTAACTAATTTTGCTTTTGAGATTGTTTAAAAATAATTTTAGGCAATGAGGAGGGTAGGACAATATGGAGGCCAATGTTTGAGAATTGGAAGATCAACAATGGATGGTTACTACATGCAAAGCTCCATGGATAGAGGTAACCAAGAAATTACCGAAGGTATGTCATTTGAAGATGGTTTGAGGTGCTTAAAGGTTAAACTTGATGTTATAAAGTTAAAAATTCAAATGGACACCATTATGCATGAAATTGAGCAAAGGAGGAATGCTAATACTTTTAACTCTAATCAGATGATTTGTGACTTATGTAGAGGTTATTATGCTACTCATACATGTAGACAATCACAAAATATGGATTATTTTAATAAATTAGAGCATTACAATCCTTATTTTGATCAATATGGTGCTAATTTGGGTAATTCTTATGCTTATGGTTGGGATAATCAATGTACTTATAGTGATTCTTCATGTTTTTATGATTATCCATCCGAATGTGTCCAATTTGAATCTAAGTCATCTTGGGAGTTAGCTATAGAAAAGCTTGCAAATACTACTTCCGACCGTTTTGATAGGATCAAGGAAAGGATAGATGAATTAACTTCTCCCTTTGGTAGAATATAAGAGCAATTGCATGCATTGTGTGAAGTTATTTCTTCTAATGATATGCAAAATGATCCTATCATGAATGGTGGGAGTGTTGTATGTGAAAATGGGTTATATTTTGGTGAAAATTATGCATCTAATATGAGTTTCAATGAAAAAGAGTCCATTTCACATGATAGTACCTTTGAAACTAACCTTGAATCTCAAGAGGTGAACTTTAACGACTCATTTTTCACCCCTCTTGAGGAGTGTATTGAGAGTATAGATTTTAAAAGGTATTATAGCCTAAGAAAGCCATGTGGACGTTCCTTTGGTGAGTTCTCAAGTGATACACATTCAAGATAATATCTATGAATCACTTCAGATAGGTAAGCGACTTCCATTTCTCATATCATTCTATAAAGTCACCTTTTAATGATTCACCACGACCTAAAATGGTAGATTATTCTTTAACCAAGCCTCCTTGAAAAATGAGATTCAATAGTCGAGCCAACAACTATAAACAAAAGCGCTTGTTGGGAGGCAACCCAATGTTTTAGTACTTTATGTTATTTTGGTGTGATTTTATGTTTAAATTATATTTTTGAGTTATTTCGTTATTTTCATTTATAGGTATTGGAAATGAAAGCAAAAGTGACTAAATGAGGTGAAAAAGGCGAAGTTTGATCAAGGAACTCAACCCCTCGATTTGAGTAATTGTTGTTTTTGATTCGTTAGAAGGGGTTAAAATGCATGTTTTGATCATTTTACATGTGCATGCATTAAGTATTTTAGCAAACAAATGATCTATGATGCATTTTGGGAAATTGGGGTACCATTTGTAATTTTTCAAAAGTTGGATTTCTGCAAAAAATTGCAGAAGAAAACGCGTTTGGCTTAAAAAATGCGCCTTGCTGTCGCATTTTGAACAAACCCACGTTTTCAATTCTGCATCGGCATCAAAGAAAACGCGCCTTCAAAACGTGACAGGAAGTCGCGTTTTCTAGCCTGTTCGGAAACCAGAAACACGCCTTCAAATACGCGACTAGAAGTCACGTTTTTCTATAGAGTCGCGTTTTTAATGCTGCAACTTTTGTGAAAAAACACGACTTCAAAACTCGCAGCTTTATGGCGCGTTTTGATGAGTCATGTTTTCTGAGCATGTTTTTTTAAAGAAAAATGCAGGTTCCTTGATTCTCTTTTTCTTCTTTTCTCATATATTTTCTTTACCTTGAGTAGTTTATTGTGTATTTTATATAGGTACATCACTAAAACAAAGGCTTGAAGTTACAGATCACCATTTTGTTTATTAAACCTTTGTTATTACTTTTGTTTTTCATTTTCCATATTTAGGTTAATATTAGTAATGGTTATCAAATGGAATTCATGAAGCATGGGAGACAGATGGACAACGGATCTTGAAACTTCATGTTCAATCACAACAATAGGGGAGTATCATTTTTTTTATCTTGATTTTCCTTTTTACACATTGAGGACAATGTGCATGTTAAGTGTGGGGGGAAGAATTGAAATTATATACATTGTATGTGATTGACTTATTAGTTGCAAATATTGGATTTATGTTAAAATTCAAAATTTTTCTTGTCCAAAATTACAAAGTTGCCCTAAAAATGTTTCAAATTTTTTTCAATTTATCTAAGGGATAACAAGTTCCTTACCATTAGTAGTTCAAATTCCTTCTACATTTGAGATAAATGTATGTGATTTGTAAACTTCTTTTCTCATTTAACTTGGAAATGACCATTATGTGATTAAAATTTCTGTATTTATAGGAAAGAATATCTTTTAAAGTGGAGAAAATTATGCCTACATTTTGCAAATTTGATGAAATTTCTTCTCTTTACTTGATTTTACATAGTTCAGTGATAAATATGATCAATAATTTGCAATACTCTTCTCATACTTATTCTTTTGAGGGAATGTTATTATTTTTTTTAAAAAAAAGAAGAAAAAGACAAAAATAGAATAAGAGTTGTTCTACTCCAATGATTCTTGTACTTAGTAATCGGGAGTCTTCATCTACAAATATCGACTTCCGCATAAAACGATACTTGAATTAAGAGTATGTAAGGTAACTTGAGTATGTGAAGTGTTGAGTAACCGGCAATCTTCATCTAAAAATGTCGATTCTCGCGTAAAAAGACACTTTCACAACTTAAGTAATATTTAGCTATATTATATAAATAAATCCCTCTTTAAATTAAATAAGAAGATGATCATAGGTTTAGGAAGCATTTTATTGGCCATACGAGTTATTTGCTTGCAAAATTGGATAAGGATGAGAAATTGACTTGAATTTGTTATAATGGCGGTATAATTGGCTTTCGTTTACTTGATATTATGAGTACTTGAGCTTAAATGAGTGATTACATAATGGTTGTTTACCTTGTTTTTGAGGAAATAAAGTTGATTGTGCACATATATTTATTTTCAATCTTTGGATCATTGTTGGTTGGTATTTCTTATTGCTTGAGGACAAGCAATGGTTCAAGTGTGGGGATATTTGATAAGGGTTTATTTTACATATTTTTAAATGCATTTTATTAGTTAATTTTGGTTTGATTATTTAGTTTTATAACTAACATAACTAAGGTTTTGGTAAAAATCTACATTTTATGTTAACGTGGCTAACATTGCATTTCTATTGATTTTAATGGTAAAAACTTCAATTTCATGCAGGATTAATGATTCAATCACCAAAGGATATCGATTGAGGAGAAAAGTGGGTAATTGGTGATGAATTTAAGTGATAAAGAAGAAATGAAGTGAATTGAAGAAATGCAAGTAAAAACAACTTTGACACATTTTCGTATTTCGACTATATCTGGAGCTACACATATTGGATGGAGGTGATATTTATACCATTTTGAAGCTAAGAGATAGATTTAAAATTTGGTATGAAGACATTAGAATCCAATTCAGCCGTTTTCTTAGTAAAAAGGTCGAAATACCAAAATTCAACACTGTTATCCAAAGTTGAAAACAGGGGTTTGACCAGGTGATAGTATTTCAATTATATCTCAGTCTACAAGGCTCTAATTTGGATGATTTTTAAAGCACTGTAAAGCTAATTCAAAGGGGTACAACTTTTGTGTTTTGAATAAAAGCTAGTTCGGTCTCCATCATAGAGACAATCACAGCTGAAGTGAGACCAAAAGCACAAAGTTGAAAACGCAAGTCAACAAAACGTGGCTTGAAGTCGCGTTTTGTAGCCGAAATTCTACAATTTGCTCAGCCATTTCTCTTATGTTCACATTACTTTCTAGCTATTCTTGGTAAGGGAATTCGGCTGCACATGCTTCAGAAGACATAAGGAAAAGGTATAGCCAAAGTTCCAAGTCAAAAAGCCATTGTTTTTTACTTTCCTAACAAATTGAAGATTTGAGAATCAAGGTGGAGGAAAAAACGGTGGAGAGGAGAAACTTTTCAGGAGTCTATATACAAAGCAACCAGAGAAAAGAGATCAGACAGGAGAAGCTTGGAGTCTGCAGAAATGTAGTTCTTCTATTTTCTTAGTGTAGGTTAGTTTAGCTAGTTACTTCATCCTTATTGTTTATTAGCTTGATGAAGAAGATGTCGGAGGATGAAGAAGGCAAGGAGATGAACTCATGTGATAAGGGTTACATTCCTTTCCAATTCTTTATCTTTTGTACTTGATTCCAAGTTTAGTTAATATACAAGTTCTAGATTTTATGTTATTTATGTGTCTCTAAAGTTTATGCCTTGGGTTTGATTGAACTTTCTATGATTGTTAGTGTTTATTATTTGGTTATTCGATGCCATTATTTGAGCAAGTTATTTAGCACTTTAACTCTTTAAATCATGATTAATTTGGTACCATTAATTGTGATTATCTAAGGTGTTGTTTCTGCAATGAAATTGAGATTTAACACTGGTTCAAGAAGTGTTAAACATAGGAAGTACACTCATGAGAGTAGAGGTGCACCTATGTGGTTTTAGTGATTCATTTCATATAATTTCATTAAAAAAATGAACTTGTAGCTAATCTCATAACCATGAGAATAGGTATGGATTAATTATGAGTATAATTGACTCATTACGAAAGTAGGATACATATGTATAAGGAAATTATACCATAACTAGCCTAGATAGTAGTACTCAATGATCCAAATATAGCACTTGCATGAGTAGTAGGGATACCATAACCTAAAGAGCTTTCATTTGTTATTTTCTTGTATAAGTTCAGTGGATTTTACTTGTTATAATTCATTGATAGTCTAAATAATAGAGAAACTTTAGTAGTGCCGATAATTGTTCAATCTTTCTCGTGGGATCGACCCGATATACACCCTAAACTACTAGTTGACCTGTATACTTGTAGTGAAATAGGTGTAAATTGGATTTTAACTTCTACTTATATCAAAAAACCCTGTCAAGTTATAACTACCTCAACTTTTCCCCAAAATCACATTCCCATGACTTCACTCCCTGTAAGGAAAATAATGGTGACAGAGTGAGATTTCACCCAATGAGGTACCACAGGGTCACGTAGTTGAAAATCACATAGTTCGAATTTTAATCTATCACATATAAGCATCAATTGGGGAGAAAAGTAAATACCACAATTAACACAAAGTGTTTCAAGTACAAGGATACAGATGGCTTTCAAGAGCCAAATTCCCAGTCATATTAGCTTGGTCCAAACCCGTTGACACTCCGTCAATGTTTATAGAAGCAAAAAATATTGACCGTAGATCCCCACTTTACACCAGTTTCTATCCACCAAACATACCCCTTACCGGGTCCGAACACCAAATAGAAACAATGATGGTAATACTCGAGTATACCAAGTATCAGAAAAATCTAGTATTCAATAAATCAATGACAGTTCCCTAATGGTTCGTCAATCTACCTTGACCAAACCCTTGTTGGTTCGATTCAATTAACAACCAATGAGATTTGAGTTCAAATTTCACAGTAAGGTCATCGGATATTGGACTTGAAACGACATCAAATTCATGTACAAGTAACAAATTTCAAATGAACAATAGACCAGTCAAACAGTCAAGTGGAATCGAGTGTGATAAAGCACGCACCCGTCCAATCCAAATTAAACCAAGTCACAGTCATACAAATCATACATTTCCAGTCACAAGTAGTTCACTTAAACAACAAGTCAAGTAAGTGGTACACTCACCGTTTCAAAGTAGAATAACGCTAAGTGTTCGACCCTTGGTTGTGCTCGTTGCCACCGTCAAACTCTAAAAATAACCAAGACAAGATGTCATGATCCGACCATTCAAAACTTGAGTTAATGAAGTGCACACTTTAGAGTAAACTATGATCCATACACCTATCCAACTTTGGCCTCTCAAAATACAAAATTGAAAGTGTCAATCAAAGAATATCCAAGTGCATATTAGGGCTATGATTCAGGTAAGTTATTAGTATGAAAAGGAAAACACTTAGACTCAAAAGATGTAAGAGACCAAAAGAGGAAAAATTAGATATTTATAACTCATAAAACTTAGCAAAATATACGTAAGATGTACACACAACTTTTAGAAGAAAAATAACCAACCTCGAGTTTAAAGTTGGACAAATGAAACTAGAAAGCATGCTAGAAGAAACCATTATTTTTCCTCTTGTTTTACACATGATTTTTGACAAAATTTCAGCTTTTACGTCACTACCAAGGTGGACTCAAGCAATCATAAGGAACCTAAGTCCAAACTGACCCAAAATCACACCTCTATCATCGTTCATTATCACAATAAAGAAAGTAACAAAAATTTCGGCAGCACTTCCCCTTATTTCCTTAACTTTTCCTTCCAAACTCAACACTTATTTTCATGATAAACGATCCTCAATCAAGACCACAAGTCATAGGCTATAAAGGACAGTTGTTTTAGGCCACAAAACCACCCAAAATAGACAATTATCTAGCTCAAAAACAACCATACTCAAGCTGGAAAATGTTAACCCTAAGCTGAAATTCACCTCTACAAGCTGAAAATTTCTATAGTGAAGCCAAAATAACATATAAAAGTTAGAAAATTCACATGGCAAAACTACTAGATCATATCCAAGTTCAAATCAACATATCAAAACTAAAATTTCTTAATCAAAGCAGGAATTTTTAAACCACCATACAAACTATGAAATTTTCTATGAAATCTACCAAAATCAAGTCTTAAATCTACTCATATGCAAGTTAAAAGAGAAGAGATGGTTTCTAGACATGATTACCTTGAAACCCTATGAAGAAATGCAACCCAAGAGCGTTTTTCTCCCAAATCTTTCCACCAAAGTCTTTATTTCTCCCTAAATGTCACTTTTTATGGTTTGCATTGCAAGTTTAAGGTGAAAACTCAAGGATTCAAGCAAGATTCAAGGTTGAAGATGAAGTTTCTTTCTCTCTTTTCTCACTCAAGAAGGTCGGCCAAAGAAGAAGAAAGATGAAGGGTTTTTTTGGTCAATTTGTTTTTATTAAAGGCTAAGAATGGTCTTGGTCCGAGTGAAAGCTCCATGGCTTTGTTGACACGTGGCTTCCAAAGGTTAATCCTCATCTAATGGTCTTCTAAATACTAAAATATCTAGCCAACCTCTAATTACCCCTTAACACCTTATAAAATAATCTCCCTTTGCACAAAACTCCTACTAGTCTTCAAAAATTTATCGCACACACCTCACTAGTGGGTCCTACTTTCATAATGTACTACGAACTTAACATGCACTAACTTATAGAAGACAAATGATTAAAAATCTTGACTCTATTGTAAAAATATTTAAGAAATTAAGGTAATAAAGTAAAGTAAAGAAGATGTATCCAGAGAAATAAAATAAAATACAAAATAAATTTCGAGTCCTCACAGCATTAATTGTGAAGGCCAAAATAATTTCTTGAACGGGTAACGAGTATGCAAAGATGAGACTCGAAGAAAAGAAAATTGAACTTTATATGCAAGTATAAGTGCTAAAGGAAAGAGAATGCAACATAATGGGTGTGGGAAACAAAAATTCGTTACACAATTTTCTTTTTTATAGAGGGGTTAATAAGGTATTTAAGCTAAAAAGTTATAATCGTCCATTTCCATTTTTAAAGGGTGATTCTTCTAATCTAGGAAGGCAAACGAACTAAATTATTTTCTAGTTTCTTAAATGAGATGCAATTCTAAATGATTTGGTTTACATATGTCAAGGTAAGGGAATTAAGGGGAAATATTATGTCAATGAAAAAAGATCCTAAAAATAGAAAAATATGGATGAAATGGAATAAATGTCACACAATACATGAATCTAGCGTGTTAATGATTTAAGGATCTAGCATTAGATTAACCTATTTGTATAAATTCTCACTAGCATTGAACTAAAACAAAACGGAGAGAGAAGTCACAACTAGTGTTGGACTAGTGTAGTGACATCATGTAGTTATCATTTATAATAAAGCATATAAAACATAGATTAAAACAAATAAACTCCTAGGGAAAGTTGGTAAAACACATAAGCGCATAAAACACATAAATATATAAAACCTATCAATTATATTGGGCTAACTACAATCTAAAATGGAAAATATAATACAATAAATCTATCTATCCTATCTATTATATTTAGAGATCAGACTACAATCTAAAATGGGAAAATATAATAAAATAAACTTATCTTCCATATCTATTACATTTATTTATATAATTACAAATTCTTGCAAAAAGAAAAAATATTATTCATCTATTACATCTTAAGGTATTTAAGTATCCCCAAATAATTACAAAATTTAAACTAAACATACATAAAAATTGAATAGAAATTTAAAATAAATATACAAAAACACATAAATACACGTAAACACATGGGAGTACATAAGTGCCCGTAGAAGCACATTACCGAAATTTTGAAGGATAATAGGGATACTTCACTTTTGAAGAAATGGACTATAATGAAAGAAGATTGCTCTATCCATGCTCAAGATCAATAGAAAGGTCACGACATCAATTTAAATAGAAATGTTAAAGAATGTACTAAATTCTTATTCTAATTTCAAGCACAAAAAGAAAGTTAAAAAATCCAAAAATTACTAGTTAAATGCATCACAAGTAAAATAATTAGCAATTAAAGAAAATAAACAATTATAATAGAGAAATCAAAAAGCTAATAAGGACTAAATTGCAAAAAAAATAGAAAATTTTTAGGGTCACAAATATATATTTTAAAAGATTAGAAGTCAAAATTAAATAAAAATAAAATTTAGGGCCAAAATATAATTAAATTAAGGGCATAAATGAAAGAATTTCAAAAATTTTGGACTACAATAAAGTTACTCAAAAGATTAGGAGCCAAATTGCAAAAAAAAAATTCGAATTTGAGAAAAATATGAAGAAATAAATTGGGTCGTCATTTTTTTGGTCTTTGGGCTGGACTATTCTAGCTCTAAGAAAAATACAGATTGTCTTGTATAAAACAAACGGGCATGGCTAAAAGGTCCAAGTAAACTGCAAATAACACATGTATTTAATTTCATTTCTAAAATCCAACATCATACCCAATCAAAAACAACACACGAGCCGAATCAAAATAAATTTCAGCCCAATTTCTTATTTTCCTTTCCTTTTTCTTTCTTTCTTTTCCTTTTTCTTACTTTTCTTCTTCTTCTTCTTCAGCAAGCTGAAGCTTCTCGCTGGCGACCATGGCAGATGTCGGTAGCAGCACCACTACCGTTAACCTCTCCAGTCGTAAAAATTCATCAAAATACACATTTTCACTCGATTTTTCAGGTAGAATTCATTTTTGGGCTTGATTTTTCACCAAAATGCATGAAAATTGGACAAATTGCGAATTTACAATTGGGTTTTCATTTTTCTAACTCATCCAAATCTTCATTAAAATTCACAAAATCTACACCAAAACAACCCTTATTGATTCTAGCGTACAACTGTGACAGCCCACCTTCCTCTAAGGCATATCCAAGAGTTTGACGGACTGTCTGCCCAACTCTCGTCAGAACTCACTCATGAATGTCAGAAAATAATAACAATTCCCAAACTCCAATAGTATTAACCGCAAAATGAATATCAAAACTTCATGGTTAAACATTACAGATCATCCAATGTTCCAAATTATCCCTACTTATATACATACAATCGAACGAATAAACTCTAAGTGATGTGTGCACGGATCTTAACCCACGTGATGACCCAGTTCGAATCCCATTGGGCCTGGTTACACGTGTACGGGCTAAACGCTTCAAAGAATCATTCCAAGCCCTTGTTCGAAATGTCCAAAACCAACAAGGAGTCCATAGGAATATTGAACACTTGGAAGGTGATACCCGAGTTGTCTACATATTGATCCAAGCCTAAGAGAACCTGAGTGATGACCACGCATGAGCCCATTTGAAGTGGCCGAATGTTAGTTTGTTATTTGGCCATAATCGGTTAGTTAGTTTTCCAATTTTCCAAGTAAAGGTTCGGCCGACATAGCATGGCCGAAACCCCTTGTCTAGTTGGATAGGATTAGTAGTTCGACAAGCCCTTGCCCCAATCGAAATTAGGTTACTTGCTAGTCTATAAAAGGATCCATCTTGTAGGAGCAAAGGATTAGCCGTTTTATGATAATAAACTTTGTGTTTGTTTCTCTTTCATTCGAGAGCTACAATTCCATTATTTGCTTGGCAAGGATTCTTGAGCAATCTCGCGATTGTTCTTAATTGTTCATCCAGCCTATCTACTTGAGTAACCACCTCAATTGGAGTCGCCGTTCTACCGCTTTCAATCAAGTTGAGTCATCCCTCTTGATTCTAGGATTCGTAAAATTCAAACGGTTGGAAATCTCACTAGATCTTTGGGCAAACGAGTTACGTGTCTCAAAACGTGTTGACCGAGGAGCATATCAATTGGTATCAGAGCCTAGGTGGAGGTATCATCCGTTATATCTGTGTTTAGTCTTTGTTGTGTTGTTAGGTTTCCTTGTTTTTCTCCTGCATTGTTACAAAGAAAAAAAATTTCTGTCCGCAACTTGTTTATTGTGTTGAGTCGTAAGTGGCCCTCGTTTGTTGCAAATCTGTCCGCAAACTCGTTTGTTAGTTGTTGTCCGAATTTAGCTTCCTTTGTGTTCAATTCTGTCTGTCGTCTTGTTCCATTGTTTTCGTGTCAAATCTGTCCGTGGATTGTGTGCACTTGTGGTGTCAAAATTCTGGTTTCTGTCTTGTTAGTTAGTCGTCGCTTGAGCAGCAAGGAAAGCAACTTGGCGGTGGCTAGGGTTTTCCATCCTTCGCTAGTGTGTTGTGTTGTTGTCCAATCTGTCCAAATATTGTTCGTGAGTTATTCAACTTGTTTCTTGGTTTTCAAATCTGATTTTGATTAAAACTTGTTGGTGTTTGTGAATCTTGGGAGAACCTACAAGAATCTAGGGCTTCTTGAGTTTCTTGATCACAATCCTGAAGTTCTTGATAACTTACTTGGAAGTTCTTGAAGGATCGTGGAATTCTTGACAATTTCTCGTTTATGAAGGTGGCTGAACCAATTCTGGAATTTAATTCCTTCGACCAAGTGTTTTGTGTTGCTGTTCGTTAAGTAACAAAAAAACAGAAACGAAAAGAAAAGAAAAGAGAGAGGATTCGGTTGGCAAGAAAACAAAACAAGAAAGAGAGCTCAAAACTTTTATTGCCAAAATAGTCACCAATACATATAGTTTCCAAGTTGAAAGGAAAATAAAACAAAGGGAAAAGAATCAAAAGTTTTGATCCACCATTTCTTGGAGTTCTTGAATATCTTGTTTCTTGAAAACTTGTTTCATTCATCTAGTGTACATCTTCTTGTATTCTCTAGCGGTGGTAAAGGGTTTCCTTGGAATTGTTGTTTCTTTCTTGGAAACATCTTGGGTAACCCATTGGGGGGGAGCCCGAGGAGGGCTGTTTGCGTTATCTTGTGGAGTCTCCATTATTGAGTGAGAACCGAAACTGTTTGCACCAAAAAGAAAGGGTAATCCGAACTTGTTCTTGTGTGTGTGTGAGTTTCGGATTGTGTGAGGGAGATTTATACTCTTGCTGTCCAACCGACTTGTATAAGGAGTTTTGGAAAGAAACAAAATCTGATTTGTGAACTCCTTATTAGAATAGAATTTGGAAGTTTCTAAAGGTTGTTTCAAGAAGAAAAGGGTTTCTAAAGGTTTCCAAAAAACTCACTTGTTTCCAAAATCAATTAGGAAACTAAGTAGACAAGTTGGGTAACTCTTTTAATTCCACTTGGACAAGTTCTTTCAATTTAGGAAACTAGGATTTCGTTGGGTTCCTTTCACACTAGCGCCTATTTCCATTTCTGTCCGCCCTTAGGAAACCTTCAAATCATGCACCATTGTTATCACATTGCATCCGAAATTGTGTCATCGTTTCTTGGTTACTCTTGTGGGAAGTTGGTGAACAATTGTGGGGCTTTGTGCGGCATTTCTTAGCTACCCAATCCTTTAGGTAAGGAATTTTTTTAGGTAAGGTTATTCGAGTGTTTTTGGGTGAAAATACTAGGGTGAGTAAACACTAAGGAAGTGAAGCGAGGTTATATTTATGCTATTTCCTTGTTCGCTAACCTTTTACAAGACCAAGCAAGAGATATGGAGCAAGCTCATTCAACCACTGACTACTCATTGATGTTCACCGCCATGAAAAATGAGCTTAATCGGATTAGTGAGCAACAAATGGAGGAGATGCACAACCGCTTTGACGAACTCTCAAAGAATTTCACAAGAGACTCTCGGTCTAGATCTCGCAACCGAAATAACCATGGCACAAAAGGGGTAAATTATAAGGATTACTCGGCTAGTGAGGATGATGAAAGAGCTGAGAGGTCTAAAAGGGACACGTCTAGGAACGAACTCAAGGGACTTAAAATTCAAGTTCCTACTTTCCAAGGCAAAAGTGACCCTGAGACTTACTTGGAATGGGAAGACAGCATTGAGATGGTCTTCGATTGCTATGAGTATAGCGAGGAACAAAAGGTGAAGGTTGCCACTGTTAACTTCACCGACTACGCACTAGTTTGGTGGGAGCTGCACTAGTTTAGAGTTTGGGGTTTCCTACTACTAGACATTCCCACCCGTACAGGCTACAATGGCTAAGTGAAGAGGGTGAAATATGTGTCTATAAGTAGGTACGCCTTCCTTTTTCAATTGGTAGTTATATTGATGAAATAGTGCGCGACATTGTCCCTATGCATGCTACTCACATCATTTTAGGAAGGCCATGGCAATTTGATAAGCACGTCACATTTGATGGTAGAGCTAATAAGTACATTCTATTGTACAATGGTAAACGCATGGTCCTAACACCTCTCACACCTGCACAAATATATGAGTACCAACTTAAATTGCAAAGGGAGTGTGACTTAGACCGCCAAAAGAGGAAACAAAAGGCAGCCGACCCTGGAAATTGCCCCACTTCCACAAGTGAGCAATCGGCCAAGGGTCAAGTGAGCACACCTAGTGTGACACATGATCATATATTGATTAAATTCTACACTAGGAAGCAAAACATGATAATTAAGACTAAGAATGTTATGAAAATTGTGAATTCTGATCAGCCAATGTTACTCATGATTTGCAAACATGTGCTTTTGAATGTTGATGAGTTCGATAAGGCATTGCCTTCGAGTGTAATTGCTCTTTTGCAGGAATTCGAGAATGTGTTCCCTGATGAGATCCCTGATGGCTTACCACCCATACGAGTGATCGAGCACCAAATAGACCTGATTCTTGGATCACCACTACTCAATAAACCTGCTTACCGCATGGGTCCTGAAGAAACTAAAGAACTCCAAAGACAAGTTGATGGCCTACTAAGTAAGGGTTGGGTAAAGGAGAGTTTGAGTTCTTGTGCTGTGCCTGTTATACTTGTCCCAAATAAGGATGGTACTTGGCGTATGTGCACTGACTGCAGAGCTGTTAATGCTATCACTGTTAAATACCGTCACCCCATTTCTAGAATAGATGATATGCTTGATGAACTTGATGGTGCTATCATTTTTACTAAAATTGATTTGAGAAGTGACTATCATCAAATTAGGATGAAAAAGGGAGATGAGTGAAAAACAGCCTTTAAAACAAAACATGGACTTTATGAGTAGTTGGTCATGCCCTTCGGGTTCACTAACGCGCCTAATACTTTCATGAGATTGATGAACCATGTTTTGAGATAGTTTATTGGGAAATTTGTTATTGTTTACTTTGATGACACTTTGATTTACAGTCGCAACATGCATGAACACATGGAACATCTGAGATTGGTATTTGATACATTTCGAAAGGCACGCCTCTTTGCTAACATTAAGAAATGTACTTTTTGTACTAATGAACTTGTGTTTTTAGACTATGTTGTGAGTTCATAGGGCATCAAAATAGATGAATCCAAGATAGAGACTATCAAGTAATGGCCAACACCAAAATCCGTCCCTAAAGTGCGCAGCTTCCATGGATTGATAGGTTTCTACCGGCGTTTTGTTTAAAACTTCAGCACTATTGCCGCCACATTGACCGCCATGACAAATAAAAATGACAAATTCCATTGGGGAGAAACCCAAGAATAAGTCTTCCTTACTCTTAAGGACAAACTCACACATGCACTTGTTTTAGCATTACCTAATTTTAACAAGACTTTTGAGATTGAATGTGATGTTTCTGGTGTAGAGATTGGAGCTGTTCTCATGCAAGACAAGAGGCCTTGTGCATATTTTAGTGAGAAATTGGGAGGTGCTGCATTGAACTACCCCACGTATGACAAGGAATTGTATGCACTTGTGCGAGTCTTGGAGACATGGCAACACTACCTTCCCCCAAGAGAGTTCGTAATACACACTGACCATGAATCATTGAAGTTTCTCAAGGGGCAACTGAAATTGAGCAAGAGACATGCCAAATGGGTAAGTTTCATTGACACTTTCTCCTATGTCATTAAGTATAAAACTGGCAAGACGAATGTGGTAACTGATGCACTATCTCATAGACACTTTTTGCTTATTTTTTTTATGCTAAATTGCTCGGTTTTGAAATGATCAAAGAACTTTGTGCACATGATCTTGATTTTGGTGAAATATATGCATCCTGTACTAAGAGTCCGCATGAAAAATACTTTTTGCATGATGAATTTTTATTCTATGTGGACAAGTTGTGTGTGCTTAATTCGTCTATTCGTGATCTTTTGGTTAGAGAGGCACACAGTAATGATCTCATGGGTCATTTTGGTATTGTTAAGAGTTTAGCAATGTTATAAGAACACTTTTACTGGCTTCATATGTGTAGGGATGTTGAACGTATGATTGGTAAATGTGCCACTTGCCACACGGTCAAGTTTAAAACAAATTCATATGACTTGTAGATCCCATTGCCCATTCCATATTATCCTTGGTAGACTTGTCTATGGATTTTGTCTTGGGATTACCTAGATCACCAAGGGGTAATGACTCCATCTATGTGGTAGTTGATAGATTCTAAAAAATGGCTCATTTTATCCCTTGTCATAAAACTGATGATGCATCTCATATTGCTAATTTGTTCTTTAAAGAAATTGTACGTTTGCATGGTATGCCTTAAACTATTGTTAGTGATAGAGATGTGAAGTTTTTGACTTACTTTTGGAAGACTTTGTGATCTAAATTTGGCACTAAACTATTATTTTCGACGCAAGTCATCCCCAAACCGATGGACAAACTAAGGTTGTCAATCGCACACTTGGTACTTTACTCAGGGTTTTGATTAAGAAAAATTTCAAATCTTGAGAACAGTGTTTGCCCCATGTTGAATTTACTTATAATCGAACTGTTCATAATGCAATACACTACTCACCATTTGAGGTTATTTATGATTTTAACCCCCTGACCCCACTTGATTTGGCGCCCTTACCTTCTTCTGAGCACACAAGTTTAGATAAAAAAAATAAAGCTAATTTTGTGCGCAGGTTACATAAAGTTGTTCGAGCTAACATTGAGAAGCGTACTCAACAATACATCCACCAAACTAACAAGTATCGTTGTACTATGATTTTCAAACCTAAAAATTGGGTTTGGCTGCACTTGAGGAAAGAAAGGTTTCCTAAGTAACACCAAAGCAAGTTGTCCCCAAGGGATGATGGACCTTTTTCAAGTGCTTCAACGAATCAATGACAATGCCTACAAGTTGGAGTTACTTGGGGAGTACAACGTGAGCGCGACTTTCAATGTCGCAGACTTGAGCCCATTTTTTGACGAGGAGGATCCAAATTTGAGGATAAATCCTTCCCAAGTGGAGGAGACTGATGTGTGCACGGATCTTAACCCACGTGATGACCCAGTTCAAGTCCCATTGGGCCCGGTTACACGTGCACGGGTTAAATGCTTCAAAGAATCACTTCAAATCCTTGTTCGAAATGTCCAAGACCAACAAGGAATCCATAGGAATATTGAAGGCTTGGAAGGTGATACCCGAGTTGTCTACACATTGATCCAAACCCAAGAGAAACTGAGCGATGACCACGCATGATCCCATTTGAAGTGGCCGAATGTTAGCTTGTTATTTGGTCTTAATCGATTAGTTAGTTTTCCAATTTTTCAAATAAAGGTTCGGCCCACATAGCATGGCCGAAACCCCTTGTCTAGTTGAATAGGATTAGTAGTTTGACAAGCTCTTGCTCCAATCGAATTTAGGTTAGTTGTGTGAGGACCCACAATTTTTTCTATTTTATTTTATTTTACTGGCTTAATTAATTATTTACTCACCCGTTTCTCTAAATATTTTATTCCAACCTTTTTAGACCCAATTACATGGAACTACGGCTTACATATATTTTTTAAAATGACTTGTTACAAAATTAATTTTTGGAAGGCTAGATAAGTGAGAATAGTGAATACGCGATTGGAGTCAATAATCGAATCGAGAATACAATAAATTTGGAAAATTGGAGACTTGTACATTAGTCCTAAAATGGTTATTTTTTTTAAGTTTAAATACTCAAGTGATAGTTAGTTATACTATCGTTATAAGAATTTCTTAGAAATTTCGCTTTATCGCGCGCACAAGTTTGAAGTTCGTGTTTTTCGCGCGTGCGACTAATTGGAGGATTTAGAAATTATTTCTAAACTATTAAGACTGAATAATATTAGTATAAATGGAACTGCATTAGAGGTATAATGCACAAGTGAAACAAATTCGAGAGGAATCGAATACGAAATGCGCGCGACTGCGCGCTATTTTTAGTTGACTTTTTGGAGGAATTTTGGCCACAAATTCATAAGCTTCTCAAGGAAGCTCAACCATTAGCCAACACTCTCTCATTTCTCCCTCTAAACAGCCGTGCAACACCAAGGAAGAAGAAGGAAAATTTTCTTCATCTCATCTCCCTCAATCTTGCACCAAATCACTTCAAATTTTAACCACACTTTGCAATCTACTTGGAGAGCAACTCAAGTTACAAAAGAGCTTCAAATCCACAGTTTTTCTTGAGCTAAGGAGGACCGAAATTTCTGCCTTGAACATCTAGGAAAGTAAGTGACGATCAACCTTGTAAATCTTGACTTATGGAAGTTGTTTAGCACTTATGAGTCCATAATTTCTTATGGGTAGCTTTATTTATGTGAAAATTTGGTGTGTGGGCTCTATGAACTTCCACCATGGCTTGATGGACTGATTTGATGAGTTTTGATGTTATTAATGTTGGTTTAGTACTTAAATTAGTAGAAATAAGTGAGTTTATAAAGGATAGCTCAAAGGAGGTGAAGGGGAGAATTTTTCCATTTCTGCCCCTGTGATGTCCGTGGCCCTTAGGGCAACTTTTTGTGGTTCTAATGACTTGGTTATGATGTATATGTGTTGTGTGAGATGTGTAGAAAGTTACATCAAAAAAGTCCATGATTTGGTTGGCCAAATGTTGAGTTTTCAGAAATCAGCAAAACTGAAAATTTTTCCCGTAACTGCTCTGGCAGTGCTTTTGTTTTGGTTATAACTTTTTTCTCCAATGTCGAAATGGAGTTCTGTTTGCGGCACTGGAAACTAGATATTCCCATATTTCCAACGGTATAAAATGCACATTCTGATTCCACTTGAGTGATCCGTACCAACCTTGTAAAGTTGACTGTCCTGTTTCTCGTATGCACTGAAAGCCCTGTTTTGAGCAGCGAATTGATGCTCAAATATGAGGTAGTTATGGATAGATTTCGTAAATGATTTATTCTGAGAAATTATATCTTTATGAATCTAGTTTTCAACGCCATCAACTACGCTCAATTCTAAGTTGAATTGAGTGAAATATGGCCAAATTACAGACCTGCGTCATTGCTTGAAAACCCTCTTTTTGGGCTAGTTGATGCCTTAATCTTTATTGGGACTTGTTGATTCGAGTTCCTTGGTGTTAATCACCTACTAGATGCATCTTGGATATTTCTTAGGCTTTGTCTTTAAAAATGAACTATGTTTGAGAAAATTTCATTGGCCAAATGTTTGGAAAAGGGAAAAAACAAAGTGCAAGGCAGATTGCCTTGGAAATTTTGGAAACTTTAGTGGCTTTGTTAACTAGCTTCCCGAATGAATTTTTATACAAAATTTGATAGATGAATAGCCCTTATATGGTAAGATAATACTGCCAAATTTGGTGTCATTCTGATTCCGTTTCGATGCCCAACTAAAGTCCTAAATTTTAAGTTTCAAATATGAAATTTGTCCAGTGAACTTCATTTTGCACCAACTTTCAACTGCTATATCTTGGCGCTCAAAACTCCGATTCTTGTTTCGTTCAAACTTGTTTTAAACCTTGTTTGCAACTCTACTCGAGTACCAAATTTCAGAGGCTATATCGAATTCTGAGATTTTTTCCGAATTTTCAAAGTTGGCCAAAAACCAACCGTTAATTGACTAGGTGAGTGTTCCATATAGGAATACATGATTTGAATAGTTTATGATATGTTTACTCCGTAGTCTTTATGTGTTAAGTGTTACCGCACTCGTTCTCGTTTAAGTAAAATGTACTTGAATTACTCGATATGAAATACTTGAAATGCATATTTACATGAAGAATTTCAATGATTGACTATGCTATGGCTGCATAAGTCGATTGAAGTGAATCTCCTCGACTTTTAAGTGGTAAAAATAGATGACCAATAGGCAGCCTACTAAGATGAATGATGTCTATCAATTAATCGTGACTACTTATTGTTAACCGTTAACCGTTAAACGTTAACCGTAATTACTTACCGTTTACCGATTTATTTGGCTATTTGATTACCTGATTACCGTAAACCATGTGTTCATACGAAATTACCGCATATTGCTTATGTGTTTAAATGTTAAATGTTACCTATAATTGCTCTTATGAAATTGCCATCATTTTAAGGCGAGTGTGTATTTTATCTCACTCGTCCTATTAAAATGACAAATTATTATCGTTTATCAATTTACTTGATTACTTGTGCATGTTGTAAGCTCTAAACTGAACTAGGCCCTGTCCTTGGTTACTAACCTGCACGAGACAGAATTGGGTTCGGTCGGGTAGGTTGGAATTTTGGGACACCGTTTCGGTATACTCGAGTACTACCACTGGAGGGATAAAGTGATGGCCAGACAACTAAGGGAATCACTGGAGTTATAAGGTGAAGTTGAGCGAAATGGTTCCACTGGAACACCGTATCCTTCAATATGTGTTTATTTTGCATAATGATAGCTGTTCCTTGCTAATGTGTCAATGTGCAATCTCGAACTATACCTGTGTTATATTCAAATTAATCGTACAATGAATACCATCTCATGCTAATGTGCCCAATATGTAACTTGAAACCATATATGTGGTATGCTCAAATTACCTGATTTATTAGAACTGATAGAGTGTCTTGGAATCTTACTGGATTGTGTAGCTTATTCCACATTTTTGTTTTCCTTAATAGGGTTCGAGACCAAGAGTGCTCATGAATAGTGCTAGATTATTTCATTTGAAGACCTTAAGTTGTATTATAACGAATGGTTGTAGTACATATTCTTTTGGTTTGTATTAAATTTGAAAGTTAAGTAATTGTAAGCATGCAATATTTTGGAGTACGTTAATTATATATTGAAGTTGTTTGAAGTATTTCGAACTTTTGAATTGAAAATTGTAGTGAGTCCTGACGAGAGTTAGGCAGGCGTCTCGTGGATACCCTTTGATTCGCCTTAGAGAGAAGTGGGGCGTCACAGTTGGTATCAGAACTTAGGTTTCAGATCTTTGTTGTGACGACCCCACCGTACCCAGAGGCATACCAAAGGGCTTAGCGGATCGCCTGCCTAACTCGCGCCAGGACTCGATACTCTAAAACGAGAAAATAGAGTTCACACCAAAAGAAAATTCTATTTACACTATTACATTTTCAAAAGTTGCATAGACTACTACATTAAGCCATATATACCACTAGTACCAGAAAGTAAACCCTAGAAAAACTACTAACTATGACCATCACAACAAATATATACATCTTATTAGTCAACTTATAACAAGTACTAGGGCAAAATCACTTATTCTATAAACCAAAAATCTATACACCTTCCCGAACTTTCCCCGCATCGGCCCCTACTAAGGAAAACAAATGGAATGGGGTAAGTTATATGTTTAGTGAATAATCGGGGGTAAAAAGGTAAAATCACATCCAAATAAACATGTAACTCAGGATATTTCACATCAATAACAGAAATATAACATCACAATGGTAGGATACGAGTGGCTTCAAAGCCAGTTCAATTCCCCGAGGTTGAACGCCTGTTGACACTCCGTCAACCAAAATACTCATTGTGAGAACCCGAAAATTTTCACATTTTCAAGTATTATTTTATTTCTGTGCCCATATTTTTTCTACTGTCCTTTGAAAATATTAAATGTTTTGTACATTTTACAAGTAAGTACAATTTTTAAATCCTTTTTCTAGTATAAGTTAGTGTACATAACTTGAAGTGCATTTGTTCGATGTGGGGCCCGCTAGTGCGATATAATTTTTCCGATTAGGTGATGAAAATACTAAGTGATATTATTCTACATGGTGTTAGAAGATAATTAGAGGTTAGCTAGATAAATGAATCATTGGAGGAGAATAGATAAGCTTAGAAACTTCAAGAGGCCATGTGTCATGTTTTGATTGGAAGTTGGACTTTGACCAAGAAGATTAACTTTCTTCAAAACCAAATTTTGACCAATTTTCCTCTCATTTTCCCTTGCCTTGGCCGAACTTCATGGAGAGAAAAACAAGGAAAAACCTCTTCCATTTCTAGCTTCTAATCTTGGCCAAATCTTGAGTTTTAACCGACCAAATTGAAATCTATTCCATACAAGTGCTAGCTAAGGGAAATTGAAGGCCTTGGTGGAGTTGTTTTGGGAGGAGGAAGTCTAAGCTACCAACTTTCTTTGAGGTTTCAAGGTAAGATTGCTAAGAACATCCTTTTTGTTTCCAATAGTTGTAAATTAGTGGCCTATGGTGGCTTGCTAACATGATTAATGGATGATTTTGTGGATTAGTGGAGAGTTAGTTAGATTTCTGATTTAATGGGAATTTTTCTGCCCTAATCTGATCAGTGTTGTTCGGTCATGATGAAGACCGAATTGGACTTAGTTTAAAACATGAAAGTTGTAGAGAATTGAGTGTAGATTATGCCTGTAAAATTTCAGCTCAATCGGAGCACTGTAGCCTGTGAAATGACTATTTTACCCCTGCTGCCCTGTTTCTGTCCGGAAATGATAATCAGCCTCTGTAATTGGCTCTTTTGGCTGGGAAGATGAATGAATTAGCTTTTGATGCCTTCTTAAGAGTTGTAGCCTTGTATCTTAGCTTTCATATGGATTTGGAATCAACTGAATCGGAGTTATGTGTGCTGAGTTATGATGGAATATTTGGGCCTGGTTTTGGATGGTTGTAAAGCTTCAATTGGTTGCATTTCAAGGGTGTTTGATAGCTTATGGTTGGTATTTGAAATTTGTGGTTGAATGATATGATTTGGTGGTTGGGGTTGTGTTTTGGAAAGTAAGGAAAAACAAGGGGAAATGCTGTCCGTTTATTTTCTTGAACTTGAGTGAATGGAAATGAGATTGGAATGTGATTTTGTGATGCATTGGATTTGCTTTGCTTAGAGTAGCTTAGTGCCACTTTAGTAGTGTTAAATGAGTCACTTTACTTGCACTTATACCATTTCGTTTTAACCATGATGCTTAGTTCTAAATGTTAGTTTTGAACTTCAAATACGTGTTCATTTTCGTTCCGAAACAAAAGGAGTGGCCTAGGGTTTCTCGGCCACAAAATCTAATTTTAACGCGCAAGGTTTTAAAGTGTGAATTCAAGGTATTTAACTGCCTTTTTCATATGATTTTTTAACCAAGATACTTGTTATACATTAATTCTTTGCAAATGTGTTAATTTTGAGCCAAAAACACGTTTTACGAAAAATGAGGAAAAACTACTGTTCATTATCCGGCCGTGTAGCCTGCCAAGTTCTGGCCAGATTCTGACGTGGCACTGTTCCAAATTTTCTGATAAATTTTATAAAACTCTTTTGAGGTTAATTCTATGGTTGGTTTGGGAAAACTTTTAGTTACTCAATTCCTTTGATCAAAATGTACCCTTTTCACTTTCAAAAAAATCATACTTCCCCTTGTACTTGTTTTATTCGAATTTTCTTTGATTCACTGGGACATTTTGATGGTTGAGCCATAATATTTTCTCATGATTGTTATTAGGTTTCTTGGTGACCAAAGTTGATATCCGGAGGGATACTTTGGACGTAATTTTGCTTAATTAGGTGAGTGTTCTATATACGATTTGTTTCTAATGATTAGGTCAATTGTTATGACTATTTGGATTGTTACTTTAATAAGCAAGTGAAGTATGTTATGTTTCCATTGACTATGTGACTAGTGTGATTCTTGATTAAATGTTAATGTTCCCAATGATTGCTAAAAATGGATTTTGCTAGGCGAGTGTGTACTTTATCGCACTCGACCTAAATGAACGTGAAATTTTTAATGATTGAATGATTAAATGTTACTTGTGCATGAATGTAAGCCTTCGGGCTGAACTGGGCCCTTGCCCTTGGTTATTGGTCGACTCGAGCCAGAAGCGGATTCGGTCGGGCGATTAGTGACCCTGGGTGAATGTGAATGTTTGGTATACTCGAGTATGACCATGAAGTTGGGAAGGACTGGCCAGTGCGCTGGCCAGAAGGGGAAAGAACGAAATGAACGAATGAATGGCAAGAATGACGGAGGGATTTTCAATGACAAATGCAATTTTTCTAAATGATTGAAGGAATGGATGGTCGATGAACGAACGAACGAATGGCTTCACGTATCCTTTTAATGAATGTGTTACTCTTGCTTTAAATTGTAAATGTTATCTGGATTACTTGTTGTTACGTTGCTAATGTCCTTGTTTAATTGCTAGTTGAGTATATAGAACCTCGCTGGGCTTTTAGCTCATTCCACGTCTTTTGTTTTCCTTAACAGGGGTTGCGAGTAAGGGCGAGAGACCTGTATAGTATAGTTTAGCCTTTTGTATTGTTTTGACTTTTGATCTCGTTCTAGTGCTTGATTAGGGTTGGAATGTACTAAGAATTTAAAGCTTATGTATGCATTTGGGACTGTATATTTGGTTGAGCTTGGGATAAATGTAAGTATATGTTTCAAGTCTGGGTTTCGTTTCCGCTTATTCTCGAGGCTTTATCTTACTTTCTATGATGTGAGTGAACGAGTCCTGGCGAGAGTTGGGCAGGCGGTCCGCCGAACCCTTTGGTTCGCCTTAGGGGAAGGTGGGGCTGTCACACTCATAGTCCGTAGACTCCACTTAACTTTCCCCGTTTACCTTATCGACCCCCGCTGGCCAGTTAATAGCACATAGCAGCCCGAGCAAAACAAAATCACTTAACTTTAGCAAAGCTTTAACAAAGAACGAAATCCCAAGGTTAGTATGGAACTAATTTCGACCAATCCCCGGTTGGCTCGAATAGTCCGTCTACCCTTGGAACCGGACTGGAACCAAGTCCTTAGATATCCAATCTCTCACTAGATGATATCTCTCAACAAAGTACTCACCCCAACAGCACACAGCACAAGGGGTTCAACTCAAGTCATGTAATCACCCCCAACAGCACACAGCAAGAGGGTGATACTCAAAATAAGGCATGTATTCTCACATACTAAATCAAAAACAGAGAATGGGCTTAGGACGAGTGAGATAAAGTACACCCTCGCCTAAGTACCCATTTAACATGTACAAGGCACTTTGACAATTTATCATATAAACCAACCCAATTACTCATTCAAAATAGTTAGCACGCAAATCAAGGCACTTTATACTGGTCCATAGACTCCGTCCGGTTCGTCACTGCCTGTGACAGAAGATTATATGCAACCATCAGTCAAATAACCATCACAAATAGAAATATGGTCTAAAACGGCCAAAACGGCAAAAACGGCCAAGAAATACATGTGGGCGTGCGCGGAAATGAAAATGGTATGAAAATGGGTTGCACAGTTTTTGCCATAACCAGAACTGTGGTTGTCGGACCAAGGTGTACTAGGTAGCGTCTCGAAACTAAGACAGAGGGTTACAACTTTCATGAAGACAACTCATCCCAATTTTTAGTGGATCTAGGTCGAATTTCTAGATTACCGAACCAGAACTCCAAAGCTGGTTTATACTTCTAGTGAAAATTTGGGCGGCATGCCTCTTGTGTTTACCTATTTTCCAGCCATTTATGGCTTCATTATTTTCTTCAAATCAGTCCCAATGTCACACATAAGCAAGGGTACCACAATAGCCCTTCAACTGGGCTCAAAATAATCCAATTACAACACAAATCTTAACAAGGCAACCGGAAATCAAGTTTAAAGGCAAATAGCTAAATGACAGATTTGACGTCTCTTGGCGTTTCGGTCACAACTGAAGCTACGCCTATTGGTATGGGGTAAACGTTATACCATTTTGAAGCTAAGCCAAAGGGCTACAACTTTGATGAAGACAACTCAACTCAGTTCATAGTGTATCTAGGTCAAATTTACAAATTACAGAACCAGAATTTCACCATCAGGCTGGTTAACAGTATTGTGTTCAAATGACAATAACTCAGGCTACAAAAGTCCGATTGAGACGTTTTCAGATGCGTTGGAAAGCTAAATGATAGCACTACAACTTTTGTGTTTTGGCCAAACTCTAGTTTCATACGGATCAAGGTGAAAAAATGAGGCAAGTATGATGAAATGTCAAAACTGTCCACAGAACTCTACCTATGGCAATCAAAGGTATTTCGGTCATTTCACATGCTACAGTGCTCAGATTGAGCTGAAATTTCACAGGAAGCTATAAAACCTTCATGTTTTAGTCTAAACCTAATTCGGCCTCCATCATACATGAATAGAACTGGTCAGAACAGAGCAGATTCATCACTATCAATGCTGGGAATTTGAAGCTAAAGCTGGAAATTTGTTTAGGTAAGTCAAACTAGCATATAATTCCTCAATATTACACATGGCTAAGTTATCTAACATTGGCTAATCACTAAGTATCATATAAGAGCAGAGAATTCATCATAAAACTGAAATTTACCATAATCCTACTTCAATCCATGAAATTTCCTCACAAAGCTACCAAAACTACAACTTTTAAACTACTAGTTTACACATATATGAAATGGAGGGAAGTTTCTTACCAAAGTACCTTGTAATCTCAATAAAGATGGTAGCTTAAAACTTTCCTCTCCAAAATCATTCCACCAAAGCCTTTAAATCTCCTTAGTGAACAAGTTTTTATGGAGTAGTTTGCACAAACTTTGATTGGAACTCAAGATTCAAGCACAAGTTGAAGTTGGAGTTGAAGGTTTCTCTCTTGTTTTTCCCTCCCCTAAAATTTCGTCCAAGCTCAAGAAAAATGGAAGAAAATGGAGCCAAGAAGAAGATAAAAGGAAAGACAAATGCTTAGTCAAAATTTCCTATGCATCCGACAAGTGGCACCACAAGAATAATTCTCATTTTTGCTTTCTTTTCTCTCTTTTTCTTGGTCCAATATTTCGGCTGCCTTGAGGATATTTTGGGGCTGATTTTAATCAATTAATAACAAGGAGATTAAGGTAATAAAGTAATGTTCAAGTGGTGCACTCAATCGGTAACGAACGGTAAACATCGGTTCAACCCGTTTTTCCTTATTTTGCACGTACTAGGGTGTTAACTTATAATTCACTCACTTATTATCATCACTTCTAATCACACACTTTTTTCTTATATAAAACTCACTCTTAACCACCAAATTTAGTACACACACTTCATCAAGTGGTCACACGGCCAAAATATGCAAAAAACCCTAATTTACCCGAACTAGGAACTTAAATGAAAAATTCTTGATTCTATGGTTGATTATAACTACTGAGCGAGTGAATGAGTAGTAAGCTATCCTAAAGGAATAAATGCCAAATAATAAAAAGGACTTTTACAACTCCATAGATTCAAATTAGGGTTTAAGTAAAATAAGAGGGATTTAAGGAAAACTTGTTAGTCATAAGTAAAACTAGGGTTTTGAGTTTAAGTAGGGTTTCTAGTCTTTAAAATAAAACAATTTCTTAAAACAAAAATAAAATAAAGAAACCATAATCTCCTCGTTGAGACTAATGAAAAGAAAATATTATCCTAAAAGTTGGGGTATCACAATCTCCCCTCCTTAAAAGAATTTCGTCCTCGAAATTGCAACCTTTAGGTCAAAACTTTCTAATCTATTCACGAGCTAAGGGTTGGAATACTCTAATACCTCATTAATGAGTTCATCATTGATAATAAAATTCACCTCAAAAGTTTGTCACTCTATGGATTCCAATCCAAGAACCAACCGTGTAGTCCTTATTTCCAAGTCTCAATAGTCTTTACGTATTCTTAATGAACGCTGAACGTCTAATAGATCGAATTCCATAAAATCTTAACAGCATACTAATTCCGTTGTACTCAACCTTAATGGTAGTAATCTTTTAAAACAAATAGAAAGAAACCTCAATAGGGCTATTAAAACCTCTGTGATACGATAGAAGATAGGGAGGGTACCTTCGATGTCTGCCAAGGGGTCAGTCACTTGCTGATGTCCCATTGCATAAGCCCTTGCCGGCATTTTCGGCTGTATTGGTCAGTTTAGAAGTGTTCCCTTCTGCCTTCGGCAAATTTCCTTCCTTTAACAGGTGAGGTCACTGAGCAATCAGGTGTTCAGCACTACCACATCGGTAGCATTTCCGAACTTGTCCTTTCTTCCAACAATTATCTTCCATGTGGTTAGCAGCCCCACAAAACCCACATGTCATTCTAGGTCCTGATGTTGGACCTCCACGTGAGGTACCCCTTTGGGTCTCTCTCCCAGCCTGTCCCTTCTCAAAATTTCCTTGATTCGGGGTCTCGGTGAATCGTGGACCACCTACTCCTCGGCCCATCTTATATGGTGGCTCGCTCCTTGAGCTCTGCCCATTAATATAACTACTTGTATCCAGTTGTCTTCTTTTCTTGTCACGAAAAACCTTTACTTGACTCTTAGTGCTTTCAATTCGTTGTGACTTTTCAATAGCTTGACCATATGTCTCCAATTGAGCAGCTGCTAGTGCCTCTTGAATCTCCACGTTCAAACCCTGGACAAACCGACGAATTCTCTTTCGGTCTGTCAGCACTAACTCTGGAGCAAAACGAGAGAGTTTGGTAAACTGCGTCTCGTACTCCGCCTCACTCATAGTCCCTTGACGTAGTCGTATGAACTCATCCTCTCGCCTTTCTTGAACAAGTGGCGGTAAGTACTTCTCATTAAACTCACGGGTGAAATTAACCCATGTCCAAGGGGTCCGCTCTCTATCCCATTTGGCTCGGATCACATTCCACCAGGCACGAGGTGCTCCCTCAAACTGAAAAACGGCAAAAGCTATCTGCCGTTCCTCTGGGTATCCTAGTGCAGTGAAAATATCTAACATTCGATCCAACCAACTCTCCGCTATATCAGGATTAGGTCCACCCAAAAATTTTGGCGGTAGAAACTTCTGGAACCCTTATAAGGTACGGTCCTCTCCCTCATGATTTCCGGAATGCTGTACCTGGCCTTGACCCTGTTGGTTAACCATTTGTTCTAACAAATCAGCCATTCGCTGTATGGCCGTAGCTACTTGAGTCTCGACTTGTCTCTTTGCATTTTCATTTGTTACCCCTTCAGTTCCTTGTCCTTGTCCTCTACCCCCACCTCGACCACGAGTCTCCATTTGATTGTTTTATAACGTCTATAATTAGAACAAAATAGGGTACGAGTTCAAAACATTGAAAATTATAAAAGGCACTATATAGTCAAAATACCAAAATATCATACAATAAACTATATACAATATATACAATTCACGCTAAAAATATACACATATCAATTCACATAACAACCAACATCCAATCAGTACAAAACATGTTAGTTCATGAGTTCCAAAAGAGTCAACAAAACAAGTCAAAGTAATGGCCCTAGCGAAAATCCCCTACAGAGCCCATAGAATCTATCGCATCCATCGGCCCCGCTCCGCCAGCCCTAGGTGGCGCCTCGGCAGCCACATCCAAGAGAATCTCACAGTCTCGAATAATACCATGGGTTCTCTCTCTCATCTGCCCCTTTAAAACGAAGAGGTGGCGGTGGGTCTCCTCAAGCTAACGACCGAGAGTATGCGTTCGCTCCTTCTCGGCTCGTAACCCCGCCTCGAGATCACGTAGGCATATGGCCTGTCCATGGCTCACCCCTCTAACTTCCTCCATCTGTGCCCTAAGAGTGTCAACCGCCTTACTTAGGCGACGACGCTCGTCATCTAGTGGCATAACTATTTCGTCAGGGTATCCATACGTATGTCGACACTCACACGATCGATTCATCTGACCGAAAGGAGAATATAGCCTATAAGGTTCCCCGACCCTCCTCTGATATCTAAGAACTCGTCGACGAACCATCCGATTCACCGGCCCACCTACACTCGTAGCTCGTACTCCGGCACCGCTAGGTCCACCGGTATCGCTAGGTCCACCAGTCTCCATACCTAAACAACAAAACATCACTTAATCAGTTCTCCCGCATTTCATCTTAATAGATACGATTCAATTTAAAGGCAATCAAATACTTATGTGTCCTATGACTTATTTTCCAACTGCCCAAGTCTTCTAACCTAGGTGCTCTGCTACCACCTGTGACGACCCCACCGTACCCAGAGGCATACCAAAGGGTTTAGCGGATCGCCTGCCTAGCTCGCGCCAGGACTCGATACTCTAAAACGAGAAATAGAGTTCACACCAAAAGAAAATTCTATTTACACTATTACATCTTCAAAAGTTGCATAGACTACTACATTAAACCATACATACCACTAGTACCAGAAAGTAAACCCTAGAAAAACTACTAACTATGACCATCACAACAAATATATACATCTTACTAGTCAACTTATAACAAGTACTAGAGCAAAATCACTTATTCTATAAACCAAAAATCTATACACCTTCCCGAACTTTCCCCGTATCGGCCCCTGCTAAGGAAAACAAATGGAATGGGATAAGCTATATGCTTAGTGAATAATCGGGGGTAAAAAGGTAAAATCACATCCAAATAAACATGTAACTCAGGATATTTCACATCAATAACAGAAATGTAACATCACAATGGTAGGATACGAGTGGCTTTAAAGCCAGTTCAATTCCCCGAGCTTGAACGCCTGTTGACACTCCGTCAACCGAAAATACTCATAGTCCGTAGACTCCACTTAACTTTCCCCGTTCACCTTATCAACCCCCGCTGGCCAGTCAACAGCACACAGCAGCTCGAGCAAAACAAAATCACTTAGCTTTAGTAAAGCTTTAACAAAGAACGAAATCCCAAGGTTAGCATGGAACTAACTTCGACCAAGCCCCGACTAACTCGAATAGTCCTTCTACCCTTGGAACCGGGCTGGAACCAAATCCTTAGATATCCAATCTCTCACTAGATGATATCTCTCAACAAAGTACTCACCCCAACAGCACACAGCACAAGGGGTTCAATTCAAGTCATGTAATCACCCCCAACAGCACACAGCAAGAGGGTAATACTCAAAACAAGGCATGTATTCTCACATATTAAATTAAGAACAGAGAATGGGCTTAGGACGAGTGAGATAAAGTACACCCTCGCCTAAGTACCCATTTAACATGTACAAGGCACTTTGACAATTTATTATATAAACCAACCCAATTACTCACTCAAAATAGTTAGCACGCAAATCAAGGCACTTTATACGGGTCCATAGACTCCGTCCGGTTCGTCACTGCCTGTGACAGAAGATTATATGCAACCATCAGTCAAATAACCATCACAAATGGAAATATGGTCTTAAACGGCCAAAACGGCAAAAACGGCCAAGAAATACATGTGGGCGTGCGCGGAAATGAAAATGGTATGAAAATGGGTTGCACGGTTTTGGCCATAACCAGAGCTGTGGTTGTCGGACCAAGGTGTACTAGGTTGTGTCTCGAAGCTAAGACAGAGGGTTACAACTTTCATGAAGACAACTCATCCCAGTTTTTAGTGGATCTAGGTCGAATTTCTAGATTACCGAACCAGAACTCCAAAACTGGTTTACACTTCTAGTGAAAATTTGGGCGGCATGCCCCTTGTGTTTACCTATTTTCCAGCCATTTATGGCTTCATTATTTTCTTCAAATTAGCCCCAATGTCACACATAAGCAAGGGTACCACAATAGCCCTTCAACTGGGCTCAAAATAATCCAATTACAACACAAATCTTAACAAGGCAACCGGAAATCAAGTTTAAAGGCAAATAGCTAAATGGCAGATTTGACGTCTCTTGGCGTTTCGGTCACAACTAAAGCTACGCTTATTTTTTTGGGATAAACTTTATACCATTTCGAAGCTAAGCCAAAGGGTTACAACTTTGATGAAGACAACGCAACTCAGTTCATAGTGTATCTAGGTCAAATTTAAAAATTACAGAACCAGAATTTCACCATCAGGCTGGTTAACAGTATTGTGTTCAAATGACAATAACTCAGGCTACAAACATCCGATTGAGACGTTTTCAGATGCGTTAGAAAGCTAAAAGATAGAACTATAACTTTTACGTTTTGTCCAAATGCTAGTTTCATACGGATCAAGGTGAAAAAATGAGGCAGGTATGATGAAATATCAAAACTGTCCACAGAACTTTACCTGTGGTAGTCAAAGGTATTTCGGTCATTTCACATACTACAGTACTCTGATTGAGCTGAAATCTTAACGGATACTATAAAACAACATTTCCTACAACTTTCATGTTTTAGCCTAAACCTAATTCGGCCTCCATCATACACGAATAGAACTGGTCAGAACAGAGCAGATTCATCACTATCAATGCTGGGAATTTGAAGCTAAAGCTGGAAATTTCTTTAGGTAAGTCAAACTAGCATATAATTCATCAATATTACACATGGCTAAGTTATCAAACCATGGCTAATCACTAAGTATCATATAAGAGCAGAGAATTCATCATAAAACTGAAATTTACAATAATCCTACTTCAACCCATGAAATTTCCTCACAAAGCTACCAAAACTACAACTTTTAAGCTACTAGTTTACATATATATGAAATGGAGGGAAGTTTCTTACCAAAGTACCTTGTAACCTCAATAAAGATGGTAGCTTAAAGCTTTCCTCTCCAAAATCACTCCACCAAAGCCTTTAAATCTCTTTAGTGAACAAGTTTTATGGAGTAATTTGCACAAACTTTGATTGGAACTCAAGATTCAAGCACAAGTTGAAGTTCGAGTTGAAGGTTTCTCTCTTGTTTTCCCCTCCCCTAAAATTTCGGCCAAGCTCAAGAAAAATGGAAGAAAATGGAGCCAAGAAGAAGATAAAAGGAAAGACAAATGCTTAGTCAAAATTTCCTATGCATCCGACAAGTGGCACCACAAGAATAATTCTCATTTTTGCTTTCTTTTCTCTCTTTTTCTTGTTCCAATATTTCATCTGCCTTGAGGATATTTTGGGGCTGATTTTAATCAATTAATAACAAGGAGATTAAGGTAATAAAGTAATGTTCAAGTGGTGCACTCAATCGGTAACGAACGGTAAACATCGGTTCAACCCGTTTTTCCTTATTTCGCACGTACTAGGGTGTTAACTTATAATTCACTCACTTATTATCATCACTTCTAATCACACACTTTTTTCTTATATAAAACTCACTCTTAACCACCAAATTTAGTACACACACTTCATCAAGTGGTCACACGGCCAAAATATGCAAAAAATCCTAATTTACCCGAACTAGAAACCTAAAGGAAAAACCTTTGATTCTATGATTGATTATAACTATTGAGGGAGTGAATGAGTAGTAAGCTATCCTAAAGGAATAAATGCCAAATAAAAAGGAATTTTACAACTCCATAGATTCAAATTAGGGTTTTAAGTAAAATAAGAGGGATTTAAGGAAAACTTGTTAGTCACAAGTAAAACTAGGGTTTTGAGTTGAAGTAGGGTTTCTAGTCTTTAAAATAAAACAATTTCTTAAAACAAAAATAAAATAAAGAAACCATAATATCCTCGTTGAGACTAATGAAAAGAAAATATTATCCTAAAAGTCGGGGTATCACATTTGTAGTGTATTCTAGGCTTAAAATAGTAGGGTGCCGAACTGTGGGATTGGTTTGAAAGTTAAGTGACTATTTGTAGGGATGAAAATCAAAGCCGCTTCGCGTGATCTCTACGCGAGGTGAGTTTGGGTCAAGTGGTGTTATGGTCCTTATTATGTGAATGAGTAAAAATTTAAGTACTCTTCTAGATCGTAAGTTGTGAATCATGAGGGTGATTGGTATAAACCCTTCATCCTGATACTTGGGAAAAATTAGATATGTATGTTGGGTAGGAATCTTAACTTGGATGATTTACACTTGGGAGCGTACAGCTTGAGTTGTGAATTATCTTATTTCGAATTCTTGTACCCGAATACTTGAGAGTAGAGGGCAACCCTAAGGACTTGAGATCTCTATTTGTGAGGAATAAGAATGAATATTTGCTGTGAATTGGAGAGTAAAAATGACAGAACTTTATGTACCATTAAAGTTAACTCTCGAATTAAAGGTAAAGGGTGATAAAGTTATTGGATCGAAGTTTATGCATATATGAACTTGTATGTTTACTTATCTTTCTTAACAGTGTTTTCTACAGTATACGTTTACTCAAACGTAGCTTTTAACTCAAAATTTTGAGAGAATTTTTGAAATATCCTCCATGTATATGTTATTTATTACACATGTGTTCTAATATTCACGCATTGAGTTGCATGAGTAATCTTCTTAAACGTATCTGAGGAAATTGCAATATGTATTGATGATGGTGGCAAAACACATTATTTAAAATTTCTTACTAAGAAAATTTAATTTCGGATCATGAAAAAAAAGGGTTGGTATCTTTAACCCTAATTTTGAAATTTTGAATCGTATTCCATCACATACATATCCAAAATACATTAAAACCCTCGATTTTATCTCGCATGTTATGATTGACTTAATTTGGATAATTAAGTTCAAAAAAATTTTGGTAAGGTTAGTCTTCTATTGAAAATATATCTTCCTATTCGAGTTTTGAACTAACAAATTGAATCATCTAACTAGATTTTAAATTGACTATGGAGTCAACTATTCTGGTGCAAACCCTAACTTCATGAATGGTACAAGTAAAGCGTGATTACTGTCCTATAGTTTGGAGGTTAGGACTCTTACGGGGAAATCAGTGTTTAATTGTTAGTGCAAATTATAGAAACTATGAATTTTGGCAGATCTAGTGGATCTGGCAAATGAAGGGTATGATATTATCTTAGATGTGATCTTTTGTAGTGGAACAATGGGAGTAGAACTTAAGAATTTGTACCTTGGAGATGAATGTACTTTTGATAATCACTTATTCACTTTTGTTTAGACTTTGATTTAGTATGAACTTTACTTGACTATAACTTGTGTTATGATTTAATGAGCTCTAGTTTGTGTTTACTTGTATGGTGATAATGTTATTTGTGCAAGTGATTTCATTTTTCTTTAAATGTTATTACTGGTATGTGTGTGTAGTTCAATCATGGTTTAGTGTGAAGTTTATGTATATGCGTATAGATTAGCTGTGAACATGGAAACTAGAGGACAACGAAAGGGACGTCAACTTAGACAACCCCGAAATCAAAGAGTAGATAATGGGTCCGGTATTGATCAAAATACCGAGCCAAGGGCTGAAGAAGGAAATGACCAAATTGGATTAGTTTTAACTCGCATGACGGATATAATAAAGCTCTTAGTAGCTCAACAGGGTCAGGGAGTTGGACAAGAAAACCAACGTGGAAACCATAAGATAGGGGAGCATCGAGCTTTAGAGCTGTTTCAGAAGTTCTTCCCATCCAAATTTTCTGGAGGGCCTAACCCAGAAGTGGCTGAGAATTGGTTAGAAAATATAAGAAATATATTCGATACCTTGGACTACACAAAGGAAAGACAAGTCACAATACCTCGTCTGACCTGTGGATATTGTAGAAGGACAAATCATACCGAAGAAAATTGCTAGCCAAAGGGACGAAAGTGTATAGGATGTGGGAGCATCAACCATAAAGTTCATGACTGTCCAAAGCGGTATTTATGAGAAACAACTACTTCACAAGGAAATAAAACTATCCCTCGATGAGTCAATGGAGGAGGAAACCGACCAGTGGCATCTGCAAGAACCCATGAAATGATCACGCAACAAGGTTCAGAGTTATCGGAGATTACGGAAGGTATGAATTTCGAGAACGAAATTCTTTTCAGGAGGGGAGGTTGTGAGAACCCGTAATTTTTCTATTTTATTTTATTTTACTGGATTAATTAATTATTTACTCACCCATTTTCTCTAAATATTTTATTCCAACCTTTTTAGACCCAATTACATGGAACTATGGCTTACATGTATTTTTAAAATGACTTGTTACGAAAATTAATTTTTGGAAAGCTAGATAAGTGAGAATAGTGAATACGCGATTGGAGTCAATAATCGAATCGAGAATACAATAAGTTTGGAAAATTGGAAACTTGTACAATAGTCCTAAAATGGTTATTTTTTTAAGCTTAAATACTCAAGTTATAGTTAGTTATACTATCATTATAAGAATTTCTTAGAAATTTCGCTTTATCGCGCACAAGTTTGAAGTTCGTGTTTTCGCGCGTGCGACTAATTGGAGGATTTTAGAAATTATTTCTAAATATTAAGAGTGAATAATATTAGTATAAATGTGTGAGGACTCGAAAATTTTCTTATTTTAAACTCTAAATTTTTAGCTTATTTAATTATTTATTTGACCAAATATTCCGAATATTATTTTCTAACCCTTTTATACCAAAATACATTGAACTATGGCTTGCTTATATATTTTTTTTAAAGTGACTCGTTTCAAAATTTAATTTTTGAAAGCTCGTTAAGCATGAATAGTGACTGCACGTTTGGGAATAATAATCGATTCGAGAGTACAATAAGTTTGAAAAATTGGAGACTTGTACATTAGGCCTAAAGTGGTTAATTTTAAGTTTAAATACTCAAGTGATAGTTAGATGTACTATCGTTATAAGAATTTCTTGGATATTCTGCGTTATCGCGCACAAATCGGAAGTTCGCATTTTCGCGCGCGCGACTAATTGGAAGATTTTAGAAATTATTTCTAAACTATTAAGGTGAATAATATGAGTATGAATATAAGTGCATTAGAGATTTAGTGCACAAGTGAAACGAACTCGAGAAGAATCGAACACAAAACGCGTGCATGCGCGCGCGAGAGAAAGTTGACTTTTGGAGCTTTCTTAGCCACTCATTTTAGCTTCTTAAGGAAGTTTAATTTCAACACAATTCCCTCTCTCTTGCTCACTAGAACAGCCGGCCAAGAGGAGTAGAAAAACTCTCCAAAGTTCCACAAATTTCTTCCTCATTTCTTCATCCAAATCTTCACCAAATCACTCCAAAATTTAACAGTACTTAGCTCATCACTTGGAGATCACATCTAACTAAGAAAGGAGCTCACTTTCCACGGATTCTCTGAGCTTCAAGTGACCGAAAATTCTGCTTGAACCATCAAGGAAGGTATATAGCGATCAAACCTTCAAATCTTGAATTATGGAAGTTCTATTGCACTTATAAGTTCATTTGATCATGTGGGTAGCTTAGATTATGGTGAAATTTATTGTGTGGGCTCTATGAATTCCCACTTTGACTTGTTGGGCTGATTTGATGAGTTTTAATGATATTCATGTTGGTTTAGTGCTTAAATTGGTAGAACTAAGTGAGTTTACGAAGGAAAGATCAAAGGTAGTGCAAGGGAGAAAATTTTCGATTCTGCCCTTTTGATGTTCATGACCTTTAAGGCGAAATTTTGGGGATCTAATAGCTTATTTATGATGTTTATATATTGAATGAGATGTGTAGAAAGTTGCGTTGAAAAATTCCATGAATTGGTTGGCCAAAAGTAAAAATTTCATAAGCTAGTAAACCTGGAAATTCTCACGTCATTGCCCAGGCAGTGTTCTTGTTTCGGCCATATCTTTCTGCTCCGATGTCGAAATCGAGTGCCGTTTCTGGTACTGGAAACTAGATATTCCCAGCTTTCCAACGGTATAAAATGTAGGTTCTAAATCAACCCGAGTGATCTGTACCAAGCTTGTAAAGTCAACTGCCCGGTTCCAGGTTTTCACAGAGAACTCTGTTTTGAGCAGCAACTTGATATCCAAAAATGACCTAGTTGTGGACATATTTTGGTAACGATTTATTCTAAGAAATTGTATCCTTATGAATCTAGTTTTTGACACCACCAACCACGCTCAATTCCGAGTTGAATTGAGTGAGTTGTGGCCGAAATCCAAAACTGACTCAGAGGTAGAAAACCCTCTTTTGGCTAGTTAAAGCTTTAGCTTCGATTTGGGACTTGTTAATTCGAATTTCTTGGTGGCAATCACCTACCAAATTACACCTTCGATGTTTCACAGACCTTTTCTTCATAAATGAAGGATGTTTGAGAAATTTCATTGACCAAATGTTTGGAAAAGAGAGAAATACAAATGCAAGGCAGATTGCCTTAGAAATTTTGCAAACTTTATTGACTTTGTTCACTAGCTTCCCAAACGCAGTTTTCCATGAAATTTGGTAGAGGGATAGCCCTCATAAGTTAGTATAATACTGCCAAATTTGGTGTCATTCTGAGTTCATTTCGATGCTCAAACAAGGTCCAAAAGTTCATGATTTCAACCTGGAAAATTGTCTAAGTGTCTTAAACTTTCAGCAACTTTGAGCTACTATATCTTGGTGCTCAAAACTCCAATTCTTGTTCTGTTTTTGTTGGATTTTAAACCTTACTTGCAACTCTAATTGAGTTCCAAAATTCAAAGGCTAGATCGAATTCTGTAATTTTTTCCGATTTTCCAAAGTTGGCGAAAAACTAACCTCAAAACTGCCTTGCGAGCTTAGAACAGCAATTTTGAGCTAATTTTTGAATATCTTCCGTTAGGAATCATAGAAAAGTGTTTTCTATGAATGTTTAGTACTTTGGAAGAAGTTTCCAACGGTACCAAGTTTTCCAATTTTGGACCTACGAAGAGTGAGTTATGATTTTTGCAAGAATACCCCTTAAATCTGAAATTTTTGAAACTTATGGAAATGTAGTTTTCAAATTCTCCTTTCCTCCTCGATAACACTTGAACGTTTTACACCCGATTTCAAAGGTGAAATCCTGATTTCTCTTATGCTTTGAAACCATGCCTTTGAGTCTTGATTTACGTTAAATCGGACCCATTTTCATGAGAATTTTCTTAGATTGTACAAGTGTACGATCTTCTTCGATAATTAGGGTTAAATGATGGATTACTATTTAATTGCTCAGGCACTCACGAGGACCTTCAAGAGGATCCAACGATGAACGCTTGAAACTCTAGTGACATTTCTACTTGAGAAACTTGGTGAGTGTCAAGTGCATGAATAGTTGAAACTATGTGCATTCGATACATGCTCACTTGTTATTCATGAATTGAGATTTTGAAAATGGAGCCAAGTGTGTACTTTATCGCACTCGTCCTCTTTTGCAATTAATGACTCATGCTTAAAATGTTTGAAATGTTTGAAATTGTCAAATGCTTGAATATGCTGAATGCTTGCTTGATATGAAATTGTATGCTATGGCTGCATACGTCATTGGAGTGAATCTCCTCGACACTCAAACATGCTTGGGGGACGCCCAACTTTCATTGGCTAACCTTGGACTCGAGCCGGCATGGGTTTGGTCGGGCTCCTTGGTGAACCATGAGAAAAACAAAAGCTTGACCTAATAAGAGGTCTTGCTTGGCATACTCGAAGCAGTATCGCCCAACACAAACGACAGGCGGGCCCGATATAGGGGTATGTAAGGTGAAAGGGGACATGATAAGTGAAGTTCTACGGACTAAGCCTACCCGATTGACGGAGTGTCAATTCGTGGAGGTTTTGGATCGCGCAAGTGGAAAATAGCTCCTGAGAGCTCCTATATCGTTGAATTGTTTCTGTTACACATTCTTGCTCGAATTACTAATTTCTCGCATATTACTGCTTTATTCATTATTTGGACTTTTTACTTGGACCGTGTGCTTGCATGTGTGTTTCTTGACCTCACAAGCGTTTTACTCACCCTTAGATTTGTTTTCCTTAACAGGGATGGATCGGGGCGAACTTGAGGAAATCCCCCTTTTGGATGTACTTTTGTTTTAGGGTTTTCCAATGTACTTGGTTAGACCTTGGATTATTGTATAAATGGAGATTTGATGTAACTTTTGAGAATCGAATGTAAGAAGTGGATGATTGATGCATTTTGTACTCATGGTGTACCATTGTATATTGATTATGGAAACGACTTTCTTAATTAGGCTTGTAATGTTGGATATTTATAGTTAAACTTGAATTGTTTTGCCTTGAGTCCTAGCGAGAGTTGGGCAGGCGTCCCGCGGATACCCTTTGGTTCGCCTTATAGAGAAGTGGGGACGTCACAGTTGGTATCAGAGCACTAGGTTAGAAATCTATATGGGAGACCTACTCGATACTCTACCTTTAGACCTGAGATAGAATTGAAGCCAATTAAGTTACCATATGATTTGGAGGTTAAAACGCCTACTGGGGATCAAATTCCAATCGCTAAGTTGATGTATAGAAATTGTGAAATTTGGGTTTGAGAACGGAAATTAATTGCAGATTTGATAGGTTTGGCGATTAAGGGGTATGATGTGATCTTAGGAATGGATTGGCTAGCCCGTTATAATGCCCAATTGAACTGCAAAACAAAGATAGTAGAATTGTGCATCCCGAGAGAGGCAACCTTAAAATTGGACGTACGGGGTAAATTAGTTTCATCTGCACTTATCTCAGGAATCTGAGCTAAGTAAAGGAGCTCAGGGATATTTGGCTTTTCTAATCAATACTCCTAGTAATAAGGTGAGATTGGAGGACATGCCTGTAGTAAAAGATTATCCAGATGTTTTTTCTGAGGAATTAGAGTTTTTACCCCCGAAAAGAGAAATAGCCTTTAAAATTGATGTGACTCCGGGAGTAGCACCTATCTCTAAAACGCCATATCGGATGGCTCCAGCTGAATTGAAGGAATTAAAGTTACAATTGCAGGGCTTGTTGGAACGGGATTTTATAAGGGAAAGTGATTCACCTTGGGAAGCCCCAATCTTATTTGTTAAGAAGAAATATGGGAGTTTAAGGTTGTGTATAGACTATCGAGATTTGAATGATGTTACCATTAAGAATAAATACCCATTGTCCCACATTGATGAATTGTTTGACCAATTGCAAGGGGCAGTAGTATTTTCTAAGTTGGATTTGAGACAGGGATATTATCAATTGAGGATTTTGGAAAAAGATATACCCAAAACTGCTTTTAACTCGAGATATGGGCACTTTGAGTTTGCAGTAATGCCATTTGGATTGACGAATGCCCCTGCTGCTTTTATGGATCTAATGCATAGGGTTTTTAAACCTTATTTGGATCAATTTGTGGTAGTATTCATTGATGATATATTGGTGTACTCTAAAAGTGTGGAGGATCATGAAAAACACTTGAGAATTGTTTTGCAGACCCTGAGGGAACACCAATTGTATGCCAAGTTTAGTAAGTGTGAATTTTGGTTGAAAGAAGTGACTTTCTTGGGGCACATAATTTCTAAGGATGGAATTAAAGTGGATCCAACCAAAGTTGAAGCTGTTTCAAAGTGGAAACGACCGGAAAACCCTACTGAGGTCCGAAGTTTCATAGGACTAGCAGGGTATTATCAGAGATTTATCCAAGATTTTTCTAGAATTACTGGACCCATGACTGAGTTGACCAAGAAAAATGGGAAGTTTATTTGGAGTTCTAAGTGTGAGGAGAGTCTCCAAGAGTTGAAAAGACGTTTGACAAGAGCGCCTGTGTTAGCCCTACCAAATGGGAAGGATAGTTTTGTAGTCTACACAGATGCATCTAAAGAAGACTTAGGATGTGTTTTAATGGAAAATAACAAAGTAATAGCGTATGCCTCTAGGAAATTGAAACCGCATGAAGAAAATTATCCGACTCATGATTTGGAGTTAGCAGCTGTAGTATTTGCTCTGAAGAAATGGAGACATTACCTGTATGGAGTGATATTTGAGGTTTTTACGGATCACAAAAGTCTTAAGTATTTGTTTTCTCAAAAGGAATTGAATTTGAGGCAGCGTAGATGGATGGAATTTTTGGAGGACTATGATTGCACGATAAAGTACCATCCAGGGAAAGTCAATGTAGTGGCCGATGCTTTGTGTCGTCAAGTACAAGTGGCCGGATTGATGATTAAGGAATTGCACTTGTTAGAGGGAGTTAGTCATTAGAATCCTAAACTTGAACCGAGGAAAGTGATTTTAGGAAATATTGTAGTGAATTCCATTTTGTTGGAACGTATCAAGGAATCTCAAGAAAAGGACCCTGAAGTGCAAAAATGGTTGGAAAAAGCCAAAACGGGAGAAGAGTCGAATTTTAACTTGGGATCGAATGGTATTTTGAGGTTTCGAAATCGGATAGTGGTGCCGAAAGATGAAGAGCTTAAGAAAGAAATTCTAGAAGAGGCACACCGATCGAAGTTTACGGTACACCCGAGAGGGAATAAAATGTACCAAGATTTGAAGAAGTTGTATTGGTGGGAGAGCATGAAAAAGGAAATTGCCCAATTTGTCCAAACTTGTTTGACCTGTCAACAAGTAAAAGCCGAACATCAGAGACCATCAGGACTTTTGCAACTTTTGGAGATACCTGAGTGGAAATGGGAGAATATCACTATGGATGTTGTATCAGAATTACCAAGGACACAAAGAGGCCATGATGCTATTTGAGTGATAGTGGATAGACTGACCAAATCGGCTCATTTCCTGCCGATCAACATGAAGTACCCATTGGAGAAATTAGCTAAGTTGTACTTGGATGAGATTATCAGGTTACATGGGATACCTGTGAGTATAGTGTCTGATAGAGGTCCAATATTTGTTTCGAGGTTCTGGCAAAAGATGCAAGAGGTGTTAGGAAATAAATTGAACTTTAGTACCACGTACCATCCCCAGACCGATGGACAGTCGGAAAGGACAATTCAAACTCTTGAAGATATGTTGAGAACTTGTGTTTTAGATTTTGGGGAAAGTTGGAGTAAATTTCTGACATTGGTAGAACTCGCCTATAACAATAGCTTCCATTCTTCTATTCAAATGGCTCCGTATGAAGCACTGTATGGTCGGAAGTGTAGATCACCGATTTGTTGGGATGAAGTTGGTGAACGTAAGATCGTAGATCCGACTACCATACCTTGGATTGAGGAAGCCAATGAGAAAGTGAAGCTGGTACGCCAAAGGATCCAGACTGCTCAAAGTTGCCAGAAGAGTTACGCAGATAATAGGAGGAAGGACTTAGAATTTGCGGTTGGAGATCAAGTATTCCTTAAGATTACCCCTTTAGAAGCAAGTTTGATGCTGGGAAAGGAAAGAAATTACAACCGAGATTTGTAGGGCCTTATAAAGTTATTCAACGTGTAGGAAATGTGGCCTATAAGTTGGATTTGCCATCGAGTTTGTCACAAATTCATAATGTGTTCCATGTGTCTATACTTAAAAAGTACCACCCAGACCCTTCTCACGTTTTACAACCGGAAAGTCTTGAGATTGATGAGACCTTAACATATGAGGAAAAACCGGTGAAACTTCTGGATAACAAAGTGAAGGAATTACGAAATAAGCAGACACCATTGGTAAAAGTTCTTCGGAGAAATCATGGAATAGAGGAGGCAACCTGGGAGATTGAAGAAGCAATGCGAGAAAAGTATCCAGACCTGTTCACCAATCAAGGTAAATTTCGAGAACGAAATTTTCTTAAGGGGGAGAGGATGTGAGGACTCGCAAATTTTCTTATTTTGAACTCTAAATTTTTAGTTTATTTAATTATTTATTTGACCAAATATTCTGAATATTATTTTCTAACCCTTTTATACCTAAATATATTGAACTATGGCTTGCTTATATTTTTTTTAAAGTGACTCGTTTCAAAATTTAATTTTTGAAAGCTCGTTAAGTGTGAATAGTAACTGCAAGTTTGGGAATAATAATCGATTCGAAAGTACAATAAGTTTGGAAAATTGGAGACTTGTACATTAGCCCTAAAGTGGTTAATTTTAAGTTTAAATACTCAAGTGATAGTTAGATGTACTATCGTTATAAGAATTTTTTGGAGATTTCGCGTTATCGCGCACAAATCGGAAGTTCGCATTTTCGCGCGGGCGACTAATTGGAGGACTTTAGAAATTATTTCTAAACTATTAAGAGTGAATAATATGAGTATGAATATGAGTGCATTAGAGATTTAGTGCACAAGTGAAACGAACTCGAGAGGAATCGAGCACAAAACGCGCGCATGCGCGTGCGAGAGAAAGTTGACTTTTGGAGCTTTCTTAGCCACTCATTTTAGCTTCTTAAGGAAGCTTAATTTCAACACAATTCCCTCTCTCTTGCTCACTAGAACAGCCATCCAAGAGGAGTAGAAAAACTCTCCAAAGTTCCACAAATTTCTTCCTCATTTCTTCATCCAAATCTTCACCAAATCACTCCAAAATTTAACCGTACTTAGCTCATCACTTGGAGATCACATCTAACTAAGAAAGGAGCTCACTTTCCACGGATTCTCTGAGCTTCAAGTGACCGAAAATTCTGCTTGAACCATCAAGGAAGGTATATAGCGATCAAACCTTCAAATCTTGAATTATGGAAGTTCTATTGCACTTATAAGTTCATTTGATCATGTGGGTAGCTTAGATTATGGTGAAATTTGTTATGTGGGCTCTATGAATTCCCACTTTTACTTTTTGCGCTGATTTGATGAGTTTTAATGACATTCATGTTGGTTTAGTGCTTAAATTGGTAGAACTAAGTGAGTTTACGAAGGAAAGATCAAAGGTAGTGCAAGGGAGAAAATTTCCGGTTCTGCCCTTTTGATGTTCGTGACCTTTAAGGCAAACTTTTGTGGATCTAATGGCTTAGTTATGATGTTTATATGTTGAATGAGATGTGAAGAAAGTTTCGTTGAACACTTCCATGAATTGGTTGGCCAAAAGTAAAAATTTCGTAAGCTAGTAAACCTGGAAAATTCTCACGTCATTTCCCAGGCAGTGTTCTTGTTTCTGCCATATCTTTCTGCTCCGAAGTCGAAATCGAGTACCATTTGCGGAAATGGAAATTAGACATTCCCAGAATTCCAACGGTATAAAATGTAGGTTCTAATTCGACCCGAGTGATCTGTACCAAGCTTGTAAAGTCGACTGCCCTGTTCCACGTTTTCACAGAGAACTCTGTTTTGAGCAGGAACTTGATGTCCCAAAATTGACCTAGTTGTGGACTTATTTTGAAAACAATTTCTTCTAAGAACTTGTATCCTTATGAATCTAGTTTTTAACACCACCAACCACGCTCAATTCCGAGTTGAATTGAGTGAGTTGTGGCCGAAATCCAAAACTGACTCAGAGGTAGAAAACCCTCTTTTGGCTAGTTAAAGCTTTAGCTTCGATTTGGGACTTGTTAATTCGAATTTCTTGGTGGTAATCACCTACCAAATTACACCTTGGATGTTTCACAGACCGTTTCTTCATAAATGGAAGGATGTTTGAGAAATTTCATTGACCAAATGTTTGGAAAAGAGAGAAATACAAATGCAAGGCAGATTGCCTTAGAAATTTTGCAAACTTTATTGACTTTGTTCACTAGCTTCCCAAATAATTTTCCAATGAAATTAGGTAGAGGGATAGCCCTCATAAGTTAGTATAATACTGCCAAATTTGGTGTCATTCCGAGTTCATTTCGATGCTCAAACAAGGTCCCAAAGTTCATGACTTCAACCTGGAAAATTGTCCAAGTGTCTTAATTTTCAGCAACTTTGAGCTACTATATCTTGGTAGTCAAAACTCCAATTCTTGTTCTGTTGGTTGGATTTTAAACCTTGCTTGCAACTCTAATTGAGTTCCAAAATTCAAAGGCTAGATCGAATTCTGTGATTTGTGCCGATTTTCCAAAGTTGGCGAAAAATCAACCTCAAAACTGCCTTGCGAGCTTAGAACAGCAATTTTGAGCTAATTTTTGAATATCTTCCGTTAGGAAGCATAGAAAAGTGTTTCTATGAATTTTTAGTACTTTGGAAGAAGTTTCCAACGGTACCAAGTTTTCCAATTTTGGACCTACGAAGAGTGAGTTATGATTTTTACAAGAATACCCCTTAAATCTGAAATTTTTGAAACTTATAGAAATGGAGTTTTCAAATTCTCCTTTCCTCCTCGATAACACTTGAACGTTTTACACCCGATTTCAAAGGTGAAATCCTAATTTCTCTTATGCTTTGAAACCATGCCTTTGAGCCTTGATTTACGTATAAATCGGGCCCATTTTCATGAGAATTTTCTTAGATTGTATAAGTGTACGATCTTCTTCGATAATTAGGGTTAAATGATGGATTACTATTTAATTGCTCAGGTACCCACGAGGACCTTCAAGAGGATCCAACGGTGAACGCTTGAAACTCTAATGACATTTCTACTTGAGAAACTTGGTGAGTGTCAAGTGCATGAATAGTTGAAACTATGTGCATTCGATACATGCTCACTCGTTATTCATGAATTGAGATTTTGAAAATGGAGCCGAGTGTGTACTTTATCGCACTCGTCCTCTTTTGCAATTAATGACTCATGCTTAAAATGCTTGAAATGCTTGAAATTGTCAAATGCTTGAATATGCTGAATGCTTGCTTGATATGAAATTGTATGCTATGGCTGAATACGTCGTTGGAGTGAATCTCCTCGACACTCAAACATGCTTGGGGGACGCCCAACTCTCACTGGCTAACCTTGGACTCGAGCCGGCATGGGATTTGGTCGGGCTCCTTGGCGAACTATGAGAAAAACAAAAGCTTGACCTAATAAGAGGTCTTGCTTGGCATACTCGAAGCAGTATCGCCCAACACAAACGACAGGCGGGCCCGATACAGGGGTATGTAAGGTGAAAAGGGACATGATAAGTGAAGTTCTACGGATTAAGCCTACCCGATTGACGGAGTGTCAATTCGTGGAGGTTCTGGATCGCGCAAGTGGAAAATAGCTCCTGAGAGCTCCTATATCCTTGAATTGTTTCTGTTACACATTCTTGCTCGAATTACTAATTTCTCGCATATTACTGCTTTATTCATTATTTTGGCTTGTTACTTGGACCGTGTGCTTGCATGTGTGTTTCTTGGCCTCACGAGCGTTTTTGCTCACCCTTTATATTTGTTTTCCTTAACAGGGATGGATCGGGGCGAATTTGAGGAAAACCCCCTTTTGGATGTACTTTTGTTTTAGGGTTTTCCAATGTACTTGGCTAGACCTTGGATTATTGTATAAATGGAGATTTGATGTAACTTTTGATAATCGAATGTAAGAAGTGGATGATTGATGCATTTTGTACTCATGGTGTACCATTGTATATTGGTTATGGAAGCGACTTTCTTAATTAGGCTTGTAATGTTGGATATTTATAGTTAAGCTTGAATTGTTTTGCCTTGAGTCCTGGCGAGAATTGGGCAGGCGTCCCGCGGATACCCTTTGGTTCGCCTTAGGGAGAAGTGGGGGCGTCACAAAATGGAACTGCATTAGAAGTATAATGCACAAGTGAAACAAACTCGAGAGGAATCAAGCACGAAACGCACGCGTTCGCGCGCTATTCTTAGTTGACTTTTTGGAGGAATTTTGGCCACAAATTCATAAGCTTCTCAAGGAAGCTCAACCATCAGCCAACACTCTCTCATTTCTCCCTCTAAACAGCCGTGCAACACCAAGGAAGAAGAAGGAAAAATTTCTTCATCTCATCTCCCTCAATCTTGCACCAAATCACTTCAAATTTTAACCACACTTTGCAATCTACTTGGAGTGCAACTCAAGCTACAAAAGAGCTTCAAATCCACGGTTTTTCTTGAGCTAAGGAGGACCGAAATTTCTGCCTTGAACATCTAGGAAAGTAAGTGACAATCAACCTTGCAAATCTTGACTTATGGAAGTTGTTTAGCACTTATGAGTCCATAATTTCTTATGGGTAGCTTTATTTATGTGAAAATTTGGTGTGTGGGCTCTATGAACTCCCACCATGGCTTGATGGACTGATTTGATGAGTTTTGATGTTATTAATGTTGGTTTAGTACTTAAATTAGTAGAAATAAGTGAGTTTATGAAGGATAACTCAAAGGAGGTGAAGGGGAGAATTTTTCTGTTTCTGCCCCTGTGATGTCCGTGGCCCTTAGGGCAACTTTTTGTGGTTCTAATGACTTGGTTATGATGTATATGTGTTGTGTGAGATGTGTAGAAAGTTTCATCAAAAAATTCCATGATTTGGTTGGCCAAATGTTGAGTTTTCGGAAATCAGCAAAACTGAAAATTTTTCCCGTAACTGCTCTGGCAGTGTTTTTGTTTTGGCTTTAACTTTTTGCTCCGAAGTCGAAATCGAGTGCCGTTTGTGGCAATAGAAACTAGATATTCCCATATTTTCAACAGTATAAAATGTATATTCTGATTCCACCTGAGTGATCCATACCAATCTTGTAAAGTTGACCGTCCTGTTTCTCGTCTGCACTGAAAGCCCTGTTTTGAGCAGCGAATTGATGCTCAAATATGAGGTAATTATGGACAGATTTTGAAAACAATTTCTTCTGAAACATTGTAGCTTTATGAATCTAGTTTTCAACGCCATCAAGTACGCTCAATTCCAAGTTGAATTGAGTGAAATATGGCCAAATTACAGACCTGCAACATTGCTTGAAAACCCTCTTTTTGGGCTAGTTGATGCCTTAATCTTTATTGGGACTTGTTGTTTCGAGTTCCTTGGTGTTAATCACCTACTAAATGCATCTTGGATGTTTCTTAGGCTTTGTCTTAAAAAATGAACTATGTTTGAGGAAATTTCATTGGCCAAATATTTGGAAAAGGGAAAAACAAAGTGCAAGGCAGATTGCCTTGGAAATTTTGAAAACTTTAGTGGCTTTGTTAACTAGCTTCTCGAATGAATTTTTATATGAAATTTGACAGAGGAATAGCCCTTATATGGTAAGATAATACTGCCAAATTTGGTGTCATTCCGAGTCCGTTTCAATGCCCAACTAGAGTCCTAAATTTTAAGTTTCAAATATGGAATTTGTCTAGTGAACTTCATTTTTGCACCAACTTTGAGCTGCTATATATTGGTGCTCAAAACTCCGATTCTTGTTTTGTTTATTTTGTTTTAAACCTTTTTTGCAACTCTACTTGACTACCAAATTTCAGAGGTTAGATCGAATTCTGTGATTTTTTACGAATTTTCAAAGTTGGCCAAAAACCAACCCAAAACTGTCTTAGTAAGCTTAAGGCAGCAACTTTGAGCTGAGTTTTGGATATTCATTTGGAATCATGGAAAAGTGTCTTCTAGAAACTTTTAGTACTTTGGAAGAAGTTTCGAACGGTACCAAGTTTTCCAATTTTGGACTTACAGAGAGTGAGATACAATTTTTCAAAGATAGCTCGACAAATCTGAAATTTCGAACTTAAAGGAAATCGAAGGTTTCGAACTCTCCATTTTCCTTCCATATCACTTGACCGTTTCGCACTTGACTTAAAGATGCAAATTAGATTTCTCTTGTACTTTTAAAATCGCGCTTTTGAGTCTCGATTTACGAGTAATTAAGGTTCAATTCATGAATTCTCCTTAGATTGTATACTAGTACAACCTTCTTCGATAAGTAGGGGTTCTAAGTGATATTGTGTAATAGTTGATGGTTATTTGCTCAGGCGTTCAAGGGGACCTTCAAGAGGAACTCGAAGTGGACGCCTAAACACTTGTTTGAGCACTTACTCTCTTGTATTGACTAGGTGACTGTTCCATATAGGAGTACAAGATTTGAATAGTTTATGATATGTTTACTCCATGGTCTTTATGTGTTAAGTGTTACTGCACTCATTATCATTTAAGTAAAATGTACTTGAATTACTCGATATGAAATACTTGAAATGCATATTTACATGAAGCGTTTCAATGATTGACTATACTATGACTGCATAAGTCGATTGGAGTGAATCTTCTCGACTTTTAAGTGGTAAAAATAGATGGTCAATAGGCGGCCTACTAAGATGAATAATGTCTATCAATTAACCGTGACTACTTACCGTTAACCGTAATTACTTACCGTTTACCGATTTATTTGGCTATTTGATTATTTGATTACTTGACTATTTGATTACCTGTTTACCGTAAATCATGTGTTTATACGAAATTACCGCATATTGTTTATGTGTTTAAATGTTAAATGTTGCCTATAATTGCTCTTATGAAATTGCCATCATTTTAAGACGAGTGTGTACTTTATCTTACTCGTCCTACTAAAATGATAAATTATTATCGTTTATCAATTTACTTGATTACTTGTGCATGTTGTAAGCTCTAAGCTGAACTGGGTCCTGCCCTTGGTTACTAACCTGCTTGAGGCAGGACTGGGCTCGGTCGGGTAGGTTGGAATTTTGGGACATCGTTTCGGTATACTCGAGTACTACCACTGGAGGGATAAGGTGATGGCCAGACAACCGAGGGGATCACTGGAGTTATAAGGTAAAGTTGACCGAAATGGTTCCACTGGAACACCATATCCTTCGATATGTGTTTATTTTGCGTAATGATAACTGTTCCTTGCTAATGTGCCAATGTGCAATCTCGAACTATACTTGTGTTATGCTCAAATTAATCGTACAATGAACACCATCTCATGCTAATGTGCCCAATATGCAACTTGAAACCATATATGTGGTATGCTCAAATTACCTGATTTATTAGAACTGCTAGAGTGTCTTGGAACCTCACTGGGTTGTGTAGCTCATTCCACGTTTTTGTTTTCCTTAACAGGGTTCGAGACCAAGAGTGCTCGTGAATAGTGCTAGATTGTTTTCATTTGAAGACCTTAAATTGTATTATAACGGATGGTTGTAGTACATATTCTTTTGGTTTGTATTAACCTTGAAAGCTAAGTAATTGTAAGCATGCAATATTTTGGAGTACGTTAATTATATATTGAAGTTATTTGAAGTACTTCGAGCTTTTGAATTGAGGATTGTAGTGAGTCCTGGTGAGAGATGGGCAGGCGTCCCGCGGATACCCTTTGATTCGCCTTAGGGAGAAGTGAGGGTGTCACAAGTTGCTAGTCTATAAAAGGATCCATCTTGTAGGAGCAAAGGGTTAGCCGTTTTATGATAATAAACTTTGTGTTTGTTTCTCTTGCATTCGAGAGCTACAATTGCATTACTTGCTTAGCAAGGATTCTTGAGCAATCTCGCAATTGTTCTTGATTGTTCATCCGGTCTATCTACTTGAGTAACCACCTCCATTGGAGTCGTCATTCTACCACCTTCAGTCAAGTTGAGTCGTCCCTCTTGATTCTGGGATTCGCAAAATTCAAACGGTTGAAAATCTTGCTAGATCCTTGGGCAAACGCGTTACGTGTCTCGGAATGTGTTGACCGAGGAGTGTATCACTAAGTCATTTAATCAAATCACCAAGTACAACTAGGATGGCAAGTTACTTAAAGTTAGACATCAACTCTCGAACCATCTTTTTTTCCCCGCTTCCCCGCTGCCCATGCCTTCTAAAGAAAACAAACTAAAAGAAATGAGTTAGAAACCCAGTGAGATTCCAAGTAAACAGGTAAGTAAACTAGCAAGCATGATACCATTAAGTCAAATCCAAATAGAACATGACATAATTTATAATAAAACAGGTAACCAGATAGATCATGTAATGGTATATAGTAAAGAACACGTTCATGGCAAAGGATATAGGCTGGTCTCAGAAGCAGGTTCCACGGCATCTTGTCTAGTGTCCGTTGACTCTCCGCCAACCATGAAATTATAATGTCCGTAGATCACCACTAAACATCAATCTCCGTCCACCAATCATCCCCCTATCGAGCCTGAAGGTCAAAGATGTACCCAAGGTTCGTCGATCTCTTTGACCAAACCCTTGCCATCTCAATTCAACCAACTAGTCTTGGGCTGAACTTATAGCCCTAGATATTCAGGTATTCAAGATCGGGCTTATAGTTCCAAATATTCAAGTATTCAAGAGTGGATTCGTTAACTCTCATCCAACGCTCACACAGGTAATGATTGGAGATATTAGTTATCACTTAACATTCCGTATTCAGAAATGTCACGAGTTCAAGTCATGAATTTGAGTCAGGAGTAAACAGTTTAGGAACTTCGTCCTTTACCCAAGGTTGCCCAACTTACCTGACCGCTCTGAGGCTGGTCTCAAGCAAGAGATCCAACGAGAGTTTAGTTCAGCCGTTACCGACCTACATTCACGCATACGCATGAGTAACCCAAGTTTCCACTTAGCCGACGTCTTGGATAAGGGTCCAAGGGTCTAGTTCAACCACTACAAGCAGAATATAGTCGGTTTACAATCATGCACACATACATCCAAGTCTACATGCAGGATTAATTATTTCAAGTTTATAGAGGTCGAGTGCGAATAGGGACACACTTGCCTATAAAATGACCAAGTCAAAAGTAATGCCAGCATGTCACATTTTCAAGCATTTCAAATATTTATACAAGTTATATGTAAATCAAGTTACTTGTACATGCATAAATGAGATATCAAGAGTTTAGTCGAGTTTGGTCAATCGTGATAAAGTACATACTCGCCTATGAAACGACAAATCACGTGTCTAACAATTCTAGCAATAATGAGCATAGAACATGCAGTTGGAACACTCACCAATAATCAAGTAAGCAAGACAAGAGAAATCTTTCACAAGTTCTCCTCGAGGTTTCTCTTGAATTCCTCTTGAATACCTGAGACATGCACAATCAACGATTACCTATAATCGTTCAACCAAGGCCAAACAATTTCCCCTCAACCCTTCACTCAAACATGCTAAATTTCTTGTCAAATTAAGATAAAAACTCTCTTCACTTAACTACTAAGATAACATTCAAGGAAAGATTCAAAAGTGCTCCATTTGTAAGTCAAAATGTGGCAAGAGTTTTCGATTCAAAAGTTAGCTAAACCGCTCAAGAGTTTAACAAAACACACGTGGGAGGGAAATCCACTTTCACTTCTTTAACTCCTAATCTTTTGCCCAAGTTTTGAGATATATAAATGAGATTTCAACTTTACTAAAACTTATGAAGTCAAAACTTTACCAAACCACCATTTATTTCTTAGCAAAAACACCAACAAATCCTCCAACTTTTGAACATCAAGCAAGTGAAATTTTTCCACAAAACTCTTGGCATGATGCTCCAATTTTCACCCCTTTTAATTCAAACTTGTTGCTCTTTTTAAAAGAACATTCAAGGGCAATTGATTAGCAAGTTATGTTGAGCAAAATTTCACTTTAAAGTTAGAGGAAATGAGACAAATTCCAATCCAAGATTCGGCTAAAACCTTCCAAAATTTCCAGCAAACAAGGTTCAAGAAAACTCCTCATTTCACTTTTAAAATGAATCTTGAGATCAAATTTAGTGCTCGAGTGAACCATGAGAGTTCACCATTAAAAACACATAAAATAAACTAATAACTTTCAAGATTGAAACCTCTAACTCTTGATCCAAAACATCAAGTTTTCTTATTCAAGTCAAAAGAAAACTCATATACATAATAAATCCATGATCGAAATATGAAATGGAGTGCAAATAATTGAGAAAGTTAGGTTTAAAAACTAGAAAATGTTTCCAAGACCCTTCCAAGTTTTGTTTGTCATTTCATAAGAAAAATTCCAGTTTTTGTAATGCTCTTTGAAAAGTTATAACTTGAGTTTTGTAAGTCCAAAAATCATAAATCTTATACCGTAGAAAATAGACTCAAAAGTCTGCAACTTTCTTGAAGACACCTCCATAAAATTTAGCCCATAAGTTAGTCAAATCTCAACCTCAATTCACTGCTCAACTGAGTGCAAAACCAGGACAGTCTTGAATTTTCAGCCCATTTGGAAATTTTGTTGGTATTTATAGAAAGTGAACTAAACTATGAATTTTCCGCGGTTAAAAGAGTTATGAGTCTAGTTTCAATTGCAACAAACGGGATTCAATTTGAACTTTTCTACACCAAAATATAACAAATTGTTTTAGACTGTTCAGAGTCTCCTGCGGGAAACATTTTCAGCAATATTTGACTCAACCTTCCCCCTTAAACTCATGATTTTTGGTTCAAATCCAATCACAATCAAAGTTTATGTCTAACAAAGTTTGTGAAGAAAGATTTCCCCCAAAAGTTTTGAAAAATAAGGGCTAACATCACTCAAAAGTTTCGGCCAACAAGTAGCTTTCTAAACAGAAATTTTCCTCAAGTCATTTACTTAAATCAAGGTTTCAAAGAAACCCATTATCAACCCATCAAAGATCCAATCCACCACAATTAAAGACCATAAGTTCTAGGTTATAAAAGACACTAGTTCTAGACCATAAGGCTACCCAAAATGTACAAATATCTAGCCCATATATCATCATACCAAGGCTAGAAAAATGCAAACCCTAAGCTGAAATTCAAGGTCAGCAGCTGAAATCTCTATAATGAAGCTAAAAGAACATACAAAGGTTAGATAATCCACATTGTAAAGCTAATAGATCATAACAAAGTTGAAAGGACCATATCAAAGTTGGAAATTCTCCATTAAAGCTGGAATCTCCAAACCACTACACAAACTATGAAATTTTCCATAGACCAAAAATCAAGCCTTAAATCCACTCAAATGCAAGCTAAAAGAAAAGAAATGGTTTCAAGTCATGACTACCTTTAATCCTATGAAGAAGACCAACCGAAGCTTCCTTTTTCCTCAAATTCCTCAACCTAAGGTCTTCCTCCTTCTTTAAAGTTACTTCTTATGGATTGGATTGCAAGCTTATGGTGAAATATCAAGATTCAAGCAAGAATTTTTAGGTTGGAAATGGAGTTTATTTTCTCTCCTTTTCTTCTCCAAGGAGTTGGCCAAGAGGTAAGAAAGGGATGAAATTTTTGGTCAATTGTTTTTTCCAAGATGAAGACTAAAACTAGTCTTAGTCAAAGGTGCCTTGGATTGTCGACAAGTGTCGCCGTAGGGTTTCAAACTTATTTTCTTGTCTTTCCTTTGTCTTATCTCATTAACCCATATTATTTTCCTCAAATCCACTCTTATCACTGCTAATCACATAAACCCTTTAATACAGTATCCGTTTTTGTTCACTAAATTTATTACGCTACACACTAGTGGGTCCCACTTTCATAATGCATCACGAACTTAACATGTACTAACTTATACAAGAAAAAATTATTTAAAAACTTGACTCATTTATAAAAATATCTAGGAAATTATGGTAACAAATTAAAGTAAATAAAATGCATTCAAAGAAATAAAATAAAATACAAAATAATTTTCGAGTCCTCACAACAACTATGGCCTTAGTTTTGACAAAAAAAAACAACAAACAAAATGAAAAATTAAAGCAAAATTGCCCCAGTTTTAAAGACCCATTTCATAGCCTTTTATGCATGAAATCTACACATTCTAACTCCAAACATCTTTGTAAAACTAATAATTATCATAATGATTCAAGGACTAGTTTAACCATAGCTCTCCCAGCATTCAACATCATTTTCTAGCCAAAAGTTATACTATCAATTGTTTGTTAACAAATGGGAAGCTCAAGTTATAGTCACGAAAGGAAAAGCATCATTACTTAAGTTGTTGTAAGGAAGATAAAATAACATTTAAATAAGAGGGAGTAAGAGAAAAGACCTTAGCTAAATTAGTAGCCTCTCAACTCCAGTGGAAAAATTTTGGCAAAGGAATATGTAAGCTCAAGCAATGCTTTGTCCTTCATTTTTCTTTTTTGTGTGTGTGGAGAAAGAAGGAAAATTGGTGGGAGCTTTTTCTTCTTGTGAGTATGTATGTGTGTTTGTGGTGCAATTGAGAGAAGGCAAGAGGGAGAGGAAATTGGTGTGGTAGGTGTTAGATTGTGATGTTGTATCTTGAGAAGAAAAAAAAGACTGAGAGAGAAGGAAAATTGGTGGAGTGGTTGTGTTGGTGATGATTATGAAATTTTTGTACCAAGATGAAAGGAGAGAGATACGAAATAGAGTGTAGTATTGGATTAATAGTATATTAGGTGGGAAAAAATGATTGAAGAGTGATTTTTCCTTTCTTGATTTTCTCTTCCCTTTTTTTTCTTTTTTTATCTCTTTTTTTTAGATAAACATGCAAAAATAAGAAAAATACACATTAAAATACATGAAAATAAATGACCCATAAATAGATAAAATGTTAAGAAAATATTGAAAAATAACCAAAATTTGGTGTCTACAACTTGCCTCTTTTAGTCTGAAGTTTTGAAAAAACTCAAGACAATATCGTAGACACCAAATTACTTATTATTATTATTATTATGTTACACATGGAGGGATGCCAACCCCAATTATATTAGAAAATCTTTAGAAAGGATAGAGCGGTTTATAGATCAAGTCGTTAGAACAACTTGTGGAAACCATAAGAGAAAAGTAGTACTGTCATAACATCCTACAGTGTTAAGACCTAATATAAGGAAAAGACTGAGCATCCAAGCTAATAACCGATCGAGCTAACTTAGGTGAATCCTCAATGGAAGTAAAGAAACATGTAAACTCAGCCGAGATTGAGCAAATAGCATTCGTCACCAAATTTGCTTCACGGAAAATATGTATTAAAGAACCACCCTAAGAGCCCAACAACTACTATATAGGTCTCAGAGTATTGCAAAGGGACCATTTCGCAAGTGCGGCTAATGAAACAAGATGTGCCAAGATTTGAGAATCTGTTTCAACAATTAAAGAGTACAACCTCCCCGTTATTGGCATAGGCGTTAACCTTGCAAGACCACTTGTGCTTCGGCACAAAGAATGTCTAAATCCTCAAATTCTTTATAGTATGCAAAAATAATCTTGCCTTCATGATTTCGGAGAATTCCCCCACCATATGCACCTCCTGCTCTGATTGAAGCATCCAAATTAAGTTTGAAGAAGCCTCGTGGAGGCCAAGACCAAGAAACAACCTACAGCCGTTGAAATCTGGCAGCAATTGTCATGCTTGAAGCCCAAGAATAGTCCTTGTCTCCAATGAATGACGAGGCTTTAAAAGACCTAGACAGTTTCAATTGATCAATAAATCTCTCCACCTGCCCAATAATAAGCTCCACAGAAGAGGGTTCCCCCTGAAATTGTGCCTAATTGCAAGTTTTCCATAGGAACCAAAGCACAACTAGCATAACAACAATCCTGATATGGTCACATAATACATGCTCATGAGAAATAATCCACATCACCAGCATAGTAGACATTGTGAAAACCAAATTCTCCACAATACCAAACATATGCGAAAAATGGTACCAAACATTCCTTGCAATCGGCCCTAATAAAAACAGATGAGCTATATTCTCCAGTGCATTACCACAACAAGTGCACCAAAAAGCCAAAGAAAGGCCCTTAGACTACAGCTAAGAGTCCAAAGGGAGCCACCGACGAAACAATCTCCATGTGAAAGAGGATATTTTCAGGGGACCAGTAGGACTCCAAATAAACATGTCACCATAGAAACATTTCTCCTCTGCCGAACCTCTTCCCAAGCTAAGGAGATGGTAAATAGGCCTGATGATGACAGTGTCCATATCATCAAATCATCCTAGTCCAAGAAGAAAGGGACATCTAACACTCTAGTGACAACATCATTAAAGAGCCATTGTTGAAGGCGTGGGCGATTCCATCCATACTCTATTGGAAACTCCACCAACAAAAAATGCTGAGGATTATCGACTCCTAATAGTTCTGCCAAAGGCAAATCACCGTACCAAGTATCAAATCAAAAATCAACTAGCCTCCTACCCAAGTTCCATCGAATATGTGATTTAGCAAACCCCCTTATATTCTCCAACCTGTGCCATGAAGCCGTAGGTCTAGTCAAACAAACACGATTTGGATGCAGACCCCAAACATACTTATGATGCATGAAATCAGACCAAGTGACTGTCTACATTGTAGTCTCTACCACAACTTAGACACAAAAGGGTTAGACAAATCTTCAAAAAAGCGAACCCCCAAACTGCCTTCACCAATTGGGTAACACAACTTCTCCCAGACCGCCCAATGTATGTGCTTTGACTCTACAGTATGATCCCATAAAAATGAATTGCAAATCCTTCCCATAGCCACCATAACACTTTTTGAAGGCTGCAATCGGGAACAAGTAACTCGGGAGAGTAGAGAGCACATGGCGGAGCAATATGATTTTCCCTCCCATGCTCAACATTTTCGAACTCCAGTGGAACAGCCACTACCGCATCTCGGATATGACACCATCAAAAACCACCATCCTTATCCTACCGCGGACCAAAGGAACTCCGAGGTAAACCAGAGGAAACTCAGCCCGATGGAAGCCAAGGGTTGACCTAACCATGGATACCTGCTCTTCCATAGCCCTAGATGAACAAAAAAAGGAGCTTTTGTCTCGATTCACTTTCTACCCCGAGGTCTACTGATAGGTATCCAAAAAATTCCTAACAGTGGATACTGCTTCTGAAGAACATCGTGTAAATATAATAGTATCGTCTGTAAATGCTAAATAAGGAATATGAATGCCTGCAGACACGAAGCAACAGGAAGGGTCGTGAGAGAAGAGATGCTGGAAACCACGCTCGAGAAATTTCGCCACAAATAAAATCAAAGCAGGCAATAACGGATCATCTTGGTGAACACCTCAGGTAGATTTAAAGAATCCTGCTGGCTCACTATTAATAAGAACAGAGAACCAAGAGTTGGAGAATGTACGAAGAAGAAGATCCACGACCCATTCCAAGAAATCAAAAGCTCGAAGCATGAGTAGCAAAAAAGGCCATTCAACCCTATCATACACCTTTTTCATGTCCACTTTCAGAATCAGATTGAGTTGAGACAGTCGTCGATCCAAATCTAAGACCAATTCCTGGGCAAGCATACTGTTATTTGTAATGCTTCGCCCAGGGACAAATCCCATCTGCCAAGGGGAAATCAACTTAGGCAGCAACTTACTAAGTCTATTGGATAGAATTTTAGATATAATTTTGGACGATACATTACACAAACTTATAGGCCAAAAGTCCCGCCAGCTAGATGCTCACTCAATCTTGGGAATAAGCATAAGAAGCAAACTAGAAAATCCACGAGGCTGCTGCATGCCCTGAAAATAATCATGAACAACCTCTAGTAGGTCCATATTTATTACATTCCAACATGCCTAATAAAACCACACATCAAAGCCATCTGCCCTAGGTGCACTATCTACACTCATTCCAAAGACCACCTCTCGCAGATCCTACAGAGTGGGAAGTGCCTGCATCTGTGATTGTCTTCAAGAGAGACTCTCGGTAAATCAAACAACAGCCACGGGTCAATATGCTTTCCCTCCGAAGCAAACAACCTCTTCTAAAACACTACCTCCGATTCCTTTAAATGCTCAGAGGTATCGAGCCAACCCTTTTCACCATCCTTGATGCAAGAAATAAAATTTGCATTCCTTCGTTGCTTAACTAAAGGATGGAAAAAGGATGTGTTCGTATCGCCCTCCTTCAACCATTTCACAGTTGCCTTTTACCTCCAAAAAGCGTATTCGTTAGGTAGTGCCTTTGTGTATTGAGCATAAGCCTCATTCAGGCAAACCTTAGACACCTCATCCCTGCACACATTGAACTCCAATTCTCTTTGTTGATACATAGCCTCCTCAACCTTTTCCTCAACCCCTTAGACATCCTTGTTCCACCCTTTCAACCTTTTCTTCAAAGACACTAACTTTCTATTGAAGGAAAACAAGCCTGAACCATAATGTGCAAACTCCCACTCAACTATAACCGTTTCTTTAAACCTAGGGTGACTCTTCCAAACATTCAAAAAGTGAAAGTTAACAAGGAGGGGAGTCCACAAGGCATTTAAGTAAAAGGGGTGAATGATTAGACCACCCCCTAAACGAGTGAGACATCCTGGTAATAGTATATGCCTGGGCCCAGTGCACATTAGTGAAAGCCCTATCCAACCATTGCCATAAAACCCCATTAGTCCATGTGAACTCACTCCGATCAAAGTCGACTGATGACAAACCACAAGTAAACATAGAGGAGTTAAATTCCTCCATATTGGTTACATTCATCGGAGCACCACCACTTCATTCACTAACTGAAGAGACGGTGTTAAAGTCCTCTATCACCATCCAAGGGTCACTCAAATCCATAGTCAAAGCCTCCAACGCCCTCTGTAATGGTCAATGACCCACATGCGTACATTTTGCATATATCGCAGAAAACATAAAGAAACCTCCTGTTAATTTTAGTCCCTAACTTTTGACGTTTACAAAACAAATGGATGATACTAATATCTCTTCAAAATATACTTTTAACTATGAAGCAAATCAGATTCCAAGTTCAAGTGCAATTGAAAGAAAACAAAGGTTGTTGAAAAACTGTCGGACGCTTGTGAAGTCAGGATCGGACGTCCGATAATCATTGTGCAACTTCGGATGCATGATGAACTCCACCACCGGACGTCCGAAGGAATTAAAACATTTCCTCTAAGTTCACTGACCGCGATCGGATGCAAAACATTAGAGTACCGGATGTTCGATAAACAATGCGGCACTTCGGACGCAAAGCATTTGATGTACCTGACGTCCGAAAGGATTGAAGAAGATTTCTTAGTTTCACTATCTGCTTTCAGACGCAAACATTGAAGGTACCGAACGTCTGAAAGAGTTTAAGATAATCTCTTAAGCTCACTGCCTACTGTCAGACGCAAGAAACAGGACTACTGGACGTCCGACACTACCAACAGCTAGTTGACTTTTCAGCTGCCTTCTATCCGTTGGAAGCATTAATAGAGGAACTTTTTGATCTCATATAAATAGAGCATAGTCAACCACTTCTAAAGAACTTTTGCATATTGAGACTACAAAAGATCAAGAGTGATTTTAGTGAGAAAATACTGTTCAAGGAAGATTTGTACTCTTAGTTCTGTGAATCTTGTATAAGCTTTTCTTGTGTGAGAAAAATACTTCAATAGTATAGCTTTGTGAGGGTTATCCGAATGATTGTAAAACTTTCTAACTTGACCAAGTATGGCTTGGGGCAAGAAGGAAGTGATCCTTCCATTGTACACAAAGATTGGTTGTATTTGATCAAATTGAAGAAGCTTGCTCTATAAAGTAATATTCAAGCTCAAGATGAGCTTAGAATTTGGTTTATTATTCCCTTCCTTTTTACTTACTATCTCGCAAACATAAATTGCTCATCTCTTCTACTCACAAGCAATCTTATTTTCTTGTTAACTGTTTCATTGAGTGGTCATCTAGAAAAGAGGGTAAATTTCATATTGAGCCAAAAAGTGCCTCATAACCTGATTGGTTTTTAAATAGCCTAATTCACCCCTCTTCTTAGGTTGTTTTCGATCTTTACACCTCCAGCCCTAAACGACACTTACAATGCACAACTTGCTCGACATATTTAACCCCATGCAACATTAATTCATGACACCAAAAAGCCCAGATTTTTCCATCTACAAATGATGCACAGGAATGAAAATGCAGCTGTTGACACAAGACCTCGAGCTGGGAAACACTCAACATAGGTTCAAGAAGGACAAATAGTTTAATTTTGTGATCAAAACATAATTTGTGAAGATAATGAATTGAATCCTGACATGAAGCACCTCCAATATTCCACACCACAATGTTAACGGGACTTAACATTAGGACGAAGAGAGTACTTAGCTTGTGTTGGGATAGCGGCCTGCAGTGATTTTTTCCTTTGATGGCCGGCCCACCCTCCTTGTTTCTTTGGGTTGCTGCATCTAAACTCCTAAACTATTGATTACCTTCATAGTTGTCGAGTCAAGTGAGGCAGATTGAGGGCAAAACATGACCCAAAAGATTGTTCGTCGACAACCACTGGTTCAAGTTAATCTGAAACTAGCTCATGCAAAGACATCTCCAGTTCTCCAAGGCTCCCAACTAATCATCTTCTTCTAGCCATCCTTGCCCTGGGCAACCAAGGAGAGGTTAACGAGAGTCCGTGTCATAACGAGGTAGTCGAAGAATCCACCAAGGCACCATCAGAGTCCTTGGTGAAGTTGGCTAAGGCATCAAATGAGTTTGAGATCCGAATGCCGTTTCCATCTGCATGAACATCAGAGAGTGCCCCTTCCACGCACTCGTCATTGCAAGGAGAAGTAACTTGCTCTGAATCGCCTTGCATAGATTCTTGAGATGCTTGATCCTCCATCAACGACACAATCTATGTATCAATCTTTTGACCCCTACTTCAAACATCCTTCCTGAGGATTGGCTGATGGTGCATAGAAAGCCTGGCCCCTAAGTTTACTAGACAATTAGCTAGAACAGTCTGCCCTGTAGCTGTAACAGAATCCGTTTCACAGATGATCAGTGTCGTAGATGGATGGGGCAACAAAAGAGCTTCACCCTGCACCACTTCACACGTGCGTTGCGCTTCAGCTTCAGGATTTGAATCTGCTGTGCATTGTCCATTCTCTCCATGGGATATCTGCTTTGGAATATAGACGGAACTATGATGAATCACAGAAGGCCCAGCCTTCAATTGCAATTTCTGAGGCTGCAGCTCAGGGTATTGTTTAAAACACTCTGCTTCAATGTGCCCAAATCGCTGACAATGCATACAAAAGGTTGGCCAATGTTCAATCTGCACTGGCTGCCAATACCCATACTCCTCATCTCCAATCCAAACTCGCTTAGGAAGTGGTTTAGTTACATCAAATTTCACGAGAACTTGAGCAACTGAAGGCCTAACGTAGGTCTCTAGTAGCCGAGCCGCATCCACCTTTAACATCCACCCTAACATAGAGGCAAGTTTAGCCAGCTAATTTTTATGAAAAAAAAGGCAAGGGGAGATGAGGGAAAATGACCCAAACCAGAGCAATCGCAATCTCACGGTTCGCTTGAAAAATCCATGGACCACTTTGTGATTAACATGGAGGTATTATTGATAAACTATGTACGCCTGACAAATAATCTAGCATAGTGTTCATCCTGGGTTGGCCGAATAAGAATATGATGAAAATCTAACAAACCCACTGAGCACTCGCTCTTAAGCCCTAATGAAGCAAAGAATTTCTTAATCAACTGCATGAAATGTTTATTGTGTGCAAATCTTCCAACCAAGGTATTGCGAAAGGGTTGAGCTAGCCATGAAATTTCTTTGATGAGATAATCTAAGAGCCAGCTCTTCTTTATACGTCGAGATGACTCTCGGATCAAATGTATCATCAAAAGCTAGATTAGGAGATGAAAGAATATCAGCAAAACACTGTTTTGTCAAAGGGCCAGACGTATCTTTAGGATTAAGGGGATCTAGCAGCTGAGCAGCTGCCATGATTAACCAAAAAAGAAGCCCTAGTTGAAAGAAGATTTCCCTAAACTACTAAGTTCCTTCTCTCATTACTTGGTAACAGATACCAAATTACTTATCTATCTCTTCTGGCTGCACTTAAACTGAAATAAACAAACAAACACTCAGTTAAAAAATTATTGAACAAAAACGGTGCAATAAAATTGCAAATGACATGACTGAACTCATGTAGAGTGGCCTACGTATCCCGCCACGAGAATCGGGTCAAATATAGTTCAAATGTATATGAAATATGTTGCAATAGGTGTGTAATCCATTAAGGATTTTCGCCGACACGAAGAACTTTGAGCACTCAGAACTTCTGAACAAGGAACATACAATGCGTGATGGAGTGCAATTGCCAAACAAACCCACAAAGAAAAGTAAGTTAGCATAATAAGGAAAACAGGACACGAAGGAACATGATTATACTCCAAGAATGAGATAGAGGGGTGCACAGTGAATGTTGAGACTCACAAACAGTAAATTAATGGTGATTTACCAAGAAAGGGATAGAAATGTGTGTGGCGGATGTAGAGATTCGTCAACAGTAAATTAAAGGCCACGCAAAAGGAAGCACCAACAATAAATTAAAGGTAATTGCCAAGAAGGAAGAGAGAAAGGTATGTGGCGGACACTGAAACTCACCAACAGTAAATTAAAAGTGATTGTCAAGAAGGAAGATTGAAGGGTACACGGTGGACACTGAGATTTGCCAACAGTAAATTAAAAGTGATTGCCAAGAAGGGAGATAGAAGGGTAAGCAGCTGACACTGAGACTTCCAACGGTAAATTAAAAAGTGATTGCCAAAAAGGGCGATAGAAGGATGCGCGTGGATGCTGAGAATCACCAACAATAAATTAAAGGTAATCGCCAAGGAGGGAGATAGAAGGGTGTGTGATGGACGCTGAGACTCAACGACAATAAATCAAAGGTAATTGCCAAAAAGGGAGATCGAAGGGTACACAGTGGATGCCAAGACTCGCTAGCAGTTTAGGAAGAGAGATAGAAGGATGCGCGGCAGACACTGAGGCTCGCTAATAGTAAATTAAAAGTGATCGCCAAGAAAGGAGATAGAAGGGTGCGCAACAGATGCTCAGTCTTGCCAATAATAAATTAAAGGTAATAACCAAAAAGGGAGAGAGAAGGGTGCACGACGGACGCTGAAACTCGCAATAATAAATTAAAGATAATTGCCAAGAAGGAAATAGGAAGGTGCACGGCGAACGTTAAAACTTGACAACAATAAATTAAAAGTAATTGCCAAGATCGGAGATAGAAGGGTACGTGGCGGACGCTAAAACTCGCTAATAGTAAATTAAAAGTGAATCATGCATCTAGACTATTCAGTGGTATTGAACCCAAGCTCAACCACCTAATAGGAGAATGAAAATGTACCCCAGGCCTAAATCGTTGGCGTGATTTGATTCGCGCTCAAACAACTAGTGAGAGAAACAAAAACACCCCAGACCTAAATTTCTGGTGGGATTAGACCTAAATTCAAACAACAAGCGGGAGAAATAAAAATATACTCCGAGCCTAGACCATTGGTGGGATTAGACCTTAATCCAGACAATTAGTGGAAGAAATAAAAATGTCCCAGACTTAGATTGTTGGTAGGATTAGACCCGAAGTCAAATAACAAGCGGGAGAAATAAAACACATCTCACAAGGAGATTCGTGAACATCATCCTTTTGTTCTTCAATATCATCAACTTGCGTTGTGTGACATGAGACCACAACAACATCAAAGAATTCTTTAGACATGAATTCTCTTAAAGTGATAGGAACTCATATCTTTTGCTTGAAGACTCGATTTTCTTGGAGATTGTGATTATTATTGCTTTTCTCCATACTCTTCTCTTTTCTCTTCCAAACCATCCTACTTCTTGTTTATTCACCTTATTAGATGGATGAGAGTTTCTACGCCTTCTTCGCATGACTAGAGTCCATTTTTCATCATCCACATCTGATTGTAAGATCATCATCCACATCTGATTGTAAGAACTTCTCATCTTCATATGCCTGCTCTTAAAGAGTCGAAGGAGCAATTTTTTGTTCAACTTCTATAGGATCAAACGATCCAAATGGAATAGTTGGCAATACAGGTATCATGAGCTTTTCAACTTCCTTGGCAAGCTTCTTAACTTCCATAGACTGTAGCGAATCAATGGATGTTTGATTCACACTAGCCTTGTCCTCTTCAAGAAGAAATTTTTTGTTGTCTTGCCAACTCCATTACTTCGTCTTTAAAAATAAAGCATTTTTGAATGGAATGCCCAATCAAATGGTGATACTTGCAATAATTTGGGTCATCCATACTCCTAGCCTCGTCGGGTCATTTCATCTTGGGAAGCATGATCAAATTCATATTGAACAGATCATCAAACATACTCAAAACATCAGAATCAAGGAAAAGATACTCCTTGTCTTGCATCTTCTTGAAAGTTGGTTTCTCTTTCCTTGCACTTGACACGTAATGGTCTTCTTGTCTCCTCTCTTTGCTGTTCTAGGGACAATCTTGAAAGGTATTGCACTGGTAGTCATGGCCTCCTTCTCACTTTTAATTGGATGCTTGCCCCCTTTCCTCATTTCTTGTCTCTCCTTAGCCTTGCGAGAATTAGGGATTGGCGCCTCTTATCCATCATGTCTATCTTGTAATTTTTTGTGGATAATTCATCAAATGTTTCTCATTATACACCTTGCAAAATGTATCTAAATCCCCAGTGCATGCCTTGAATACACATCTTGATGGTGGAAGATTCAAACAAATTGCTTAACAAGCAAGTCCCCATCAGTGCCAACATTGTTGCAAGTTTTCACAAAGTGCACGATATATAGTTTAGGGTTGTCTTTGCTATCAAATTATTGAAATTTTTCAAGTTGATATCCCACAGACACCTTTAAATTTTTCACTCTTGCGATGTATGGTTTGATATAACCACTATATGACTTGCAGTGCTAAGGCTATTTTCACCCATATTTTCCACCATAGCTATTAACTTGGCTATCTTGGTACCTTTACTTTGCATGTGCACTACTAACCCTTCAACAATTTAGATTAGATTTGAAATTTGATTTTCCATAGTTGTGGTGTTAGTCATCATGATGGACATTAGTATAGAAGTAGCCGAATCACTTGACCTATTAGCAGATTCATCATAGACTTCCTTCGTGTTGGAAAAAACTTCAAGATTTTTCCTTTTAACCACAGCATTTGCCTTAGCCCTTTCTACTAATTTCTTAACCTTGCTCCTCGTCATGGGTGCAGTGCATTGCATCTCCTGAGTTATTGCCAGCGACTGAGTCTTCAAGAGCAAAGCTCACCTTTTTGAACTCCATTGATTCTTGAATAGGTAAATTGTTGGAAGAAAATAGATGAGAGGAAGAGATAGTCCCATTGGACGTGCCAGAAATTTGTAAGTACAAATTTGAATGTCTAAAATAAAAGACAAGAAACTTGCACAAATATCAAAATTATTAAATCAAATAATAAGAGAGTTACAATTTCTAAAAATTCTTTAGCCAAAAAAATTAATCCACTGATTCTTCTCTTTAAATGACTTCAATCGAAAGGCCAAAAAGGCTTGTTCTCTGATCAAGAGGATGTTTCCTATGATTTAAGCGTAGAAAATGAATGATTCGATGAAGGCGTTGAATACTTAAATCTTCAACATGGACAAAAGGAGGATTTGTTTAACTTGATTTAGATTTGGATTTAAGGGAAAAAAAACTCTTGAGAATTTGATAGAGTTTCTCCTAAATTTAAGAATTTCAATGTGTTTTTGCCTTGTGGAAGACCTCTATTTATAGCCAAAATATGTAGACTATGTCTCCAAGAAAACCCTCCAAAACCTTCCTGCACCTTGGGTAATTTATAACTTAAGAAACCCATTTAATTTGGGATTAAATAGTGGGTCGGTTCAAATAGTTTATTGTGAATTAATAAATCAATTAATCCATTTCAATTTAAATGGACATCACAAATTTAATTTGATTTCATAACCTATACAATATTGGCCAGTCCAAAACATAAAAGACTTCTATAATTTAATTTAATTTAATCAAAATCAATTTAATTTATTTAATCTTGACTAAATAAATTTTCTTTGTCTACAAAAATGAGTTAGTCCAATACTAGATCTATAGGTCTCTATTGTGTGCTAGATTCATGAATTGTGCGTCATTCATTACATTTTCATGCATTTTCCTTATTTTAAGTTATTTTCTCATTTCCTTTTGTGCTTACATGCTTTAAGTACTTTCTTTAGAATCTTGTATTTAGATATTATGCTTACGTTCTATTCATATGTGTTTATTTGTTTCAATCATACTTTATATATTTTATTATTATAAATAATAATTACATGATGTCAACACAGTAGTCTAATACTAGTTGTGACCTTCTCTTGCTTTTTTACTTGTCCAATGCTAGTGAGAATCTATAAAATTGGGCTAGTCCAATGCTAAACTTATAGGTCCCTTTTGTGTGTTAGAATCATTCATTGCATTTTCATGTGTTTTTTTCTATTTTTGATTATTTTTTCATTTTCATGATGTTTCTTCCTCTAATATTATTCCTTTGTTCCTATATGCGTGAGTCATATCATTTAGACTTGGATTTTACTTAAGAAATTAGAAAATAAGTTAGTTTATTTGTTTATTTAAGTTAGAAAAATAACCCTTCGAATATGGAAAATGGGCAAGTATGATTTTCTTAACTTTAACCTGCTATTACCCCTTTATAAGAATGGTGCCTTAAATTTGAACCGATTGAACCTTTGCCTTCCTTTTCTTCAACTGTGAATCCCAAACCTTTTCCCCTAATTTTTAAAGACCTGGAGTCATCTATAAAGGGTTTTCTTTTAATTATTTTTCTAAAACTTTTTTTGGTGACTTGATACACTTAAATTCAATACCAAGTGGCAATTTCTTTTTTTTTTAAAAACCTTTTTTAGATTATGTTTTTGGGGCCAAACTCTCGCATTTTAAAGTCCCATTTTAGGCCATTTTTTTCTTCTTATTTCGAAAAATGTGGTGTGACAGCTTAACGACTCCATTGGAGATCACTAATGAGTTCAAACAATTGATTTATTCACTTTTTCTTATTTTAACCTTTTTGAAATATCACATTTGGATGTCAGCGAATGATTTTGCTGATTGCATCTCCAACTGTGGTGTGACAACTATGGCAGCCAGCGGGAGCCGATACATGTGGACAGGTGTTCGTCAAGGCTGACGCTTATGGAAGTAGTTAGATAGAGCCTTGATGAACGTAGCATGGCAGCAGCAATTTCCAGCTTCGAAGGTTCAGCACTTGAACCGGACTACCTCGGATCATAGTCCGTTACTACTACGTATTGAAGCTAAAAGGCAAGTAGGACCCGGTGCCTTCAAGTTCCAACACATGTGGGTTAAAGATTCGAAATTTTTGGGAGTAGTGGAGCAAAGCTGGAAGCTGCCCCTAGAAGGCTACGGAATATTTCTTTTGGCGCAAAAGTTGAAACGGTTGAAGAAGCCTCTAAGTGAATGGAACAGGACCGTGTTTGGGAATATCTTTGAGAAAATAGTGTGGTCTGAAGAGGAAGTTTGCCAACAAGAGCTAAGGCTGGAAGAGGAGGACAATGAGGAAACGCGAATGCAATGGAGTCAAGCTAAGGCCAAATTACTTAAGTTCCTCGTTGATGAGGAAATCTTTTGGAAGCAAAAGGCTAGGGTTAAATGGCTGAAAGAAGAGGACTCGAACACACGATTTTTCCATTCTATGCTACTGGACAAATGAGCCAAACTCTCTATCCACCGGACAAAAAACTTAGAGGGCAACTACATTGAGGATAGCCAGGACATTGGTGCAGAGGCAGTGCATTTTTTCAAGGACCTAATGTCCCCTACACCAACCTCGAATGAGTTGGCCACTGCAAGATTTTTACAACACATCCTAGCCCTTGTGTCCCAATAGCTAAATGGCCAGCTCTTGCAAGAGCTCACCTCAGGGGAAGTTAAAAATGCAGTGTTCTAACTTGATGAGCACAGTGCTCCGAGGATAGATGGGTTCACTGGGGTTTTCTTCACACAACGTTGGGATCTTGTTGGCGAAGATGTCTACTAGGCGGCTAGGGAGTTTATGTGCGGGGTGCCAATCCCAAAGAATATTGCAATTACGCTGCTTGTCTTAATCCCAAAAAGAGATGTGCCACAGACCTTTTCTGATTTTTAGCCGATAAGTTTATGCACTTTTATCAACAAGGTTTTTACCAAGATTCTTTGCAATAGATTAAAGGCAATTCTGCCTTCTGTTATTTCCCTGGAGCAGGTGCAAGGCCACAATGCCATTTTCAAGCTTGACATGATGAAAGCCTTTGACCATGTATCATGGGGCTTCTTGTCTAGGCTGCTTCTCAAATTTGGTTTTCATCCTCAATTCGTGAACATGGTGATGAATAATTTGACATCGTCTTGGTTCTCTATCCTAGTAAACGGGAAACCGCATGGTTTCTTCCAGCCCTCCAGAGGTTTGAAGCAAGGGGATCCCCTATCTCCTTTCCTCTTTATCTTGGTGTCAGAGGCCCTCAGCCGGGGGTTGATTAATTTGGTGGAATCGAGCACCGTTCAAAGCTATGCTCAGCCAAGAGATGCCTTACCAGTGTCTCACCTGGCTTTTGTAGATGATATAATTATTTTCACCAGAGAGGATAGGAGATCGGTGAAGGCTCTAATGAATTTTTTGGAGGTGTATCAAGATGGCTTGGGTCAAATGATTAACAAAGACGAGCTTTTATGCAACCTCGTCTAAGTGCCCTTCCTCAAGGGAGCACTTTATATCTCAGATGACAGGCGTTCGGCGTCAAAAAACTACCCTTTGTGTATTTGGGTTGCTGTTATTCAAAGGGCGAAGTATAAAAGAGCATTTCCAGCATTTGATACTCAAAATGCAGGCTAAGTTTGCGGGCTGGAAAAAGAAATTGTCTACTGGGGGTCGCTTAATCCTGATCAGACATGTTCTAGCTGCTATACCTCTATACACTTTCGCAGTTATAGACCCGCCTCAATGTATTTTGTGGCAAAAGGGGCGGATCATGTCCCGCTTCTTCCGAGGGGAGATGGAGGGTCGGGAGAAAAGGCATTGGTGAGCTTGGAGCCATTTATGTTGTCCGACAGAGTAGAACGGGTTGGGGATCAATAAGATTCAAGACGTGTTGAAGGCTTTTGGGTGCAAACTATGGTAGAAGTTCGAACTGGAAACTCTCTCTAGGCTTGCTATATGCTTACCAAATATGTGCTAGGCACCCAACACGTAACTGGAGCACCGCTAAAACCTACCAGCTCGTGAATATGGAGGAGGCTGCTCGATAGTCTCAGTTTTATGGAGGCGAACGTGTAGCTACTTGTCCGAGAGGGCAACGCATCCTGTTGGTTTGACAATTGGTTAGGAACTGGCCCCATAGCCGAGGGGAAGGAAGCAATCCCGTTTCCAAATGTAAAAACACAAGAACTATTCAATGGGACAGTATGGCACCTAAACCATGTCCGAGAGGCGCTAACAAATGAGGAGCAGATGCAAATCCTTGGCTCACAGGTTCAACTCTCTAAGGGGCAGGACATTCTAGTCTAGACGCCTTCCACGAACGGCTGCTTCAGGGTTCGGTTGGCTTTGAAGAAGCTCTGGAAGCCTTCCAACAATTTGGTCTCATGGAAACTAATCTGGAATCGGTGTATTCCACTCAAGATCTCGGTTTTCATGTGAAGGCTCCTAAATGGCTGGCTTCCTTTTCCAAATAAGCTGCAGCAATTCAGCCTACATCTACCTTCAAAGTGCCCCTTTTGCTCCAATGCAGAGACCTTACAATACTCGTTTGTCCACTGCTGCACTACTCAACAGGTTTGGGATCATTTCGAACACATACTAGGGTTTAGATGTGCAGCAGCGAACACGCTCATAAAGAAGTTGCAAGGATGGTGGATCCACACATCAAGGAACTCACCAAGAGCAGCCTTGGCCCATCTCTTACCGGTCCTGATTTGTTGGGAACTTTGGAAGGCACGGAATCGGGCTGTCTATGAAATTGTCGTAGTGCAGCTGACTCGCATATGCCGCCAAGTCGGTTGGTTCCACAATGTTATTGGTTCAGCTCACCCCTTCACATTATCGAATCCAGAAGATGATGCCTGGAGGCGATTGGGTTTGCTCCCTTACTTTAGAAGACCAAAACCAGTGAAGTGTATCACTCTAGTATGATCCTTGCCACCATATCCCTACAGTAAATTGAATGTAGATGGTTCATCCTTTGGGAACCCAGGACACTTGGGTGGATGAGGCATTGTTAGGGATCATCATGGTCAAGTACAGGGCGCCTTCTCCTCTTACTATGGATTTTGCACGAATATGGAATCGGAAACCAAGGCTCTACTGGAGGGCCTTCAATTTTGTTTCTCCCTTGGCCTGGTTAAAGTGATAGTGCATATGGATTCGAAATAGTTACTCAAAGCCGTGAAGCGAGCGACCTCTACACCTTGGAAACTTCACGTTCACATTCACTACATACGGCATCTGTTAACCCAAGCGGAATTTGTATTGGAGCACAGCTACAGGGAGACAAACTCAGCGGCCGATACGCTCGCAAAGCTGGCAGCCACTACAACAATAAGAGATTTATAGTACCGTCAATCTACCAAAGCGAGTTAAAGGAGTTACACAGTTGGTTGCTAATCAGTACCCTTATATTCGTCTAATGCACTGCCTGTAAGAGAGTCCTTTTCAAGAAAAATTTGTTTAGGGACATGGAGGCATGGGCCTATTCCCCTCTTGTAATTTTGTTTCATTAATAAAACAAGTAGCCTTTTTGGGAAAAAAAGAAGTAAAATTAACAAAAAAAGTGCCTAGGGTTATGGAATTCCTGTCTATTTATGCAAATGAAATAACTGGTTTTATGAATTCATTATCTTGGTTAGTTATGGCATAATTTTCAAATATATAGTATACACGCTTTTGCCGATATACCAATCATATCTACAACTACTTCACACCTACTATCATGATATGAAACTCATTATAGATTCATTAAATTTTGTGAAATTACATGGAACAAACCATTAAAATCACTAAGGTGTAACTCTACATTAGTGAGTTAACATCCTAGGTTTAACACTTCCCCGAACTAGTATTAGATCACAATGATTGTTAATGAAACAACACGTTTAGATAATCACAATTAATGGATCCAAGTTAATCATGACTTTAAAAACAAAAGTGTTAAATAACATGTTCAAGAATAAGTTTAAATAACCATGAAAACTTCACTTAACAATCATAAAAGTCATCCATTCTTTAGGTATAAAAACTAGCAAAACATGAAAGACACGAAAACAAGAACCAAGTCTGTATTATAACCAAACATTAGAATCAATATAAAAAATAAAGTGATAGGAGAAATGTCACTCTTATCACACGAGTTTCAAAATTTCCATCTTCATTCTCAACTTCATCTATCGTTAGTTGCATGCATGACTTGAATAAAACAAGCTATACTAATCTACACTACTAAACTAATGAATTAAGAAAAATGCCTACATTTCTGTGGTAATTTCTTGCCTTCTAAAGTTATCCAAAAAGCACTCCAAGGCCTCTATTTATGGATAATTAAAGCTCAAAGCGAGTTGTTTCTAGTTGGCAATGTTGTCTCTTGAAATCACCAAAAGGTATTTTTTGAAGTCTCTATGCTTGCTTGCTCATATCTTTTTGGAATTCTTGCAGACAAATTGGTCATAAAGTTTGTATAAATAGACTACAAGTTGCAGCTGCAATTTAGGTATCCACAAGGCTAGATCTGTGACTTTCACCTTGCGGATCTTCGTCTTTTGCATGTTTTCCACTTTCAGATTCAAATTGCAATATTGCTCTATTTTTTATCCAAATTCAACTATAATTTTCTTGACGATGGAAGTCGAATTAGCTCTTGTGCAAAACATAAAAGTTGTAGTCCTCTGAATTAGATTTCCAATGCATCAAGAATCATCTCATTTGAAGATCTATAGACTGAGAACTTATCAAAATACCCCTGACTAATCGATCCCCTATTTCACCTTTTGACAACAAAAATGACCTACTGTATGTTGTCTTTGTGACCAGGAAAACTCAAGAACTAGATTTTGATATCTTCATATGAAATGTAAATCTGTGTCTTAGTTTCAAAATGACTCAAGAATCATCACAAACCAATACTTGAAACTCAACATAAAGCTGGAATACCAAAAGGTGTCAAAACTATCAAACTTCTCTTCTTCTATACTTGATTGCATTTCATATTTTGAACATTTTGCACTTCATATTTTCTTTAAATCACTTCAAATCATCAAAAAGTATACAAATATCTTCTCAATTGATTTCATTTGATGATTGAATTATTAAAGTCTACGAAAACATGAAGTTTTCACTACTTTAATCCATAAAAATGCAATTTTTCTCACTTAAACCACAAAATGCATACTTTACTAGAAATCCAGTTAATTAGCTATAAAAATGACTAGACACACCAAAACTAAGTTGTAAAACACACTTAGAACATGTAAAATACATACTTTTCAAATTCCCCCACACTTGAATCATTGCTTGTCCTCAAGCAATAAGAAATACAAACCAAGAATGATTCAATAATTTTGAAATAACATATGTACACAGTTCAGATTCATTTCCTCAAAACAAGGTAAAAAACCATTATGCAATCATTCAATTAATCTCAAGTACTCATAATATCAAATAAAGGAGAGCCAATTATACCATCATTTTAATTAGTTCAATTCAATTTCTCATCCTTACCTAATTTCACAAGTAAGTAATTCCTATGGTTAATAAAAATGCTTCCTAAATCCATGATCATTTTTTTTAAATTTAAAGAGGGATTTATTCATATAATATATCTAAACATTTACTCCAAATTGTGAAAGTGCCTTTTGATGCAAGAATCGGCATTTTTAGATAAAGATCCCTGCTTACTCAACACTTTACATTCTTGAGTAGCTATGCATACTCTTAATTCAAATACCATTTTATGTGAAAGTCGATATTTGTAGATGAAGACTCTCGATTACTAAGTACTAGAACCATTGGAGTAGAACTACGACTCTTATTCTCTTTTCATTCTCTTTTTTTTATTTTGTTTTTCCTTTTTTTTCTATTTTTTTCAAAAAGCAAAGATAATAAACATTTCCTCAAAAGAATAATCATGAGAAGAGTATTGCAATTATTGACCATATTTATCACTCAACTATGTAAAATCAAGTAAAGAAAAAAAATTTCATTAATCATGCAAAATTTTAGGCATACTTTTTCTCACTTTACAAAATATACTTTCCTATACTAGTCAAAATTATAATCACATAATAGACATTTTCTAGTTCAATGAGAAATGAATTTTTCAACTCACATATATTTATCTCAAAAGTAAGAGAATTTGAATTACTAATGGTATTAAATTTGTTGCCCTTTGGATGAATTGAAAATTTTTGGGGCAAATCTAAAATTTTGGATAAGATTTTGAAAAAAACTTGACAGATTTTTCCCTTATAAATGGATGAAATCGCCTGCCAACAAGCCCAATTTTTAACAATTTCATAGCATAAGAAAGATTTCCAAGGCAAGTCCAATTATTCCAATCAAAATTTAATCACATATAATACCAATAAGTTCAAGTTCCTCCCCCCCAACAAAACACTTAAACTACACATTGTTCTCAATGTGTAAAAGTGGTAAACAAAAGAAAGAAACACTCCTTTATCAGCATCATTGATGTGTCATGAAGTTTCACAAATCATTGTCCACTTGTCTCTAACTCTTATTGAGTTCTAGCGGATAACCATTAGTAATAAAAACCTAAAATATAAAATGGCAAACAAACTAGTTAAGGTTCAAAAGATACAAAAGTAACAAAGGCACAAAAAGTTTTCGCAAATAACTTTTTGCCTTTGTTATTGTACCAATATAAATTCACAAGAAACTACTCAAGGTACAAAGCATACAACACTTCCCAAACTTTTATGCATTTAAGATTATCACCCTAATTACCTAGAATATGAAGTATAAGCATATATTCTTTTCTAGGTCATTATAACATTACCATATTGTAACAAATTTAGGGGTGAAACCAAATAAAAAAACATGCATCATGTACATGTTCCATTTAAACTCCTAAATTCCTCAAAATTTGAAAAATTCTTTCGTCATCCAATCATACTCCATATGAAGAATAAGCAATAATGAGTTCATTATAACACAATAACAATGCATCATTTCAAAACTAGTATAGACTAGCTTTTCCAATGCTTTCAAATTTCCAAAATTACAAATGTATTGCAAATGTACAAAATTCCAAAATTTCCAATAATTTATTACAAATGTACAAAAAAATTACAAATGTAAATTATTAAATAATTGAAATCCCTCCAATTAACACACACACACACACACACACACACACACATATGCATATGAACATTGCATTGCATTGCCTTCCAAATTTTTCTCTAACTAATTTTTTATTCTATATCATTTTTATTATTTGCTTTTTTCTAAAATATGCACACACATAGTGTGTGCCCCACCGACTACTGTGTGTACATATATATATTTGTAAAGTTTACAATTCAAATAATTTACAAATAGGGATAAATAAACATAACCAATTGAATGCATACAATAAGTTATTAGAAAGGTGAAGATTTAGGTTAATCAATCATTGGCTTAGATGATTGACAAGTCAAAGTTATGATTTAGACTAATATTTTTAGTGAGAAATTTTGCTAGAGCAGATGCTTAAATATTTGGGAAAAGAATGGATGAAGACTAAGAAGGAATGAAGATTATCACTCAGCATCAGATGCAGTTTTGGGCACTAGTTAGAAGGATCAAATGTCTAAAGAATGAAGAAAATGCCAACTCTAATGACCGAATGATGGGTGAGATGCATAACATGCCTATCGGACGTCAAACAAGTTGGCTAAACTCTCTGTGAAATCTTTGTTTCTGTCAGATGCATCTCTTGGATGCTAATCACCATCAAAACACTTTAGCAAAGAGATTAAAAAAGTAAAATCAGACGATGGTCAAGATGAACATTTGTATCGACATCGGATTGCTCTAACGGCTAGTTTTTTAATCATTCAAGAGCCTTTTGGGACAAAATTTTACTATTTATAAATATCCCAAAATCTGAATTTTAGAGAGACATTTGCCTACAAGACTAGAAGTTTTGAAAGAGTCATTTTGAGGAAAAATACTCTTGTGTGTGAGTATACTTGTAATCTTTGTGAAATTGAAAAGTGTTGTAGTTCTTAATTGGTTGGGGGCATTCAATTGTAGTATAGTGAGAGTTAATTTGGATGACATTGCATAACTCTTTGACTCAACTAAAAGGTCTTTAGGGTGAGAAATGAGTAAGTCTTCTTATGTATAAGGCAGTTTGCTATGCCATCAATTGAAGAAACTACTAGAAGTGGAAAAATCAACTCCAAGTTTAGAAGACACTTAAGAGTTTGTTTAGTTTGAAACTCTTTTCATTTTTCATTGCTTTCTTTTTACCACTTGATTATGTGGTTAAATTGCCTTGTCTTCCTTCCTATTTTGCTTGTTTAATTGTGTATTCATTTAGGTAAATTTGACTAGTTTAAATCGGGTGAAACTTTACTATAACTAAAGATGTCAATCACAACCCAATCATATTGACCCACCCAAACTTGCCCACCAATAATCTATCTAGACCCGCGTATTAATTTTAAATGGGTCTAAATGGGTATCTAATTAAGCCCATTTAATTGGTGAGTAAATGGGTTGTCTCAATTCAACAATTTATACTCATTTAAAAATAATTATACGTTTAAAGTAAACTTTTAGTGAGTGTTAAGCAAATAAATTTGAAATTTTTACCAATCTAATAGTACTAAAATATTGTTATTTCTTGTCAAACAACATACAAAAAAATTAAAAAAATAATTAAAAAATTTAAGTGACTCATAAATGGATAATTGAGTACATTCGTACCCATTTATTAAATGGATACCCCTTTATACATTTAAATGGTTATAAATGGTTAACCCAATTATACCTATACCCAATTATGACCCACCTAAACTTACTCCAATCACTCATTTTGACACCCCTAGCTATAATTTCTTCTTCTTTTTTTTTTTTGGCAAAACTCCATCTGTGAGGGAGGGCGCCGCCCCTCTTATTTTATTATAATAGTAAAACTTACAAAGAGTTTAGGGAACATAATACTAAGCTAGAGATAAAAAGAAATAAGGAGTACTTACTCCCTTACATGAATCGAATGCACACGTGGAAATGCTCAACAATCTAGATTGGTAATTGATCTAATTGAACATGGCAACTGTCAAAACTCTAACCAAAGGTAGTCTTGCCCTAATTGCATGGAAGCCAAAGCATTAGCTGCTGCATTCCTCTCCCGATAAACATGTCATAGATGGTCTAATAACTAACAAAGGATCCACTTTATCTCCCGCACCACATTACACAATGGCCATTTTGCTAGTGCATTTGACGTGACAAGTTGCACAACAGCCTCTAGCTCTATTTTATTTAGTTTTCAAGCAACCTAATTTAACCTCCCCTTAAGTTGCTTTGTGTGACGACCCCACCTTCTCCTAGGACGTACCCAAGGGTTTGATGGACCGCTTGCCTATCTTTCGTTAGGACTCACTCACTCACTTCAATCAACTCTCAAGATTAACCATTCAAGCCTCTAAAATAACATTTAAGTTCTACAATTCAACCAAAATTCAAACTTATTTACAATCCAAAAGCCAAATGCATGATATAACATCAAATGTCAAAATACATTCTATCTATCAAAAGAATAAGTCCAAGAGAGTTATACACTTTAGTTCACACTTAATTGCTCAAGATCTCTGTTCCTGTAAGGAAAACAAAAACTAAAGGAATGAACTGAAAGTCCAGTGAGGTTCCAAAACAAGCAGTCAAGTAGGTAAAGCACGAAAATATTACATTTAACACTTTTCACAGTATAAACAGACATTCAAGAAACAATCATTCAATCATTGGAAGGATACGTGCTCACTTGGAGCCATTCATTTAATCATTCAATCACCGACTATTTCTCTTATTCCTCCGACATTTGAAAACATATAACAGTGAAAACTTCTTCAGTGTTTATTTCATTCATTCATTCATTTCAATCATTGCATTGTACTCACTGGCCAGTTTTCCACCGGAATTCGTGGTTATACTTGAGTACACCAAACACTGTCTCAGCGTCACCAGCCGACCAACCGAGTCCGATTCTGACTCGAGTCAACTGACAATGAAGAGCAAAGGCCCAGTTTAGCCAAAGGCCTACATTCATGCACAAGTAATATTCAATCACTTGATTATTGAAAATTCACATTCACTTAGGTCGAGTGCAATAAAGTACACACTCGCCCATTGAAAATCCATTTAACAATCATTGAAAAGTATATAACACTCAAGCAAATATTTATAGCATTCCACATAGTCATTGGAAATACAACATGCAAGGAACACTCACTAATAGTTAAGTAAGCAAGGCAAGAGAAAGCTTTCACAAGTTCTCCTCAAGGTTTCCCTCGAATTCCTCTTGAATACCTGAGACATGCACAATCAACGATTACCTATAATCGTTCAATCAAGGCCAAACAATTTCCTCTTAACCCATCACTCAAGCATGCGCAATTTCTTGCCAAATTAAGAGAGAAACTCTCTTCACCTAACCACTAAGATAACACTCAAGGGAAGATTCAAAAGTGTTTCATTTATAAGTCAAAACGTGGCAAAAGTTTTCAATTCAAAAATTAGCCAAACTGCTCAAGAGTTTGACAAAACACACATGGGGGGGAAAGCTACTTTAATTTCCTTAACTCCAAATCTTTTACCCAAGTTTTGATATATATAAATGAGCGTTCAAGTTTACTGAAACTTATGAAGTCAAACTTCACCAAACCACCATTTATTTTTTAGCAAAGACGCCAACAAATCCTCCAAGTTTTGAACATCAAGCAAGTGAAAATTTCCCACAAAACTCTTGGCATGACGCTCCACTTTTTACCCCTTTTAATTCAAACTTGTTGCTCGTTTTCAAATTACATTCGAAGGCAATTGATTAGCAAGTTATGTTGAGCAAAATTTCACTTAAAGTTAGAGAAAACGAGACAAATTTCAATCCAAGATTCGGCCAAAACCTTCCAAAATTTCCAACAAACAAGGTTCAAGAAAAACTCCTAATTTCACTTTTAAAATGAATCTTGAGATTAAATTTGGTGCTTGAGTGAACCATGAGAGTTCACCAATAAAAACACATTTAAAAAAAAAACTAATAACTTTCAAGTTTGCAACCTCTAGTTCTTGATCCAAAATGTCAAGTTTTCCTGTTCAAGTCAAAAGAAAACTGGTATACATAATAAATCCATGATCCAAGTATGCAATGGAGTGCAAGTAATCGAGAAAGTTGGGTTTAAAAATCAGAAAATGTTTCCAAGACCCTTCCAAGTTTTGTTTGTCATTTCATAAGAAAAATTTCAGTTTTTGTAATGCTCTTTGAAAAGTCATAACTCGGGTTTCATAAGTCCAAAAATCATAAATATTATACCGTTAGGTAGATTTAAAAGACTAAAACTCTCTAGAAAACACCTTCATAAAATTCAACCCATAACTTAGTCAAATCTCAATCTTAATTCACTGCTCAACTGAGTGCAAAGACAGGACAGTCTTGGATTTTCAGCCCACTTGCAAATTTTGTTGTTATTTATAGAAAGTGAACCGAACCTTGAACTTTTCTACGCCCAGATATAATAGATTTCCCAAAACTGTTCAGAATCTCCTACGGAAAAAATTTTCAGCAACACTTGACTCAACCTTCCCATTTAAGCTCATGATTTTTGGTTCAAATCTAACTTACAATCAAAGTTTAATATCTAACAAATTTTGTGGAGCAAGATTTCCCCCAAAAGTTTTGAAAAATAAGGGCTAACAGCATTCAAAAGTTTCGGCCAGCAAGAAACTTTCAAAACAGAAATTCTTCTCAAGTCATCTACTTAAATCAAGGTTTCAAAGAAACCCATCATCAACCCATCAAAGATCCAATCTTTCTAACTACAAATCCACTAGAAACTTGAAGGAAAGAGAGGGTTTCAAGCCAATACCTCTCCCAGAAATTTCAAACTCAAGTAAGGTTCTAAGAATCAACCAAAGTTTGGGGAAGATTTGAAGCAAGAAATAGAGGAAGAAAGTTGAGTTTTTTTCTTTCGTGTTTTTGGGAGTGAGGAGCTCGGCCAAATGGAGGAGAAGATGAAGTGAGTTTTGTCCAAAATTTTCAAGATAAAGACCAAGAAAGTCTTGGTCAAAGGATGAATGAATGTCCGACAAGTGTCGGCTTAGCGTTTAACCCTATTTTCTTGTCTTTCCTTTGTCTCCAATGGTTAGTTTATATTGTTTTCCTCTAATCCACTTTTAATACTTCTAATCACATAACCTCTCTAGTAAAATACCAGTTTTTGTCCATTAAATTTATTACGCAACTTATTAGTGGGTCCCACTTCTATAATGTGCTACGAAGTTAGTATATACTAACTTATAGGAGGAAAAAGATTAAAAATCTTAACTCACCTAAAAAAATGTATTCAATGAAATAAAATAAAGAAAAAATAATTTTCGGGTCCTCAAACTCTCTTCCCCTTAAGAGAATTTTGTTCTCGAAATTCTAACCTTTATAGGATTCTGGAACTGGTTGTTGACCGATTGCATATACCCTCGCTGGTACCCTGATCATTTTCCTCTTTCTTGGATCTATCTCGGAGTAGTTTTATCCACTTGCTGTATGTTTGACCCTCTTTGCTGTTTCTTTAGGCAGTTGTTAATTTGATGGCCAGTACTCCCACAAACCAAGCACTTTCGTCCTTTCCTCTAACAATCATCCTCAATGTGATTTATCTTCCCACAATATCCACAGGCCAAATGAGGAGCCACTATTTGGCCTTCTTAAGGAATTCTCTTTTGTTGCCCTTTTACTACCTGACTTCCTCTTGTAGGACCTTCTTCTAGTATTCCTAGTGTCGGGGGTGGGTAAGGTGAATGGTTCACTCTTCTAACTTCGGAAGGTAATACGTTATCACTAGTTTCTTCAGACTTACTGTTGGGGACACCCCTTTTTTGTGCCTAAAAGGCCTTTACTTGCGCTCTTGCATTCTCAACTCTCTGGGCTTTCTCAAGGGTTTCCGTAAATGTATTGATTTGAGCCGCTGCTAGAGTTTCTTGAATTTTTATATTCATTCCTATATTAATCATCTCACTCTCCTCTGCTTCGTAACCACCAGTTTAAGAGCAAACTTGGACAATTTAGTGAATTGGATTTCATATTCGGCTAAATTTAAGGTTCCCTGATGTAATCTAATAAAATCATCCTCTCTCTTCTTTTGGACCAGAGGTGGAAAATATTTCTCATTAAAGTCTCTTACAAAATTTACCCAAATCGATGCCATCTGTTCTCTCTCGCACTTTGCCCTGATAACATTCCACCATGCCCTGGCCGGTCCTTCAAATTAGAAGGTGGCAAAAGCCACATGCCTTTCCTCCGTATAATGCAAGACTACAAAAATATTAATCATTGTCTCCAACCAGTTTTCAACTACTTCCAGGCTAGGCCCTCCAAAAAATTTCGGTGGAGAAAACTTTTGGAAACGCTCTAGGGCCCTATCCTCTCCTATCTCAGGGTCCCTAAATTGGTTAACAAGTGCTTGACCCTATTGTTCCACTAAACGTGCCAAAATATCAGTCATTCGTTGTATGACCGTCGCTGCTTGATCCCCTACTTTGGTTCTTGGTTCACGTTGTTGCTCTGCTGCCACTTCTGGTTCTTTTCTTGGTTCTTGAATTCGCCTAACCCCACGAGCACGACTACCCCCATGTCCACGACTTCGCTATCCAGACTTATTTTAATGTCACTCGTGATATTAACTTCTCATAAAGGTATCAATTCTTTGGTGCTTGGGTACAAGAATCCGAAAGTAGGATAATTCACCACCCGAACTGGCCAATTTCAAGCGGAAATCAATCACATTTGAGATTCCTACCCAACATACATATCTAATTTTCCTCAATAACAAAGATTCATTTCACACTTACAGGTCAATTCCCACAGTCTGAGAATCCTCTCCCGACACGAATTCAATGAGAGCTCTGATACCACCTAATGACCCCACCTTCCCCTAGGGCGTACCCAAGGGTTTGGCGGATCGCTTGCCTAACTCTTGTCAGGACTCACTAACTCACTTCAATCAACTCTCAAGATTAACCATTCAAGCCTCTAAAATAGCATTTAAGTTCTACAATTCAACTAAAATTCAAACTTATTTACAAACCAAAAACCAAATGTATGATATAACATTAAATGTCAAAATACATTCTATCTACCAAAAGAATAAGCACAAGAGAGTTATACACTTTAGTTCACACTTAATTGCTCTAGATCTCTACTCTTGTAAGGAAAACAAAAACTACAGGAATGAGTTAAAAACCTAGTAAGATACCAAAACAAGCAGTCAAGTTAGTAAAATACAGAAATATTACATTTAACACTTTTCACAGTAATAAACAGTCATTCAAGAAACAATTACTCAATCATTGGAAGGATACGTGCTCACTTGGAGCCATTCATTCAGTCATTCAGTCGCCAACCATTTCCCATAGTCCTCCGACATTTGAAAATATATAACAGTGAAAACTCCTTTAGTGTTCATTTCATTCATTCATTCATTCATTTCAATCATTTATTCATTTCAATCATTGCATTGTATTCACTAGCCAGTTCTCTATCAGATTTAGTGGTCATACTCGAGTATACCAAACACTATCCTAGGGTCACCAGCCGCTCGACCGATTTTGCTTCTGGTTTGAGTCGACTGACAATGAAGGGCAAAGGTCTAGTTCAGCCAAAGGCTTACATTCATGCACAAGTAACATTCAATCATTTGATCATCGAAAATTCACATTCACTTAGGTCGAGTGCGATAAAGTACACCCTTACCCATCGAAAATCCATTTAACAATCATTGAAAAGCATTTAACACTCAAGCAAACATTTACAACATTCCACATAGTCATTGAAAACACAACATGCAAGGAACACTCACCAATAATCAAGTAAGCAAGACAAGAGAAAACTTTCACATGTTCGTCTCGGGATTTCCCTCGAATTTCTCTTGAATACCTGAGACATCCACAATAAACGATTACCTATAATCGTTTATGTGACACCCCCACCTCTCCCTAGGGCAAACCCTAGGGTATTAGCAGAATGCCTGTCCAAATCTCGTCAGGACTCACGCACTCATTCAAGTTTAATAAAGAACCACACGTCAACCATTGACTTAATTAAGAAGTATTTCGAATATATAAACCACAACTTCTAAGACTAGCAATTACCATTACAATCCACCATAGCCAAAAATAACAAAATTTACACTTTAAGAATCTCCAATAACATACAAAAGGTATATTAGTTTCCACCAAAATTCGCTAGTCTAGAACCTCCAATTTTCACCTCCAAAGGCTGTTAAGGAAAACAAACTTAAAGGGATGAGTTAACGCTCAGTGAGACCAAGAAAATTTAAACAAGCAAGCAAATAGCACCAATTAATCAAATAACATATTTGAAAGTAACTTTAAACATGAATTTCCATTTAAGTGCACAAGTAGGGATAAACACATATGGAAGGATACAGGAGCTCTCAGGAGCTATTTTCACGTCTCGACCGATTCAAGTCATTTGGGGTTGACTCTCCGTCAACTCAAGTAGTAACATGATCGTAGCACTCCACTTACTACCTCCATCCAACATAACACCCACTCGGATCCGAAACCAAACATTCATGTAGTGGCGATACTATTCGAATATGCCAAGCGAGATCTCAAAAGATCAAACTATAATATTTTTCATGATTCACCAAGATTCTCGACCAAGCCCTTGCTAGCTCGAGTCACGAGGTTAGTCAATGGGTTGGGGTGTCTCCACAAGTATAAGTGGTCGATGAGACAACGCTCCAATCGACTTAGAATTGTTCATGGCTCTGAGTCAATATGAGAGGCACCTCCCACCCGAATAGGGTATGGTACATGCTGCTATTCAGAGAATCGATCATAGTATTGAGTCGGTATGAGGGGTACCTCCCACCCGAATAGGGTGTGGTACATGCTACCGCTCAGTGCTCACGAGTTAAAACATGTTCAAGTACAAGTGCAAGTCATATACATTCATCTAACAAGTATCATTCAATCAAGAGAGAGAGAGAGAGAAGACGAGAGCGGTAAAGTGCACCCTCATCTCGACAAGTTCACGTATCATATAGCACTTGTACAAGTATCATTTCAATCATATTAACATTGAACACGTACTTGACACTCACCAAAAGTCAAGGCAAAACAAGAGCAAAGCGAGAAGTCAGACGAGCTCTTCGGCGTCCTCGTGACCACTTGAGACATGTACAATCATGATTATCTAGGTACTCGACCAACGTTAAGAAGAAAAATATTTTCTCGCTATCCACTCTCAAGGTCATAAGTTCGAGTCAAGTTAAAGGAGGTTTTCTCACTAAATCATTGAAATAATGGTCAAAGAGAACTCAAAAGTCATTTTTGATTCATGTCGTGGTAAGTAAATCTCAATTCCAAAAGAAAGTACCATATTTACTTTTGGCACGAAAATCGAGAAAAGGTAGATGGTTTTCATCTTCCAAAACTTTTAATCTCATGTTCAAACTTTAGAATATAAAGAACGTTCACAGTTTCCAAACTAATGGAGTCAAAACTCATCCAAAACTCCACTCATTTTCGTAGTAAATGTCAAAGCTAAGGTTCCAAGTTTCGAGTATAAAACTAGTGAAATTCTCCAAGAGTTACTCTAGTCAAAACGTTTCCTTTTTAGAGTTCAAACTCATAGGAATCGAGGGCATACAAATAGGGTTTGAAACCTATTTCTCAAGTATGAAAAGAGGTGCCATTAACCAAGGAAGTTAGACAACCAAGAAAACCCATCAAGAGAGATTTAATCCTTTGGAAACCAAGATTCAAAATGAAGGTTTAAAGTTCAAAGGGACCTTGTGTCCAACCATGAAATTAAAATTAAAACAGACTAACAATCTCAAAGGAAGATTGAAAGTGCTAAAAAGATTCCTTTGTTTGAAACCAGAAAATTTCCAGTTTGGTACGACACTACTTGGAAAAATCATATCTTGAGTTTTGTAAGTCCAAAAATTGGAAACTTTATACCGTTGGAAACTAGACTCAATGCACTAAAGCTCTTTAGAAGACATTTTTCTCAGACTCTAATTGAAACTCATTCAAATTTTAGGTCAAAGTCACTGTTCCAGACAGGACAGAGCAAAACAGGCTTGCAATTTCAGCAAAGTTTGGAAATTCAACAAAATTCGTAGAAATGGAATCAGCCCTTGAAATTTATACCACTAATAGAAATCCAAATCTAGTTTCAAATGCAACAAACAGAACTCAATTTGGACCTTTCCACACCAAGATACAACAGTTTTAAGAAAATTGATTTTTGGAACCTGTTTCATGGAATTTCCAGTTCTGACGTACTTGACAAAGTTTCAAAATCTGATCATAACTAGAGCTACACAACTCAAATTTTGTGTGGTTGTGGCGTTGAAAACTAGATTCAAAATGCTATAAATCACTAAAAAGAACTGTCTTAAAATTCATTTTTCAAGATAGGTGAAATTGAGCTACAAACTGCAGCTATGCTTGTTTCTCGGATGAAAACAGTGAGGAAATTCAGTTATCTTTGCCGGTTCACTACGGCTCATAGGAAACGAATTAGGAGGTGAATTTTATACCGTTGGAAAGGCCTTAGAGTCTAGTTTGAGATGCCACAAACATAACTTGATTTCAACTCTCATAAAAAAAGTTATGGGCCAAAACGTGAACACTAGTCGGGTCTCCTGATTAGAAAATTTTCCAGATTTGCAACCTCACTTTCCCTTACTTTAACTCAACCAATTGAAAAGCTTTTTGGGAGATATTTAACACACATAAACACCATCATATATCAAGTATTATAGCACCAAAATAACATCAAAATTCGAAATTAACATGAGAGATTCGTCCAGCCAAAATTCGAACAGCAAGCATCCTCCATTCTTCAAGTTTTCTTTTCAACTTTCCAACCAAAACTAAGCCATAATTCATCAAAACAAGCACCAAACAAGCAAGTAAATACACAACAATCCTCAAAGCCTCTACCTATAAAGCCACTTCAAGTCCTCTAGCTAGTGTCAAGGTTCTTGTGAACCCATCAACAACCCAAAAACTAACTAGATAGAACTAACTAACTACTATTATTTGAGAGGAAAAGATGAGGGTTTTGGATGATTACCTTGCTTCCAAGAGATGTAGACCAACCACTAGTATATGAGCTCTTAAACCCCCAAAATTTCTTCCTCCTTCAAGCCTCCCTTCAATCTTGAGTGATAATCCAAGGAAGTGAGCCAGATTGGAGTGCGTTTTTGGAGCAAAAGTGGAAGAGAATGGAGCTGCAATTTTGGTAAGAAATGGTGGTAGGGTGGCCGGCCAAAGAGGGAAGAGCAAGAGAGAGTTTGTGTGGGTTGTTGGTGAAGTAATGGAGTGAAAGAAAGACATGACATAAAGGTGCTTTTGTACCCAAAAGTCAACAAATGAATAGTGAGCAATTAGTGCTCCTAATTGAGCTTAATTTAACTCACTCACCTCTAATCCCTCAATTAACTTTTCTTAGTCTACTATTGATCATTCTTAATTGTCCAAGACCAATGCACTCTCGATCCGAATTTTGTCTCGAAAAACGTGTAATTGCTAATTCTCGCTAGTTGAGCCGCAGAAAAATTAACTTTTAAAATAAAGGTGCTAAAATATAATTTGGAGTAATGTACAATGTAATTGTAATTAAAATGGATGAAATAACTTAATTTGGGCAAACAAATAATTAAATAATTAAATAATCCAGTAAGATAAATAAAAGTAAGTAAAATAATAAAAAAAATTCGGGTCCTCACAGTTCAATCAAGGCCAAACAATTTCCCCTTAACCCTTCACTCAAGCATGCTCAATTTCTTGTTAAATTAAGAGAGAAACTCTCTTTACCTCACCACTAAGATAACACTCAAGGGAAGATTCAAAAGTGCTCCATTTGTAAATCAAAACGTGGCAAGAGTTTTCGATTCAAAAGTTAGCCAAACCGCTCAAGAGTTTAACAAAACACATGTGGGAGGGAAAACAACTTTCACTTCCTTAACTCCAAATCTTTTGCCCAAGTTTTGATATATATAAATGAGCATTCAAGTTTACTAAAACTTATGAAGTCAAAACTTCACCAAGCCACCATTTATTTTTTAGCAAAGACACCAACAAATCTTCCAAGTTTTGAACATCAAGCAAGTGAAATTTTCCCACAAAACTCTTGGCATGATGCTCCACTTTTCACCCCTTTTAGTTCAAACTTGTTGCTCCTTTTAAAAGCACATTCGAGGGCAATTGATTAGCAAGTTATGTTGAGCAAACTTTCACTTTAAAGTTACAGGAAACAAGACAAATTCCAATCCAAGATCCGGCCAAAACCTTCCAAAATTTTCAGCAAACAAGGTTCAAGAAAAACTCCTCATTTCACTTTTAAAATGAATCTTGAGATCAAATTTCGTGCTTGAGTGAACCATGAGAGTTCACCACTAAAAACACATTTTAAAAAAACTAATAACTTTCAATATTGCAACCTCTAGTTCTTGATCCAAAATGTCAAGTTTTCTTGTTCAAGTAAAAAAAAAAAAACTCATATACACAATAAATTCATGATTCAAGTATGAAATGGAGTGCAAGTAATCGAGAAAGTTAGGTTTAAAAATCAGAAAATGTTTCCAAGACCCTTCCAAGTTTTGTTTGTCATTTCATAAGAAAAATCCTAGTTTTTGTAATGCTCTTTAAAAAGTCATAACTTGGGTTTCGTAAGTCCAAAAATCATAAATCTTATACCGTTAGAAAATAGATTCAAAAGTCTGCAACTCTCTAGAAGAACCTTCATAAAATTCAGCCCATAACTTAGTCAAATCTCAGTCTCAATTCACTGCTCAACTGAGTGCAAAAACAAGACGGTCTTGGATTTTCAACCCACTTAGAAATTTTGCTGGTATTTATAGAAAGTGAACCAAACCATGAAGTTTACATGATTAAAAGAGCTACGAGTCTAGTTTCAAATGCAACAAACTAGACTCAATTCAAATTTTTCTATACCAAGATATAACAGATTTTCCAAAACTGTTCAGAGTCTCTTGCGGGAAAAATTTTCAACAACACTTGACTCAACCTTCCTACTTAATCTCATGATTTTTGGTTTGAATCCAACTCACAATCAAAGTTTAATATCTAACAAAGTTTGTGGAGCAAGATTTCCGCCAAAAGTTTTGAAAAATAAGGGCTAACAGCACTCAAAAGTTTCGGCTAGCAAGAAGCTTTCAAAACAGAAATTCTCCTCAAGTCATCTACCCAAATTAAGGTTTCAAAGAAACCCATCATCGACCCATCAAAGATCCAATCTTTCTAGCTGCAAATCTACTAGAAACTTGAAGAAAAGAGAGGGTTTTAAGCCAATAACTCTCCTAACAATTTCAACCAAGCTACAAGTTCAAGTTTCCTCCAAACATGACTTCTTTCCAATCTCAAGCAAGGTTCAAGAATTAACCAAAGTTTGGGGAAGATTTGAAGCAAGAAATGGAGGAAGAAAGTTGAGTTTTTTTCTTTCTTGTTTTTGGGAGTGAGGAGTTCGGGCAAATGGAGGAGAAGATGAAGTGAGTGTTGTCCAAAATTTTCAAGATAAAGACCAAGAAAGTCGTGGTCAAAGGATGAATGAATGTCTGACAAGCGTCGGTTTAGGATTTAAGCTTATCTTCTTGTCTTTCCTTTGTCTCCAATGGCTAGTCTATATTGTTTTCCTCTAATCCACTCTTAACACTTCTAATCACATAGCCTCTCTAGTAAAATACCCATTTTTGTCTACTAAATTTAGTACACAACTCACTAGTGGGTCCCACTTTTATAATGTGCTACGAACTTAGTATACACTAACTATAGGAGGAAAAAGGTTAAAAATCTTAACTCACTTAAAAAAATATATTCAATGAAATAAAATAAAGTAAAAATAATTTTCGAGTCCTCATACTTTGGGCCTTACAAAATTTGAAAAAAAAGTAGCAATAAAATTTAAATTACATTTTTTATAGATAAGCAGCAATTTATTGCAGATAAGTAGAAAAATATGTACATTAATTTATTACAAATGCAAAACAATGTATGAAATTGTCTCTATGGGTCCAAAACAAAGACAAAAGCTTCCAGCTTCAATCTAATTGTATAAAAGGCCAATGAAAGGGCAATCTCCAGCTTCACATGCACTTTGGAGACCTAACAACTCAATACAGGTGAGCTGTTTCGGAATTGCAGACATCACAGATGTGGCCTTAGAGTAAAGAAATTTGTGTTCACTCCTCCTAAAAAAAATACGCATAAGTGAAGAGTGCAGATGTGGCAGCAATTCTCCTGTGACCATATCTCAACAAGTGAACAGTAACAACGAAATTAACCGGCCGCCCTCCTCTTACATAGTAGGTAGATATAAACAAACAGCAACAACGAAAGTAAATTGTTGACCAAATAGGAAAAAGAATCTTAAGTTTTTTACTTCCTCACTTATACACGACTAGGGTTTAATTCGGTTCATTCAAGTTCTTAACTTATATCTTATTAGGAGCAATTTCCTAATGTATGCAATGCTCGCTTTTGGCAATGTATTAACTATGCCTGTTAATATTTCATACCTATTTTTGTGGTGTAAAACTAGTTACAAGTCCATTAAATTTCATGAGATTTGTTGGTGATCCCACCTAAATGCATACCTGCTTTTGTGAGCCTATAATTTAGTGTTCATGCAATCCTGACTACAATTGATGCTCAACTTTGTTGGTTCGTTCAATACTTTAGATGGCTTGCAATTAGTGGGTAATTAATTACAAATATAAAACATGAAAAATATAAACTATAAAATATATAATATAGTAAAAAATACTCTATACAATCAACCATAATAAATCCATAAATCAAATATAAGTAAATCGATCTAACCCTAGGACAAAAGAAAAGGCTTAGCTAGAAATGGAAATTATCAAGTAAAAGTTCATTGTATTCTTACAACAATTCATGAAATAAATACAAGAATTTGAGAGAGAAAAGAGTGAAGATTCTCTTGTCCCACAATTGAATGTTTAGCTCCTTAAACTCCTCCCTTAAGTTTGTCTTCAATCGTAAAAGTACAAGAGTAATTCGCCGCTAAATAAAATAGAAATGTTTGGATTCAAAGATTTCAAGTTAGGATTATTCAAAGGACACTTGCTGTAGGCTTCCATAATAGGTCGATCAATACAATTTAGCAAATTGTGTGCCTATAAATAAATAAATAAATAATATATATATATATATATAAGATACCTCAAAATCGAAATACAGTGAACCGAGCAAGAAAACCATTCTTTGTAGCATGTTTTTAATGAAAACTTGTTTAATACTACAATGATATGTGGACAAAAAAAAGTTTCAAGTGGAATGAAAAGAGCCAGCGATTGAAATCATGACATCAAATGTTTGCTGCTCCTTTTATGTTTTCAATTTAGTTTTAAAATAAGATGTAACTGTTTTAACCTAAATGCAAGAAAATTCTTAAATTTCTTTTAAAAGATATATTCATCAAGATTCATCCACAATTGTTAGATATTTGGAGAAAACGCTCATATAGGTCTAGAACCTGTGGCCAATATTTGAAAACCCAGACTATATTGAATGATGGGTACGGTTGAATGTGTTGAGTGATTTGCTTTCTAGAGTGATTAGTTATAAAAACTCAGTAGTGGCCAAAATCGGGTTAACTGGATTAAAATGAGGAAACTACCTAGTTTAACTAAGGAACAATTTAATGAAAATGATTTTTAGTGCACCAATCGATTCATTGCCTAATTTTGATCAAGCCCAAAAGTTTTCAAAATTTGTCAAGTAACTTATTTATTGGCATCCCAAATTTAAACCTTGTGAATTACAATGCATTGTTAACAATAACATTTATTGTTTTTGTTTCATTCATCTCTTTCAAAATGTATTTCACTATTTCTTTTTCATTGCCTTTTATTCTTTTATCATACCTATCTTATAGATTACAACTCATATAGTTTTTGAAATTTTAATACTAGCAAATAATGCTTTGTATAAATCTTTTACCTTTTGTTCAATAAAAGTTGTATTTAAGGTTCTAACAATTATTATTTCAGAAGATTAAAATCAAGATTGAATTGATTATTTCTAGCATGTAGTGAAGTTATACAAGCATTTATATATTTTATATGTTTAACTAATTATATTTATGATTAATTTTCATGGCAACTATTGAATCAATAATCCTTTGACCTAATCATTTTCTCAAACCAATGATTGATTTGGTGATTCAAATTCATGCCTGCGATCCTCACATTATTAGCATGACGCTCTAACCAATTTAGCTAGTAGGCCAAGTCAGTGAATGATTTGATTAAGAGGTGAATATACATTTATAAGAATACAATCACTCCAATGCATCTACTCAAAGAGTAATTTGTCCTACATTAACTAACTGAGTACCATTTCATTTTCATAGATCATCATATGTCGAGAGCTAGATTAGACTGGTACTTACTTCTCTACTATTTAAAAGTGAGGAAGGCCTTATGAATAGTAGATGCGTCATCTTCCAAGATGTTCTGCAGGCTTTCTGGTAGTTTCTAGCAAATATTATGCATTTTTTGTGTAATGTTAGTTTTGTTATCTTTTTAGCCGATACTTTCTGCCTTTTACTGAGTAGCCTTGTATGGTTTGTTGTTCCCTGAGTATGTTTTAATGCCCCTTTCCAACTGCTACTTATTTCAATTTTATTCCCTATTCACATTGGATCCTCTACCGGTCTTTTAAGGGGTCACAAGAGTGGGAAAAGTGAATTTTACATTTTTTCTCCTGTTCTTTGTTTTTTATTTAAATCTTATCCGGTTTTTTAAAGGGTCACAGGAGTGGAAAAAGCTAATTTTGCACTTTTGCACTTTTTCTTTGTTTTTTATTTAAACCTTGGTCATCAAAATTCCTCCCAATTGACCTGTGTGAGTGGCCTCCATGATTGCAACCGTATTAAATGTTGAGTGTACAAATTGTTCCTTACTTTTTTATTGGATTTTTCTAATAAGTACTCATTGGGTACTCATTAACACATCTAAAATTTGTCTAACATACCATATATATATATATATATACATGCTAATAATTATTATCTTCCCTTACATTTATATAATTTCCTTGTTTAATCTAACCTACCATCTCTTGCATTTATTTACTTTCTTGAATTAATATTACATTTCCAAAAATATGACACTTGAAATATATCTAATGAGTGCTCAATGAGCACTCATTAGATAAACTCTTTTTTTTTTTACATACTATTTATTTTCTTCTTGATTTCTATGTTATAATAATTACTATGTATTAAATGTAGATAGGACCAACTTCCAAAATCACTTTTTGTTCACTAATAAGTTTCTTCCTTCTCAATTAACTTTCAAATGTATTTCTCAACTCTTTACTTCATATGGATTTAGACATAATTTTTTCTCCCTTCCCTTAACAAAAACCTTTCTCTCATCTTTAATGGTTCCATTTTAAGCTTAATTTCTCTTCATTGCTCTTCCTCTTTTTGGCAACTTACCCTTCATCCCTTCTATTAAAATATTGATTAACTTCTTTTATGCTCATCCATTAATGCTTTCCTTGTATTTAAGCATCTACTCTCACACTTTAATATTTTGATCATGCAAAGCTGGTTGCTTAAATTCTTTTCATTTCTTCCTTGCTATATTTTTCTTCTTCTTTCTCACATTTATGACTTTGCTTGTGATCTTAAACTTATTCTTGGATATAAAAACCAAAGTTGTATATATACATTTCACATAAATATAAACATAAATTTACATGTATATATATATGTATATATATTATAGATAATTTGCCAAAAAAGAAAAAAATATGTTTGCAGTGTGTAAACAAGTGTATATTATGTGCATACTCCCTCGTATAGTGTGTGTATATATATATACATATATACACATATATTCTTTATTCCATGGATATATTAATTACATCTATTTACCCAAGCTCATGATACATATTATAACAACAGGATTGTTACTATCTTTTTTCGATAAATAGTACCACAAACTATACACTCCTATTCAACACTACATTATAACAAAATGATAACCTACAGTAGCAAGATAACAACATGGAAATTTTAGTTCGAACATGGTCAGCCCAAAATTAATTGGTCCACTTTCACTCAAGCACACCAATTAATAGAAGGATATGTAATTCTATTCACCCTATTTCTCAACCAAATATATGATATCCAGATTTTTGATAGAGATCTCATACAAGAAAAATAAATATATGCCTTCTCAATATTTCAACTTTAGTTAGTTAATGAAAGCAAATACAATTTCTTCATATTATCTTATTATCAATAATGAACCCATTTGTCAATCCGCTCCAATTAGATACAATAAAAACGCATTATATAAAGATCACAGACATAATCATGCACGAAAAGCAGGGTAAAACCAACTAATGTATCTTCTAATTGTCATTGTCTGAGTCAACCTCTACATAAGGTACATTGGGATTTGTAAATAATGCCACATAAAGAAGAAGGCCCATCATCAAAATTGGGACTAACAAAATCACTACCGTGAGTGGAGGAAGCGAAGGCAGCACCAGCGGCAACAACACCAGAGATAATATTGAAACCACCAGTATGGCTATCCCTAGTATAACCAGGTATCTAACCATACTATTCAATTGTCACGGAGAACAAAGTTGAAGTTCACTCCAAGGGCTATCCTAGCTCTTTAATCAACTCTATAATGTCTAATAATTTTAGTGCATTTAGAATTCTATTGAATTTTGATCAAGTAGATGTAGGTTAAAAAGAGTGGGCAACGATCTGAGTGAGAGCAAAGGCAGTGATGGAAGGTAATAGAATTGATACTATGGAATCTGGAGTTACGAGTTATATGCTCAGTGGGTTTTGTAACGGATGTTGTAGTCAAGCAAACACGTCACCAAACCAACCGACTAAGTAAGGACAAAGTATTTTAAGGATGGATTCATTGTACCAAACGATTTTTTTGTAAATCCTTGAAAAAAAAAAAGAAACACCTCCTACTTTATGCATTACTACAAATTGCTTTCAAGCATATTTTTGTCCCACTTGGCAGTATGCTTGTTTGCCTAATTAGGGTCCATTTGGATGGTAACCTTTCTAGGTGTTTTTAATCAACTTTACTATATTTTACTGTGGGAAGTTATAGAAAACTTCTGTGTAGTTGGGTGCTTAAGGAATGTGTAAAAAACTTTCTTTTTTATTTTTCTTTTCTTTTCTTTTATTTTCCTCTTCTTTTCTCCTCATTCTTCTTCCTTTTCTCACTGCTACCACCCCATTCCCTCTACTGCCACTACTGCCATCACTTGCCGGTAATGGTGCTGCCACCGCCTTGCCCACCTTCATTTCCCCCCCTCCTCCTCTCTCTTTCCCCTTCTCCTCCTATCCTTTTCTTCCTCCTCTCCTCCTCTTCCTCCTCCTCCTCTCCCCCTTCCCAAGCCATCCTCTCTCACACTTTTCCCTTTACTGGATGCCTTCACTTTCACTTCTCTTCCTGGTCATACGACTAGAGTTGGTAGTGTCTCTAGCCATGTGACCAGTAGAGGTGGGGAAGGAGAAAATGGGGGTGGCAGGAGAAGGGACAAGAGAAAGAGGGAGGTAAGGAGAAGAAGGGGAAAGGGAAGGAGAGGGAGGGAGAGAGGAAACAAAAAAAAAAAAAAAGAGAAGGATGAGCCCATGGTGGTAGCAGCGGCACCGGTGACGATTGCAGTGTCGAGGGAAAGAGGCAGCAACGGCAGAGAAAGTGAAAATTGTTGAAGTAAGTGGTGATAGGAGAGAGAGAAAGAGAGAAATGGGTGTGTGTTTTTTAATATTTTATGTGTGTATATTAAAAATTTTGGATTGCTTTTAGAGGGGTTACTAAAGTCAAATTTGTAAAAAAAAAATTCTATTAGAAAAAAAAAAGCACATACAAACAAGCCCATAATTTGATTTAATGTTAGGAATGAAAAGGGAGTGAGAATATATATCCCATTTCTATTCTCCAATTATGTTAATTGAGTTTGTTGAAATATTGACTTGAATATTAGATACCTTACAATAGGATCTTTTAAATGTCTATCATTTGATTCTTGATATCTTATATTATGATAGATTAATATAATATATTTTTTATTCTACCCTTACCTTGTATACATTAATGGTCATATATTTTTTACGCTATCCATATTTTGAGTACACTAGGTCTATGTATTTATTATTTTATATTCAGGGAAGACCAAGAAAAAGTAGTTCTCAAGGGTTTTAGTTAATTATCATCCTTGTTTGCTTTCTATTGCACTACTATGGCTGCTAACAAGTATGGTTACATTAATAAAGTATAAGTTTGCTTCTTAATGTGATTTTTTTTTTTTGTATTTGTCAAAATTAAATTTGTTACAAAGGATATAATACCATAGGAAATGATAATTAACTCTTATAACTCCCCTCTAACTCTTTTTTAGGTAGTTCTTTCTATAATAGAAAACTGATATTAATATTGTATGCATATGTTGAAACGTACCAAAGGTCGTGCCTTGAACACACTGAACTTTAACAAAAGGTGAGGCACTCCAGTTAATTAATTTAACTCTTCCTATTCTTCTCTTGTTTTATTTTTCTTCAGTTCCCTTATGCAGCGAAAACTTCCCAGTAATCCACATATATTTAAAAAAAATCCTCTCTTCCTATTCACTGCAACTTTTTCAAAAAAGGAAAATTTTCCTTTTCACGTATTATAATTATTGTTTCTATAAAAAAAATAGCACATCTATAGTTTGTGCATTTTCTCTATTGTACAATATATACGACATGAACAAATATGGAATAAATTATATATAAAACAATTAAGTTATTTTTAGAAAGTTATTTATTACAGTGTTTCTTCTTATAAAATTGTTGTTGTATTGGTTGAGTTTCCTATAAGCATCCCTATATATTTCGAAGTTAGATTCCAATTTTCTTTGCCATAATTTCAATTTGCTACCTTATCTATGTGATTTGGAGGTGCCATTAGCTTTAACTCGTGTATAGGTGCATTGAGATTTTCTCCAAATAAAAATAACTCACCTACTATCTTCCTTTTCTAGAAACAAATGATAAGAAAATAGTTCAATTTTAAGACACTGGAAGGAATAAAAACAAAAGGTTTAAATTTTTTGCATGGCTATGTGGAAGATGTATGAGTTTTGATTGGACAAGATCAAGATTGCTATGGTGTGCATGCTTATAATTTAGACTCTTTGGTAGAAAAGAAATTTATTTAATCACCTTTGAATCCAGCTTGTACTTTATTAAATTAGTTTTGGTCAGTATACAACTAGGGATAGTATAGATGTGTTTATTCTTTCTAATTTAGTAAAGAAGAAAGTCGAAAGTGCATTAGCTATATTGTCTAGTCTAAAGTAGAAATGACCGGCATCAAAAGTAAAGTAGTTGGGAGAGATGTTTTTTTAGATCTATTAAGGTAGCAAACTAAGTGTTCAAAAGAATTTGATTGGAATAAAGCTTCGACATCAAAATATTTAAACATTTTCCAAAAAAATAAAAAGGACTTTATGTCGATTTGGTTGGTCTTATGTTTTTGCTCTTTGGAAAATCCTTTTTGGGCTATTCGAATTCCTATCGACTATTCATGGAGTTGGAGAAGGATAGTTCAATTAAGACCTGTTGGTCTCACCATTAGAATCCAATCAACATTCTATCTGAACACTATACTCCTTTATTGATGAGATATTTTGGTTGTCATAATCACAATTTTTTGTTTAGCATATATCTTATATAATAAAAGCGAGAGTTGGCAAATGAATAGTGCCATTTTGGTCAAGCGGTTATGTCATTATTTTTGTGACTTCGAGGGGCGTTTTGGTCTTTTGGAATTGGATGGCAATGGCCATGCTGGAAATTGATCTTTGGTCAAGCGGTTATTCGATAATTATGGACAACTTTGTTGGCTTTTGTATTTGTCCTTCAGGCATGTGTTTGGTTTCTCCAAGTGAGCCGCACAAAGCTCCTACTTTTCCTCCTAAGTCAAACCTATTCCCACTTGAAACTCCTAAACGGAGTTGCTTCGGCCTTTTATTTTCTTCAACTGGATTAAGCATACACGGATTCTTTCTTTTAATCTTTTTTTATTTTCTTTATTAGAAAATTTTTAGTGCCCTTATTTTTATTATTATAGTTTTCGTTCTATTTATGTGTCTGCTAAGCCATTTTTAGTGCCCTTATTTTTATCATTATAGTTTTCATTCTATTTATATGTGTGTGCTAATTTATGAGCTTATTTTCTCTTTATAAAAGATAATATCTAACAATATAAAAGGGGAGAGTTGGGTTATGAATAGTGCTTTTTGGTCAAGCGATTATGCTGCAATTATTGTTGGATGTGGAGGCTATTTTTGTCAATTGGCTATTTTGGTTATTTTCCGTTGGTGGTTTACTTTGTGAGGCAGTAAATAAAAGCTCTGTGTGTGCCTCTCTTTCTATGCAATTTATTACTCATTGCATTGGGTGGAGTAGTTGTCTACCATGTTGACAAGAAGCTTCTAATTGCATGATTCCCAAAAATTGAACCAAAAAAAAAATAGAAGTCCAACATTGTGTCACAGGTAACAAAAATTGGCTAACGTGTCAAGATTTGGAACTAAAAATGGTTTATAATCCTTCTACTATTTAAGACGCACAACTATAAAAAAAATATTAGTCTATATATCCATATTAAATGTATATAATTATTACAAATTTTTTGATGCCCTTATCTTTATTGTTATTTTTCCATTCTATAAACATAAAGTTATTTCTGCCTTGTATGTGAGTTAGATTGTTAACTTATTTCCTTTTTAAAAGAATTAATTTCTTATTTTACTAACATATTCGTATTTAATATATATAATTATTATAAATTTTTTTAACACATTCATTTTTCCTAATAACTCTAAACTAAAAAGCAATATGGTGTGCTATTTTTTTTATTATTTTAGTCAAACATGTAACATTAATTAGATTGTTTCTTACATTAAAAAACTAAAGTACTCTAAATTTCAAAAAAATAATAATATAATTATATATATAATACAAAAGGGAGAGTTGCCCTATGAATGTTATTTTTGGTCAAGTGGTTATCCTGCAATTATTTAACAATATAAAAGGGAGAGTTGCCCTATGAGTAGTATTTTTTTGTCAAGTGGTTATCTTGCAATTGTTATTGGATGTCGGGGCTGTTTTTGTCAAATTGCTTGTTCTGTTTATTTAAAGCAGGTATAGTTTTGGTGCATTTACGGGACATATTGATCGAATTGGTAATTGGTGGTGTAAAAAGTGAAACTTTTGAAAGTTGATTTTTTGTCATTAATTATTTGCTTTTAAAGTGTCCTGTAAATGCAAAATTACCTAGGAAAGAATTGATAAATTATTGCTAGCTTTAGTGACTTTAAAAATGGCCTTTTTACTGTAACATGAAATAAAATTGTTAAATGTTCTGTAAATGCACAATTATTGAGGAAACAATTAATAAATTATTGTTGGCTTGACATGAAATAAAATTGTTAAGTGTTTTGTAAATGTACAATTATTGAGGAGACAATTAATAAACCATGGTTGGCTTTAGTAACTTTAAAAAATGGGTTTTATTACTGTGACATGTGGTGATTAATTTTAACAATGCCAAGTTCTATGGTTTAAGTGCTTAATTGACTTGCCAGGTCCCCTCTTTTTTGTGTCAACAATGATTAATACTTTTTTGGGAATGATTCACTTTATAATTTTCTAATTATCTTAATTCAAATGCAAAATAACCTTATACAATTTTTTAATTTATGCTTATGCATTCTATATAAGCGCCCTCATGCATTCTATATATATTGTTCTCATGTATTCTATATCTTTCATAATTGTCAACCTTTAATAAAAACGATAATTCTCTAATGATCTGCATGAATTAGATAATAACATAGATATATACTAATAAATCCACACAATAAAAAACAGTTAACATGTGCGCAGGCCGTCTCACTAGTCTAATATATAAGGGAAAGATTAAGTTCACTCAACTGTATTATAAGAATTAGAGATTGAAACTTGTATACAATAACTATACATATATTAACAGGTATGGATGCATGTTATATATGCAAGAATGGAAGTCCAAATTTAAATCAAGATTAGGTATCATGAATCTATCTAGTGTATACACAGATAGTATGTACAAAATTAACCCTTCTTGTAAATCCATACTTTATACAATTTTTAATGCTAATCTTACAACTCAGCTCATTATTATATCAAAGGTGTAAACTTAGGATGGAGAGGTGGTAATTCAATCTTACAACTCACCTTTGATATATAAGGGAGAGATTAAATTCACACTCTTTAGTGTTTTCAACTCTTTGTGCATAGCTAATGACTCTTGACATCAATCAATTCTTCTGTACTTAAAATTCTTCACAATTATTATTCATATAACCAAAGACTTTTGCTTGTGAATATTGTACTGAACCTCTCTTCTAATCTTGTATTTTGAGCTTTCCATGTCAATATTTCAAATTTAGAGTAAATTTTAGTTTTGATCCCAAATATTTGGGACATAAGTGGTTCCAGTCCCAAAAGTTAGAATAAAAGCAAATATAGTCCCAAATATTTCAATTTCTAAGTACATTTAATCCAATTAATTGATTTTTACCAATTGCTACTACAATCAGGTCACATGCTGCCATGTTCCGGCAACTAACTTTTTAAAAAATTTATCAAAAAGTTGTTAACATGAGAGTAATAAATCTTTATCATAGAAATTTCTTTTGTCAATCGCATTTTTGTATTCAAGGATAAAGGCTAATTGCTCACGTGATTGACATACATGTAATTATTCATTTTTTATTACAAAAATATGGTTAACAGTATTTTTTTCATATTGTTTAAAATTTTTTTAAATATATAGTTGCTGGCACATGGCAGTACGTGACTGGATTCCAGTAGTAATTGGTAAAAGACAGCAATCATACTAAATGTGCTTAGAAATTGAAATAGCTAAAGTTATTAAAAAGATAAAAAAGTGACTAAAAAATATATTTGTAGTGCTACAAAGTAATATTTGGTATCCAAACACCCCCATTATCTTAAAAACTATCTAGAACAGCAATACTTCAATCAAGTAGAATCTTTGGGACTTCTTTTGAAATGAGCCAAATATAATTCAGGTTAGCAACATTGTCAATGTATGTTTATGTTACTATAGAATGGATGACCGCTTGTTACGCATCACATTCAGCATTATTCATTACTTGAAAGCATTGAAATATGATGGTATGACTGCTTTGGATGCAATTCAATATTTGCTTCAACTACTATCTTATTTGTTTTCTAAAACAGGAAATGGTTCTAATCGAATCTAGTCATTTTTGCCTCTAGTTGTTAATTGCAAAATCACTTCAATCTATTCCTTTGTAACTTATTATTGACCACATTATTTGTTCACTATAAAGGACAAAGCAAGGATTTTTCTTTCCAGGAAAAGGAAATAGTACATGGATTGTTTATTTCCAAAAATATTTTAGATTTGTTATTGATTTTGTATAAAAAGAGATATTTAAAATTATTTCTATTATTTTGAACATAATTCATGTAGAAAACCACAATATACCAGTTTCTCCTATTTTATCACCTATTTCTAACAAATTAAGTGAACTTTTTATTTTGTACTTCTTCCCTGCAAGACAATAATACAATGAGAGCAAGATTCCCACACATAAATGGTCCACCATGTTTGCTTCACTTGCTAACTAGCCTAAATTTCCTAGATTTTTGGAGTGCAACGGGCACACTATAGTTAACTAGCTCACTGTTCCAAGTCCTGAGGGCACACTTTTCATTTGGAATGATAGATTTTGAACAGAGTACTTCCATCTAAGATCAACAAACCACATTAGTACTCTATATTATTATATCGATACAATTAGTCAATAGTTGTAGCCAACAGGATACTATATGGGTTATCATACATAAATAATCCATAAAGTTAAGAATATCTAATGATACCCTTCTTGAAGTAGACTAGAAAGGCAAAAAGGCATGCAATCGTGCAAGGCATCTGTAAACACAATGTGTGCATGTGTAAGCATGTAGAATATGGAAATATTCAGTTGGTGCATTTGCATGTGTGTTCATGACATTGTGGGAGAGATAATCCTAGTTAATATGTTTAGTTAATTTAATAAGGTAAAGTAATTATCTCATTAATTATACCACGTAACAATTATTTGATTTCTGCTAAAGAAGAAAAATGAGTATTAACGATAATGTATGCGACAACTATTGAGAGCAATCATTGATTTGAGTTCGTGATCACGATGTTACATTTCTTCTAAGATTTTCGGCACTATGTAAGAGTTTGATAGCCATTATTGCAAAGCCCTACCTTCCTTTCCTTTCCCTTAACATAATATAGTTTTTGTCAATTTTTTTTGTAATGCAACAATTAGTTGATACTTTGACTAGGGTTAAATAACTAATAGAGATTATTGTCCCTTCTAATCACAGGTTTTGGCTTCACAATTGGTAATGTGTATCTAAATAATATATTATAGCTCTTACCTTCTATGATATTGGATGTATCTTGTATGGGTTTTCAAGCACTTTTGCATTACATCTTGATTTTCTATACTTTGAGGGATCAGTATCACTTGTGCAATTTGAAAACATAAAGCGTGTATTGCTACAAATTTTCGCATAGATTATAAACGGATACCACCAATTCTAATGCTTAGAATTAAAGTTGAGAACAGAATCCAAATAACAGCCAATGATGTATATAGTACATTTTAAAGTTCATTCGCCATCTATGTACTTGTCCATGTCCAGCAAATAGTTTATATAGCCTAGTTGGGATTATTCATAGGACAATTGCTACAGGGTTGTATCATAGATCAGTTAGTACAATTCAACAAGTTGTCGACCTATATATATAAGATAGCATTTTTCACCTCATAATCAAAGTACAATAAATCGAGCAAGAAAACCATTCTCTGTTGGATTTTTTAATGAAAATTTGTTTAATACTGTAATGTTGTGCAGACAAAAAAAAGTTTTAAGTGGGCTGAAAAAAGTGATTAGATGATTGAAATCATGAACATGATAGCATTGCAAATTTTTTTGTGCTTAGATCATGACTACTGATCCTTTGATGTTTTCAATTTAGTTTCAAAAGAAGATGTAATTGATCTTAACCCAACTACGAGAAAATTATTAAATTTCTTTTAAAAGATAGATTCATCGAGATTCATCCAAAGCTATTGGAACATATCGAGAAAAGGCCCCTATAAGTCTTGCAACTAGACTATATTGAGCAATCAGAGTGGTTAAATACGTCTACTAGTTTGCTCTTTGGTGTGAGTAGGTCCTAAAATTCAGTAGGGATAAAAATCTGGTTAAGTTGGATTAAAATGAGAAAAACCATCCAATTTAACTGTAGAACATTTAACGCAAAATGGTTTTGAGTGAATTGATTGGTTTATTGCCTAATTTCTATCAAGCCTACAATTTTTCAAAATTTGCCAGTTAAACTCATTCAATAACATCCCAAATTTAAACCTCATCAATTACAATGCACAATTGATAATAGTATTTATTGCTTTTGTTCCACTATCTCAAATTGTTTTACTGTTTCTTTTTGCATTGTCTTTTATTCTTTTATCACGCCTATCATATAGAATACAACCCATATAGTTTTTGAATATTTAAAACTAGAACTAGGAAATAGTACTTTTTGTAACTCTTTTACCTTTTATTCAATAAAAGTTAATTTTAAGGTTTTAATAACCAATATTTAAGAAGATTAGAGTGGTCAGGTTTTGTTAGAGTCAAGTTCTCTTTTCTAGGTTGTTCTCATTTCTAGGGTTCTAGGGGCTCTTTCATGGCGGCCTCTTGGCTGCCAATTCCGTCCTCTGATGGCCACCTTAGAACATCAACCAAGTCCTTTGCTGGTGTAGTCTCGAGAAGGGAATTGGGTTCTGCGGCTTCTGATATTGGTTCTTTGGGTTCCCATAGGGGTGAACTAGCTTTAGTTATTTCTCGTCAGGACCTATTAATATTGACCGAACCTTACAAGAATGTTCTTGTAGGGAGATTCGCGTTTAGAAGGCCTCCAATGGAGGTTATGAGGAAATTTTTTGTTTCTCTGGGATTGAAGAGTTCTTGCTTAGTTGGACTCTTAGACTCCAATCATGTGCTCATGCGGCCAACCTTAGAGGAGGACTATACGAGACTCTTTGTCTGTCATACGTGGTTTGTCCAAAATTTGCCTATGGTAATATCCAAATGGACGATAGATTTCAAAACTAATCAGGAATGCTCTACAGCTCCAGTTTGGGTGAATCTCCCTGGTTTGCCGCTACCATTCTTTGACAAAAAAACTCTTGCTGAAATTGGATTTTTGATTGGACAACCATTGCAGGTAGACTCAGCAACTTCGAATCTGAAACGGCCTTCGGTTGCTAGGCTATTAGTTGAGATTGATATGGCAAAAGCTCTTGTGAAGCATATATGGATCAGCGATGAGGATTATGGGCAATAGCAAAAGGCGGATTATGAAGATTGGCCACCCATTTGTGGGTTCTGTGAGAAGATTGGACATGCGGAAGGGGACTGTTTTAGGAAACATCCGCACCTTAAACCTGCTCGGCCTAAGCTTGTGGGTTCTAAACCCTCAACTCAAGTCTTTGTCCCAAAAAACCAGCCAGAGATGGGGAAAAATAATTTCTGAGGCTAATATGGAGGCAAGAATTGGTTATTGAATCGGTTGACACGGTTCTCATAGTTTCAGCTGAACGAAATCAGGGTCTTGAGGAAATCATGTTTCAGGAGTGCGGCGAAGGTTTCGAGCAGACTGGGGAGACGCAAGTGCGTGATGCAGATTTGGATTAGGTGAAGACTTCGGATGTTCGTCTTCAGGTCAGATCAGAGGGCATGTTTGGGTCGCATGTTCGGGGCCTACTGCTAGGGGATGTGATGCTCGAGAGGAAGGTGAACTGGTTCTAGTCTTGGAGCCAGTGATTACCTCGAATTCTTTAGTACTTTTGGAGAGTATGGATGGGGAGCTGGAGCTGCTATGCAATCAGCTGCTGAAGGGACGAAGTAACTCAGTTGGAGTCCCGTCTTCTTTGTCCTCCCCGTGTGCTCCACTGCTACGATGTCTACAGTCATTGCATGAGCGTAGAGAGGAGGGGTGCTCGGTCCAATGATTGAAGCAGTTTCAATTGTTGCTAGAGCATAGATTGACTAAGTCAGATTTTTTAGATGCTCGTTTGCTGTAAGGTGCTGTTATTGATGCAAAAGATGTTGAATTGTTGAATAACTTGGCCAGGAAATCAGGACGACCAGTGAATTACAACAAGAAACTTCAGGTGTTTCTTTCACAAGCTAAATCTTCTCTTGTTTTAAATGATCTGTCCGATTAATTTCCTAGTTTGGAATATACGGGGTGTCTCGTCGACATTCTCAGAGATATCTTCATAAATTATGTTTTGAAAATCGAATACGCTTGCTGGTTTTGCTTGAGACAATAATGGATGCAAGGCATTTACATTTGATTTGTCGCATGTTGAACTTTTCTAAGGCTGTCTCGGTAATGGAAGGAAAAATTTGGATTTTCTGGATGGAGGAGCTGTCGATTATTCATCAAGAGGTAGGAGATCAGTTGGTTAGCATGGAAATTAATTGGGTGGGGTTTGTCCTCCATTTTTCTACAATTTATGCTAAATGCACAAGAGTAGGGAGACCGGAGTTGTGGCAGGCAATAGAGCCGATTCATAGGCGAAGTTTGGGTCCATGGATAGTAGTGGGGTATTTTAACGTCATATCCAATGTGCAGGAGTGATCTGGGGGGCTCCCCCTAACTCTTGAAATATGAAGGAATTCAACGAAACGATTTTTAAGTGTGGTCTGGTTGATGTGGATTTTGATGGTCCGAAATTTACTTGGACAAATGGTATGGTTTGGCAGTGACTAGACAGAGCTTTAATAAACGTTGCTTGGTCAGAGTTATTTAGCACTACTAAGGTTTCCCATTTGATGCGTGGTCACTCTGATCATGCCATACTTTTAGTTAAGTGTGGCAATCCTAGTCATGGAGCTTCATCGTTTCAATTTCTAAATGTATGGAAGAAGCATCCGAATTTTTTGAAAATTGTTCAACAGGCATGGGAGATTCCAGTAAATGTTGGTGGTATAGCGGGATTTCATAGGAACCTAATGAATGCTAAACATGCTCTGCAGCTTGGAACAAGCAAGTTTTTGGCAATATTTTTCATGCTGTTAAGGAGGCTAAAGAAGTGCTATGGAGAGGGAGGAGGATTTTGACTTGAGACGAAATGAATTGGCTAAATTGAGTTTAGGAGAAGCATGGGCAGCTTATGCAAGGGCGTTGGTAGTGGAATGCGAATTTTGGAGGCAGAAGTCAGCTATTCGATGGATTCAAGCAGGTGATGCGAACACCAAAATTTTCCATTCAGTGGTTAAGTAGAGAAGGAGTATGAATTTCATTTCTCGCATTAAGGATACCTCGGGTCATTGGGTCGAGGAGGAGAAAGGCATAAAAGCTTCGGCCACTCTGTACTTTCAAAATCTGTACACATCGGAGAGGTAGGATAGGTTGTCCCCTTAGTTGGATTTCTCGATTCCGAGATTGAGTTAGGAAGACAATATTCGGCTACAAAGTCTACCTACATTGGGAGAGCTCAAGAACGTAGTTTTGCGATGTCTCCTGAGAGTGCATCGGGACTAGATGGTTTTGGTGCAGGTTTTTACCAGGAATGCTGGCAAATTATTGAAATGGATTTGTTTGATGCAACAACTAGAGGATTTTTTTAGTGCAGCTATTGTTCTTATTCCAAAAGCTCCAAGGGCATCACAATGGAAAGATTTTAGGCCCTATAGTCTCTGCAATTTTAGCTCGAAGGTTATCTCCAAAATTTTGTCTATGCATCTAAATTCTTTGCTTTCAAAATTAATTTCTCTGTGGCAGATGGGATTCATTCCAGGAAGGGGAATCACGGACAATGTCCTATTAGCGCAAGACCTGGCTTTGGATTTGGATCGATGTGACGAACCAAGGGTGTAGCGGACCGCTTGTCCAACTCTCGTCAGGACTCAAGCGGTAACTAAATAACAAACCCTTTTAAAACAAAAGTCACATTTACATAGACAATACCAAAGATCCTTGGCCAAATACAGCAGATTGTGATCAATACAATCTTGAAATACCCTACTAGTTCAACTTACAACAGTCGAGTTCCCAACTTACAAAATAAAACTAAAAATTGATACAACTATGCTAAAGCAAAAGATTCTGACCAAACCCGACCCTTCCTAGTCACTTGCCCAAGTGCTCGCCCCCTGTAAGGAAAACAAAACTAGAAGGTGAGCTTTTACCCCTCAAGGTTCCAAGAAAGTCATGCAAACAATGATGTCATACTCAAGCCACAAAATCATAACTCACCACAACATAGGGCAAGTACACTTCAATTTAGGATTCACATATTTAATGAAAAGGATACGAGGCTCTTATGACCTTGTTCAAGTAGCTTGATCAAGATTCAAGATTCCGTTGACGCTCTGTCAACATTTTCCAAAATACTATCAAATATTTCACCACTTCATGCCTTTCTCCATCCACCGTTCCACCCCTGCCGAGCCCGTACATCAAGTTTCAAGGGGTGTAATACTCGAGTATACCGGTTCAAGTTCAAGTTCAAATCCAAGTGACAAGACCTATGGTTCATTGATCTCATCGACCAAGCCTTTGCCGGCTCGACTTGACCAACTAGCCAATGGGGTTTGGGCCCCAAGCACGCAAGAAAGTCGATGCGATAACAACCTGAACGACCAACAAGTCAAGCACAAGTAAAGTAGTTCATTTAATACAAATATCAAGAATCTAGCCATGAAGGATCGAGTATGATAAAGTACATCCTCATCCCGATATTATCAAGTCAAGAGCAAGTATCTCAACCAAACAAGCATGTCATTCAAAAAAAGAAACATTGCACGTAGTCACTTCACATGCACTTAAAACACTCACCACAGAAACAAAGTTTAAGTGTTCGTCTCAGGAGCAACTTCGGCCTCACTTCCAAGTCCTAGAATCAAGTAATTAAAGTATAATAAGATGCACTACTCCAAACGATAGTATTTAAACGAAACTACGCCCAAGTTCCAACTAAGAAATCTCACCCCAAATCACATGATTTTTAAATCAATTCAAGGAGAAACATCTATGCATAAGTTAGGTCAAAGATTTAAGCAAACGGTAGTGCAAACATTTTCTCATTTCCATCCACCAAATGGAGTTTAAAATTACCCCAAATCGATTTTCTCCTAGGCTGCAAATTTATTACTTGAAACTCGAAACATGTACGAGTAAGGTTTTCACCTTTTAAAACCTTCCATTTTCCACTCCAATTCACTACTCATACTAGGGTTAATGTCTAATCATGGGTTTAGGGCATTACTGTGACAAGTTCACCACACAAAACCAAGAACAAAGCTATATGAGGTCACTCTCTCTTTTGGTCAGCTTTGAACAAAATTTCCAGCCATGAAAACAGTGAAAGAAAATGGTGTTCTTACCACTTAAAACTCATGATTTTAGTTCAATTCCAACACATACTTATAGCTTAAAGTATAATGGAGTGTTTTGAACAAAATTAAGCTTAAATTCATCATGAAAATTTCGAAATCAAGGCTACAATTTTGGCCCTAAATTTCTGCCAGCAAGCAAGATGAGCAACCCTAAGGGAAGACCCTTCTAGAACCTCCCAACTTTGTAATATCAGAGTTGGATCTTTTCTCCCAATGGAAATTGAACTTGATTGTTCTCATGAACTCAAGACGTCTGACACACGAAGGTAATCAGCAACCTTAAGTAAATAATGATGGATGAAGAGACACCACGATTAGGGAACAAACTAATCGATAAAGTCTGATTTGAATCCTAAACTATGAACTCAAAAATTCAAGAGTAAGTTCGATTAAGAACTTGAAGGAAAATTCCTCACGATTTCTGGTTGTAATATTCGTCCCTTATTCTGAAAGACAAGAAGCCTTATATAGGTGTATAAAAGACCTAAACTAAACTGCCAACAAAACCTAATCCGATTTGGAATTTCCCTTGCTAAACTCGGCCCAAGCCCAAGTGCAACTAGAAAAACCCTAATCAACTTAACACGAACAAATAACGTTGGTGCTTGACTAAAGCAAACTTATGACCAACTAGATAAGCTACTTTAAGGATTAAAACTAGAGGACAACATGTCCTTTGTGCGATTAACAAACTACTAAACTAGGCAGCTTTAAAACAACTACTAACTAAGCTAACAAGTATGAGATCATTCTTTCACTTCAAACGTACAAGTGAACAAGGTAACTTCATGGTCCACCAAATCTTCAAACTTAGCTTGCTCCTTGCTTGTATGGTGAATGATCAAGACTCGTAAAGCTTCCTTCACCCTCTTGGATCTTGATCTTGTCATCGGACCACCAATGTTGACTAAAGGATCCTTGACCCAAGGTTGAAGTTGTTGCGCACCCGTATCCGCATCATTCCCTCTCTCCTCGAAAGGATTCGTCCTCGAATCTTCAAAGTCTGTATCAAAGTCAAAAGGAGATAGGTCAGACACATTAAAAGATGCACTTATGCCATATTCACTTGGAAGTTCTAATTTGTAGGCATTGTCGTTTATCTTTTCCAGGACACGAAAAGGTCCATCTCCTCTTGGATGTAATTTGGTCCGTCGAGATGCTGGAAACCTTTCTTTCCTCATGTGCACCCAAACCCAATCACCAGGTTCGAATACAACATGCTTTCTACCCTTATTCGCATGTGTTGCATATTGCGCATTTTTCTTCTCAATTTGAGCTCGAACTCTCTCATGCAAGGTCCGAACAGCCTTTGCCTTTTTTGACACCATCTGCGCTTAAACACTCATCAACAGGAATAGGTGATAAATCCAGAGGAGTTAGCGGTTGAAACCCATAAACAATTTCAAAAGGAGAATGAGTAGTAGTAAAATGAGTGGTTCGGTTGTATGCAAACTCGGCAATAGGTAAACATTCTTCCCACTTCTTCAAATTCTTTTGAACAATGGCTCGAAATAAAGCACCAAGGATTCGATTGGTTACCTCAGTTTGACCATCCGTTTGAGGATAACTAGAAGTAGAAAATAACAACTTAGTTCCCAACTTTCCCCAAAGTGATTTCCAGAAATAGCTTAAGAATTTTACATCCCTATCACTTACAATAGTACGCGGTACCCCATGCAATCTAACCACGTCCTTGAAGAATAAATCAGCAACATGGCGTACATCATTTGTTTTCCTACAAGGGGTAAAGTGAGCCATTTTAGAAAATCTATCCACTACAACAAAGATACTATCCATACCTCTAGAAGACCTTGGTAAACCAAGCACAAAATCCATGGATAAGTCTGTCCAAGGGGCATGAGGTACGGGTAAAGGAGTGTACAATCCATGAGGGTTACTCCTTGACTTTGCCTGCTTACACTTTAAACACTTATCACAAATGTTAGCAACATCACGCCTCATTTTAGGCCAATAGAAGTGTTCATGCAAAATGTCAAGAGTTTTATCAACGCCAAAATGTCCCATCAACCCTCCGCCATGGGCTTCTCTAACAAGCAATTCCCTAAGTGAACAGTTGGGAATAGATAGGCGATTTTCTTTGAACAAGAACCCTTCATGCCTATAAAACTTTTGAAATGCAGCATGTTCACAAGCTTTAAACACATTAGAAAAATCGTCATCATGTGCATACAAGTCTTTAATGTGCTCAAAACCAAGTAACTTAGTGCTCATGGTAGTGATCAAAGTATACCTCCTAGACAATGCATCTGCAACGACATTATCTTTCCCCTTCTTATACTTAATGATATATGGAAAGGAATCAATAAATGCAATCCATTTAGCATGTCTTTTATGCAACTTACCTTGACCTTTAAGGAATTTAATTGATTCATGATCAGTATGTATCACAAATTCCTTAGGCATAAGATAATGCTGCCACACTTCAAGAGCACGCACAACAGCATACAATTCTTTATCATAAGTAGGGTAATTAAGAGCTCCCCCACTCAACTTCTCACTGAAATATGCCAAGGGTCTATTGTTTTGATGTAGGATAGCCCCTATGCCTATTCCACTAGCATCACATTCAACTTCAAAAGTCAAATCAAAATTAGGCAAAGCAAGAATAGGTGCTGAAGTTAACAAATTCTTAAGCTTATTAAATGACTCTTCTTGCTCTTTTTCCCATTGAAACCCCACATTCTTTTTAATTATCTCATTCAAAGGTGCTGCAATAGTACTAAAGTCTTTAACAAATCTCCTATAGAAACTTGCAAGACCATGAAAAGACCTTACCTGGGACACATTGGTTGGAGTCGGCCACTCTAAAATGGCCTTTACCTTGGCTGGATCAACACTTATGCCATTTGCACCAACAATATATCCAAGAAAGTTAACTTCATGAGTGCAAAAGATACATTTTTCCATGTTAGCAAATAGTCTATTTTCACGCAAGGCACTTAAAACAAGTTTCAAATGCTCAACATGCTCATCTAAAGACTTGCTAAAGATCAATATATCATCAAAATAAACAACAACAAACTTTCCAAGAAAATGCCTTAAAACATGGTTCATTAATCTCATGAAAGTACTTGGAGCGTTTGTTAAGCCAAAAGGCATCACAAGCCACTCATAAAGACCATACTTTGTTTTGAAGGCAGTTTTCCATTCATCTCTTTCCTTTATCCTTATTTGATGATAACCCGATCTTAAATCAATTTTAGTGAAAATGATTGCTCCATGCAAATCTTCTAACATATCATCTAACCTAGGAATAGGATGACGATACTTAACAGTAATGTTATTAATTGCACGACAATCTGTACACATTCTCCAAGTCCCTTCTTTCTTAGGCACTAAAATAACTGGAACTGCACAAGGACTAAGAGATTCACGAACCTGTTCTTTTTCAAGGAGGGAATCGACTTGCCTTTGGATTTCCTTTGTTTCCTCCGGATTTGCTCTATAGGCTGGTCGATTTGGTAGAATTGCTCCAGGAACAAAGTCGATTTGATGTTCAATGTCTCGAATTGGAGGTAATCCTTTCGGTAGTTCCTCTGGAAACACATCCTTGAATTCCTGCAAAAGAGAGTAGATTGCACTAGGAAGAGAATCGGTTATGCCAAGTGTGTAAAAAGAAGAATAATCAGCTTCCCTGTACATAAGTACTATGAGAAGACTTTGTGCATTCAAAACCCTATCTACCTCACGCACACTTGCATAGAAGCTCTTTTTTTTCATTTTCAAGCTCTCGGCCTCACTGAGTCTTTTTCCACTCGAATTTTCTTTTTCACTCAACTCGGCCTCTACTTTCTTTTTCCCCTCATTTTCTCTCACATTCGGCTTTTTCTTTGCCTCTCTTGGCTGCCTTTTCTCTCTCTCTTTTCTTAGATGCAATTGTTCTTCATACACTTGTGTAGGTGTCAAGGGTGAAAGAGTGATTTTGAGGTTGTCCATAATGAACTTATACTTATTAGTGAGTCCAATATGATCAGCCTGTCTATCATACTCCCAAGGACGCCCCAACAAGACATGACTAGCATGCATAGGAATTACATCACATAAAACTTGGTCCTTGTATCGACCAATAGAAAAAGTAATTAAAGCTTGTTTGGTCACCTTGACTTCCCCCCCATCATTTAACCAAGATAATCTATAGGGTTTAGGGTGGTAAGTCCATGGAATGTGGTTTTGCTCAACAAAATCAGCGGCTACACAATTAGTACAAGAGCCACTATCAATGATCATAAGACATACCTCATCTCCAATTTTGCATCTCGTATGAAAGATGTTGGTTCGTTGGAGATCATCTTCTTGAGCTTGTGCATTGAGCACTCTCATGGTTACCATAGTTCGAGCTACGGGGTCCTCCTCTATCTCAACCATGTCATCATCCTTCCCTTCCTCTTCAAGCGGTGGCATGTCCGCATATTCCTCCTCTCCTTCGCTTTGCCACACTCCCTCTTCATTCATGTACATGATGCTTCGGTTAGGGCATTGAGCCATGAGGTGGCCAATTCCCTTGCATTTGAAGCATGCCTTTGGCTGGTTGGTAGATGTATTTGCCCCTGGAAGAGTCGGCCGCAGGGTTGGTTTAGAAGAAGTTGCACTCGGATGGGATGGTTGTTCCATCCGCTTGTTTTCCCTCTCTCTATTACCTTGCCTTGGCCAAGCATTGGATGCTGGCAATTGATTTCTTCTCCAAGGAGTGGAAGAGGATGTAGTGGTTCGGCCACTAGGTGTCTTTATAGGTAAGGCTTGCTTTTCCACCTTCTCTGCATAAGACACCATTTGTTGAAGCTCAAAGTGGTCTTGAAGCTCAACCTTCTTTCCTAATTTCAGGATTTAATCCATTAAGGAACCTCGCCATGGTTGCTTCCGGATCCTCTTGTACATTGGCCCTTATCATCGCTACCTCCATTTGTTTGTGGTACTCATCAACAGAATTAGACCCTTGAGTGAGTCGTTGGAGCCGATTGTACAAGTCCGTGGTATAATGGAAGGGTACAAATCGTTTCCTCATCACTTGCTTCATGTCAGTCCAAGTGTCAATCGGTTGTTCCCTATTTCTCCTCCTTGTGGCACATACTTGCTCCCACCAAATAGATGCATAATCTTGAAATTCAATAGCTGCAAGTTTCACCTTTTTCTCTTCAGAGTAATTGTGGACTTCAAACACTTGCTCAACTCGCCTAACCCAATCCAAGTAAGTTTCAGGATCATTCTTCCCATGAAAGGTAGGCATCTTAGTCTTGATGGAACCAAGATTGTCATCGGTTCTCCTAGGTCGGTCTCGACCTTCCCTCGCTCCCCTTTGGCTTTTCCTTGATCGAAATGAGGCGTTAGAATGATACCCTCATCATCCGCATCATGATCAGCATTTTGAACACTCGAATGTGTATCTCCGGTAACCTCGCATCTCAATGGCAGCCAACCTGTCGGATATTTGTGTCATCACAAATTCATGTCTCTCTGCTTGTTTTCGAAGAGCTTGGAGCACCAGTTTGAGTGACACTTCGGTCTCAGTCGGCTCGGATATGTTCCCCTCTTGAGACATATTGTCAAACCTGCAAAACAAGTGTATCCTAGTCTACCTTGCAAAGTACTCGTGTATCACTCAAGGAAAAAAAAACACACTCACTCTCAATTTTCCTTCTCGAAGTTCTTAAAACAACTCAAACTCTCAAAAATTTCAGAATTAATTACCCTATAAGCAAGTAACAAGACACAAAGCAGAATTTTTTTTGCAAATCCTAGAAAAAACTCTACCCGAAGCTGGAACTTTTTTGAGCTGCTGTTTTGCTGAGTTTTTGGTCAGTATTTTGGAAGGTAAGTGGTGTTTTTGGGGTGCTCAAATAATGCAAGAACCAGTTCTCAAATTTCAGTCAAATTGGTTCGCAAAAACTAGCTCAACCGATTTTAGTATCTCAAGAATTCAAAGGCGGTTTGGCTAAGGTGTTTGTGGTAGTTTAGGTTTGGTTTTGGAAACTGATTTGGGTGTGTTTGGGGCTGGTTAGGTCGTTTGGGGTCGTTGGAATTCAATCAAGATTGGAAACTCAAGATTTGGAAACCAATCAAGATTTGGAAACGCAAGTTTTGGGAAACCAATCAAGATTTGGAAACTAATCAAGCTTTGGAAACCAATCAAGATTTGGGAAACCAATCAAGATTAGAAAACCAATCAAGATTTGGAAACTAATCAAGATTTAGAAACCAATCAAGAACTGAAACTCAAGATTTGAGAAACCAATCAAGATTTGGAAACCTGATTTCCTTTGTGTGAGAGCCGATTCCTTCTCTTCTTCCTTTTTTTTCGCTTTTTTTTTCGCTTGCTTTTTTTTGGTTTTTTTTTTTTTTTTTGCTTTGGCTCTTCAAAGAACACAAATTCAGGTCACATCAACAAGTTCAAGAAACGGATGAAAGATTATGCAAATTCCAAGAAAACCCTAGTTCTTGATTTATTGTTCAAGAACTTTCAAAACAAGACTTGGTGGTCCAAGAACTTCAAGAATTTTGTTCAAGAAGCTCAAGAACTTCCCCAAATTATGTTGTGGTGTCCAAGGTTTGCAAGAACAACAACCAAGACTCAATAAAAAGGCAAAACAGAATTTCACCAATACTCAAAAGAAATTCCAGCAACTTGGACACTAAAACAATATAAGGTACGTGACTTTTTTTTATTTTTAAATCCTAACAACCAAAACACAAGGATATAGACCCACGAACGAAATTTGGACAGAAAACACAAAAAGACAACACCCAAACAGATTTTTTTTGTGTTCGGATGAATAGTACCGGGATGAACAGTGTGGTGAATAGTGACGGTGAACAGTATTTTTTTTTTTTTTACAAAAGACACAAACTAACAAGATATGAGCAACTTCAATTGAAAGAGAATTAACCTGATGCTCCTGATACCAACTGATGAGCAACCCTAAGGGAAGACCCTCCTAGAATCTCCCAACTTTGTAATATCAGAGTTGGATCTTTTCTCCCAATGGAAATTGAACTTGATTGTTCTCATGAACTCAAGACCTCTGACACACGAAGGTAATCAGCAACCTTAAGTAAATAATGATGGATAAAGAGACACCACGATTAGGGAACAAACTAATCGATAAAGTCTGATTTGAATCCTAAACTATGAACTCAAGAATTCAAGAGTAAGTTCGATTAAGAACTTGAAGGAAAATTCCTCACGATTTCTGGTTGTAATATTCGTCCCTTATTCTGAAAGACAAGAAGCCTTATATAGGTGTATAAAAGACCTAAACTAAACTGCCAACAAAACCTAATCCGATTTGGAATTTCCCTTGCTAAACTCGGCCCAAGCCCAAGTGCAACTAGAAAAACCCTAATCAACTTAACACGAACAATAACGTTGGTGCTTGACTAAAGCAAGCTTATGACCAACTAGATAAGCTACTTTAAGGATTAAAACTAGAGGACAACATGTCCTTTGTGCGATTAACAAACTACTAAACTAGGCAGCTTTAAAACAACTATTAACTAAGCTAACAAGTATGAGATCATTCTTTCACTTCAAACGTACAAGTGAACAAGGTAACTTCATGGTCCACCAAATCTTCAAACTTAGCTTGCTCCTTGCTTGTATGGTGAATGATCAAGACTCGTAAAGCTTCCTTCACCCTCTTGGATCTTGATCTTGTCATCGGACCACCAATGTTGACTAAAGGATCCTTGACCCAAGGTTGAAGTTGTTGCGCACCCGTATCCGCATCATTAATTTCTCCAATTGATTTTCAAACATTCGTCCAACTAATTTCCCAAATTTTCAACCAAACACACCTAGCAAATCCGTAACGTTTCATCACCAACATAACTATAGGTACATAAAGCCACAATCTCAACAAGAAAACACCATAATCATATCTACATACAAACCTTAAAATTTCAAATATAAAGTTCAAGAATCATCAACTTGAGAAACTACCAAGATTCACCACCAAATCATGTCTTTATTCCAACAATCCAACTTGTTTTCAACATAAAGTGAAGAAAGAAGGATTACCTCTTTTGCTTTCCAACCAAGATGAAACTCAACCCAATCCACCAAATCTTCTTCCTTTCCAATCTTAAGCCAAGGTTGATGGAAAACCCCAAGTTATCTCCTTCATTTTCCCTCAAAATCCAAGCAAGATTGAACCTAGTTTGGATGAAGTTTCTTCCCTTTTTCTTCTCCAAAAATTTCGGCCCGCTCTCTCTCTCCTTCTCTTGTGGTTTGTTTGTTATGTTTGAAGGCAAGAAATGGAAGAAAATGGTAAGAAAGCTTGGTCAAAGTAGTCTTAAAGAAACAATACTTGGTTCCTACAGTGACACATGTCACAATCTAGTTACGTTAGCCCTCAAATATCCCAATTCTTTCTTATTGCACTAAACTCCCTCTTTTTTTTCCCAAAGGTTCCTTTCACACCCCACTAAAAAGGAAGAATCTCATTTTACCCCACACACTAACTTCCACATATAAACTTTAATAAAAGCATTAAGACAAAATCATTATCATGGCAGTGAGGATCAAAGTGATAATTTCTAACATGGCAGTGAAGGTTCTACAACCATTTACAATTTATATCTTTGATAACCATTAACTATATTTATGATATATTTGTCATGCCAACATCTAAACCAATAATACTCAGACTCAATCATTTTTTCAATGATTTGGTTTCAAATCTTTGTCAATGATCCTCACATTATTAGCACTACATTCCAACCAATTTAGCTAATAGGTCAAGTCATCGAATGATTTTTTTTCTCTTTTTGCTAGTTAAGAGGTGAAGTGAATGTGAGGATACAATCACTCAGTGCGTCTACTCAAAAGAGTAATTTTTTCCACATTAACTAAGAAGCATTTTATTTCCATAGATCATCATATGCTAAGAGCCAGGTTAGACTAGTACTTACTTCTTCTATCTGCTAAAGGTCATTGTCAGAATTTACCTCTACATAAGGTATATCAAGATATGTAAATCTGTGACGCCCCCACTTCTCCCTAAGGCGAACCAAAGGGTATCTGCGGGACGCCTGCCCAACTCTCGCTAGGACTCACTACAATTCACAATTCAAAACTCGAAATACTTCAAATAACTTCAATATATAATTAAAGTACTCCAAAATATTGCACGCTTACAAGTACTTAGCTTTCAACCTTAATACAATCCAAAAGAATATGTACTACCACCATCCGTTATAATACAACTTAAGGTCTTCAAAAGAGAACATTCGAGTACTATTCACGAGCACTCTTGGTCTCGAACCCTGTTAAGGAAAACAAAAACGTGGAATGAGCTACACAGCCCAGTGAGGTTCCAAACACTCTAGCAGTTCTAATAAATAAGGTAATTTAAGCATATTACCTATATGGTTCAGATTGCATATTGGGCACATTAACATGGAATAGTTATCATGGTGCAAGTAATTGAGCATAATACAAGCATGGTTCAAGATTGTATCTTGGCACATTAGCATTGTCGCGCCCCATTTTTGAAAATAAAAATAAATAGTTTTAAGAAAAATAGATTTTGGTTGATTTTGATTTGAAAATGTGAATTTTGATTTTTTTTGGAAAAATAAAGAAAATGAAATGGGTCTAAATGGGACTTTGAAAATGCGACGATTTTGACCCAAAATAAAGTTTAAAAAGGGTTTAAATAAATAAAAACAGGAGTCGCCACTTGGTATTGAGTTAAGGTGTACCAAGTCACCTAAAATGAACTTTTTAAATAAAATTATGGAAAACCCTTTTTAAACGACTCCTAAATCTACGGAAATCAAAGAAAAAGATTCGGGAGTCACATTTGAAGAGAGGGAAGGTCAGGATAAAATCTAAGGCACCCTCTCAACCTAGGCAAGGCTAGTTGCGTGATTTAGTCAAGGATTTTCTTATTTTTAACCTAAAAATTTATTCACATTTGGACGTACTATATGAATGCAAACCCTAGACCTAAGAGGGTATCGGGGGGTCAAAATATCTCTTCAAAGTTATTTGATGCAATTCGCATTAGTTGCGACGCCCAAAAGTAAACTTTTTGAAGAAGTCACGAATTGTACAAAAATATGAGACTCTAACAAAATAAAAGAAAGAATAATAATAAAAATATTCATAATTATACAAATATACATGTCCTAAAGGAATGCATCATATTGGGTACGGGGTTTTAATGTTCGTGACTCAATTTTCCCTTTAATAGAGGGGATACGAGCGTGCTAAAGCTAGAAAACCAAACTTGTCCATATCCCATATTTAAGGGGTATTTCCTACCTAATCAAACAAATGATCTAACCTAATTTCTATTCCCCTAAATAAAATGCAAGTCTAATGTCATGTTTTCATACAAAGGGGTAAGGAATATACTTATAAGGGAAAATATGGAATGAGAGATATACATATAAGGGATATGAGATAAGGGATGTACATATATAAGGAAAGTGTCATACAAAAATGGTAAAAACCCTAAAAGTAAAAAAAAACCATGCATGATATGAAGTGATTTCATCATGCAATTATGATCTAATGCTCAAAGGGCTCCTAAGGGTCTAGCATTGGACTAGGCCCATATTTCTACTTTCTCACTAGCGTTGGACTAATGAGAAATCGGAAAAAGAGGTTACAACTAGCGTTGGACTAGTATGGTGACATCGTGCATTCATTTATAACCAAATTAAATCATGTAAAACTATTTAAAAAGCAAATAAACATATAAATTCACATAAGCACATAGCAAATAAGCATGATATCTAGATGCAAAATCCTAGAAAAGCGTAAACACGTAACCCATAGGCATGCTAGGCGTACAAAACAAGTAAAGCGAATAAAACCCTAACTATTACATTCGGGGAGGCCTACTACAATCTAAAGGGGAAAGAATAAATAAAATGATATAGCAACCTAACTATTACAATTGTGGCATTCAATTGCCTTCCCAAATAATTACAAATTAAATTAAAATAAATATACAAAATTAAAACAAATAAAGCGAATAAATGAAACGAAATGAAAATATTCAAAAGGCATGCAATTGAACACATAAAGTCACATAAGTGCACATAGGGTCAAATAAAGCGAAAATAAGGGATAGAGTGTACCTCCTTTGAGTTGGGGCCCTAGTGACACGAATTTACTTATTACCCTCCAAAATAATAAAAAGGGTCAAGGCATCACTTTAATTAACAAATAATCACAAAAATGGAGATAAACACAAAATTAAATCAATCAAGGTATTCAATAAAAGTAAACAAACTATATTTGACAAATTAACACAAATAAGGACCCAATTGAAAGAATTAAAGAAATTAAGGGGTTGAATCATCATTATTGTAAACATTAAGGGTTTAAATTAAATAAAATAAAATTAATGGCTTAATATGAAACCTACCAAAATCAAATGCTAATACAATTCACAAAAAATAAATAAAAACCCATTTGCTATGATTAAGCCACAAAAACACCAAAATTCCAAAAGAATCAAATTAAAACTATAATCTAGAAAAGATTACTTAAACCTTCAAATTCATCCTAAAATTTATTTAAAAATCTATCCAATAATCATGTTAAGACAAATTAAAAAAGAAAAAAAAAAGAAGAAAAAAAAAGAAATGGCATGTCAAGGGACAAAATTGATTAAGTCATTTCATGAGTTTAGGCCAAAGTAGCATTAGACAAAAACCAAGGGCTAGAATGCAATTCTTGGAAGATTTCCATGCAAAGATACGTAGAAGAAGCCTAAGCTCTGCAAACAAAACTTTCGGCAAGCTAATGAAGCCTTTTGCAACAAAACTAGCTGCAACTTTCATTTTCACTTGCAGATTCAGCCTCAAAACACAACTTTGAGCAAAACCTTTTCAATCAAATATCAAAAGCTTTAATCTAAAACAATAAACCCATAATCTAAACAAGCAAAAAAACATAGAAGGAAACCATGCAAACTCTTTAAGAACTTTCGTGCAGGCTTACAAGGGAAACTGCTGCAACATTTCAATTGCAGTTTGAGAGTTTTGTCGTCCAAAAAATGTGTAAAGTAAATCCTTGACATCCAATATCCTTTTAACATAAGATCTAATATCCATCTCAACAAGATGAGATGAGAATTGAACTAATATCCAGCAAATGAGAGAAAGAATCACCGAAAACAAAGGAAAAACTAAATGCAACTTTCTGCACTTCCCTTTTGCTAGTTTCTTTTGCAAATTTGCAGCTCAACCATGCTCTAATATTTTCATACAAACATTTGAACCCAGGCCTATATTTCATCCACCAAAGCCCACCCAAACCTCAACTCCATCATCAAGGCGTCATATTAACACACAAATGAAAAGCTTTTAACGTGAAAAAAAATTAGATTGTAAGCCCAGATTCATTCAACAAGATTTTCCCACAGGTTTCTGGAGGTTTGCCATGGAAGCTTTATTAACATACATTGCACCATGAAGAACAGGGCAACTCGAATCAAAAATCAATCAAAACTCCTAACCAGATCATCCAAAACATCCACACAGATCCATATTCTCAATTTGAAGATAACAGACTCTTAAACAAACTAATGACCATGAAGAAAGGAAATAACAGCAACGAAAATAACAAACATGCGTAGCTAAAAAGACTTGAATCTAGTCAAATATCACGTCTCGTCCTCTCATTTGCAACAAAACACAGCTTGAACTTATCAAACCATAGCCATGATCATTCAACAATAAAAAACTGAAGCCTGATCGAACTTTTGCTGCAACTTTCTGAGTTTCGTTTTCAATCATATGAGACCGGCCAGGACTGAAGCAAAACCCCACGGGTTCATCAGATAAAAAACTATAGAGACCCCCAAACCCTTTCCTTACAAATTTCATCCCAAGGACCCTTACCAAAACCAGAAAATCATCCACCAAACAAAAGGTAAAACAATGGTACCAACAAAAGTTCACCCACAGCAAAGACTCATGTCTGGTAAGCTTTAAAAGGTTCAGAAATATAGCTTAAACGATTGTACTTACAGAGACAAATAACCTTGGGAAATCGATAGAAGCTGTGCAAATCTATGGAGGGAAGTCAGAAAGCCCTCTTTTCTTTGTTGCAGCAATTTCCAGTAGCGACACGTTCGTCACTTTGAGCCTCGATTCAATCTGCCTGGAGCCGTTTCCTCCCAACGGTTTGTAAACAAAGTTCCTTCAAAAAGCAAGGTCAAGGTGGAAATCTGCCCTTGAAGTAAGTCAGCTCGTCAGCCCGGCTGGATTTTGGCAGAAGAGATTTCTGCGCTTTCTCCTTTCCGTTTCTCGTTGTTTTCTGCTGTTATTCTTGTCTCTTGCAGTCCCTCTCTCTCTAGTAAACTCTCAGATCCTCTCTTCTTCTTTGATCGACCGAAACCCTTTCCCTCGCAGCCTTTCCCCTCCAGCCGCCGCTCCAAAAATGTCCTCTCTACCTTTCAGCCGCCACCCAGATTCTCTCCTCTTTCCTCTCTTCTTTTTTTCTTTCTTTCCCTTACCCTTTCTCCACTCAGCCGCCACTCACTTAACTGAAAACCTATCTTACTTCTTCTTCTCCTTCAGGCTGCGTCTCCCATCCTTTTATAGCTACAAGAAAATCCTCAACCTAGGATCCAATGGTGCGGATTGGAGGCAAAGTTGGGGATGATATACAAGCCATTAGATGGCCATTGTCCTATGATTCTCTTAAAGCCAGGTGGCCTGATATTGGAATATCCAACGGAGCTAAAAAATTGAGGAAACAAATGAGCGAAAACTGAAAAAAGAAAACGCGGTTGCTCCGTGGCTTGGCTACTGCTGGGTGCAACGTAAAGGAGAAGCAGCGCGCGTGTGGCTCTTTTTTTTTTTTTTTTAACAAAACTGATTTAATTCCTTGTTTCTTCCTTTCTTTTCTTTTCCCATGAATGAATGAATTAAAATTAATTAAAGATGATTTTCTAAACAAAATGAAAATAAAACCAAAAACGGAAAATTTAAACAAAGTCAACTAAAATGAAATAAAAATGCTTAAAAATGGTCTAAAACTCATGAGATTAATAAATACAAATAGATAAATAATTATCAATAAAAATAAATTAAAATTTGGTGTTCTACAAGCATAATACAGTTAAACAGTATGCAAAACATAAACACACTTTGAAGGATACGGTGTTCCAGTGGAAACCATTTCAGTCAACTTCACCTAATAACTCCAGTGAATCCCCTCAGTTATCTGGCCATCACCTTTATCCCTCCAGTGGTAATATTCCAAGTATACCGAAACGGTTGTCCCAGGGTCCACACCTACCCGACCGAGTCCAGTCCTGGCTCGAGTAGGTTAGTAACCCAAGGGCAGGGCCCAGTTCAGATTAAAACTTACAACATGCACAAGTAATCAAGCAAATTGATAAACGGTAAACGGTAAATGGTAAACGGTAATAATTTGTCATTTTAGTAGGTCGAGTGAGATAAAGTACACACTCGTCTTAAAATGACGGCAATTTCATAAGAGCAATTATATGTAACATTTACACTTAAACACATAAGCAATATGCGGTAATTTCATATGAACATATAATTCACCATAATCAAGTAATCAAATAGTCATGTAGTCAAGTAGGCAGATAATCAAGCAATCAAGTAGTCAAGTAAATCGGTAAACGGTAATGGTTAACGGTTAACGGTTAACGGTAAACGGTAATGATAGTCGGTAAACGGTAGTAATTCATGGTTAATCGGTAGACATTTATCATATTAATAGGCTGAATGTGATAAAGTACACATTCGCCTTAAAATAGTGGAAAAAGTTCATAGGAGCAATTAACGGTAGCACTTAACAGTTAATACATAATGACCATGGAGTAAACATGTCGTAAAGTTTTGCAACTTACGTACTCCTATATGGAACACTCACCAAGGAATTCAAGTAAATAAGTGCTCAAACAGGTGTTTAGGCGTTCGCTTCGAGATCCTCTTGAAGGTCCCTTTGAGCGCCTGAGCAAATAACCATCAACTATTACACAATATCACTTAGAATCCCTAAATATCAAGAAAGATTGCACACTAGTACAATCTAAGAAAATTTCACAAATACGAGCCTTAATTACTCGTAAATCGAAACTCAAAGGTGGGGTTTTAAAATACAAGAGAAATCGGACTTTCATCTTTGAAATCACGTGTAAACATGGGTCCAAGCAATATCAAAGGAAAAATGAAGAGTTCTAAAAACTCAAATCCCATCAAGTTCAAAAAATTCCAGATTTAAGGTGCAATTTTTGAAAAATCATAACTCACTCTTCCGTAGGTCCAAAATTGGAAAAATTGGTACCGTTAGAAACTTCTTCCAAAGTACCAAAAGTTCCTAGAATACACTTTTCCATGATTCCAAATGAAAGATATCCAAAACTCAGCTCAAAGTTGCTGCCTCAAGCTCACTAAGACAGTTTTAGGTTGGTTTTCGGCTAACTTTGAAAATTCGGCAAAAATCACAGAATTCGATCTAGCCTCTGAATTTGGTACTCAAATAGAGTTACAAGCAATGTTTAAAACACAACAAACCGAACAAGAATTGGAGTTTTGAGCACTAAGATATAGCAGTTCAAAGTTGGTACAAAAACGAAACTCACTGTCCAAATTTCCAGATTTAAAGTTGGAACTTTGTGACTCTAGTTGGGCATTGAAACGGACTCGGATTGGCACCAAATTTGGAAGTATTATACTACCATATGAGAGCTATTCCTCTTTTAAATTTCATAGGAAAATGCATTCGGGAAACTAGTTAACAACGCGTCTAAACTTTCTAAAATTTCCAAGGCAATCTGCCTTTCGACTTTGTTTTCCCCTTTTCTTAAACATTTGGCCAAGAAAATTTCTCAAACATCATTCATTTATGAAGACAAGGTCTAAGAAACATCCAAGGTGCAATTGGTAGGTGAAAAACACCAAGACTTTCGAAATATTAAGTCCCAAATCAAAGTGGTCACAAGTCAGTCCAAAATGAGGGTTTTCAAACTCTGAGTCAGTTCTGAATGTTTGCCACAACTCACTCAATTCAACTCAGAATTGAGCATGGTCAGTGGCGTTGAAAACTAGATTCATAAAGCTACAATTTATTAGAAGAAATAGTTTTCAAAATAGGTCCACAACTAGCTCATATTTGAGCATCAAGTTGCTGCTCAAAACAGGGCATTCAGTGCAGACGAGAAACAGAACAGTCAACTTTACAAGGTTGGTACAGATCACTCGGGTCGAATCAGAACATGCATTTTATACCGTCGGAAATTTGGGAATGTCTAGTTTCCATTTCGGCAAACGGCACTTGATTTTGACGTCGGAGCAAAAAGATATAGCCGAAACAAAAATTCTGCCAGGGCAGTGACGTGAAAATTTTCCAGATTTGCTGTCTTACGAAAATTCAATATTTGGCCAACCAAATCATAGAATTTTTGGATGAAACTTTCTACACATCTCATACAATATATAAACATCATAACTAAGCCATTAGATTCACAAAAATTTGCCCTAAAGGCCACGGACAACACAAGGGAAGAATCGGAAAATTTCTACCTTTCACCTCCTTTGAGCTATCTTTCATATCCTCACTTATTTCTACTAATTTAAGCACTAAACCAACATTAACAACGTTAAAACTCATCAAATCAGTCCATCAATCCATAGTGGGAGTTCATAGAGCCCGCACAAGATCTACAACAATATAAAGCCACCCACATGAATCTAAAACCGTATAAGTGTAATTTAACGTATATAATCGAAGATTCAAGGGGTTGATCGTTGGTTACCTCTTTGGATTGCTAAAACAGAAATTTTTGGTCCTTTGAAATCCAAGAAAAATCATGAGAATGATCCCCTCTCCTAGCTCAAGTGAATCTTCAAGTTATTTGCAAGATGGGCTGAAAGTTTGGAGTGATTTGGTGAAGAAATGAAGAAGGAATTTGAAGAGCTTTGGATGGCTTTTCTTTCTTCTCTTGGCCGGCTGTTCTTGTGGCTTGAAGAGAGAAATTGTGTTGCAATGAAGCTTCCTTAAGAAGCTAAATTGAGTGGCTAGGAAAGTTCCAAAAGTCAACTCTCTCTCGCGCACGTTTCGTGCTCGATTCCTCTCGAGTTTGATTCACTTGTGCATTAAACCTCTAATGCACTTATATTCACACTAATATTATTCACGCTTAATAGTCTAGAATAAATTTCTAAATCCTCCAATTATTCGGGCGCGCGAAAACGCGAACTTCCAACTTGTGCGCGATAATGCGAGATCTCTAAGAAATTCTTATAACGACAGTATAACTAACTATCAATTGAGTATTTAAACTTAAAAATAACGATTTTAGAGCGAATGTACAAGTCTCCAATTTTTTCAAACTTATTGTATTCTCGAATCGATTATTACTTCCAAACACGCATTCACTATTCACTTTTAACGAACTTCCAAAAATTAAATTTTGAATCGAGTCACTTTAAAAATAAAACTAAAGTATAAATCCACGTAGTTAGGTTTAAAAAGGTTGGAATAAAATATTTGGAGAAAACGGGTGAGTAAATAATTAATTAAAACAGTAAAATAAAATAAAATAGAAAAAATTGCGGGTCCTCACAACCTCCCCTCCTTAAAAGAATTTCGTTCTCGAAATTCATACCTTCCGTAATCTCAGATAACCCTGAACCTTGTTGCGCGATCATTTCATGTATTCTTGCATATGCCGCTGGTCGGTTTCCTCCTCTATTGATTCGTCGAGGAATAGTTTTATTTTCTTGTGAAGCAGTAGTTTCTCGTGGCCTCGTTGGACAGTCGTGAACTTTATGGTTGGTGCTTCGACATCCCATACACTTTCGTCCTTTCAGCCAGCAGTTTTCCTCGGTATGATTTGTCCTTCCACAATATCCACAGGTCAGATGAGGCGATGTGATTTGACTTGCTTGCGAGGTTTTCTTTGGTTGTATTTGTCCTATTGGAGCTCTTCGCGACGTAGTTCCTTCTGGTTCCTTTATCATGAGCGGTGAAGGAAGTGATAGTCTTATTTCATCCATTCCTTTTCTAACTTTGGTGGTGGTTCAATTTCCTTTAGTTTACTATCGGATGCATCTCTTTTCCTAGCTTGAAAGGCTCTCAGTTGAGATTTTGTGCTTTCCACCCTTTGCGCCTTCTCGAGAGCATCACTAAAAGTTTTAATCTGTTCTGCGGCAAGGGCATCTTGTATTTCTAAATTTAATTCTTGGATAAACCGTTTTATTCTTTTCCGTTCCGTAGCCACCAATTCTGGAGCATATGTAGATAATTTTGTGAATCGGGTTTCATACTCAGCTACACTCAAAGTTCCTTGACGAAGTTTTATAAAATCATCTTCTCTCTTTTCTTGGACAAGTGGAGGAAGAAATTTCTCATTAAACTCCCGTACAAAATTTATCCAAGTCCTTAGAGTTTGATCCCTTTCCCACTTATTTCTTATGACATTCCACCAAGTTCGGGCTGCTCCCTCAAGTTGAAATACAGCAAAAGTCACTTGTCTTTCTCTGTGTAGTCCAAGGCATCGAATATATTTCTTATATTTTCTAACCAATTTTCAACCACTTCTGGGTCAGGTCCTCCAGAAAACTTGGGTGGGAAAAATTTCTGAAACCGCTCTAAAGCTCGATCTTCCCCTATCTCATGGTTTCCATGTTGGTTTTCTTGTTCAACTCCCTGGCCCTGTTGAGCTACCAAAAGCTCTAGTACATCCGTCATGCGAGTTAAAACTAATCCAATTTGGTCATCTCCTTCTCTTCCAACCCTTGACTCGGCATTTTGATCAATATCGGACCCATTATCTACTCTTTGATGTCGGGGTTGCCTCTCGATTGACGGTCCCTTTATTGTCTCCTAGTTTCCATGTTCACACTAATTATATACGCCTACACAACATAGAACCTCCACGCTATAACATGACTTGAACTACACACACAATTACCGAGTAACAACATTTAAAGAAAAAAAAATGAAATCAACTTGCGCAAATAACAATTATCAACACCATAAATGAGTAAATACAAACTATGAGCTCATTAAATCATCAACACAAGATGCTATAGTCAAGTAAAGTTCATACCAACGTAAAGTCTAAAACAAAGTGAACAAGTAATTATATCAAAAGTACATTCACTGCTCCAAGGGCAAAGACTATTAAGTTCTACTCCATTGTTCCCCACCTGACACAAAGCATCACAACCTACGATAATAAGCATGCCCTTACAATTGCCAGATCCACTAGATCCGCCCAAAATTCACAGTTTCCATAATTCGCACTAACAATTAAATATTGATTTTCCCGTAGAGAGTCCTAACCTCCAATACTATAGGGCAGTGATCACGCTTTACTGTACATTCATGAAGTTTAGGGTTTGCACCAGAATAGTTGACTCCATTAGTCAATTTAAAATCTAGTTAGATGATTCAATTTGTTAGTTCAAAACTCGAATAAGGAAGATAATATTTCATATAGAAGACTAACCTTACCAAAATTTTTTTGAACTTAATTATCCAAATAAGTCAATCATAACATGCGAGATAAAAATCGAGGGTTTAATGTATATTTGGATATGTATGTGAGGAATACGATTCAAAAATTTCAAATTAGGGTTAAAGATACCAACCTTTTTTTTCATGATCCGAAATTAAATTTCTTAGTAAGAAATTTTAAAATAATGTGTTTTGCCACCATCATCAATACATATTGCAATTTCCTCAGATACGTTTAAGAAGATTACTCATGCAACTCAATGCGTGAATATTAGAACACATGTGTAATAAATAACATATACATGGAGATATTTCAAAAATTCTCTCAAAATTTGAGTTAAAAGCTACGTTTGAGTAAACGTATACTTTAGAAAATGCTTTCAAGAAAGATAAGTAGACATGCAGGTTCATATATGTGTAAATTTCGATCCAACACCTGCACCACCCTTCACCTCTAATCCAAGAGCTAATTCTAGTGGTACATAAAACTCTGTCATTTTTACTCTCCAATTCACAGCAAATATTCATTCTTATTCCCCCAAATGGAGATCTCAAGTCCTTAGGGTTGCCCTCAACTCTCAAGTACTCGGGTACAAGAATCCGAAATAAGATAATTCACAACTCAGGCCGTACGCTCCCAAGTGTAAATCATCCAAGTTAAGATTCCTACCCAACATACGTATCTAATTTTCCCCAAGTATCAGGATGAAGGGTTTTACCCATCACGTTCATGATTCACAGCTTACACTCTAGAAAAGCACTTAAACCTTTACTCATTCACATAATAAGGACCATAACACCCTTGGCCCAAACTCACCCCGCGTAGAGACCACGCGAAGGCGTTGATTTTTTTCCCTACGAATAGTCACTTAATTTTCAAACCAATCCCACAGTCCGGCATCCTATAACTTTTAAGCTTTAGGATACACTACAAAGATCTGAAGCCTAAGCTCTGATACGGCAACATGTGACGCCCCCTGCCCACTTCTCCTAAGGCGAATCAAAGGGTATCCGCGGGGACGCCTTGCCCAACTCTCGCCAGGTTACTCACATGACAATCACAATTCAAAAACTCGAAATACCTTCAAATAACTTCAATATATAATTAAGTACTCAAAATATTGCACGCTTACAAGTACTTTAGCTTTCAAGCTTAATACAATCCAAAAGAATATGTACTACCACCATCCGTTATAATACAATTTAAGGTCTTCAAAAGAGAACATTCGAGTACTATTCACGAGCACTCATGGTCTCGAACCCTGTTAAGGAAAACAAAAAATGTGGAATGAGCTACACAGCGCAGTGAAGGTTCCAAGACACTCGAGCAGTTCTAATAAATACGGTATTTAAACTATTTAATTATATGGTTCAGGTTGCATATTGGGCACATTAACATGGAATAGTTATCATGGTACAAGTAATTGAGCATAATACAAGCATGGTTCAAGATTGCATCTTGGCACATTAGCATGATACAGTTAACAGTATGCAAAAATAAACACACTTTGAAGGATACGGTGTTCCAGTGGAACCATTTCAGTCAACTTCACCTTATAACTCCAGTGATCCCCTCGGTTGTCTGGCCATCACCTTATCCCTCCAGTGGTAATACTCGAGTATACCGAAACGGTGTCCAGGTTCCAACCTACCCGACCGAGCCCAGTCCTGGCTCGAGTAGGTTAGTAACCAAGGGCAGGGCCCAGTTCAGCTTAGAGCTTACAACATGCACAAGTAATCAAGCAAATTGATAAACGGTAACGGTAAGGTAAGAAAATTTGTCATTTTAGTAGGTCGAGTGAGATAAAGTACACACTCGCCTTAAAATGACGGCAATTTCATAAGAGCAATTATATGCAACATTTACACTTAAACACATAAGCAATATGCGTTAATTTCATATGAACAATATAATTCACCATAATCGAGTAATCAAATAGGTCATGTAGTCCAAGTAGGCAGTATAATCAGCAATCAGTAAGTTCAAGTAAATCGGTAAACGGTAAGGTTTAACGGTTAACGGTAAACGGTAATGGGTAGTCGGTAAACGGTAGTAATTCATGGTTAATCGGTAAGACATTTATCATAGTAATAGGGGCCCGAATGTGATAAGTACACATTCGCCTTAAAATAGTGGAAAAAGTTCATAGAGCAATTAACGGTAGCACTTAACAGTAAATACCATAATGACCATGGAGTAAAACAGTCGTAAGTTATGCAACTTACGTACTCCTATAGTGAACACTCACCAGGAATTCCAGTAGTAAAGTGCTCAAACAGGTTGTTAGGCGTTCGCTTCGAGTTCCTCTTGAAGGTCCCTTTTGAACGCCTGAGCAAATAACCATCAAACTATTACACAATATCCTTAGAACCCCAAATATCAAGAAAGATTGCACACTAGTACAATCTAAGAAAATTTCACAAATACGAGCCTTAATTACTCGAAATTCGAAACTCAAAGGTGGGGTTTTAAAATACAAGAGAAATCGGATTTTCATCTTTGAAATCACTTGTAAAATGGTCAAGCAATATCAAAGGAAAATGAAGAGTTTCTAAAAACTCAAATCCCATCAAGTTTAAAAATTCCAGATTTAAGGTGCAATTTTTGAAAAATCGTAACTCACTCTCCGTAGGTCCAAAATTGGAAAAATTGGTACCGTTAGAAACTCCTTCCAAAGTACCAAACATTCCTAGAATACACTTTTCCATGATTCCAATGGAAGATATCCAAACTCAGCTCAAAGTTGCTGCCTCAGCTCACTAAGACAGTTTTAGGTTGGTTTTCGGCTAAATTTGAAAATTCGGTAAAAAATCACAGAATTCGATCTAAGCCTCTGAAATTCGGTACTCAAATAGAGTTGTAAGCAATGGTTTAAAACACAACAACCGAACAAGAATCGGAGTTTTGATCACCAAGATATAGCAGTTCAAAGTGGTGGCAAAACGAAGCTCACTGTCCAAATTTCAGATTTAAAGCTGGAACTTTGTAACTCTAGTTGGGCATTGAAACGGACTCGATTGGCACCAAATTTGGAAGTATTATACTACCATATAGAGAGATATTGTTCTTTCAAACTTCATAGGAAAATTCATTCGGGAAGTTAGTTTAACAACGCGTCTAAACTTTCTAAAAATTCCAAGGCAATCTGCCTTTGGACTTTGTTTTCCCCTTTTCTTAAACATTTGGCCAAGGAAATTTCTCAAACATCAAATCATTTATGAAGACAAGGTCTAAGAAACATCCAAGGTGCAATTGGTAGGTGAAAAACACCAAGAATTTTCGAAATATTAAATCCCAAATCAAAAGTGGTCACAAGTCAGTCCAAAATGATTTCAAACTCTGAGTCAGTTCTGAATTTCGGCCACAACTCACTCAATTAAACTCAGAATTGAGCATGGTCAGTGGCGTTGAAAACTAGATTCATAAAGCTACGATTTCTTAGAAGAAATTGTTTTCAAAATAGGTCCACAACTAGCTCATATTTGAGCATCAAGTCGCTGCGCAAAACAGGGCATTCAGTGCAGATGAGAAACAGAACAGTCAACTTTACAAGGTTGGTACGGATCACTCGTGTGGAAATCAGAACATGCATTTTATACCGTTGGAAAGCTGGGAATATCTAGTTCCAGTTCCGCAAACAGCACTCAATTTTGACGTGGGATTAGAAAAGATATAGTCGAAACAAAAAATTCTGCCAGGGCAGTGACGTGCAAATTTTCCAGATTTTGCTGTCTTACGAAAATTCAACATTTGGCCAACCAAATCATGGAATTTTTTGATGAAACTTTCTACACATCTCATACAACATATAAACATCATAACTAAGCCATTAGATTTCACAAAAATTGCCCTAAAGGCCACGGACAACACAATGGAAGCATCGAAAATTTCAACCTTTCACCTCCTTTGAGCTATCTTTCATATCCTCACTTATTTCTACTAATTTAAGCAACTAAACCAACATTAACAAGATTAAAACTCATCAAATCAGTCGATCAATTCCATAGTGGGAGTTCATAGAGCCCACACACAGATCTACAACAATATAAAGCCACCCACATGAATCTACAACCGTATAAGTGCAATTTAACGTATATAATCGAAGATTCAAGGGGTTGATCGTTTGGTTACCTCTTTGGATTGCTAAAACAGAAATTTTTTGTCCTTTGAACTCCAAGAAAAACCGTGAGAATGAAGCCCTCTCCTAGCTCAAGTGAATATTCAGTTATTTGCAAGATGGGTTGAAAGTTTGGATTGATTTTGGTGAAGAAATGAAGAAGGAATTTGAAGAGCTTTGGATGGCTTTTCTTTCTTCTCTTGGGCGGCTGTTCTTGAGGCTTGGAGAGAGAAATTGTGTTGCAATGAAGCTTCCTTAAGAAGCTAAAATGAAGTGGCTAGGAAAGTTCCAAAAGTCAACTCTCTCTCGCGCGCGTTTCGTGCTCGATTCCTCTCGAGTTTGAATTCACTTGTGCATTAAATCTCTCATGCACTTATATTCACACTAATATTATTCACGCTTAATAGTCTAGAATAAATTTCTAAATCCTCCAATTATTCGGCGCAGCGCGAAAACGCGAACTGTCCAACTTGTGCTCGATAATGCGAGATCTCTAAGAAATTCTATATACGATAGTATAAACTAACTATCACTTGAGTATTTAAAATTAAAAATAACCATTTAGAGCTAATGTATAATCTCCAATTTTTTCAAACTTATTGTATTCTCGAATCGATTATTAATTCCAAACGCGCATTCACTATTCACTTTTAACGAAACTTCCAAAAATTAAATTTTGAATCGAGTCACTTTAAAAAATAAAACTAAGGTATAAATCCACGTAGTTAGGTTTAAAAAGGTTGGAATAAAATATTTGGGAGAAAACGGTGTGAGTAAATAATTAATTAAAACAATAATAAAATAAAATAGAAAAATTGCGGGTCCTCACAAATCAAAGTAGAGAAGAAAGACCATTATCAAAATTGGGACAAACAAAATCACTAACTGGATGTGGATGAAGCAGTGGCATCACCAATGGCAACAAAACCAGAGAAAATGTTGAAACCACTGTAATAGCTGGCGCATGCGCAGTGAGGTTATCTCATACCATTCAATTATCAAGGAGATCTAAGTTGAAATTCATGCCAAGGGCTACTCAAGTTCTTTAATCGATTCTATAATGTTTAGTTGTTCCTGTTCATTTAGAAAAGTCTATTGAATTTCGATGGAGTTGATGTAGGGTAAAATGAGTGGGAATGATCTAAATAAGGATGGATATTCGAAGGAAGTTGGTAGATAGAGTTGATATTGTAGATTAGAGGTGTTGATAGACTTGATGTAGGCATTACGGATTTTATGCTTAATGAGTTTTTTAACAGATGGCCTAGTCATGTAACACATCACTTGGCCAACCAAAAAAGTAAGGACAAAATTTAGGGATAGATTCATTGTATCAAAGTATTTTTTTTTTTATATAAATCCTTGAAAGAAAGAAATAGCACCTTCTTCTACAACCACTTGCTTTTGAATTTGTTTTTGTCACACTTGGCAATAGGTGTGCTTGCTTATTTAATTTGATTTTGATCTTTAGGAAGGAAGAAGGATTAAGAATATATATCTCTCATTTATTTCCCAACTATCTTGATTGATTTTATTGAACTATTAGGTTGAATAATACATGTCTTACACTTGGGCCTTCGATGTCTATTATTTTTATTATTTGATCCTTGATTTTTCAAGCTATGATGAAATAGTATCACAATCTTTCTGCCATGCTCTTATCTTGTATATATTAATTAATGCTTTGGCTAATGGATTTCCATAGACCCTTTAAGAGAGTTTGAGATGTTAATATTTTTAAAATATATATAATTAGTTCAGAAAAACATCACAATTCAGGAGTACAATAAATGTAAGTGTATACTTTTTTATATATTAACTTAAATGTGATACCGGTTACAAAAGTTCATTAAGGAATTACTTTGGTACATTTTTAGTTCTATCATAATCTTGTTTACAGTAGGTTTGTGTAGTTATTATTCCATATTTAAGAAGGGAAGAAAAGTTAGGGATTAAGGCTTTTAGTTAATTATCATCCTTGCTTGTTTTCTAATGAACCATAGTTACCACTAAAATGTATGGTCACTTTAATAAAGCATAAGATTTTTAATTTAAAATTTTTGTATTTGTCAAAATTACCCTTGTTATAAAGGCTATGAACCATACAATATCACAATTAATTCATATAACATCCCCTCTAACTTTTTTTATAATTCTTTTTGATGAGTGGCACCTTTTTCCACACATGCTAAAACACATAGGAGATTATGCCTCAAACACACTAAACTTTAATAGGGTGAGGGAACTCTGTTAGCTAATTTAACTTTTTTTCTATATTTCTCGAGTTCCCTTTTCAACTAATAAGTGTTTATTATATATGTTTATTAGTGGCATTATATGTTTATTTTTTATATAAATTAGGGTTTTTAAGGTGTAACTTGCTCACTAAGTCTCTAATTGTTGCAAGTTTTGTCTGAGCAGATTAATGTGCAAATTTGGTTATATTTATAGGATTTGTGTCACGATTTAAATGTTGGATCAAGACGAATTTATTTAAGTGCCACTAGTGCATTCAACAATGAATTGGAAAGGAAATAGGTGATCCAATGCAAGTATTATTGGTGCAATGCATGAATAAAAACATGAACACCTTGCTTGTCATTTTAGTGTTGAATTGGAGTAGAAAAGAAACAAGGAAACGTGCATGAAAAGAAAATGCAGGCTTTGAATACGCGACCTCAAGTCGCATATTCTCAGGTCGCATATTCTTCCTTGTTTTCTGCAACTAATTATGCAACTTGCCCCGCATTCACACCTCTTTCCAGCTCAATTCTAGCATAGAAGTTCGGCTGCACATGCTCCAGAATCTTTAGCGAAGTGCAAAGGAAGCTTTATGTCCTATTATTGGCACTTTTTGACTCTCTTAACATTAAATATGTAGGAATCATTGAAAGACAGAGAGAAAGGAGAGTTATTATTAGTTATTAGCAAGAGAGGTTAGTGATAGCTTTTGTTTTATTTCTCTCTAACTAGAAACTTGTAAGAAAACACTTAGAGAATTCATTGTACAGCGCCATTCCTGTGGAAGGAATGGAAGATTTTGGGAGTTTGCTCATCATCTTAGCTAAGCTTTCTTTATCTATCTTTTAAATTGTCATTTAATATGTGTTCATGCAACCGAAGTTATGTTCTTCTTATCTTATATCATATGAGTAGCTAAATTTCTAAATCTAGGGAGCGCATGAAAACTTATGGTTACTTGACATGAGTTGATGTGATTTATACTTGTTACCTCTTGTATTAACTTGTCCTTTTATGCATACTTATCACTTGTTGTTACTTGATCACCAATAGCAAGTTCTTAGTTATTGTTACTCAATCAAAATTGATCATAATAATGGAACAACATAAATGGAGTTTAAGAAGTAGACTCATGAGAATAGAGGTGCACTTAAGTGGATTATCTTTGTATTTCATGAAGAGCAAAAGGGCAAACCTAATTATTCACCATAGAAATAGGGAAAACTAGTCTAAGCCACCGCATCATGAGAGTGTGCTTTGGTAAATATGAAAATGAATTCCTAGTTAAACAAGAGTAGTAACAAGAAGTAAATCTATTCACTTGTATAATTTGTGCCATAAGTGGATTCTACACCCTAACCTCTAGTATTTAGTGAATTTTTTCTATTGTTCTCTTGCAAGTTATCTAGTTAAGTTAGTTAGTTAGTAATTAATTGTGATTTCTTTTGTGTCAATTGATAATAAGTCTAAATAATAGAATAAGTAAGAATCTAGTACTTGCAATATTTGCTCCCTATGGGATATACCTGATAAATGCTCTAAACTACTATTTAATCTGTATAATATATGCTCTAAACTATTATTTAACCTGTATACTTGTAATCAAAGCAGGTGCACTTTGGATTTAAACATGCACTTATATTAAAAATCCATCAAGCTTTTGGCTTCGTTGTCGAGGAGCAGCAATATTAGTGCCTATCAAGTGTCATTAATTCAGACACTTTTATTAGTTTAGTTGATTTTGTGTTATTAGTTAGGTTAGAATTTTGTTTTTTATAGATATAAATACTACCTTATATCTTTTGTTCTTGATTGTAGTCCATGCACCGGGTTTACATGTAGTTACACCTTTAGACTCAAAATTGAAAGGACACTACGAAAACAAAGAAGGAGTACACCACAACAGAAGAAAGAATTACAACAACATATAGAGTGATATCTATTGAATTACTTTTTGAAAAAGAATTGGCAGACAACGAAGCAAATAGACGAGATCTTAGAGATTTTGCTCTACCGAGGACCCAAGATTCACAAACAAAACATAGCCAAAACCAACGATCAATGCCAACAATTTTGAGATTAAATTATCTCTCATACAAATGGTTTAACAATTTCAATTTGAAAGGTAATGGCGCAGAAGACCCAAACGTACACTTGGCTACTTTCTTGGAAATATGTGATACTATCACAATGATCGAGTAAGTGAAGACACAATTAGACTTAGGTTGTTTCCTTTTTTCATTGCACAATAAAACCAAGGTATGGTTGCAATCTCATCCTTCCAATACCTCACTACTCAGGATGTCTTATCTAGAACCTTTTTGAATAAATATTTCCCACTGGGTAAGACTGCCAACCTTAGGATAGACATTACTAGTTTTAGTAAATATTACGGCGAGTCGTTACATGAAACTTGGGAAAGATTTCGAAACTTGCTCCAAAAGAGTCCCCGCCATGAACTACTCAATTGACTTATAGTCCAAACTCTTTAAACCTATCAAACTAAAAATTACCATTGATGCAACAGCAGGTGGAGCACTACTAATGGGCCAATGAAAGAGGTAATGCTAGACAGCATGCAGGTATGTTAGAAATGGACACTCTTAACTTGCTTAGTGCTCAAATGAACAATGTAGTTAAATTGCTTAGCAAACAAGTTGGAGTTGGTCGAGTTCTTTATCTAATGTAAATGTTTTATGTTGTATCATATGTGGAGAAGAACATGATACTAATGAATGTGTTGATTTTGAACATGTTCAAATCATGAACAATTACAGTCAGATGTCTCAAAATAACCCTTACTCAAACACTTACAATTGGGGGTGGCGTAATCATTCAAATTTTGGATAGAAGGACCAATATAATGTACAAAGGTCAACTAATTCATTAGAATTCTAACCAAGGAAACTACCTTTGAACACTAAATCGAGGTGAAAAATTGCGGTGGAAGAGCTAGCTAAGGGCACCTCGGAGGGATTTGAGAGGTTAGAGGGGAGAATGGATCAACTCACAAGCATGTATACAAATACAGAGGTCTAATTAGGGGGGTGAATTAGGTTATTTAAAAATTAGTTAAGTTATGAGACACCTTTTTGTTCAATATGAAATTTACCCTCTTTTCTAGGTGGCCACTCAATGAGGACAATTAGTAAGAAAGCAAGATTGCTTGAGAGTAGAAGAGATAAGCAATTAACGTTCACAAGATAGTAAGTAATAAGGAAAGAATAGCAAACCAATTTGATTTACCAAACTCCTCTTGAGGTTGAATATCACTTTATAGAACAAAACTTCTTCAAGTTGATGAAATACAACCAATCTTTGTATACAAAGGAAGGATCACTTCCTACTTGCCCCAAGTTGCACTTGGTCAAGTTAGGAAGTTTTACTATCACTCAAATAACCCTAACAAATCTATACTATTGAACTATTTTTCTCACACAAGAAAAACTTACACGAATTTTACACAACTAAGAGTACAAATTTTCTTTGTAGAGTATTTTCTCAGTAAAACTACTCTTGATCTTTCGTATTCTCGATGTGCAAGAGTCCTCTCAAAGTGATTAACCATGCACTATTTATATGAGACCAAAAAGTGCCCTATTAATACTTCCAATGGATAGAAGGCAGCTGAAGAGTCAACTAGCTGTTGGGAGTATCGGACGCCCGGTATTTCCGATACTTGCGTCCGACAGTAGGCAGTGAATTTGAAGAATTTTCTTCAGTTCTTTCGAACGTCCGGTACCTCTAATGCTTTGCGTCCGAAATATTGCATTGTTTATTAGACATCCAGTGCGCTAATGTTGTGCGTCCAAAAGCAGAGAGTGAGCTAAATGGAATGTCTTAATTCTTTCGGACGTTCGGTGATGGAGTTCTTCATACGTCCGAAGTGTGTAATGATTCCAAATGTCTGGTGTGGTCTTCTCAAGCGTCCGACGGCTTTCAACTTCTTTTATCTCTTTCAAATGCTCTTGATTTTTGAATCAAATTTGCTTCATAACTGAAAGTATTTCTTGAAGAGATATTAGTATCGTCCAATTATTTTATAGACATCAAAAGTTAGGGACCAAAATTAACATTCTCCCCCTTTTTGATGATGACAAAACAATGGATGGAAGAAAGAAAAAGATTGAGCATAAACTCCCCCTCACTCATTGCATCCAAAATTTTTAAGTGGCAAACTTATAATATCAGGATAACTCCCCCTCAAAATAATTTCCCCTTACACAATAACTATTTACACAACCTCCATTTCTCCCTCTTTTTGTCATCATAAGATAAATTTAACAACCAACATCAATCAATATCAACCAATATTCATTTCATAGCAGTCATATCACCAAAAATCAGCAGCCAATATCAACCAAAAACAGAGGAAGAATACCAACAAAAATTCCAAACAAAGAAATATCAACCAAAATATAGTAGCCATTCAACTATAATCCATCAAAAGAAATATTAATACAGAATTCATAGCAACATATCGGAGAGATCCATTTTTACAGAACACTAGAAACATCAAAAAGAGAAAATACAAAAGATGCATCCTAATATGAAGTGCAAATGCCCTAAAAGTGCCTAAATGGTGATCTTGGATGATCCAAGCTTTCTTCTTGCAAGACGAAACTGAACAGGATCCAATTCATGTTCAGTTTCTTCATCATCTTCATCACTAGTTTCAGTGGCTAGAGTCTTGCCTTTATCAGAAGTCGAGAGATCATGAGGAGTAGGCTGAGAGCTTGAGATTGTGGACTTTAGCAGTCAGAGGAGTGGATTCAGTTTGTGGTTCTTTCTTTGTGGAACAGGAGTAGACTCAGTGCGTGGCTCCTTTTGATGCACATGTTCATTCTCTTGTGGGATAAGAAGCACAAATAGATTTCTTTTGTCCAAAAAGGTGGCTTGTTGCTCAGAAGTCATGGTCATCATTAGACCATCTTCAAGGAGAAGGACATGTTGTTTGAGATTCTCAAGTAAGGAAATGACTTCATGATTGGATGAGGTAGGCTGAGTGGATGATTTTCGAGGATGGATGGAAAAGGGCGAAACATACTGAGACTAATCTTTAGAAGGTCTAGGAATAACAGAAGTTTCATGACGACTTTTGGTTCTAAACTCTAAAACAGCTTCCTTATAGTACCAATGACCATCAAAGAACCTGATACTTTTTCTTTCAAAATAGGCTTTGGAAAAAATGGAGGATGCATTCTCTTTTGGAGACACTCCAGTGAAAGATATTTTGAAATGAGCAAAAATTAGAGTTAAAAACTTTTCATAGGACAGTTTCCTACGACTATCAGTGCTGAATTTGAGCAAAAGCTTGCACATTACAAAGCCAAAATCAATTCTGACTTTCTCAACAAAGTAATAAAACAAGTAAAACTTCATTTTGTTTGCATCAATCCTATAAGTATCAATAGGAACTAGCATGTTTGAAATTATTGTAAAGATGATCAGATTTTGGGGACTGAGATCCTCCAATTTTGCCTCAACAGGTGTGTTAAAATGTTTTTGAAAGTAGGTCATCAGTTTTTCAATATGAAAATGGTGATAAGCAGTCGGAAACTCTTCATAAAAAAAAATTTACAATTTTACTCTTACAATCATCTTCAATTTTTGTTTTTAACACAAGATTAACAACTTTAAGGGTGAGTACAATGTCTACTAAATTGACATGGGAGACAAATTCAGTGTGGGAAGTACCATTTCTGAGATTAGCAAAAAACTAATAAAGCATGTCAGGGTAGTATGTATTGGGTATGGACAGAATATAGGACCATTTTTGGAATTCAAAAAGTTTAAGGACTGGTTCTAGATCAAACTTACGAAATTCAGAGGGAGCAATGATTCTTTGAGTGATGAACCCCTTCTGTGAAATCCATTCAAACCTCTCTTTGGCATCATCATTGATGAATTTGGGTAATGTGGTTGCCTGTTCCTCAGTTCGATCAGTACGTTTCTCACTGGCAGTACGTTGTTTTTTTCCACCGCGTTTCTCAGTCCCACAGGATACTTTTCTGGTGGAAGGCTCCACAGGTTCTTCATCCCTGAGTCTAGTGGTGTGTCCAGTACTAGCAGGGCCACCTCTCAATCGTACCATGATGAAATATAGGATGATTTTGTTGCAAAATGTGATGAAAGTGTGAATGAGATAAACTAAATTTGTAGTTTAGACTAGAATGAATACTTGAATCTATCCAAGATGGGTGAGTTTTTTTTAAGTTAGGGTTTCTGAAAAAATTTGGGATCAGCCGAGTTGTTGCAATTAGAGAGGAGTTTAAATGCTGATCAGTTCGCAAAGGGGTAGTGACAGTATTTGTGAAGTCAATTTCTTAGAATTTATTCTGAGAAGAGGCGAATTTTGAATTTTGAAAATAAGAGAAGGGGAAAGGGTGCGTCCGAAGCAACGGTTCTAAATAAAGGAGAAGGTTTCTTTATAACACACCTCTTTTGAGTGTCGGACGTCCGAACGAAAAGAATCGTCTGACACTTCTGATACAAGATTTTTTTGGAAAAAGGTTTAGAAACATTGTCAGATGTCCTTTCATCTGGTATCGGACGTTGATAAATTTTGACCAGAGAATTTTTAGAGATTCTTTTCCAAAACGCCCAATTTTGTTCTCAAAAATACAAATTGAACTAGTGGTAAGGTTTTTGTAAGAATATCAGCAATTTAATCTTTTGAACAAACATATTGTATACAAATTTCACCATTTTGGACATGATCACAAATGAAATGATGCTTTATATCTATATGTTTTGTTTTAGAATGTTGAATGGGATTTTTTGTCAATTTATGGTACTTGTATTATCACAATACATAGGCACACAGTCATACACTAATTCAAAATCATTCAAGATACTTTTCATCCATAACAATTGAGTACAACATGCACTGGCAGCAACATATTTCGCTTCGACCGTAGACAAGGAGATAGCATTTTGTTTCTTACTAAACCATGACACCAAGCAATTTTCAAGAAAGTGACATGTACCACTAGTATTTTTTTATCTATTCTACATCCACCAAAATTAGCATTCGAAAAATCACATAAACCAAATTCATGATATTGTGAATACCAAAGACCATAGTTCAAGATTTCCTTCAAATATCTAAAGATTTTTTTCACAACAATTAAGTGAGATTTCTTTGGACAAAATTGAAAACGAGCACACAAGCAAACAGCAAATATAATATTAGGTCTACTTGCAGTTAAATAAAGTAAACTACCAATCATACCTCTATAATTCTTTTCATCAATTTTTATACCTTCTTCATCATTGTCAAACTTGGTAGATATGCACATAGGTGTTTCAACTTGTTTTGAATCTTCCATTCCATTCCTTTGTATACTTAGTTTGATTAATGAATGTACTTTCTCGATTTTGAACCACTTGGAGTCCAAGGAAGAAATTCAATTCTCCCATCATACTCATCTCAAATTCATTTTGCATAATAGTGGAAAAATCTTTGCATAAAACACTCATTAGTAACACCAAAGATAATATCATCCACATATATTTGTATAATTAGAAGATCATTGGAACTTTTTTTAGTGAAAAGAGTGGTATCCACAATATCTCTTTTTAAAACCATTTTCAACTAAAAAATCACTTAAACATTCATACCATACTTTTGGACTTTGTTTTAATCCATACAAAACTTTTGAAAGTTTAAACGCATGATTTGGATATGTCTCATTTTTAAAACCGGGATATTGGTCAACATAAATATCTTGATCAATAAAATCATTTAAGAAAACACTTTTAACATCCATTTGAAACAATTTAAAATCCTTGAAACATGCAAATGCTAAAAACATTCTAATTGATTCTAGTATAGTTACGGGAGCAAATGTTTCATCAAAAATCTATTTTTTCTTCTTGAGTATACCCCTTAACTATAAGTTTAGTCTTATTTCTTACAACTTCACCCTTGTCGTTCATTATATTTTTAAAAATTCATTTTGTGCCAATAATAAGATGATTTTGAGGCCTTTCAACTAGTGTCCAAATCTTGTTTCTTTCAAATCGATTTAGTTCCTTTTCCATGATTAAAATCCAATTTTCATCTCTCAAAACATCAATAACATTTTTAGGCTCAAAATGCGAGACTAAGGCAAAATTATCCATCAATTGTTTAGATGAGGAACTAGTCCTTACCTTTTCGGATGGATCACCAATGATGAGCTCCTTGGGATGGTTTTAAACAAACTTTCAAACTTTTGGAAGATTCCTAGATGTACCAACATTCTTGTCATTTTTTTCTAATGCTTGATTCTCTTGAAAATCATCTTCCTTTGAATTTTCTTCTAACGGAACATTGTCTTGATCATGAATCATGAGTTTTTTTAATCTTTCTTGAACACCTACATCATCATCCTCACAACAACTCTTAAAAATATCATCATTAGATTCATCAAATGTAACATGTATGATTTTTTCTATAACAAGAATCCTTCTATTATAGACCCTATATCCTCTTTTGTTTTCACAATAACTCAAGAAAATACTTTCATCGGATTTCTTATCAAATTTTTCAAGATGTTTCTTGATATTTAAAATAAAACATTTGTAATAAAAAATTTTGAAATATCCAACAATTGACTTTTTATCAAAAATTAACTCATAAGAAATTTTGTTCAAAATTGGTGTCAAGAAAACTCTATTCATTGCATAACAAGCCGTATTTACGGTTTCGCTTCAAAAATATTTTGACAAATTGTATTCACTTAATATGATTGTTGTGGCTTCTTGAAGAGTTTTATTTTTTCTTTCAATAACACTATTTGTTGAGGAGTTCTTGCAATTGAAAATTCATGTGTAATTTCATTGTGATAACAAAATTTCAGAAAATCATAAAATTTAAATTCCAAACCATTGTCACTTCTAATCTTAATAGTTTTTAACTCAATCAGATTTTGAACTTTTGCAATTAGGAAAATAAAATTTTTGAAAGTATCATCTTTGTGAGTAAGAAATATCATCCAAGTGCATCTGGAATAATCATCAACAATGACTAAACAATATCTCTTACCACGCAAACTAGCAATTTATGTAGGACCAAACAAATCAAGATATACAAACTCCAAAGGTCTTGAAGTAGAAACACATTTTTTGGATTTAAAAGAAATTTTGACTTGTTTTTCAAATTGACAAGCATCATAAATTTTATTTTTTTCAAACTTAATTTTTGGCAAACCTCTAACACGATCCTTTTTGAAAATTTTTTTTAACAAATCCATGTTAAAATAACAAAAGTTTCTGTGCCACAACCAAAGATCTTCATTTGAAACTTTAAAATATTTAAAATTAGAGGAATCAACATTTTCAAGAATAACTATATAGATGTCATTAATTCTTTTATCTTTGAAAATGATATTAAATTTTGATTCAAGAACAAGACACTCATGCTTTTCGAATAAAACAAACAAATTTTTATCACATAATTGACTAACACTTAACAAATTATAAATCAAATTATCAACTAAAAGAATATTATGAACAAAAGTCTGACCATTCTTACCAACATCTCCTACTCCAATTATTTTGGCTTTGTTGTCATCTCCAAATATCACTTTTTCACTTGATTTTGGCTTGAGTTTGATGAATTATGATTGATCATCAGTCATGTGTCTTGAACATCCACTATCTATGAATTATTTTGATTCTTTAATGATATTCACTAAATTCACTTATACAAAAGTTCACAAGATAACATTTGGTACCCTTTAATTTTTGGGTTCTCGAGAGTTAGTATCATGTCTAACTATCCACATGTATTTCATACCTTTTCTCATATTTTGCTTCACATAACAATTACTTTTCATGTGACCTATTTGACAACAAAAACTACACATAGTCAAAGAATTACTTGTAGGGTTAGATTTAACAAATATTATTTGTCTTCTCTTATAAATAGTAAATTCATATGCACTAGAATTTAATTTCTTCTCATGAATGTCACGATGAGATTTTGATTCATTCCTTGAAAACAGTTTTGTTTCTTGTATTGGAGCAACTCATTTAGATTATCCATTCTTGTTCACAAAGCTTTGTTTTTCTATCAAATTCAAAGTATAGATTAGTCTCACCCTTTTTAAAGTAGTCATTTTTAGTTTTCAACTTTTTGTTTTGTTGAAAAGGATTTGCATTGTCTTGAAGTAGAAAACTAATTTTCTGTTTTAAATCCTTGTTTCTAGTATAAGATTCTTTCAAACTATCATGCAGTCTTTCAGTGAAAGATTCAATATCATCATCAGATTCATTATCACTATTAAATTGAGAGTTGCAAGTAGTTATCTCATCATCACCAATGGCCATGAAAGCCATTTGATCAGATTTCTCTTCCTCTTCAACGTCACTATCTGAGTTGCAATCATTCCATGTAATTTGAAAGTTGTTGAATTTTGATTTTCATTCAACTTTTCCTTCTTTCTTCTTCTTCATTGGGTGCTCACTCATGTAGTATCCAAATTGATCGCATTTATAGCATTTGTCAGCTTGTTTTTTATTCGCCTCTTGTTTTCCTTTGTTTCTTGCATTGTTGAATTGATTTGAAAATGAATTGCTAGGTTCTCCTTTTCTAAATCTCCTTTTGTTGAGGATTCTCTTGAATCTTCTTGTGATGAGAGTAAGATCATTGTTATCAACCTCCACATCTTTTCCATCCAAAAAAGTCGAATCATCTTCATCTTGAGATGCTTTTAGAGCATTGCTCTTTCTTATCTTTGCATCTTCTTCCTCTTGTACCTTAAACTTAAGTTTCAACTCATAAGAGGTTAGAGAATTAATAAGAAATACAATAGGCATAGAGTCCAAATCTTTAACCTCTTCAATAGCAGTCACCTTAGTTTCTCAATCTTTGGACAAAGTATTCAAAATTTTTCTATTTTTCTCTCCTAAGGAGTATTCCTTTTCTAACACCTCTAAATCCTCAATAAGATCATTGAATCTACAATACTTTTTGTCAATATTTTCGTAAGATTTCATCTTAAACGATTCATACTTAGTAACTAAGATAGATTTCTTTTACTCTCTAATATTTTCGCTACCTTCATGAATTTCTCTCAGTTTATCCCAAAATTTCTTAGCTGACTTGCAGCCTTTGACCCTAATAGATTCATTTGAATCTAAAACACTATATAACACATTCATAACCTTTGCATTCAAGGTGAGGTAGGTTCTATTATCACCAGTCAATTCATTTCTGATTTTTTGTCTTAATATATGAGTAACTTTATCTATTATAGAGGTATCATATGGACTATCATTAACAATAACCAAACTCAATATCAATTGATTGTAAGAAAATAATCATTCTTTTCTTCCAACTCACATAATTGGACCCATTAAATATTGGTGGTCTAGTGACAGATTGTCTTTCAAAATACATGGCATTGTTGGTTGTCATTTTTACTTCAAAACTGCTTGAGCTTAATCTCTAGGAAACCAAATTCTAATACCAATTGTAAGAATTGAAGACAACCTAAGAGGGGGGTGAATTAGCTTATTTAAAAACTAGTCAAATTATGAAACACATTTTTATTCAATATGAAATTTACTCTCTTTTCTAGGTGCTCACTCAATCAGACAATTAGTAAGAAAGTAAGATTGCTTGAAAGTAGAAGAGATAAGCAATTAAAATTTATAAGATAGTAAGTAATAAGGAAAGAATAGCAAATCAATTTGATTACCAAGCTCCTCTTGAGATTGAATATCACTTTATAGAACAAGTTTCTTCAAGTTGATGAAATACAACCAATCTTTGTGTACAAAAGAAGGATCACTTCCTCCTTACCCCAAGTTACATTTGGTCAAATTAGAAAGTTTTACTATCACTCAAGATAACCCTCACAAATCTATACTATTGAACTATTTTTCTCACACAAGAAAAACTTACACGAATTTCACACAACTAAAAGTACAAATCTTCTTTGTAGAGTATTTTCTCACTAAAACTACTCTTGATCTTTCGTATTCTCGATGTGCAAAAGTCTTCTCAAAATGGTTGACCATGCACTATTTATATGAGACCAAAAAGTGCCCCATTAATACTTCCAACGGATAGAAATCAGCTGAAAAGTCAACTAACTGTTGGGAGTATCGCGCGTTCGATACTTCCGATACTTGCATCTAACAGCAAGCAGTGAATTTGAAGAATTTTCTTCAATTATTTCGGACATCCAATATCTCTGATGCTTGCGTCCGAAAGCAGATGGTGAATTTGAAAATCTTTTTCAGTTCTTTCGGATGTTTGGTACCTCTAATGTGTGACAGCCCCACCTTACCCTAAGGCGAACCAAAGGGTTCGGCGGACCGCCTGCCCAGCTCTCGCCAGGACTCGTTCACTCACAACAAAGAAAGTAAGATAAAGCCTCGAGAATAAGCGGAAACGAAACCCAATCTTGAACCATAAAATTACATTCACCTCAAGCTCAACCAAAATACAGTCCCACATATATACATAAGCTTTTAAATTCTTAGTACATTCCAGCCCTAATCAAGCACTAGAACGAGATCAAAAGCCAAAACAATACCAAAGGCTAAACTATACTATACAGGTCTCTCGCCCTTGCTCGCAACCCCTGTTAAGGAAAACAAAAGACGTGGAATGAGCTAGAAGCCCAGCGAGGTTCTATATACATAACCAAACAATTAAACAAGGCATTTAACACGTAATAGCATGAAATCTCGAAAACATTTACAATATAAAGCAATTGTAACACATTCATTAAAAGGATACGGGCTCACGAGGAGCCATTCGTTCATTCATTCGTTCAACATTGTCCTTATTTCTCCGATCATTAAAAACATGTTTGTAAGTGAAAACTCCTTCATTTTCAATGTCATTCGTTCATTCATTTCATTCCCCTCGCTCCGCCAACGTCGTGGTCATACTCGAGTATACCAACATTCACCCAGGGTCACTAATCGCCCGACCGAGTCCGCTTCTGGCTCGAGTCGACCAATAACCAAGGGCAAGGGCCCAGTTCAGCCCGAAGGCTTACATTCATGCACAAGTAACATTCAATCATTCAATCATTGAAAATTTCACGTTCATTTAGGTCGAGTGCGATAAAGTACACACTCGCTAGAAAAGTCGTTTTGAGTATTCATTGAAACATTTAAGAGTTCAAATAACCATAACAAGCCACGTAGTCAATGGAAATATAGCGTACCTCAATCACATAACAAGGCAACAATCCAAATAGTCACAACAATTCACATAGTCATTAAAAACAAATCGTATATAGAACACTCACCTAATTAAGCAAAAATTACGTCCAAAGTATCCCTCCGGATATCAACTTTGGTCACCAAGAAACCCTAATAACAATCATGAGAAAATATTATGGTTCTATCATCAAAATATGTGGGTGAGTCAAAGAAATCCGAATAAAACTAATACAAAGTAAAAGTATGATTTTAGAAGTGGAAAGAGTACATTTTGATCAAAGGAAATGAGTAACTAAAGGTTTTCTCAAACCAAACATAGAATTAACCTCAAAAGAGTTTTAGAAAATTTCATCGGAAAATTCGGAATAGTGCCACGTCAGAATCTGGCCAGAACTTGGCCGGATAGGCGGCCGGATAGTGAACAGTAGAATTTTTCCTCTTTTTTTCGAAAAACGTGTTTTTGGCTCAAAACTAACACATTTGCAAAGAATTAATATATAACAAGTATTTTGGTTAAAAATCATATGGAAAAGGTAGTCAAATACCTTGAATTCACACTTAAAACCTTGCGCGTTAAAATTAGGTTTTGCGGCCGAGAAACCCTAGGCCACTCCTTTTGTTTTGGAAACAATTGAGTAAACATTTGACGTTCAAACTAACCTTTGCAACTACGCATCATGGTTAAACGGAAATGTACAAGTGCAAGTGAAACAGCTCATATAACTCTACTAAAGTGGCACTAAGTTACTCTAAGCAAAGTAAGCAAAATAAGTCTAATGCATCACAAAACTACATTCCAATCTCATATCCATTCACTCAAGTTCAAGAAAATAAACGGACAGCATTTCCCCTTGTTTTTCCTTACTTTTCCATCCTACAACCAACCACCAATCTCACAATTTTCAACCACAATTGCATACACAAACTATAAGATATCAAACACCCTTAAAATGCAACCAATTGAAGCTTTACAGCCATCCAAAACCAGGCCCAAATATTCCAACATAACTCAGCACACAAAACTCCGATTCAGTTGATTCCAAAGCCATATGAAAGCTTAAGATACAAGGCTACAATTCTTAAGAAGGCATCAAAAGCTAATTCAGTAATCTTCCCAGCCAAAAGAGCCAAATACAGGGGCTGATTATCATTTCCGGACAGAAACAGGGCAGCAGGGGTAAAATAGTCATTTCACAGGCTACCGTGCTCCGATTGAGCTGAAATTTTACAGCATAATCTACACTTAATTCTCTACAACTTTCATGTTTTGAGCTAAGGCCAATTCGGCCTCCATCATGGACGAACAGAACTGATCCGATTAGGGCAGAAAATTCACAATAAATCAGAAATCTAACCAACTCTCCACTAATCCACAAATCATCCATTTAATCATGTTAGCAAGCCACCATAGGCCACTAATTAGCATCTATTGGAACCAAAGAAGGGTGTTCTTAGCAATCTTACCTTGAACCTCAAAGAAAGTTGGTAGCTTAGACTTCCTCCTCCCAAAACAACTCCACCAAGGCCTTCAATTTCTCTTAAGCTAGCACTTGTATGGTGTAGTTTCAATTTGGTTGGTTAAAGCTCAAGATTTGAGCAAGGATTTAAGCTAGAATGGAAGAGCTCTCTCTCTTGTTTTTCTCTCAAGGGTTCGGCCAAGGCAAGGGAAAGAAAATGAAGGAATTTTGGTCAAAATTTGGTTTGAAGAAAGTTAATTCTCTTGGTCAAAGTCCAACCTCCAATCCAAACATGACATGTGGCCTCTTGAAGTTTCTAAGCTTATCTCCTTCCTTCCAATGATTCAAGTAAGCTAACTAAACCTCCAATTATCTTCTAACACAATGTAGAATAATATCACTTAGTATTTCATCACCTAATCGGAAAAATTATATCGCACTAGCGGGCCCCACATCGAACAATTGCACTTCAAGTTATGTACACTAACTTATACTAGGAAAATGATTTAAAAATTGTACTTACTTGTAAAATGTACAAAACATTTAATATTTTCAAAGGACAGTATAAATATAGGCACAGAAAAAATAATACTTGAAAATGTGAAAATTTTCGGGTTCTCACATAATGCTTTGCGTTCGAAGTGTTGCATTGTTTATCGGACGTCCAGTGTTCTAATACTGTGCGTTCGAAAGCAGACAATGAGCTAAATGGAATGTCTTAATTCTTTCGGACGTCCGGTGATAGAGTTCTTCATGTGTTCGAAGTTGGTGCAATGATTATTGGACATCCGGTATGGTCTTCTCAAGCGTCCAACAGCTTTCAACTTCCTTTTATCTCTTTCAAATGCTCTTAATCTTTGAATCAGATTTGTTTCATAGTTGAAAATATTTCTTGAAGAGATTATTAGTATCATCTAATTGTTTTATAGACATCAAAAGTTAGAGATCAAGATTAGCACTAATAATATTCCTTTTCCCTGATAGGTTGAAGAAAAATAACAAAAATCGGGAGTTTGAGAAATTTGTCAAATTTTTTAGCCAATTGGATATTAGCATTCCTTTTATTGATGTTATTTTACATATTCCCTCTTATGCATGTTTGTTGAAGGATATCATATCAAAAGAGAGGAAAATTGTGGATAATGAGATGATAACATTAACAGAGAAGTGTTAGTGCATTGATTAAGAACAAACTCCCTCAAAAATTGGAAGATCTAGGAAGTTTTTCTATTCCTTGCGACTATTGGTCAATTTCATTTTTCTAATACTTTATGTGATCTAAGTGCAAATATATTTCTTATTCTTCTATCGGTTGCCCAGAAGTTAGGATTTCAAGAGCTAAAAGTTACCAATATTACTTTGCAATTGACGGATACATCAATTACACATCCAATAGGTATTTTGAAAAATGTGCTCATAAGGGTATAACAATCTGTTATACTTGTTGATTTTGTTGTTTTGTATATTGAGAAAAATGTAAAAATACCTATTATTCTAGGGAGACCTTTTCTAGCTACGACACATACTTTAATTGATGTTGAAAATAGTAGCTCATATTTCGAGTCATTGGTAAGGAATTTGAATTTAATTTGATCAACAAAGATGGGGATAAAGAGCCAATTGACCTTGTTTCTAAATTGCTATGCGATGATAGAGCTAATCAAGAAATGTATGAAGGGGTTAAATCTATAAATTATCTTGGTACTCATTTTCATGGTGTAGGAACAAGGGAAGCAAGGACAAAGGAGGAAGTTAATTCAATTCATTCACTGCTCCATAAGGAATTAGGCAAAAAGTCGAGCTAAGTTGAGAAAGACAAGCATTTTCCATCAATAAGTGAAACCGAACCTTCGTATGATATGTCTAATACCCCTCCTATGCACGTGAGGAAGTTGGACTATGGAGATCAAAGGAAAATTCATCACATGGTGGATTAGCTTGGAAGCTTCAATCTGTGGAGAGAAAATTACTGCCCAATATTCTATTGAGGAACCAAACCTTTTGAATCAAGTCAACGACTATAAACAAAAATACTAATTGGGAGATAACCCAATATTTTGGTGATTTATATTATTTTAGTGTGATTTCATGTTTAAATCTTGTTGTTTAAGCCGTTTTGTTATTTTTCATTTGTAGGAATTGGAGATGGAAGCAAAAATGACCATTTGAGGTGAAAATGACGAACTTCAATCAAGGGACTCAACCCTTCAATTTGAATAATTGTTATTTTTAATTTGTTAAAAGGGGTAGAATGCATGTTTTGATCATTTAACATGTGCACGCATTGATTATTTAGATAAAGGGTGTAATTTTTGAAAAGTTAAAAATTTTTGTCGAAAAAAATTACAAATAGAGAATGCAGGCTATGAAAACGTGGAATGTGCTCACGTTTTCAGAAGGTCACGTTTTCTGTTCTGTAAAAATTACACAGAAACGTAAGTTGGAAGTGCGAGCTCAAGCCCATGTTTTCAAACTCACATTTTCTCTTCTGTGGAATTTACACCGAAAACGCAGGCTAAAAAACGCGAGCTCAAGATCACATTTTCATCAACCTACATTTTCTCTTCTATAATTTTAAAGAAGAATAAATGAGCTCAAACCCACGTTTTTAACTCTTTCTTACTTTTAAGACACAAAACACACCCTTATCTTTACTTCTTCTTCTTCTTCTTCTTCTCCTCCTCACCTCACGTTTACACACACACACTCGCACACACTTCAGAAAATCTCATTTTTGCTTCATTCTTTGTAAGAAATCATCAACTCAACACCTTTTAACCTTTGTAGAGCCTTTTTAATAGATTAAAATCTAAAAAAAACATTCTGAATTTCGATTTTAAAGAGATTGAAAGGTAGAGTTCATAGGTTTTAAATTCATCAATTGGGGGTCAGTTGGGGTGACTTTCATAGAACTTTTTGCATAATCTTCATCACCAAACATTCTTCTATGTGATTGAAAGTAAATTTTTTTATCAAATCTTTGTATTTTAGCAGTTGATATTTTTTAAAGCTCTTGAATTTTCTGACATTCTCGAATTTCAAATTTTTGATGATTATTATGAATATTAATGATCTCTAATCTGCTTATTAAGGTTGTTTAAGTAAGTTTTCATGTTCAAATGCAGTAATTTGATGCTTCTTTAATTGTTAAAATTTTATAAGTTGCTATATTTGGATAAAATTGAAAAATCAGTTTGAAATGTTACTGAGCCCCTTTCATTGATGTTATTAGTTAAGAATTTATTGGCTAATGATGGTTTAGTATATACATTGGTTATAGAGAGTAATTTTGATGAATTTTATGATTTAGGGGATAATTTTTACTTAATCATATTTATGGTTAAATGTCGGTTATTGTAGCTAATTTATACTTGTTATAAATATGATTATTGTTAAAATCACTCAATTGACCATAATTGTTGTCCATTTTAATAAATTAATGATTTCAGCAAATTTTTGACATTTATAATGTCATGTCTTAAGGTCATAATTTCGGACATTTTTTAATCTTTAATTGATTCTTCATGACATGAAAATGTGTGCTTGTGGTTATTTACGCTAATTTTAATCCCTATGCATAAATGGTGATTTTATAAAATGTCTACGATTAATAGAAGTGAAAGGATTTTTTTTAGGTGTATTATAAGAATTACTTCTTGTATAATGTATAAAGTGTTGAAATTTTAGCTTGGTATATAAAAATATTTGTAATTTCTCTCTGTTTAGGCACCATGGTAAGAGGACGAAGGGCTATTATTCTTGAATTATCTTCCTCTCATGAGAGTGAAGAGAGTGAAAGGAGTGAGCAGATGAAAGTGAACAAAAAATAAAGCAGAGTGAGGAAGAAAGGACTCCATCACCCCAACCCATGGTGAGCCGTCAAAGGGAGAGCATGTCCTGTCACTCTAAAGCTACAATTTTTTATAGTACCAATTTACTACACTCTTAAGAATCAGGAGTGGCATAAAAGAGCATACAAATTTGAAGTTTATAATCAAGAAAGCACATCAATACGAAGACCGAGATGACTTATCATATCATGGAGGCATTCAACCAACTTGGATGGACATCAATTCTTTTGCTGCCTCCTCATTGCTATTCGGATTGGTGTACGAGTTTTATGCCAATATAGTCAACAAAGCCAGTCATAGTAGAGAGACGATGGACTCTTGGGTCCGCAATATTCGAATACTACTTACTCATGATCTCTTATCTCGTATACTGGGGTGCAATAAAGATGGGTGGGTTGTCGATTTGAAGAAAGGATTCACTACCCCAAATAAGAGATGGGATCTCTCACACGCCATTATTTGTTTCAACATCGAGTGCCAACCCTTTCGCTCCTCAAGAAAAGAGACTATGATTGCTAGTGTTTTCGATACTTGTCATCAGCTCATTATCTATATGATGGAGCACAATGTAATTCTTAAGTGGTCGTATGGAGGTCTGAAAAAAGTGACATTTACTTTTTGGACTACATGTTTCACAATTGAGAGCTCCCCTTCGCTCGCATTCCACTCCCAAACATCATCATTAGTTATATAAGAACGACAGCAAGGAGACATACTACCCCTTTTAGTTTGGATTTTCCCCGTCTCCTTTCCCTCGTTTTTGAGTGCATGGGTGTTAATTTGACTGGAGTTGCTTGCGTAGCTGTTCGCTCTAGTGAAGAGTTAACGGTCTTTACACTCCATGGGATGGGCATATCCACATATCACATTTTTCCACCTAGCAAGGAGAGACAATGGAGTGCACATGCTCGTCAAGATGAAGCTGGACCTTCTACTTCAGTTCAACCACCTCCGTCCTCTTCCCAATCAAATTGGCAGAGGCTTTTTAGTTGGCTTGATGACATAGAAACTCAACTGGCCAGATTGATGCTCGCATACACCGTATAGAGGATCGTTTAGATCGCCAATGACGTGATGAGCAAGGCGAAGCTGAGCCAACCTCTTGATGCATTTCTCTTTTGCTTCCATGTTCACTTATAGCTTTATTTTAAACATTTTCATTGTAGGAGTTTAACTTGAACTTATGTTTTTGCATCTAGACTTGTGGCAGTATGGGGAATAATGGTTGAAATGCTTGGATTTGATGTTGGAAATCTGTCTTGTGCTTGGAATTGTTGATTTTTGGATTTGCTAGCAAGGAGTTTGTCCAGTATTAAGAGGATACTCTGTCAAAATTTTCCAAAATCTTGTCCAATTTTCCAAATTTGCCCCCAATTTTTCATATTTTGCCACAAGTGTATTAAGTTCATGTCCCTTTTGTGTCAAACTCTCCTATGTAGGTGAGATGATTTAGGTAATTTGAAAATTCAATTCTCACTTAACTTAGAAACAATTATTATGTGACTAGAACTATTGCATGTGAGAAAGTATACCTAGTAAAATGGAAAAAATTATGTCTAAAATTTTGCTTGATAAATGAGATGTCTCACCTTATTTACAAGTAATTGATTTACATAGTTGCTAGAGTTATTTTCTTCCTAATGTTTACTTTATTGACGGAAGTTTGTTCAAAAAAAAAGCTCCATAAATTCTTGTATTGAGTAACCGAGAGTTTTCATCTACCAAAATGTCTACTTTCGCGTAAAAGGTGTTGGAATTACGAGTAATAAGTGAAGTGTTGAGTAACCGAGACTCTTCATCTAAAAATATCGATCTTCACGTTAAAAGACATTTTCACAATTGAAGAATAAATAAGTCAAAAGAAAGTGAATAAATTCCCTTTTTAAGGTTTGTGAAATTAAACATCCCATTTTGAAGAAAGAAAAATCTCCAAGATGACTATATAATTTGGTTATTTGTGAAATTAGGTGAGATAGAGAGGTTAAATTTGTTTGGTTACATTTTGGGTATAATTATCTCTCTTTTATATGATATGATGAGTATTATAGGTAATATGAAAGGTTGCATAATGAAAGCTTGCCAAGTTGAGAGAGAAAGAATTTCAAGTTCACTTGATTCATTTCACTTCTTAAATCATTGTTACATGATTTTTCTTATTGCTTGAGGACAAGCATAATTTAAGTATGGGGAATTTGATAAGTATTTATCATATATTTTTATTAGTGACATTATGTATTTATTTTTATATAAATTAGGGTTTTTAAGGTGTAACTTGCCCTCTAAATCTCTAATTGTTGCGAGTTTCGTTTGAGCAAATTAATGTGCAAATTTGGTTATACTTGCAGGATTTGAGTCACGATTTAAACGTTGGATCAAAACGAATTCATTTATGCACCACTAGTGTATGATTAACAATGAATTGGAAAGGAAATAGGTCATCCAGTGCAAGTATTGTGAGGACTCGGAAAATTTCTTATTTTATCGAATATTATTGATTTATTTAAATATTTATTCACCTGTTTTCTCCAAATAATTATTTCAACCATTTTGAGTCCATTCATATGGAACAATGTCTTCCTTATGTTTTTAAAACGTCTCGTTAGCAAATTTAATTTTCGAAGATTCGTTTAAGTAAGAAATAATGAGTACATATGTTTCGAGGTAATATGCCATTCGAGAGTGTAATTATCTTGGGGAAATTAAGAATGATCAACAGTAGAGTAAGAAAAGTTAATTGAGAAATTAAAGGTGAATGAGTTCTAATTAAGTGCATACAGCTCGCGCGTCGATAGTTTTTCGAAAGACACGCTGAGGCAAATTTATTGGAGATTTGAGAAAGTAATACTAGACTCATGTGAGGACCCGGAAATTTACTTATTTTAAACTCCTATTACTGACTTATTTAAATATTTATTTGGCCAATTGTCTCGAATATTATTTTCTAACCTTTTTAGACCTAAATTACATGGATTTATAGCTTTAGTTATATTTTTAAAGTGATTCGATTCAAAATTTAATTTTTGGAAACTCGTTAAGTGTGAATAGTGAATGCGCGTTTGGGAATAATAATCGATTCGAGAATACAATAAGCCTGAAAAATTAGAGACTTGTACATTAGCCCTAAAATGGTTATTTTTAAGTTTAAATACTCAAGTGATAGTTAGATGTACTATCGTTATAAGAATTTCTTAGAGATTTCGCCTTATCGCACGCAAATCGGAAGTTCGCGTTTTTGCGCGCGCAACTAATTGGAGGACTTTAGAAATTATTTCTAGACTATTAAGAGTGAATAATATGAGTATGAATATAAGTGCATTAGAGGTTTAGTGCACAAGTGAAACGAACACGAGAGGAATCGAGCACAAAACGCGCGCGTGCGCGTGCGAGAGAGAGTTGACTTTTGGAGTTTTCTTAGCCACTCATTTTAGCTTCTTAAGGAAGCTTAATTTCAATACAATTCCCTCTCTCTTGCTCACTAGAAACAGCCGGCCAAGAAGGAGAGAAAAACTCTCCAAAGCTCTCCAAAATTCTACCTCATTTCTTCATCCAAAATCTTCACTAAATCACTCCAAAATTTAACCGTACTTAGCTCATCACTTGGAGATCACATCTATGCTAAGAAAGGAGGCTCACTTTCCATGGATTTTCTGAGCTTCAAGAGGGCCGAAAATTCTGCCTTGAACATCTAGCAAAGTAAGTGACGATCAAGACCTTCAAATCTTGAATTATGGAAGTCCTATTGTACTTATAAGTTCATTTGATCATGTGGGGTAGCTTGGATTATGGTGAAATTTGTTGTGTGGGCTCTATGAATTCCCACTTTGAACTTGTTGGGCTGATTTGATGAGTTTTAATGATATTCATGTTGGTTTAGTGCTTAAATTGGTAGAACTAAGTGAGTTTACGAAGGAAAGATCAAAGGTAGTGAAAGGGAGAAATTTTCCGATTCTGCCCTTTTGATGTTCGTGACCTTTAAGGCAAATTTTTGTGGATCTAATGGCTTAGTTACGATTTTTATATGTTGTATGAGATGTGTAGAAAGATTCGTTGAAAATTCCATGAATTCGTTGGCCAAAAGTTGGAATTTCGTAAGCTAGTAAACCTGGAAAATTTTCACGTCCATACCCTGGCAGTGTTCTTGTTTTGGCCATATCTTTTTGTTCCGACATTGAAATTGAAGTGCCGTTTGTGGTACTGGAAACTAGACATTTTCAGATTTCCAACAGTATAAAATTCATATTCGGATTCCACCCGAGTCGATCCGTACCAACCATCTGAACCGGACTGTTCTGCTCCACATTTTCACAGAGAACTCTGTTTTTGAGCAGCGACTTAATGTTCAAACATGACCTAGTTGTGGACATATTTTGAAAACGATTTATTCTAAGAAATTGTAGCCTTATGAATATAGTTTTTAACGCCACCAACCATGCTCAATTCTGAGTTGAATTGAGTGAGTTGTGGCCAAAATCCAAAACTGACTCAGAGGTAGAAAACCCTCTTTTGGCTAGTTAAAGCTTTAGCTTCGATTTGGGAACTTTGTTAATTCGATTTCTTGGTGGTAATCACCTACCAAATTCCACCTTGGATGTTTCTTAGACCTTGTCTTCATAAATGGATGATGTTTGAGAATTTTCATTGGCCAAATGTTTGGAAAAGGGAAAAACACAAATGCAAGGCAGATTGCCTTAGAAATTTTGCAAACTTTATTGACTTTGTTCACTATCTTCCCAAACGAAGTTTTCCATGAAATTTGGTAGAGGGATAGCCCTCATATGTTAGTATAATACTGCCAAATTTGGTGTCATTCCAAGTTCATTTCAATGCTCAAACAAGGTCCCAAAGTTCATGACTTCAACTTGGAAAATTGTCTAAGTGTCTCAATTTTTCAGCAACTTTGAGCTACTATATCTTGGTGCTTAAAACTCCAATCCTTGTTCTGTTTGTTTGATTTTAAACCTTGCTTGCAACTCTAATTGAGTTCCAAAATTCAAAGGCTAAATCGAATTCTGTGATTTTTTCCGATTTTCCAAAGTTGGCGAAAAACCAACCTCACAACTACCTTGCGAGCTTAGAACAGCAATTTTGAGCTAGTTTTTGAATATCTTCCGTTAGAAATCATAGAAAAGTGTCTTCTAGGATGTTTTAGTACTTTGGAAGAAGTTTCTAACGGTACCAATGTTTCTAATTTTGGACCTACGAAGAGTGAGTTATGATTTTTACAAGAATACCCCTTAAATCTGAAATTTTCGAAACTTAAGGAAATGGAGTTTTCAAATTCTCCTTTCCTCCTCGATAACACTTGAACGTTTTACATGTGATTTCAAAGGTGAAATCCTGATTTCTCTTATGCTTTGAAACCATGCCTTTGAGCCTTGATTTATGTATAAATCGGGGCCCATTTTCATGAGAATTTTCTTAGATTGTACAAGTGTACGATCTTCTTCGATAATTAGGGTTAAATGATGGATTACTATTTAATTGCTCAGGCACCCACGAGGACCTTCAAGAGGATCCAACGGTGAACGCTTGAACCTCTAGTGACATTTCTACTTGAGAAACTTGGTGAGTGTCAAGTGCATGCCTACTTGAACTCATATGAAATTAATATATGCTTGTTTGCCATCCATGACTTAATATTTTGAAAATGGAGCGCGAGTGTGTACTTTATCGCACTCGTTCTCTTTTGAAATACATGACTCATGTTTGAAATGCTTGAAATTATCAAATGCTTGAATATGCTAAATGCTTGAATAATATGAAATTATATGCTATGGCTGCATACGTCGCTGGAGTGAATCTCCTCGACACACACATGTACATGGGGGACGCCCAAATCTCATTGGCTAACCTTGGATTCGAGCCGGCATGGGCTTGGTCGGGCTCCTTGGTGAACCATGAGAAAACAAAAGCTTGACCTATTAAGAGGTCTTGCTTGGCATACTCGAAGCAGTATCGCCCAAAACAAACGACAGGCGAGCCCGGTACAGGGGTATGGTAACGGTGATCGGAGACATGATAAGTGAAGTTCTACGGACTAAACCTACCCGATTGACGGGGTGTCAATTCGTGCAGGTTCTGGATCGCGCAAGTGGAAAATAGTTCCTGAGAGCTCCTATATCCTTGAATTGTTTCTGTTTACATATCATTGCTCGAATTACTAAATTCTTGCATATTACTGCTTTATTCGTTAAATGGGATTGTTATTTGGACAATGTGCTTGCATGTGTGTTTCTTGCCTCACGAGCGTTTTGCTCACCCTGTAGATTTTGTTTTCCTCAACAGGGATGGATTGGAGTGAACTTGAAGAAAACTCCTTGTGATGTACTTTTGTTTTAGGGTTTTCCAATGTACTTGGCTAGACCTTGGATTATTGTATAAATGGAGATTTGATGTAACTTTTGAGAATCGAATGTAAGAAGTGGATGATTGATGCATTTTGTACTCATGGTGTACCATTGTATATTGGTTATGGAAGCGACTTTCTTAATTAGGCTTGTAATGTTAGGATATTTATAGTTAAGCTTGAATTGTTTTGCCTTGAGTCCTGGCGAGAGCTGGGCAGGCGTCCCGCGGATACCCTTTGGTTCGCGTTAGGGAGAAGTGGGGGCGTCACAAGTATTATTGGTGCAATGCATGAACAAGAACATGAACACCTTGCTTGTGGTTTTAGTGTTGAATTGGAGTAGAAAAGAAACAAGGGAACATGCATGAAGAGAAAACACAGGCTCTGAATACGCAAGCTCGGGTCACGTATTCTCAGTTGCGTATTCTCCCCTATTTTCTACAACTTGCCCTACATTCACACCTCTTTCCAACCCAATTCCAGCATAGAATTTCGGTTGCATATGCTCAAGAATCTTTAGAAAAGTGCAAAGGAAGCATTATGTCCTATAGAAAAGTGCAAAGGAAGCATTATGTCCTATCATTTGGAACTTTTTGACTTTCTTAACATTATATATGTAAGAATCATTGAGAAGAGAGAGACAGGAGAGTTATTATTAGTTATTAGCAAGAGACCTTAGTGATAGCTCTTTCTTATTTCTCCCTAGCTAGAGAAAATTGTAAGAAACATTTAGAGAATTCATTGTACAACTCATTTTGTGGAAGGAACAGAAGATTTTGGGAGTTGTTCATCATCTTGGTTAAGCTTTCTTTATCTACCTTTTTACTTGTGATTCAATATGTGTTCATGCAATGAAACTATGCTCTTTCCTATCTTGTATTGCATGAGTAGCTGAAATTTCTAGATCTAGGGAGTAGATCAAACTTATGGTTTACTCAATAAAAATTGGTAATAATGATGGAAAAACATAAATGGATTTTAAGGAGTAGACTTATGAAAATAGAGGTGCACTTAAGTGGATTATCTTTGCATTTCATGAAAACCAAAAGGGTGGATCTAATTATTCACCATATGAATAGGGAAAACTAGTCTAGTCTAAACCACTACATCATGAGAGTGAGTTTCAGTAAATATGAAAATGAATCCTAGTTAAACAAGAGTAATAACAAGAGATAAGTCTATTCACTTGTATCATTTATGCCATTAGTGGATTCTACACCCTAACCTCAAGTATTTAGTGAATTTTTTGCATTGTTCTCTTGCAAGTTATCTGGTTAAGTTAGTTAGTTAGTAAGTAATTGTGATTTCTTTTGTGTTAATTGATAATTAGTCTAAATAATAGAGTAAGTAAGGACCTAGTACTTGCAATATTCGCTCCTTGTGGGATCGACCGGATATATGCGCTAAATTCTATTTGACCTGTATACTTACAGTCAAACAAGTGTATTTTGAATTTAAACTTGTACTTATATTAAAAACCTATCATCAACTTCCAAGAACCTACTTTTATTTAATTTCCTCATTTCCTCTTTACACCAATTTTTTAAACAAAAAAAATAACACTAATGTAGTATATTTACACGTGTATAATATATTTGACATGAACAAATAAGGAATAAGTTACCAGTTTTAGTTGATGTATTTCTAGGTGATAGGGTTGCCCTCTTGGAGACTAGAGGACAGCTATAAGTAGAACCTTAGGAACAAAAACTCTTGAGGACACAAACCACATTAATGCTATTGTACACATGTATATGATGAAGTAGAAAGTTGAAAGTATATTAGTTGCATTGTTAAGGTCTAGAACTAAATGACTAGCATCCTAAAGTAGCTTGGAACGATAGAAATTTGAAAAATACCTTATAACTTTGGTTTACAGACTTACTTATAAACCATGTGATATATGTAATAACTGCCTATAAGTAATGATGTGTGATGATGTAAGAAAAGTAATGTAGGATAATAATCACTTATATGACTATTACATACATCATATAGTTTGGCCACAAATCAAGTCCAATTCTCACCATTTGAATGAGACTTTGATGCTAAAACATTTGATTCCCCACCCAAAAAGAAAAAAGTGGATTCTATATGGATTAAGTGGGCGCATTTGTTAAAATCCTTTTGGCCACTGTTCGAATTCCTACTACTGTTTGATGGAATAAGGAAATGATACTTCATTTAGGGCATATTGCTAAATTCTTTTGAGTTAGAGAATAGTGCAAATATATAGCTTTGGTCTGACCCTTGGCATCCAATCAACATTGTCACTGAACATTTTACTCCTTTATTGCTAAGATCTATTGGTTGTTATAGCTACTCTAGCATTATCACTGATGTATAATTAATCTGTGAAATTCACTTATGGGGAGCAAAATCATCCATGAAATGATGAAGTTTATGCAAGCAACAGCTCTTAGGGTTAGTTTGTTAATTCCCATTGGAGATTGAATAATCTATTTGAACTCAATTCTTGGGACGTAATGGAATAAAATGTATCTCTCTTTTGCCATGTTGCTACTGGAACAATTGAACTTTTGTTGCTTCAATGGCCTTGTACGTATGATATTTGGAAGTAAATCCAAGCTTTGAATCTATTCTGAACATGGAACAGATTTAAGGTCTTTCAACATATAAAGTGGGAGGAAGTTAATTGTGCTAAATTTAAGAGTCATGCATCTTAGCAAGAATTAGGAGCATTTCACCAGAATTTGATAAAGAAATACTTTTGTTTTATCAATATTGTTCTGTGTTTCAATTACTTGTTTTAATAGTTATTGTTTATGTGGTCCATTAAGCTTTTGTACTTGCTTCTTTTCTATATCAATAATGTGATATAGTTAAAATAAAAGTTATAGGTTGCACATTTCAAATAAAAGAAGAAAAAACCAAAAGAGTAGACCTCGTTACATCAACAACATCAAATTTTTGTTACATAGGGACCTAAGGCTATGTTGTCTCACATAACCGGGTATAATATATGTACCTTTCCAAATAGAGCTGTCTATAAATTGTAAAAGATTTTCACAGTTCAAAGAAAATTAAGTTTTAATTAAAATTAACATTTGCACTACAGTTACATCATAATAATTCCTTATTGAGCAATTGCAAAATGCAATACTTGAAAATTGACTTTTGCACTACAACTACATTGTAATAATTCCTTATTAAGTAATCACAAAACCAATACTTTATGTGATACTAATGTTGATAGAATAATGAAAAATTTGACTCCAAATCATTTATTAGTCTTTCTTTCTTTCTAAAACATAATTTGGTTTTATGTAACACTAAGGGGCCTTTTGGTTACATTTTTGTTTGGTGATTTTTTTTGTTCATATTCAAGAAATTCAGCAAACAAAAATAGAAAATAGTGTTTGATAAATGTGTTTTTGTTTTAAGAAATCAATAAAAGTTTGTTCGGAGGTGCTCTACAAACACCAAAAAAGATTTTTTGTGGTGTTTGACGAATAGTTTTAAGACAAAAGCATGCGTGAATTGTTGGCCGATTTATTATTCTTGTTCTTCTTTTCTCCTCTTTCATTGTAAAGACTAGTTTCTCACTTATCACTCTTCCAACCATGCCCTCCTCTTCTCTGCTCTTATTTCTTTTTCTCTTGATTTTTACCAACATCTGAGTAGGTAATTTCTTCAATTCTCTCTCCTCTTCCTTGTCACTCGTGCTCTTCTTCCCAATCTTTCGCACACATATTTTTTTTCTTTTTTTTTCTCATGGATGGAACCCTACAATGGTCACATTTTATCTCTATTTTTTCCTATCATATTAATTCAATATTCTCCTCTCTCACAGCATCCTAGATTTTGTACTGCTTCTAGATCTACTAGTAAATTTTTTTGTGGTTTGTTTAAATCTTACTAATTTTAACCTTTTTTTTTAAATTTTGTAGGGTTGATTAATTGAGAGTTTAAATAATTAAGGTTGGTGCATAAGAGGAGAATTATTGTTTAAGACCAGACTATTTGATTAGAGTGAGCTACTTCATTTTCATGGTCTTTATCCTTATGAATAATTCTCGTATTCTGAGTTTTCTTGAATTTAGTTGATGTGGTTTTAGTGTGAATTGAAAATAGTGGATGGGTGGTACTATGTTGAGAACTTACTCTATAGTTTGAAGAAATTTAGACTTTACTTGGAGACCAGAACGAATGTTCAAAATTTGGTCACAAGTGTAAGTGCTTACACTAGAAAAAGGGAGTAGTTTATACTTCTATAGCACATTTTTTTCTGATGATAACTAAATTGCCACATTCCCGGTCTAGAGCTATCTCGCTGTCCAGTAGATTTCGAAATCAATTTCATTAGAAGTACCTATTTCACTTTCCAGTGCATTTTGGACTATCATGGTTTTGCATTAGAGTTAGGATTTCATGATCATTTACTGAATTTGACTTTTGTTAAGCAAAAGAAACCAGCCTCATGCAAAGATTATAGATAATAAAATAAAATTACAGATTTATGTCTAATAAAATAATATAGTTAATTTTATGGATGACAATTTCAATAATGTCAAGATTTTATGGGCAGTATCTATTACTTAATCTTAAGAAGTAGCAGACCTTTATATTTAACTTATAGGTTTTCATAAATGACAAGTAAAAAAACAAAACATCATGTAGTCAAATGTGTTTAATTTTTTTTTTGTTTTCAAAAGAATGTAATTAATCAAACATGCTTTTATTTTATTTTATTTATTTTTTAAAGGCAAACCCCAAAACCAAGGAAGGGATGCCAGCCCTTAAATTTTATTAGAAAAAGCCAGAGACGCAGTACAAAATACAAAGAACATTTTACTCATTTACGCTACAACATCAAAAATGAGGAAAAGACACCTTGTCAAGATGTAAGAAGGCCTTGACCTTTGTTGCAAGGTGTTGAACCTCCGTAAACATTGCATCTAAACCCAAACAAGCTGTTGCGAGAGCATCTACTGACGAATTCCCTTCTCTAAAAGTGTAAGCAAGCATAGCATGCAAATCCCTGAGTCTAATACGAATGTTTTGAATAGTCCAACACAATGGCCACTTGGCTAAAGAATTCGAGGATACCAGCTGAACCAGTCCCTTTGCATCAACCTCCGCCACCAAATTGCAAACATTTTGGCTCTAACAAAGTTGAAGACCAGCTAACAATGATAAAGCCTGTGCCGTCAACACATCAACATCCCCGAACTCTTTGTAAAACCCGAAGACTAAATCCCCTGCTTCATTACGAAGCAACCCACCTCTTGTTCCCTCAGAACTAGTTACGCTAGCATCCATGTTTAGCTTAACAAACTGCTCCGGAGGCTTTTGCCAGTGAACGACCTGAACCGCAGTGGAGTGCGGTGGCCCTTAACCATGCTAAACCAAACACAATTGCAATCTCCTGAGAAATGGGAAGGACTAAAACTTGTGCTGCTCCCATTTGAAGAATAAATTGCTCCACTTGGAATACGACCTGTGTAACTGAGAACAAACCCCTTTGGAAGTAGGCATTATTTCTACCCTTTCAAAGGAACCACAAAATCAGCAAGGAGAGCAAAACCCTTATATGACCCGAGGAAATCAACAAATGAGAGCAAAACCAACTGAACAATAAAGAAGAAATGCTAACAGATTGACGCACACTAAATCCAAATCTAGCAGAAAAAAGCCCCAAACAGCAGCAGCAACTGACCCATCAACAAACAGGTGAGTGAATGTTTCAGCTACTTGCGAACAACAACTGCATCTAGACTCCAAGGTCACCCCCTTTTGCTGCAACATACAATCAATTGGAACCCATTTTGGTAGCAGCCTCCAAGAAAAGAAAGAGATTTTTCAGAGGGATGATAGGGTCCTAGATATACTTATCAATGAGTGAAATATTTCTTTTTTTCTGAAGAGCCTCCTAAGTTGATGAAATTAAAAAATCGCTAGTTGACCCTGGCGGCCACAGCATCCGATCTTTTGAGTCAGATCAAAGGGGATTGCGATGATTTTTGCAACTACTGATACCGGCACCCACTTTTGTAGTTGTCCAATATTCCAACCTCCCAGAGAGTAGAACTCACCCACTAACGAATGAGGAGGATTGCTAACACCCAAACGAGAGGCTAACAACTGATCTCCACATCATATGTCATACTAGAAGCCAACCAAGCCTTCTCCTAAGCACCAACGAACGTTATTGTCCACAAAATGTTTAACTCTTTCCAACCGCCTCCATGCAAAGGGAGTTCGTTCCACTACCACCAATGATGGATGGATTCCTTTAATATACTTTGCATACTTGAAGTCAGCCCAACAGGAATTATTCCCTCGCAACCACCACCAAAACTTACAGGAGAAAGCTCGGGAAACATTATCAAAGGAACAAAACCCTAGACCTCCTTCTTGTAAAGAAAAGCATAACTTCTCCGAAGCACTCTAGTGCACCCTCCTTTCATTACTATTCTAGTCCCAAAAGAATGAATTGCAAATTCTACTGAACGCCCCTAGCACCCCTTTTGGTGGTGACAAAACTTGCAAGAGATACATTGGAATTGAACTAAGAACATGCTGTATCAAAACAATCTCCTCTCCCGCTTATATTTGAGCTCTAATACAATAGGCGTTGTCTCAGTATCGCAAGGAGACCATCAAAAGTAACATAGCCCAAGCTACCACGAACCAATGGAGCACCCAAATATGGTAATGGTAACTGTCCCTCCCTGAACTGAAGGACTTAAGACACCAACGACACTTGGTCAGCCGTTCCTCTGGATGAGCAGATGAAAGAGCTCTTATTCACGTTGACCTTTTGGCCGGACATAGCTTGATAGGAAGCCAAAAAATCATGGATGGAGGTCAAAGCCACCTCTGAACACCTTGTGAAAATAATCATGTCATCCACAAATGCTAGATATGGGACCCTAGATCCTGCCGATACATAAAAACAGCCTGCTCGCTGCAAAAAGAGGTGATGGAGGCCTCTCCCTAGTAATTTTGTGAGGACTCATATTTTTATTCTTAATTTTACCTATTTTAAAATTATTTGCATTGGTGTTATTCAATTTTATTATTTTAGTATGAATTTTACTTAAATTATATTTTTATCACTTACGTGTCAAAATTTTTCAAAAGTCGCACAGGCGCGACTAATTGGGGATTTGGAGAATTAATCTTGGACTAGTAAAAATGGGTATTAGTGGTGCAAGAGAAACTACCTTGGAAGATTAGTATTTGAGTGTAGCAAACAAGAAGGAAATTAGTAGTGCATGACACTATTGAGGTAATATTCCTAACTGACCTTCTCAACCACAAAAAGCAAGTTTCTTCTCAACTTCACATCACAATTCAAACTCCATCTCCTCTCCTTTTTTCTCTTATTTGGCCGAGCACTTGAAGCTCAAAAGAGGAGAAGAAAAACTCAAAACTTCATCCACAAATCTTGTTCCAAGAATTCATCCAACACCTTCAAACTTTTGAAAGTTGATCTAACTAGAAGAAATCTCTTACCTTGTGGTGATTTCTTGGTGGATTGGTGGTGTAAAGCTTGGCTCTAACTAGGGTTCAAGAAGCTTTAGAGAGGTAACAAGTTTCACTTCCCTTGATCTTTAGTTTTATACAAGAGTTAGTAGTGGTTATGGGTTGTTATGCAAGGATATTTGAAACCCTAACCAAAGCTAGACTAGATGCCTTGAGGAAACCCTTGTTTTCTTGCTTTACTCTTAGGTAGCGGTCTTGAGGTGGACTTTTTACTAGACTCCGAGGGCTTTCCAACGGCATTTGAAACTGGACTCCTATGAATTTTACTAAATTTTCAATTTCACTGAAAATCGAGACTGTTTTGCCCTGTTTTGATGAAGCAGCAAGTTGAAACTGATATTTGAATGATTTATGATTTGAATCTAGAAAAAGTGTCTTCTAAAGAGTTTTAGTACATTGAATCTAGTTTCCAACGGTGTAAATTATCCAATTTTTGGATTTACGGAACTCAAGATGTGATTTTTCAAGTATTGTCGCACAAAACTGGAATTTTCTGGTTTCAAACAAAATGCCCTTCTTAAGAACTTCCAACTTTCCTTTGAGATTGTTAATCCGTTTTAAGTTTGATTTCATGGATGGATACAAGGTTTCTTGTAATTTTAGACCTTCATTTTGAATCTTGATTTTCAAAGGATTAAGCCTCTCTTGATGCATTTTCTTGGTTGCCTAAACAGATGAATTTTCTCCCTTGTATGCTAAGTGACTTAGTGTATACGTGAGTGATGGATTAAAGAGGAAATTGGTCTAAAAGTGGTTTGCATTTAGTGATGGTTGGTTGATTTTCCTTAGATATTCAAGAGGATTTCGAAATGAATATCGGTGCGGGCAATTAAAGGACTTATTTACTCGCTTGCTTTTGGAATTGGTGAGTGTCAAGCGCATGACTTGTTGCATAATACTTGAATCATTCTTGTTGACTATGTGAATAAACTTGTTGAGACGAGTGTGTACTTTATCTCACTCATCTTCTTTTGCCTGACTTGATAATTGACTTGCTCATACTTGACAATTATACTTGTGTTTGTACTTGATTTGGCGTCGATTTGAGAGTAATCTCATCGACTTATACTTGAACTTGGGGGCCCCAAAATCTAATGGCTAGCCATTCAACTTAAGCCGACAAGGGTTTGGTTGAGGAGTTTGGTGAACCTTGGACTCGTGTACTTGACTTGCTTGGATATACTCGAGTAATATCACATCTTGTTTGACGTGCAGGCCCAGTAGGGGGTGTAACGGTGGACGGAAAAAATTGGTGAAAAGTAGAGTTCTATGGACTTGTTACTTGCTCGGTTGATGGAATGTCAACACTTAGAAATTATGGATCAAGATTATCGGTAAAGCATTGTGGATTTAACTCTTGAGAGTTTCTGTATCCTTTATTGATTGTGTTTTGTTTCCTTTTGTGCGTTACATGAATATTATGACTACCCTTCTTTTATAAGTTTTATTGCTAGTTGTACTTATTTGTTTGCCTGCTTTTCTTGGCCTCACTGATCATTAGTTCACCCCTTAAGTTTGTTTTCCTTAACAGGAACTTGAAGTGGAAAGATTTTGGAGAAGCTGGTTTTGATTGTATTTTGATCCAATTATGGATGTAAATGAATTAACCGACTTTTGGTGGTTGTATTTTGGGGAAGTTTTGATGTAACTTTTGACAATATTATGATGTCGACTTGAATGACTATTGAAGGAAGTGATTTTTCTTTATATTAGTTTTCTTATTGGTTGATTAGTTCTAAGTTATAATTTTGACTTGTATTGAGTTCTAGCGAGAGTTAGGCAGGCAACCCGCCGAAACTCTAGGGTTCGCCCTAAGGAGAAGCGGGGTCGTCACAGGTGATATCAGAGTCTAGGTTTGAATTAGTTCTACAATTAGGACTCTTGATCTTGTGAAAAGTATACGTGATAGTATGAAACATTAGGATCTAGTTTATTGCGTGTATTTGAGTTGTCTAAGTCTGTAATTGTAATTGCAGTTCATGGAAGGAAATGGTGGAAGTGAGCCATCTACGAGGCGTCTTCCAGTGATCCGTTAACGAGAGAGGTCTAGGGACGCTCTTTGGGTGTGGAATCTAGTTCGTGGAACTAGGTTTTCATGTGATTGTCGGAGGACTTACTTGTATCCTAACGACGTGGTGCTAGTGTTATACAATGAGTATAGGCAGTTATCAAATCTGAATGGGATAGCCCAAGAGGATAACCGAGGATTGAGGGCGACTGTGGACACCCAGACTGCTAGAATTCATGAACTGGAGACGGATGTACTTGAGGAGTGAAACAGAACAGAGGCTCTTCGTAAGCAGCTTCAAGAGGCTAATCGTCAGCTTGCTAGGGTAGTACAAGAAGTAAGAAATCGAATTGAGAGAATGTTGGTTGAGTGTGTGACATTGGTTGAACAAATAGTAAATGGCAAGGTACTTGACGAAGGACAGGAGAACGCAACTCCTAGTGCTGAAAATGAAGATGATCCTACTGAAGTAGTCGAGACTTCTGATTCTGCCAATCACTAAGCTAGTAGTTTATTCTACTTTAGTAGTTTTTGTTCAGGATAATTGGGGTGGTACTTGTTCTAAGGCCATTGTATTTTGTGTAACTATGCCACTTATCTTTTGAAACACTTGAACGTTACTTATGATGTGCTTGACTTTGTTGTTCTATGACTTTTAATCTATGCTATGGGATGTGCATATTTGCAATTATTTTTGTGTCTCACCTATTTATTTTTCGTTTTGCATATTTAAAATGTCATTTTAAACTTCACTTATGTATATTTATTTTACGTTTATGTCTTTAGAGAATACTAAAATTATGGACGGTCGAAGAAGTGAAAGGGACCGAGGGCGTGGGATTAGGCAAATCCAAACTCAAGAGGATGATCAGAGATCGGTAACCGGACCGAAAGGGATAACCAAGTGGCTACCGCTATTAATCGTATGACTGATATTTTAGAACGGTTAGCAAATCGTCAGGATCCAGGACCTGTTAACCAACCTGGGGCTCAGGAGAGAGAAGAGGTTAGAGCTTTAGAACGATTTTTAAAGTTTGCCCCACCTAAATTTCTTGAAGAGCCTGACCCAAAAGTAGCGGAGAACTGGTTGGAGAGAATGACTAACATCTTTGCCGCCTTAGACTATACTGAAGAGAGGCAAGTGAACTTCACTACCTTCCAATTTGAGAACGTGACACGTGCTTGATGAAACGTGATTAGGGGGAAATAGGAAAGAGCACAGACTCCTTAGACCTAAAAAACGTTTGTGAGAGAATTTAATGAGAAGTATCTCCCACCCATGATTCAAGAAAATAGGGAGGATGATTTCACAAAGTTGAGACAGGGGACTTCTAGTGTGGCTGACTATGAGGAGCGATTCACTAAACTTTCTAGGTTTGCTCAGGAGTTAGTGGCCACTGAAAGAAAAAGGATAAGGCGATTCGTACAAGAACTAAATGTAGAGATTCTGTGACGCCCCCACTTCTCCCTAAGGCGAACCAAAAGGTATCGGCGGGACGCGTGCCCAACTCTCGCCAGGACTCAGTACAATTTCAATTCAAAATAAGGTACAATACTAACAATAAAATCGGAATAAACGCACGAAATTATTTTCATACATAAATATCCAATCTTACACCACAAGTTCAAAATACATCCACTTTCCAAAATATACAACTTCCCAAAAGATGTTTAGACGAATACATTCCAAAATTCTAACCAAAATAGCCATCAAGTAGGCTTTTTCCATAATCTCTTCCAGATTAGCTCCTGTTAAGGAAAACAAATCTAACGGGGTGAGCGGATGCTCGTAAGGCCAAGAAAACATGCAAAACACATAGTTCAGATAATGATAGCATTTAAGCAAGAATTAAAGCTGTAACATTCAAACAATTCACAATTTTCAATTAAACACATTCAATGAGGATACATGAGCTCTCAGGAGCTAATTTCCAATTGCTTTGCTCAGTTCGATCCAATACCTCCACGTGGTGACACTCCGTCAACCGGGTAGGTATTTAATTTTGTAGAACTTCACTTACTCTATTTATGGTTCTGAGTTGACATGAGAGGTATCTCCCACTCGAATCGGTGTGGTACATGCTATCACTCAAGGAATCGATTACACGTTTATGGTTCTGAGTCGACATAAAAGGTACCTCCCACCCGAATCGGTGTGATACATACTATAGCTCAGTGGTCGATGAGACATCGTTCCAATCGACTTATATTTTGTTTATGGTTCTGAATCGACATGAGAGGTACCTCCCACCCGAATCGGTGTGATACATACCATTACTCAGGGAACCGATTACAATTGTTTATGGTACTCAGTCGACATGAGAGGTACCTCCCACCCGAATAGTTGTGGTACATGCTGTCGCTCAGAGAACCGATTATTTGTTTAAAGTTTTGAGTCGACATGAGAGGTACCTCCCACTTGAATCAGTGTGGTACATGCTATTGGTCAGAGAACCGATTAAAACACTAAAACGGTATGAGAGGCACCTCCCACCCAGATTAGCGTGGTACATGCATCCGCTCAGAACTTACGAGTTAAACATATTTATGAACAATTACCGATCATGTGTATTCATGTAACAAGCATCGCATAATTAAAAGAAAGAGAGGACGAGGGCGTCCCTATGAGTATACACATAAGTCGGGGAGGTTCACTCCATTTGACATCACAACACAAATATGGTTTGCAATAGCAACACTTCACTTAATTCTCGTAACAATTCACTTCACACAATTCAAATATCAATTCACATAACACAATTCAATTGTAGCATCACTTAAAGGAGAACGAGTGCAATAAAGTACACACTCGTCTCGACAAGTTTACGTATCATGTATAACATTTGTACAATTCACATTTCAATCACATAAGCATTTAATATGCACTTGACACTCACCAATCAAAATAAGGGAGTAAGTGCCCAAACAAGCTTTTTAGGCGTCCACTTCGAGATCCTCTTGAAATTTTCCTTGAACGCCTAAGCAAATAATAATTGACTATCACACACTATTACTTACAAACCCCTTTGTTAACAAGGAAGATTGTACACTTGTACAATACTAAAAAGATGTCATGAAAGAGAGTCTTAATCACTCGTAAATCGAGACTCCAAAATAGGGTTTAATAACACAAGAAAAACTGATTTTCTCCATGAAATCAAGTTTGAAATGATCAATCAGTATCAAAGGATAAGGAAGAGTTCCCAAAAAAACTCGTTTCCCAACAAGTCGGAAAAATTCAGTTTTGCGCGTCAACTTAGAAAAATCAGAACTTGCACTCAATAGGCCCAAAATTGGAAAACTTTATACCGTTGGAATCTTGGTTCAAATTACTAAATGTTCTTAGAAGACACCTTTCAAAGATTCTAAACGGAAGACATTCAAATTTCAGCTCAAAGTGGCAGATTTTAGCATATAAGACAGTTTCAGTCTTGTTTTTCGGCAAACTTTGGAAATTCGGAAAAATTCACAGAAAATGAACTAGCCTCTGAAATTTATAACACAATATGAATCTCTAACAAAGTTTCAAACAGGCCAAATGGGACTAAATTCATAGTTTTGAGTATTGAGATATAATAGTCTAAAGTCGGCTGGAATTCGAGCACAAATCAGAAATTTTCCAGATTTGGAAAGCAAACTTTGGGGCATTATTTGGGTATCGAAATGGTCTTAGAATAACACCAAATTTGGTACAATTCAAAATTCCATATGAGGACTACTCCTCTATGCAATTTCACATAAAAACTCGTACGGGAAGCTAGTTAACAAAACTACCAAATTTCAAGAAATTTCCAAGACAAATCTGTCTTCTTGTTTCCTTTTCCTTTTCAAACACTTTACACCATGAAATCAATTCCATTTCGGTTCATTTGTGAAACCAAGGTTCAAGAAACATTTCATAAGCAATTGATAGTTGGTTGACATCAAAATTTCAAAATAAAACATTTCACAAACAACTAAACCAGTCGGCCAGCAAAAGGAAGGGTTTTCCAGCTTTGCCGTAGTTTGGAAATTGAACCATATTTCACTCAATACAACTTGAAATTGAGAATAGTTGGTGGTGTTGGAAACTAGATTCAAAACTCTACATTTTATCAGAAGAAAACATTTCCAAAATCAGTTTACAAGTAGTTCAAATTCAAGCCACAAGTTGCAGCTTCTCCTATCCATTCGAATGGAACAGGCAGACAGAGCAGAACAGAATAGTCGCCTTTATCAATTCACTGCAGTTCCCTCAGATCGAACTAGCAAGTGATTTTTATACCGTTAGAAAGCTACGGATGTCTAGTTTCAAATGCCACAAACGACACTCAATTTTGACTTTTGTACAAAGAGTTATGTTCGATCAAAGGGGCACTGTTCAGCTGCCCAGAACACTTTTTTCAGATTTCTTCAAGTTTCAAAAATTAAAGTTTTGCTCAACCAATTCAAATGATTTTTGGTCGAAACTTTTTACACACTATATACAACATATATCAATCAATTTCATGGCAAAACAACCCACAAAAATTCAAAAAGGCAGGTACGAAAAGCACTGGACAGGTTCGGCCAGTTCTAGTTCCTCACTTCCTTTGATTTTTTCCTTTCACTTTTCTAACCATAATCAACTCACTTAACATAAAAACAACATTAATTAAGCATTTAATCCTCAAGGTAGCCCTCACATAACTAAGGTGGGAGTTCATAGAGCCCACTTCAACCAACCAAAACCAACCAACCACAACAATAAGGAAGCTACAAGCTTCAAGGCCAAGAGATGGAACAAAAAAGCAAGAGTTAATGGTTACCTCCTTAGTTCATGAAGAAATCAAAAATTTCACCACTAAAACTCCAAGAAATTGCCACAAGATGAAGTCTTTCACCAAGCTAAAGCAAATCTCCAAGTGGTTTTGAGTTGGATGCGAAGTTAGAAATGAATTGGAGCAAGATTTGTGCAAGATGAAGAAGCTTTCTTCCTCCTTCTTTCCTTCAGTGTTCAGCTGACCAAGACAGAGAGAAATGAGTGTGTTTGTGGTCTGAATTTTTGTGAGAGAAGTGTGTTAAGGAACCTAGTGTCGCGCCCCATTTTTAAATAAAAATGAAAAAAATAAAATAGTTTGGAAAAAATAGATTTTTATTTTTATTAAAAAATGTGTTTTTGATTTTAGAAAATAAAGAAAAAACGAAATGGGTCTAAATGGGACTTTGAAAATGCGATGGTTTTGACCCAAAATAAAGTTTAAAAAGGATTTTAAATAAAAACAGGAGTCGCCACTTGATATCAAATTAAGGTGTACCAAATCACCTAAAAAATGAATTTTTACAGAAAAAGTAGAAAAAACCCTTTTTAAACGACTCCAAACCTACGAAAATCAGAGAAAACGATTCGGGAGTCACATTTGAAGAAAGAGAAGATAAGGATAAAAATCCAAGGCACCCTTTCAACCTAACCAAGGCTAGTTGCACGATTTAGTCAAAAATTTTCTTAATTTAACCTAAGAATTTATCACATTTGGACGTACTATGTGAATGCAAATCTAGACCTAATTATCAGGATCAGAATGTTTCTTCAAAATTATTTGATGCAAATCGCATTAATCGTGACGCCCAAAAGTAAACTTTCGAAGAAGTCACGAATTGTGCAAAAATATGAGACTCAAAGAAAAGTGAAAGAAAAAGAAAAATAATTATATACGAATACATGATTTAAAGGGATGCATCATATCGAGTACGGGGAGACTAATACTCGTGACTCAATTTTCCCTTTTATAGAGGGAATACGAGCGTGCTAAAACTAGAAAACCAAACTCGTCCATATCCCATATTTAAGGGGTTATTTCCTAGTCTAAGCAAGCAAGTGTACTATTCTAATTCTAACTCTTAAATGAAATGCAAATCTAATGTTATATTTTCATTCAAAAGGGGTAAGGAATATACATATAAAGGGAAATATAGGACAAGGGATATATATATAAGGGGGAACATGGGATAAGGAATATACATATAAGAGAAATTAATGAGGAGGTCGAGAGAGCTGTCCAAGTGGAGCAAGTAAAGGTGCCACTGGGGCCTATGACATAAGCTCGCGCGAAGAGATTGAATGAGAAGTTACAAACATTGGTTTGTGCGGCTCGAGAGTCAAGTGGAGAGCCAAAGGCTATCGAGGGCCTCAATGAAACTAGGCTTGTTGTCCTCGTTTCGGCCATCACTGAAGATTAGAAGCCCATGATTCGGCTAAGGGGTCCATGGCCCATCATTAGTTTAGTAGAGTGTAATAAAGAGGTCCAACTAACTTGTGGTTTGGACCTTAGTCGTTGTTAGTCCTTGGGTCAATGTGCTAGGCCATGTGGGCCTTAGGTACAATAGCACTTTAGTTGGGTACGGAGTTAGTCCCTTCACTGAGCTGTCGGGGGTCTTAGTCACGGCTACAAATAGCCTAATGTCATTGTTTACATGCAGTTTTGATGATTTTAATAAAAATTACTTTGAGAGTTCTCTCAAAAGCTTCATTGAAACACCTTGAATATCTTAGATTCATATCTTAGGTATTCAATCGACTTATCAATCTAGGACCGCGCTAGATTGTGGCGTCCTCTACAAAATACCGAGGTTCGTTGATCACGTGATCAACAGGTTTAGGTGATCCACTGCGTTCGTTTGTCGTCAACGTGAGTCCTCACCTTCTAGATCCTTTCCTGTCTGTACGGGTTGCATCACAAGGGTGGGTGCCGTTCGTATCAAAAATGCCATGCAAAATGATAAAAAATCCTAAAAGATAGAAAACATGCATGAAATGTAGTGATTTATCACACAAACATGATCTAATGCGCAAAGGGCTCCTAAGGGTCTAGCGTTGGACTAGCCCATGTCTATAAATCCTCACTAGCGTTGGCCTAGTGAGAAATCGGAACCAAGGGCCACAACTAGCGTTGGACTAGTGTGGAATCGAGAAAGGAGGGCCACAACTAGCGTTGGACTAGTGTGGTGACGTCTCACATTTATTGCAATTAAATAAATCACGTAAAGCATAATAAAGCAAATAAATACATAAATCACATAAAACACATAACACATAAGCATGATATCTAGATGCAAGACCCTAAGAAAGCGGTAACACATAGCACGTAAGCATGCAAATCACACAAAACAAAAGAAAGCAAATAAAGCCCTAACTATTATACTTGGGGGCCCTAACTACAATCTAAAGGGGGTAAAGAATGAAATAAAATAATAATCTAACTATTACAATTTTGGCATTTAATTGCCTTCCAAATATTACAAATTAAATTAAAATAAATATATAAAATTGAAACAAATAAAGTGACTAAATGAAATAAAAATAAAACATTCAAAATCATGCAATTGCACACTTAGAATCACATAGGAGCACATAGGGAGCTCATAGGGTCAAATAAAATTGAAATAAGGGGTAGAGTGTACCTCCATTGAATTGGTTGTCTAATGAAGTGAAATTTATCTTATTTACCCTCCAAAAACAAAGAAAAAGGTCAAGGCATCACTTTAATTAACAAATAATCATAAGAAAATGGTAATAAACATGAAATTGAATCAATTGAATCATGGAAACAACCTACTTTTAAGAAATTAAAACAATCAAGGGCTTAATTGCAAAAATTAACAAAGTTTTAGGGGTTAAATTATAATTATCACAAAGATCTGGGGTCAAAAGTAAAGAAAAATAAAGTTCAGGGACCTATTTGTAATTAAATTAGGGACCTAATTAAAAGAAATCTAAAGTTATTAGAGATTTAGTATAATTAATGAAAAGTACAGGGACTCTTCTGCAAAATTCGTAATCTGGTTTCTTGGTAAAACCTGCCATTGGGCCATTCTTTATTATTCTCTGGGCAAAGAGCCATCTGGTCCATTGAAAACCCAACATTAAAGAGACAGGCCAGCCCAACTTTCGGCCTAGTAAAAATCCAACTAAAATGTATGGGCTTTTGCCCTTCAGTCCATGTCAAAACCCAAAAGAAAAAACTAAAGCCTACTCGTAAAAATCCAAGCAAAAAGACCAAATTCTTATACCAAAAACCCAACCAAACAAATCATAACCCAAATCCCTAGCTACTTCACCGAAACCCAATAAGATAATAAATCAATTAAGACAAATTAAGGTTTTATTATATCCAAATCACAGAAATAACATGCTCAGAAATGCTCTCAAAATATAGAAAAGGGGATGAAAACTCAACAGGGACAAGACTAATTCAATTATAGAAACTTTTGGGCCATAGTGTAATTATTTGGGATTTTGGGGATTGAACTGCAAATTTTCAGATTACTCATGCAAATGGTTCGCAGAAAGCCTTCTTCTTCAGCGTGACTAAGAGAAAAAGAAACTCTAAAACCTCTGATGATTCAAATAGCCTTTCACGGCAAATACAATCCACCATTGTAAAATACAAAAGGCAACAAAAATGGAAAACAACCCCAAAATTTCTTGGTTTTATCGAGCCCCATTTTTTGAAAAATAAAGGAAAATAAATTGCTTTTAAGAAAATGGCATTTTTGGTTGATTTTGATTTGAAAAATGTGAACTTTGATTTGTTAGAAAATAAATAAAAGAAATAAAATGGGTCTTAATGGGACTTTGAAAATGCGACGATTTGACCCAAAATAATAGTTTAAAAAGGGTTTTTAAATAAAAAAAATCGGAGTCGCCACTTGGTATTGAGTTGAGGTGTACCAAGTCACCTAAAATGAACTTTTTAAATGAAATTATGGAAAACCCTTTTTAAACGACTCCTAAGTCTACGAAAATCAAAGAAAAAGATTCGGGAGTCACATTTGAAGAGAGGGAAGGTAAGGATAAAAATCCAAGGCACCCTCTCAACCTAGCCAAGGCTAGTTGCGTGATTTAGTCAAAAATTTTCTTATTTTTAACCTAAAAATTTATCACTTTTTGGAGGTATTTACATGAATGCAAACCCTAGACCTAAGAGGGTATCGGGGGGTCAAAATATCTTTTCGAAGTTATTTGATGCAATTCGCATTAATTGCGACGCCCAAAAGTAAACTTTCGAAGAAGTCACGAATTGTGCAAAAATATGAGACTCTAAGAAAAGAAAAGGAAGAATAATGATAAAAATAATCATAATTATACAAATATACATGTCCTAAAGGAATGCATCATGTTGGGTACGGGGGACTAATGTTCGTGACTCAATTTTCCCTTTAATAGAGGGAATACGAGCGTGCTAAGACTAGAAAGCCAAACTCGTCCATATCCCATACTCAACGGGTTATTTCCTAATCTAGTCAAGCAAATGATCTAACCTAATTTCTATTCCCCTAAATGAAATGCAAGTCTAATGTCATGTTTTCATACAAAAGGAGTAATGAATATACTTATAAGGGAAAATATGGGATAAAGGATATAAATATAAGGAAATATGGGATAAAGGATATACATATATAAGAAAAGTGTTATGCAAAATGATAAATACCCTAAAAAAGAGAAAAACATGCATGAGATGAAGTGATTTTATCACACAATCATGATCTAACGCTCGAAGGGCTCCTAAGGGCCTAGCATTGGACTAGCCCATATTTACAAATTCTCACTAGCATTGGACTAGTGAAAAAGCGAGAAATAGGGCCACAACTAGCATTGGACTAGTGTGAAATCGTGAAAAGGGGGCCATAACTAGCGTTGGACTAGTGTGGCAACGTCTCACATTTATTATAATCAAATAACTCATGTAAAACATAATAAAGCAAATAAACACATAAATCACGTAAACACATAACACATAAGTATGATTTCTAGATGCAAGATCCTAAGAAAACGGTAACACATAGCACATAAGCATGCAAATCACACAAAGCAAAAATAAAGCAAATAAAGCCCTAACTATTACATCAGGGGAACCCTACTGTAGACACCAAAATTTTGTCAAATTTTAATATTTTCTTGATTATTTTCTATTTATTGAGTTATTTATTTTATTGCATTTTAGTATGTAATATTCTCATTTTTGCAGTTTTGTTTTGAAAAAAAAGAAAAAGGAAAATAAAAACCAAAAGAATTGATTTTTGTAATAAATAAATAAATAAATAAAATAAAATAAAACAATAAAACAATAAAAAATAAAAAAAAAAGAAAGTGGAGACATCATGATGACTTTTGATCATCATGATGTCACCACAATCATCCTTTTGACCAAAGGAATACAAGGCAACGGATGAAGGAATAAGAAGAAAAAATTTTTGCAGAAGAGTCCCGGGGGTTCATTTCCTTAGCCCTGACTCTCTCAATTCTCTCTCTCGGACCTGAACAGAAAGACAAGAACAAAAATTTTTGCAGAGGAGGCCTCTAATTCTCACTCTCAGACTCTCTCTCAGGCTTCGGGACAAGACCAATAAAAACGGTTGAAGGCTCGTAATTTCATCAAATTTTAGTCAAGAGACTACAATCTTCATTGAGGTATTTATTATTTTTTTTTCCAGCTTTTTCCTTTCTTTAATTTATTAAATTAAATACATGTTTTGATACTTGTTTGTCCCTTGGTTTCGTTTGTTGTTGTTGCTACTGATATTGCTGAATTTTGGGATAGGTCATGAACAAAACTAGGAAAAGAAGAATGGTTTTTGTATATTCATGTTAATCGTTTGAAAAAAATGTCAAAATGAAAAAAAAAACGAATTTTGGGGGCTGTTTTGCTTTATTTTAGCCTTTTTATGTTGTTTTCTTGTCAAATTAAAATCATAGTTGTATTGTAGAAGTTGTAAGGAGTGTTATAGTATAATTTTCATGATTTTTGGTGAAGGATATAGTGTTTTTGAAAAATAAAAACTGGACTGATTTATTGGCATTTTGGCCACTTTTGATTCATTTTTCGTAAAAACCAAGCCCAAAAATGGAATCTACGCGAAAAATGGAGTGGGGAGGTGTATTTTGAGAAATTTTGGTGGCCGGAGGGGTCGCCGGCGCCGGCAGCCACCATGACCGCTAGCTGAAATTTCTTCAGCTGACCGAACAAGAAGAAGAGGAAAAAGAAAGAAAAGAAAAGAAAAAAAAAAGGGGAATTGGGCTATTAGTTTTATTTTCTAGTGGATTTTTAGTTATTGTGGTTGGGTCTTTTAACTTGGGTTTTGGTTATTTTTTTTGGGTTTTACGGATGGGCTTGGGAGTTGAAGCCCATGCATTTTGGTTGGGTTTGTTTGACAAAAACGATGGGCTAGTCCGTCTGGTGTTCTAGAGGCTTTTCGACTGGGTTTAGCTGGTGTTCGGCCCAAATAAATAAAAATGATGGCCCGATGGCCTTTTCTTGCCCAAATCAGAAACGGATTTGCACTTTAACCCCTGATCTTTGGAGTGGTTTTACTGTGGCTCAGAACATTCTAAATTTCTTTCACTTGGGTCCTTAAATTAATCGCACTTTGGTCCCTGAATTTTATCTTTCATTTAATTTTGGCCTCTAAACTTTGAAAAAATTATATTTTTACCCCCAAAAGTTTTTCAATTTTTGCAATTTAGTCCCTAGTGAATTTTGACTCTCTTTATTATGATTGTTTTTTTTCTTTAATAGCTAATTATGTTGCTTTTGAGTATATTTAACTTGTAATTTCTAAATGTTATTAAATTTCTTTGCCTTTGACATGTTAAGATGAATTTAGTGTTTTATCATTATTATTATTTTCAATTAAATTGGTGCCTTGATGATTTTGTTAATTTTGGAGTCAAATAGGTAAAACCAAACCCAATTAGCTACTACTTCAAGGGAGGTACCTCTATTATTATTTAAATGTCAATTACGTGTTTTTATGTGCTCCTACGTGTTCATATGTGTTTATATATTTTCATATGCTTTATGTATTTGATTTAAATGTTCATATTTGTTTAGTTAATTTTTATAATTATTTGAGAGGTATTTAAATACCTCAAAAAAAATGTGTAATAGATAGGATAACTAGATTTATTTTAACACACTTTTCCCATTTAGATTGTAGTTAGACTCCCCGATATAATAGATAGGTTTTGCGTGTTTATGTGGCTTATGTGTTATGTGCTTTATCCGCTTTTCTTAGGATTTTTGCATCTAGATATTATGTTTATGTGTTATGTGCTACGTGCTCTTATGTGTTTATTTGTTTTAATTTATGCTTATTTGTTTTACTATATATATTAAGAATGCATGACGTCACCACACTAGTCCAACGCTAGTTGTGGCTTCTCCCTCCGTTTACTTGCTAGTCCAACGCTAGCAAGGATTTTTAGAAATGGACTAGTCCAATGCTAGACCTTTAGGTTGTTCGTGCGTTAGATTCATTTTGTGTGATATTCATTACATTTTCATGCATATTTTTTACTTTTTAGGATTTCTCTTATTTGCATGATATTTCCTATTACATTATCCTCTACCCCCTATCCCCTACATGTGTTAATCATATCATTTAGAATTGCATCTCATTTAAGAAATTGTAGAAATAAGTTAGTTCATTTGCTTGTGCATATTAGGAGAATTTTTCTTTGAACGTGGATATGGGTGATTATAACTCTTTAGTTTAAATACCCCATTGATCCTTGTACAAGAAAATTATGTCACGAGATTTTATCTCCTGTACCCATTATGTTGCATTCCTATTCTTTGGTCACTTGTATCTAGATATATAATTTAAGTTTCTTTTCTTTTCTTTTTAATTTCATCATTTGCATATTCATGACCCCTTCAAGGAATTATTTTGGCTTTCGCAATCAATGCGATTGGTATCAATTAAACCCTTGAATGAACATTTTGTCCTTTCGATATTTTATAAATTTAGATTTGCATCCATGTAGGAAACATCCAAATGTGATAAAATTAAGGGTTAGATTAGGAAAATTTTGACTAAATCTCGCAACTAGCTTAGACTAGGTTGAAAGGGTGCCTTAAGTTTGAGTTAATTGAACATTTGCCTTCCCTTTCTTTAACCGTGACTCCCGAATTCATTTCTCTTGTTTTTCAAAGATCTGGAGTTGTCGAAAAGAGTTTTATTTTATTTATTTTAATAAAATTATATTTTATCAAAAAAATATTTTGGGTGACTTCGTACACCAAAACTCAATACCAAGTGGCGACTCCTATTTTTCTTAAAACCCCTTTTAGACTAAATTTTGGACCCAAATTGTCGCATTTTTAAAGTCCCATTTTAGGTTCTTTTTCACCTATTTTTAAATCACATTTTATAAAACACTTTATTTTTTCCATCGCGAAAAATGGGGGCGCGACAGCTTGGCGACTCCACTGGGGAAGTTAGAGAGTCCAAGCACTTGGTTTAGTTGTCTTTTCTTTTTCTAACCCTTTTATTTATCATATTTGGATGTTTTAGGTTGCATTTTTCTTTTTTTAGGATGTTTTTGCATTTCACACTCGTATTCGTTCATCGTTTTCTTGTGTATGTGATGAATGGTTTAATTATTTATTTTTGTTTATTTACTTATTCGTATCGCGCTTTGCATTTGGGGTGGGGAATATCACCTTAGAGACTTCATGCATGTTTTAATTGTAATCTCTCTCCTCAAAAGGAAGCACTTCATACGTGCATGCATTAATTTCATCATATTTTTTATTTTTCTTGTGGGCGCCATCCCACATTTCCTTGTAGGATTAGGATCGATTTCCTTAGGTATGGGGATGGTGTGCCATGCGCCCATAGCGATGCCTAAGGGACCACTCAAGCCACCGACCGAAGGTTTTGGGATTGATGACCCTTCGCCTCTTGGTCTGAAGGCTTGGGAGCCTGAAACCTTATCGAGTCTAGATACATTAGTGAGCCAAACCTCATGCATTCATATTAGAAATTACCGAGGATAGAGTAAGCTTTATCCAATTAGTGACACTAGACACGAGGGGAGGGATTTCACCCCTCTTTCTTCGCTTTCTTTATTTTAAATTCTTGTATAATTTATTGTCCCAACATGCTATATGTTATTTGTTGAACTAACCTCTCCTTATTTTTTCTTTTTTCTGCATACACAAACCTTATAAATAATAGTCCTGGCATGGTACTCGTTTAGGACAAGACCGCCCTTTATATCGAGCACGTTTAAATTGTATATGCATATGTATTGCACATTATTTTAGGCTCACCCCGGCATTTAAATGGGGGACCTTTAGGTCATATTTTAATTGTTGCATTATATTTAATCGCTTTGATAAATTGGCATCATACATAAACCATAGAGGGAATGCCGCATAGGGAATCCCACGATAGGAATAAACCACCTTGTATTTCGGATATGTAATCCAATGAGATTTGCATGTTTACAATTTTGTATTGCCTAAGGGGTAAAATCTCGAAATAAGGTATTAAAAGTGAATTTTCTTCTCAGATGGCTCCGTGCAGAATGTTGAACCAGATACCTCGAGAACTAACAGACTGGAAAAATAATATGACACATGAGGTGAAAAGACTGTTCAAGTATGTGGGTCATTTACCGAGTCTTCTACACATAACTCCAAATGTTGTGATCATCCAAGTTTTGCTTGAGTACTGGATCCAAAAGGTTCTATTTTTCGATTCGATAAATGTGAACTAACACCGACTTTAGAAGAAATAGAAGGACTATTGCAGATACCTGGGAAAGGTTATCCTATGGATATCCAACTAGTGGAACAAGAGAACAGTTTTATAGGTTTTTGGGATTAAGGCAATCTAGCATGAACCAACACTCGGATGCTAAATCGTGCTCGTTAGAGTTTCTGTGTGAAAGATTTGGAGAAAGAAGATCCTATGAACAGTACCGAACCGACTTTTTCATAAGTAAAGAACAATGGGAAGAAAAGCGAGTGCAAGCGTTCGGATTAGCTTTGGTCAATCTGTTGTTGTTCCCACATAAGCATGGAAAAATCACCTTTTCCATCATCAACATGGTTCAAAGTCTGTTTTTAGGAATTAATGGAACTACCCCTACCTTGGTGCCTGTAATCATTGTCGACATCTTCACGGCCGCTACTGAATGTCAAAAGAGAAGAGGTTTCTTTTATGGATCAAATTTGATACTTCAAATGTGGCCGATGGAGCATCTAGCAAAGAGGACGATCAACCCCTTGGGATCTTATCTTCCCATGGAGAATTGGATCGAATCACTCCGAGAAAGGGTCAAAAAGTATTATCGAATTGCATCTTCGAGTCAATTTATTCATGAGTTTGATAACTTGACACCTGATAAGATACAATAGGTTTTAGATTTGGACAAAAGTTAGGGATCAGATTTTCACGACTATCCAATACAGTTTTATCCCCCTAGCAAGTACCAATGGATTGGTCGCGTATGTTCCACAACGAGTCATGAGGCAATTTGGGTATCCACAAAGAATTCCGATGATACGAGAGATTGAAAATATCATATTCAACACAATTGCTGAGAGTCGGAGCCTGGTATTAGAAGTTTGGGGAAATTTTCGTGGTTTTAGATAACCTGCACTTGGATCAAGTCAACAAATTGGAACCCAAGATCATTTCAGAATATAGTGAATGGATCAAATTGACAGTCGAACAAACAAGAGGGAAGTCACAATCTGCTCCTGCTAGCCCTGAAGAGCAGATAGCTAAGCTGAAAAAAAGAGCTCGAAAATTATCAATTATAGCTTATGGTGGCTGATCATGCCTTGGAGGACGCCCGATCATAATTAAAGGGAGAGACAAGAAAAACTGAAAAGTTGGAAAGAGCACTGGATGCATTTGACAAAATTCAAGAAGGAATTCGAAAGCTTAGTATAGGAAGTTCTAGGGAGTCTCAACGCACTAGTTTAGCAAGGCATAAGAATTTTGTAAAAATGGTCAGCCGAACCATCAATGAAGGTGTAAAAAATGATTAAATTTGTCAGTATTTAATGATGATTTCTACTTTGATCTCTACATTCACTTACAGGTTTGGAATTGAGATTTTACCCCGAAGACACTGCATCATATTAGGCCTACCCTTGGCAGAAAAGGACTCCCCCATAGGACATGCATCCGAATTATTCAAATATCTACTAACTCATGTCTTTTTCTTTTTTCTTGAATAAATTACAGCAGTTTGACAGAAAATTCATTCCTAAATCAGTTTCTTTTCTCCACTATTAGATATTTTCACAATAGCTACTCAAAGAAGCCCCATCATCACCAGATCTCGAAGTAGAGCCTTGAAACAGCCTGTAAACATAGTTTAGTGCCAGAAACTTCAGAAAAATCTGCTCTAGTTACGTCACCGAACTTCACGGCATTGGGAGCTCAGTTAAGTGAGGTACTTGGCAAATTCAATGAGTTAAGTACTTAAATGGCTGCACAGAGGCGTGTAATTGATCAGTTAGTCGCAAGCAGCAGTGGTGGTGGTGTCCCAAACGACCAAGAACATGTCAATAATCACCCACCTGCACAAGACTATCAACCACCCCACACATCCAATACCCAAACAACTTTCATTCCTCCTTTCGTTAATCCTGTTGAAAATACCTTTGCCCAACTAAAATTCAGACTTTTCCTATATGCATCCGAATTATATATTGATGAACCCAACCAATAACCAAATCCCTCAAAAACCATCCACAAACCAATCTGAACAATCCCCCTAACCCTCAGGACCCCACCACCACATTACAGAGCCTTTTGTACTGGATACCGCATCTCAAGGGAAGGCAGCAATGGAGGAACAACTCTCGCCTATTGACAAGGATCTATTGAGGAGGTTGGATCGATTCGATGATTTTATGAAAAAGAATCAAGGATTGAGTAGGCATGGTGGATTGGACTACGATCAGTTGTGCCTTTTTCCAGATATTCAGTTACCGTTGGGATTCAAAATCCCTAAATTCAGCAAGTATGATGGAACTGGAAATCCTAAGACGCATCTCAAGATGTTTGCCAACAAATTAGGTAAACCTGTGGATGATGAGAATTTTCCTATGCGTCTATTTCCGGAAAGTTGGAGGGGGATGCTCTAGATTGGTATTCAAATTTGAAATATGGAGAGGTCAAAACTTGGTTAGATTTGTCAACAGTTTTTGTGAAACAATACGAATTTAACTGTGATTTGGCACCGACACGTACGACATTAGAGGGTACGAAAAGGAAGCCGTCGGAAGATCACAAGACTTACGCAAAGCGATGGAGAAAATTAGCTGCCAAAGTGGAGCCTCCTATGACTGAGGAAGAGATTGTTCGTACTTTCATCAAGGCTCATGATCCACCCTACTTTGAAGAGATCTTTCGCATGACTGGAAGTTCGTTTGCTGCTATCGTTAACAAATTGGAGGAGTATGATGAGTTTGTCAAAGTAGGGAAGATTGTTAATGTGTCTGCATTAAACCTGCAATTGGATGCTCTACAAAATAAAAGCAACAGTGGGAAAAAGCCTCCATTCAAGAAGAAGGAAGGAGAAACTGCTTTTATATGGGATCAAGGCCAGTCTTTCAGACCCAAAATCCGAAACCATCCCACATATTCTGTTCCTTACCCGTATTACACCATTTCTCAACCGGTCTATCACACTACTACCCAATTTCATCATTCCCGACCAAGTCATTTGAATATCTCACCGTTACTTCAACCCCACAACCTATCGTTCAAAATCATTCCCGTCCCATTTATCGTCTGAGACCAACCTTACAAAATAATAACCCTTCTCAAAATTCTTTTCAAACCAGCGAAATTCAAACTCAGAAGCAATTTCAAACCTTCACCAATTTGGGCCGACCTATTGATCAATTGTATGAGCAGTTAAAAGCAGCTGGAAAAATTGGCACTGTTCCTCCCAAACTCTATCCTAGAGGTCCTCCTGTCGGTTATGATTCTCAAGCAATCTGTGCTTATCATTCTGGAAGTCCAAGTCATACCACTGGTAATTGTTGGGATTTAAAACATAAGATTCAAGACATGATTGACTCTGGAGACATCCTTCTTAGAAGAAAGGGAGAGCAGGGACCGAATGTCAGTAAGAATCCTTTACCTGAGCATGGAAGCACTGTGGGGGTTATCATCGCTGATGAAAATTTTGTCGATCCTACTCAATATATTGTAGATGAAATTGAGGTGTTTGGTGTAATGGAGACTGACCATGCGAAAATGAGAAAACTGCCGTCTACCGATGAGTCCATAGCTAATGATAATGTTGAGAAAAGTTGAAATCTTTTGTATTTGTGAAAGAGGAACCATTTATAATAGGAGAAGGGCCTTCCGAATTTGATAATTCTAAAGACCCTTTTATTCTGGATCTACCATCTTTTGAATGGGATATATCAGAGCCTGTCATTCTTGAATTTCAGGAACAAATGCCTGTCAATAACTTACAAGAGGTGCCATGGAACTATAAAGAGTCTGTTCTATTGATTGGAGATAAAAAATGCTTAAAGGAAGAGATATCTACGCATTGCCACTTCTGGGAGAATTGTGAAAAACTCCGAAATTGATGTTCAATCTAGGGGCAAGGTTAAACCTCCGACGGCCAAGGTCTTTTGTTTCTGAAAATGAAGCTGTGAATTTTTAAAGATGTTAAAGAGAAGTGAGTATAAAATAGTAGAACAGTTGGATAGAATGCCCTGCTCAGATTTCTTTTCTGAATCTTCTTTGACCTCTGAACTACACAGAGAACATTGCTCAAAACCCTGAACGAAGCTCAAGTCCCTAAAGATATCCCGTGGATAAATTTTCTAACATTATGGAAAATGTACTTGCTGCCTAAATCGCCTTCTCCGATGATGATCTGACTGCAGAAGGGATCGGACATAACAGAGCTTTATATATATCAGTCCGCTGCAATGGAAAGCTGTTGCCGAGAGTCTTGGTGGATAATGGATCAGCACTAAATATCTGTCCATGGAACACTCTCACTAACTTGGATTCCTTGACGTTAAACTCCGCCCGTCTGCAACTGTGGTTAGAGGGTTTGATGGTTCAAGGAGGGAATCTGTGAAACTGATCTGGTATTGGAGATAGGCCCTGCTCAATTCCAAATTACTTGGCAAGTAATGGATTTCTCCAGTGTTTACAATATTTTGCTTGGAAGACCTTGGATACATCTTCCAATTCAGTGCCATCTTCTCTATCAAATGTTAAGGTTTATTGTGAATGATCAGCTCATTACTGTGTTTGCTGAGGATGACTGTACCATGATCGTTGATGCACAATACAAAGGTGAAGACAGAAAAAGAATTCCAATTTCATCTCATCATGTTGCTGACATCGTCTCTGTGGGATGGGTATCCAAAGATAAATTGCCGACCAATTCAAATTTGCCAGAGCTAGTATCATGATGGCCAAAGAGATGATCGAGGCGGATATGAAATAGGAAGAGGTCTTGGACGGGAATTGCAAGGAATTTTGGAGCCAATAGAGATCCCGACGCAAAAGAATACATTTGGGTTGGGATTTCATCCAACTGTCAAGATATAAGAGAAATGCAAGTCGAAAAGTGAGAAGAAGGGTAAGTAAACTGTTTTAAGTGTCCCACCGCTATACCACACTTTTTCTCGTCCATCAGAGGTATCATGCCAAAAACAAAACACCCTGTGGAAGAGATTGAAGTGGATCTATCTCAATTATTTGTCGGGGCTACTTGTGAGGAGGAACCACCAGAGAATTCAGAATTTTTATCAATTACCGAAGGAGCCATTCAAAATTGGACTGCTGGTTATCTTCCCTCTCGAAGGGAGTTTCGGTAAATTTATGGGGATTGTCTTTTGTCTAAATTCATATCCAGATAACACGATAGTCCGGATTTTTTTATTAAAATAAAAATAAATTAAAAAAATTGCTTTCATTTTTTTTCTCTTCTCAGTTAGTGCAGTTTGTTTGGTTTAGATATGTTTTTAAATAGCAATCATGTCTGTATGTTTGTCTTTTGTGAAGTCTCGATGCATTTTGAATTTAATAGAAATGTCTTCTGTATTTTCTATTTATTTATTACGTATATTCTTCTATTTTCAGATGGCCACAAATAAAACCTTCTGACCTTTTGGATGTCACTATTTTGGAATTCGATGGTTGCAATTTCGATATCTCTTATGAATTTGAAATCATGCAATCTGAAATTCAAAACGAGAGCGATATTGAGGAAGAATTTGAGTCCATTTCTAGGGATTTAAAACAGTATGAAGAGAGACCCAAAGCCAACTTAGAAGAAACAGAAATCATCAATATCGGCACTAAGACGGAGGTTAAAGAAGTTAAAGTCAGCATTCATTTGAATAAGAAACAGAAGGAGGAAATGATTGAATTCTTAATGCTTTTCAAGATGTGTTTGCATGGTCATATGATGATGTGCCAGGGATCTCTACAGACATAGTTGTTCACAGGTTGCCAACTGATCCAGATTTTTTACCTGTGAAGCAGAAACCACGAAAATTCAAACCAGAAATGAGTCTTAAGATAAAAGAACAAATTGTAAAGCAGCTCAATGCCAAGGATAATCAGTGGTGTCCTCATTATCCATCTTGGCTCTCGAACCCGGTGCCCAGTTGCTAAGAAATCTGGAGAGGTGCAAGATGTGTTGATTATAGGAGATTTGAATAAGACTAGGCCGAAAATGATTTTCGTTTGCCAAATATTCATATTCTCTTAGACAATACTGCTGACACGAAATTGAATCTTTTGGCGATTGTTTTGCTGAGTATCATCAAATCTTGGATGGCAGAGAAGAGAAGAGAAAAACTTCTTTTATCACCCCATGGGGGACATTTTGTTATCCAGTTGATGCCTTTCGGATTGAAGAATGCGGGAGACTACTTATCAGAGGACCATGACTACCTTGTTCCATGACATGATCCACAAAGGAGATGGAGGTTTATGTGGATGATATCATAATTAAATCAAAGAGGGTTGAGGACCATTTGGTTGATCTAAAGAAACTCTTGAAAGGTTGAGAAGATATAATTTGAAATTGAACCCTGCGAAATGTGCTTTTGGAGCCCCGACTGGTAAATTATTGGGTTTATTGTCAGCAAAAAGGGTATAGAGATAGATCCTGCAAAAATAAAAGCAATTCGAGATACGGCCCATTCCAAAACTTAAAAAGATGTGAAGAGTTTTCTTGGAAAAGATCAATTTCATTAGCCGATTCATTGCACAACTAACCTCTACCTGTGAGTCTTTGTTCAAACTGTTGAAAAAGAATGCGCCGATGGATTGGAATGAAGATTGTCAACAAGCTTTTGATAAGATCAAGAATTACTTGTTAAATCCTTCGGTCTTAGTGCCACCTCAGTCAGAGAGACTCTGATTATGTATTTGTCTGTTCTTGATGAGGCTGTTGGATGCGTTCTGGAACAGCATGATGAGTTTGGGAGAAAGGAACGAGCCATCTACTATCTGAATAAGAAATTTACAGCATATGAAACCAACTATTCTTTCCTTGAAAGGAGTTGTTGTGCTTTAACATGGGCACCTCAAAAGTTGAGACATTATTTGCTCGGTTATACCACTTACTTGATTTCTCGTTCTGATCCTCTAAAATACCTGTTAGAAAATCAATGCCCACGGGACGTATGGCTAAGTGGCAAATGATCCTTTCCGAATTCGATATTGTTTTACAACACAGAAGGCTGTCAAGGGTCAAGCCATAGCAGATCATTTAGCAGAAAATCCAAGAGATGATGACTACCAGCCATTGCATACTTATTTTCCTGACGAAGAAATTCTGTTCATTGGAGCAGTGGAGGACATGAGCGAGCAGTATCCTGAATGGAGATTATTTTTTGATGGTGCGTCAAATTCTTTTGGAGCCGGAATTGGAGCAGTTTTAGTATCTCCTGTAGGGAAACATTATCCTGCTACTGCCAAATTACGGTTTCCTTGCACCAACAATATGGCTGAATATGAACCTTGTATTTTTGGATTGAAAATGGCATTGGACATGGAGATCAAGGACTTGATAGCATTCAGTGATTTCGATTTACTTGTACACCAGACGTTTAAGCAGTGGGTGACTCGGGATTCGAAAATTATGCTGTATCATTGTAATTTACTTAATTTGGCCAACAAATTCAGGAATTTGGAACTCAGACATATTCCCCGTACTCGTAACGCCTTTGCTGATGTTTTAGCTACTCTGTCTTCGATGATCCAACATCCAGATGAACTGGTGATTGAACCTATACAGATTCAACTTCAGAATAGGCTAGCGCATTGCCTGGTTACAGAAAGGGTCTCTGATGGTCGCTCCTGGTACAATGATATTAAGGAATTCATGAAAAAGGGATCTTACCCTCTTGATGCTGATTCTGCTGCAAAAAGTTTCTTACGCAGAATGTCATTAAGATTCTTCTTGAATGGAGAAGTGTTATACAAAAGAACATCTGATTTGGGCTTCTGAGGTGCATCAATGAAGACGAAACCAATTATATGATGAAAGAAGTGTATAGTGGGGTTTGTGGGCCACACATGAATGGGCATCTACTGGCTAAGAAAATCATGAGAACAGGATATTTCTGACTTACCATGAGCATGACTGTGTAGATTTTGTTAGAAAGTGTGTTAAGTGTCAAATGCATGGTGATGTTATACGTGCTCCTCCTACAGAATTGCATAGTATGACTGTTCCATGGCCATGTTCGATCTGGGGAATGGATGTTATCGGAACTATTGATCTCCTGCTGCAAATGGGCATCGATTCATCTTAGTAGCGATCGAATATTTCACCAAGTGGGTTGAGGCCGCGTCCTATAAGCAGTGACTAAGAAAGTGGTGTCGGATTTCTTGAGAAATAATATCATCTGTCGTTTTGGCGTACCGGAGACATTGATCACCGATAATGCCAAGAACCTCAACAACGACATGGTGGATGGATTATGTGAACAGTTTAAGGTCAGACATCGAAATTCTGCCATATATAGGCCTCAGATGAATGGAGCCGTTGAACCCGCAAATAAAAATTTAAAAAAATTTATTCGTAAGATGACTGAAGCACACCGGGATTGGCATGAGAAACTGCCCTATGCCCTGATGGCATACAGAACTACGATCAGGACTTCTACTGGTGCAATTCCTTACTCTCTTATGTATGGAATGGAAGCAGTATTGGCTGCAGAAGTTGAAATTCCTTCCTTACGAATTCTGATGGAAGCTCAGATAGAAGAGGCTGAATGAGTCAGAGAACGTCAGGAGCAGTTGTCTCTGATTGATGAAAAGAGGTTGAATGCCGTCTGTCATGGACAATGTTATCAGCAACGAATGGCTCGAACTTACAACAAAAAGGTCAAGCCCCGTTTGTTTGAAGTTGGAGATAAGGTCTTGAAACGGATTCTTCCGATGCAAGATGAGGCTAAAGGGAAGTTTGCTCCCAATTGGCAAGACCATTCATTATTAAGAAAGTGCTATTCGGAGGAGCGCTTATCCTTATGGAAAATGGATGGTCAAGTTTTTCCCCAACCAATTAATGCAGACATGTGCAAAAATTTTTTTATTTGATTAAAAAATTTTTCTTAAATAACACTGCAAAAGACGGATTTTAGGCATACTTCCTTTCATTTCTCCATTTCGATATCCTAACCCTAATTTTTCTCCTTTCGACTTTTCAGAATCACTCTCCCTTTTCGCGTGACGGTCCTTTAAGACCACTAACCCCATACTGGGGCAATTTTGTTTTAAAAAAAAATAAATAAAAAAAAGAGTAGAAAAAAAATAAAATAGAGAAGTTTGGTTCGAATTAAACTGGGGCAAATTGTTATCTCTTCCAACCCTAGATCGGACCAAGTTTTGAAAGAATGCTATCTCAAATGATTGTAAATCCATCATATGATCCGCTGTCAAGTTTTCCAATCTTAACCTTTCCTTTACTACTCTATCCGATCCTACTTCCAAAAGCCAAAATTGCCAACTTTCATCTTTTGCAGTACTTTGAGGAAAATTTTTCTTAATCAATTGGCAAATGATGTAAATATAACTTTTCTGAAATATGTCAGAAATGTCTGTTTTCACTGATGCCCACAAATTCTCAAAATAATGACTTGAATTGATACAGTTGGGGTTAAAATTGTCTTGTCTATGTTTCAAGGTGAAAACCTGAAAGGGCACCTTCTAAAAAAAAAGAGAAGAAAAAAAGAGAAAAATAAAAAAGGAGCAAAAAAAACACAAAAAAAAAAAGAACAAAAAAAGAACAAAAAAAAAAGAAGAAAGAAGAACAAAAGAAAAAAACAAGAGAAAAAAAAGAGAAGAAAAGGGGTGGGGGTAACCTTAGTGAAAACCCGAAAGGGCGCTGAGGTAGGATTTTGGAATACAAGAGAATCATAAATGTAAAAGAAGATGCTGAGGTCTGAAAGCTGTTAACTATGTTGATTTGGGTTTCTTTCATACTGTTTGACGTCGAAGGGGTCAGATTGGAGCATTTTTCTTCACCAAAGGCTGTCCTCTAAATATCTATCCAACTTTTGATCCTTGGATCCATGTCCATAAGTTCAACAATTTTATTTTACTATTCTATTTATTATTTTATTGTGTATCATTGTTTATTTCATATCAGCATTATTGCATGATAAATAATACATTTTTTTTAATTATTATATTTCTCATTTTTTGGGTCTCATTCAAAGACAATCCCCTATAATTTATCCCAAAAGAGTCATGAAATTGGAGGTCCTATGATGATAAAGTCTGGATAATTGACACTAGAAAGTTGCAAAGATTCTGAAAGAGTTGTGGACCAAATCTAAGGGGAGCGATTCGTCAATATTAAAATTCATGTTTACACGGCTCTCAAGGCAAAGGGATCACATGGTGGTGGCACTGTTCTATCACAGTTGTTTCTTTTCTCTTTTCCTTTTTGCAGGAAAATTATGCGACACAATATTGGATTAGTTGAGCATGATTCACACTGGAGCAAACAGCAGAAGGATTGAGTTCCAAGTTTCGCTGTACATTTCCAAAGAAAGAAAAGAAGATCATTATTTCTTTTCTTTTAAAGTTCAAAAAAATCAAGAAAGTTGTAAGTCCACCAAGTAAGTTTGTCTTGGCTAATTACCTTTTGAGCAACATGCATTCGGATCTTTTAGTTCGATAGCATAGAGCTTGTGTTTTCATTTCTTCCGCTAGTTATTTGAGCTCGAGTTTAATCCCATCCATTATCTGGGTTTCGAGTGTATTTTTCATTCTCTTGATAGGCATCTGGGTTTAGATTCAGTCCCATTGAATAATCCAGATCAAAAGACAAATTTAATTTCCTGTTGGTGAGTCTCAGCGTCCGCCGCGCACCCTTCTATCTCCCTTCTTAACAGATCAAGAGATAAAAAAAAATCAAATTTAATTCTTGTTGGTGAAGTCTCAGCGTCCGCCGCGCACCCTTCTATCCCCATTTTTGACAGATCAAAAGATCATATCAATTTAATTTTCTGTTTGTGAAGTCTCAGCGTCCGCCGCCACCCTTCTACCCCATTTCTTGACAAATTTAATTTTATATTGGTGAAGTCTCAGCGTCCGCCGCGCACCCTTCTATCCTCTTCTTTGACAGATCAAAAGATCATATCCAATTTAATTTTCTGTTGGTGAAGTCTCAGCGTCCGCCGCGCACCCTTCTATCTCCTTCTTGACAGATCAAAAGATCAAATTTAATTTCCTGTTGGTGAGTCTCAGCGTCCGCCGCGCACCTTTCTACCTCCCCTTCTTGACAATTTTAATTTTCTGTTGGTGAAGTCTCAGCGTCCACCACGCACCCTTCTACCCCACTTCTTGACAAATCAAATTTAATTTTCTGTTGGTGAGTCTCAGTGTCCACCGCGCACCCTTCTAGCTCGCTTCTTGATAATTGCATTTAATTTTTCTATTGGAGCGTAACCGCGTCCCTCCGCGCATCTTTTTCTTGTTATGACAAGTTATTTTTCTTGACAGTTTTGATTGCTCTTTCTCATTCATTTTGTATTTCATGTTTAAAAGTTCTGAGAACTCAGACTTTTTCAACTTTGCAAAGATTACAGATGATCAATGCACTTGTTTCATTGTGGTTCACTGGTATTCGAACTACGTTTGACCTGATTCCCATGGTGGCATACGTAGGCAGCTCTGCATGAGTTCGGTCACGTGTTTGTAATTTCATGACATTTTGTGATTAATAATTTCAACAAAGTATTGACTTGTTTATTTTAACTCAGGTGCAGTTAGAAGAGACATGTAAGCAATTTGATGTCTACGTCTTTATTTCGAGTTTTTTTTGAAACTCTAGACAAAGAGGAGCAAGTTGTAGACACCAAAATTTTGTCAATTTTTAATATTTTCTTGATTATTTTCTATTTATTGAGTTATTTATTTTATTGCATTTTAATATGTAATATTCTCATTTTTGCAGTTTTGTTTTGAAAAAAAAAAGAAAAAGGAAAATAAAAACCAAAAGAATTGATTTTTGTAAAAAATAAATAATAAATAAAATAAAATAAAACAATAAAAAATTAAAAATTAAAAAAGAAAGTGGAAACATCATGATGATCAAAGACATCATGATGACTTTTGATCATCATGATGTCACCACAATCATCCTTTTGACCAAAGGAATACAAGGCAACGGATGAAGGAATAAGAAGAAAAAATTTTTGCAGAAGAGTCCCGGGGGTTCATTTCCTTAGCCCTGACTCTCTCAATTCTCTCTCTCGGACCTGAACAGAAAGACAAGAACAAAAATTTTTGCAGAGGAGGCCTCTAATTCTCACTCTCAGACTCTCTCTCAGGCTTCGGGACAAGACCAATAAAAACGGTTGAAGGCTCGTAATTTCATCAAATTTTAGTCAAGAGACTACAATCTTCATTGAGGTATTTATTATTATTTTTTTTCCAGCTTTTTCCTTTCTTTAATTTATTAAATTAAATACATGTTTTGATACTTGTTTGTCCCTTGGTTTCGTTTGTTGTTGTTGCTACTGATATTGCTGAATTTTGGGATAGGTCATGAACAAAACTAGGAAAAGAAGAATGGTTTTTGTATATTCATGTTAATCGTTTGAAAAAAAATGTCAAAATGAAAAAAAAACGAATTTTGGGGCTGTTTTGCTTTATTTTAGCCTTTTTATGTTGTTTTCTTGTCAAATTAAAATCATAATTGTATTGTAGAAGTTGTAAGGAGTGTTATAGTATAATTTTATGATTTTTTGTGAAGGATATAGTGTTTTTGAAAAATAAAAACTGGACTAATTTATTGGCATTTTGGCCACTTTTTGATTCATTTTTCGTAAAAATCAAGCCCAAAAATGGAATCTACGCCAAAAATGGAGTGGGGAGGTGTATTTTGAGAAATTTTGGTGACCGGAGGGTCGCCAGCGACCGCCAGTGGCGGCGCCACCGGCAAGCCACCATGACCGCTAGCTGAAATTTCTTCAGCTGACCGAACAAGAAGAAGAGGAAAAAGAAAGAAAAGAAAAGAAAAAAAAAAGGGGAATTGGGCTATTAGTTTTATTTTCTGGTGGATTTTTAGTTATTGTGATTGGGTCTTTTAACTTGGGTTTTGGTTATTTTTTTTTGGGTTTTACGAATTGGCTTGGGAGTTGAAACCCATGCATTTTGGTTGGGTTTGTTTGACAAAAAACGATGGGCTAGTCAGTCTGGTGTTCTAGAGGCTTTTCGACTGGGTTTAACTGGTGTTCGGCACAAAATAAATAAAAATGATGGCCCGATGGCCTTTCTTGCCCAAATCAGAAACGGATTTGCACTTTAACCCCCTGATCTTTGGAGTGGTTTTACTGTGGCCCAGAACATTCTAAATTTCTTTCACTTGGGTCCTTAAATTAATCGCACTTTGGTCCCTGAATTTTATCTTTCATTTAATTTTGGCCCCTAAACTTTGAAAAAAAATTATATTTTTACCCCCAAAAGTTTTTCAATTTTTGCAATTTAGTCCCTAGTGAATTTTGACTCTCTTTATTATGATTGTTTCTTTTCTTTAATAGCTAATTATGTTGCTTTTGAGTATATTTAACTTGTAATTTCTAAATGTTATTAATTTCTTTGCGTTTGACATGTTAAAGATGAATTTAGTGTTTTATCATATTATTATTTTCAATTAAATTGGTGCCTTGATGATTTTTGTTAATTTTGGAGTCAAATAGGTAAAACCAAACCCAATTAGCTACTACTTCAAGGGAGGTACCTCTATTATTATTTAAATGTCAATTACGTGTTTTTATGTGCTCCTACGTGTTCATATTTGTTTATATATTTTCATATGCTTTATGTATTTGATTTAAATGTTCATATTTGTTTAGTTAATTTTTTATAATTATTTGAGAGGTATTTAAATACCTCAAAAAAAAATGTGTAATAGATAGGATAACTAGATTTATTTTAACACACTTTCCCCATTTAGATTGTAGTTAGGCTTCCCGATGTAATAGATAGGTTTTGTGTGTTTATGTGGCTTATGTGTTATGTGCTTTATTCGCTTTTCTTAGGATTTTTGCATTTAGATATTATGTTTATGTGTTATGTGCTACGTACTCTTATGTGTTTTATTTGTTTTTAATTTATACTTATTTGTTTTACTATATATATTAAGAATGCATGACGTCACCACACTAGTCCAACGCTAGTTGTGGCTTCTCCCTCCGTTTTACTTGCTAATCCAACGCTAGTAAGGATTTTTAGAAATGGACTAGTCCAATGCTAGATCTTTAGGTTGTTCGTGCGTTAGATTCATTTTGTATGATATTCATTACATTTTCATACATATTTTTTTACTTTTTTAGGATTTCTCTTATTTGCATGATATTTCCTATTATATTATCCTCTACCCCCTATCCCCTACATGTGTTAATCATATCATTTAGAGTTGCATCTCATTTAAGAAATTGTAGAAATAAGTTAGTTCATTTGCTTGTGCATATTAGGAGAATTTTTCTTTGAACATGGATATGGGTGATTATAAACTCTTTAGTTTAAATACCCCATTGATCCTTGTACAAGAAAATTATGTCACGAGATTTTGTCTCCTGTACCCATTATGTTGCATTCCTATTCTTTGGTCACTTGTATCTAGATATATAATTTAAGTTTCTTTTCTTTTCTTTTAATTTCATCATTTGCATATTCATGACCCCTTCAAGGAATTATTTTGGCCTTCGCAATCAATGCGATTGGTATCAATTAAACCCTTGAATGAACATTTTGTCCTTTTCGATATTTTATAAATTTAGATTTGCATCCATGTAGGAAATAACCAAATGTGATAAAATTTAAGAGTTAGATTAGGAAAATTTTGACTAAATCTCGCAACTAGCTTAGACTAGGTTTGAAAGGGTGCCTTAGGTTTGAGTTAATTGAACCTTTGCCTTTCCCTTTCTTTAACCGTGACTCCCGAACTCATTTCTCTTGTTTTTCAAAGACCTGGAGTTGTCGAAAAGAGTTTTATTTTATTTATTTTAATAAAACTATATTTTATCAAAAAAAATATTTTGGGTGACTTGGTACACCAAAACTCAATACCAAGTGGCGACTCCTATTTTTCTTAAAACCCCTTTTAGACTAAATTTTGGACCCCAAATTGTCGCATTTTTAAAGTCCCATTTTAGATCCTTTTTCACCTATTTTTAAATCACATTTTATAAAAACACTTTATTTTTCCATCGCGAAAAATGGGGCGCGACACCTACTACAATCTAAAGGGAAAAAATGAAATAAATAAATACCTAACTATTACAATTTTGACGTTTAAATGCCTTGCAAATAACCAAAAATTAAAATAAAATAAATATACTAAATTAAATAACTAAAACGAATAAATGGAAGAAAACATTCAAAAGACATGCAATTAAACACATAAAGTCACATAGGGGCACATAGGATCAAATAAGGCCATAAAATAAGGGATAGAGTGTACCTCCCTTGAGTTGGGGTCCTAATGAAGTAAAATTTATCTTACTTACCCTCCAAAAACAAAGAAAAGGTCAAGGCATCACTTTAATTAACAAATAATCATAAAAAAATGGAAATAAATATGAAATTGAATCAATTGAATCATGGAAACAACCTACTTTTAAGAAATTAAAAGAATCAAGGACTTAATTGCAAAAATTAATAAAGTTTTAGGGGTTAAATTACAATTATCACAAAGATTTGGGGTCAAAATTAAAGAAAAATAAAGTTCAAGGACATATTTGCAATTAAATTAGGGACCTAATTGAAAGAAACTAAAACTTTGTAAGGCATAGTATCATTATTTAGAAGTATAGGGGCTGAATTTGCAAATTCATTTTTTGGTTTCTTAATGGATCAGGCCCATTGGGCCATATTGGCCTTTTATTTGGGCTAGGAACTCCCCAAGCCCGACCGGAAGTCCAAAAAGGAAGTGGGTCAGCCCACTTGTTTTTACCAATTAAACCCAGGTTTAATACCCAATCAAATCAAAACCCAAGCCCAAGTCAAAAACCCAGAAACTAGGCCAACAATGCATTTCTAAAACCCAAGCAAAATAGGCCAAATTTTTATACCAAACCCAACCAAACAAATCTCAATCCAACCCTCCAACTATTTTTACTAAACCCAACAACATAAAAATCTACTAAAAATTTATTAAAGACTGATTATACTCTAAATTCCAGAAATTATTTGCTCAGAAAATGGATTTGAAATACGGAAAAAAAAATAGATCTCAATGGGGGCAGAAATGGTTCGATTGCAGAAGTATTCGGGCCATAGTGAAATTATGCAAAAGTTGAACGAAATTTCAAAAAGCTCATACAAATCAGAATCGAAACTTTCTTCTTCATCCTATTTCCTGCAACTTCCGGAGCTTCAAGATTCAGCAGCTTTGCACGGCAAAACACATCACATAATTGTAAAATGCAAAAGGCAGCAAAAATGAAAAACAACTCCAAAAATTTCTTGCTTCTCTCCCCATCCCCAACTAGCGAAACGCACAGGTTCTGGCCAGCTTTGGACTGGCCAGATTTCCTCTAGAATTTTGGTTTCAAGATCTTCATTTGAGCATTTTGTCGAACAAGTGAGACGCATTTGAAAGTTGAATGAAATTTCTCCTTCTTTTTGTTAGATAAGGGCCCAGAATCTTTTTTATCTCACCAAATTTCAGTCCAATCACCCATTAAAAGCATACATAAGCACAAAATCACATATAAAGCTCTAGGAAACTAAGAAAGAACAATTTCAGAAAAATAAGCCATAAAAAGTTCAAAAATCCGAAGCCGAAACTCGAAAATTAAGGAAGAAGCGGAAAGTTTACAGTGCTAATCTCGGTGAGCTTTGATGGTGGTAGACTCCAGTGGCGGCAGAAGAAACTATACCAGAGGCTCACTCTCCTGCTCCTCGAACCTTAGCTATTTCTTACTCTCTTCTTTTCCCGCCTTTCTTTTTCTTCTCTGTTTTTGCTCTCTGCCGAAACATCCCTCAATCTCCCATCTCCTCTCCGTTTTTCTTTCTCACGGCTTTTTGAAATGAAGAAGGAGAAGAGTCTCGATTGCTTTGGTTTTTTTTCTTTCCTTTGCTCTGTTTTTTTTTTCCGCCCGAAAACCTCCTCTCGGTGCTCTCTTTTGTTTTTTTGTCCCCGGAGCCCCTTTCCGAATTTTTCCTTTTTTCCGATCTAGCCGCCAACCCCCTTTTTTGTATTTTCTTTTGATTTTTGTCTCCACCAAAAATTTCCTAAACCAACCAAGTGTCCAAACACCTAATCCCTTAGGTGTAGTGTTGTCAAAGACATAAAGGGATACTTGTCCCACATGCAAACTTCCACCTATTCACACATTTTCCTTATTATTTTGTCATTTTTGTTTTTGCTTTTTTTTTTCAAAAAATCAAACAAAGTTAAAAAACAAATTGAAAACTTTTAAATGTCAATTATATATGTTTTCAAATTGAATCCAAAATGATTAAAACAATTTTTTGTTGAAAATTTTCTTTTTCTGAAATTTTAATGCTAAAAATGTCTTAAAATAAGAATTAAGAGACTAATGATCAAAATGAAGCAAAAATGCATAATAATTATCATTTAATCAATAAAAGTAATAATAAATAAAGCTAAATAAAAAATTTGACATCTAAAATGCTAAAAAAATGTCTAAAAATCACGAGATTAATAAATAAATAAAAATAGGTAATAATTATCAAATAAAATAAATTAAAATTTGGTGTCTACAGGTTTCTCTCCCCCTCCCCAACTGGTGAAACGCACAAGTTCTGGCCAGCTTTGGGCTGGTCAGAGTTCCTCTTACACTCTCACAGAAAATCAACATTTCTACCTCTTTGACTTGAGTTTCCCGTAGAGGTCTTTTATCAAACAGGTTAGGTGCATCCAAGAAATTGAACTAGTTTCATGGATTTGCACAATAGCAGGCCTAGAAATTACAGCCATCGAACCAACTCACTTGCAGACAAGACCAGAAACATCAAAAAGAGATGTGAAAATTTTACTAAAGAAAGGGGAGAACAGCAAGCGGGTCATCAAAACATAATTTTTTGTATAAAATACCCGTTGCTGTACCATGAAATAGGGAAGAACCGGAACATTGTTTGGAGCAAAACACGTATAAACATCATCCTCATTCTACTGCAAAAATTGCAAGCAAACAGCAAGAAAAGGAAATAAGAAAAAAATCATAATCGGTCTGTCTCAAATTTCTGGATACACTCATGGGTTTCAACTAAGCTTTAGACTGATGGGAGCTTTCCTCACATGCGTATGGAACCTCATCCGATTTACCCCCTTTGGTTCAAGATTTTCGTTTAGGCAATTCTTCAAACAGGTTAGTTGCATCAACCCATATTTAACACATATTCAATCTTTATTACAGAGGAGCCCACGATTTTTGCACCAACCCAACCCAAATTCATCATATAGTGATAGAAATCATCATCAAAATCAACACAAAATCCACATAAAGACATTAAAATCTTGACCCAAACAGGAAGAGAAACCAATCAACCACCTTATCCTCATCAGCTTCCATGTATTCATGAACACAATTAAAGATAGGAAAAGAAGAGCCTTACAACATCCTTGTTCGGTGAAGGTTTGACGACAATGATGGTGGTGGATTTCGATGAGCAGAAGCTTTTTCAGATGACCTTTCCTTGCTCTGTTTCTTGTTTGAATCCCGAAAAAAATCCCCTCATTTTCGGTTTTCCTTTGCTCTATTTTGTTCTTTTCTTTTTTGCTCTATTTCCTTGCTCAAGCTCTTGCCGTTTCCCCAGATTTCCCTCTTGGAGCTCCTTTCTAACTTTCCCCTGCTCCAAACCTCTTCATCCACCCCCCTTTTCCTCTGTTTTTCTGATGCTCGAAGCCCCCCTTTGTTCACTTCCCTTTTTCTTGTCTTCTCCCCAACCCCCAAACGAATCTCTCTGATGAGCAACCCTAGGGGAAGACCCTCCTAGAACCTCCCAACTTTGTAATATCAGAGTTGGACCTTTTCTCCCAATGGAAATTGAGCGCGATTGTTCTCATGAACTCAAGATCTCTGACACACAAAGGTAATCACCAACCTTAAGCAAATAATGATGGATGAAGAGACACCACGATTAGGGAACAAACTAATCGATAAAGTCTGACTTGAATCCTAAGCTTTGAACTCAAGAATTCAAGAGTAAGTTCGATTAAGAACTTGAAGGAAAATTCCTCACGATTTCTGGTTGTAATCTTCGTCCCTTATTCTGAAAGACAAGAAGCCTTATATAGGCGTATAAAAGACCTAAACTAAGCTACCAACAAAACCTAATCCGACTTGGAATTTCCCTTGCTAAACTTGGCCCAAGCCCAAGTACAACTAGAAAACCCTAATCAACTTAACACGAACAAATAATGTTGGTGCTTGACTAAAGCAAGCTTATGACCAACTAGATAAACTACTTTATGGATTAAAACTAGAGGACAACATGTCCTTTGTGCGATTAACAAACTACTAAACTAGGCAGCTTTAAAACAACTACTAACTAAGCTAACAAGTATGAGATCATTCTTTCACTTCAAACGTACAAGTGAACAAGGTAACTTCATGGTCCACCAAATCTTCAAACTTAGCTTGTTCCTTACTTGTATGGTGAATGATCAAGGCTTGTAAAGCTTCCTTCACCCTCTTGGATCTTGATCTTGTCATCGGACCACCAATGTTGACCAAAGGATCCTTGACCCAAGGTTGAAGTTGTTGTGCACCCGTATCCGCATCATTCCCTCTCTCCTCGGAAGGATTCGTTTTCGAATCTTCAAAGTCTGTATCAAAGTCAAAAGGAGATAGGTCAGACACATTAAAAGATGCACTTATGCCATACTCACTTGGAAGTTTCAATTTGTAGGCATTGTCGTTTATCTTTTCCAGGACACGAAAAGGTCCATCTCCTCTTGGATGTAATTTGGTCCGTCGAGATGCTGGAAACCTTTCTTTCCTCATGTGCACCCAAACCCAATCACCAGGTTCGAATACAACATGCTTTCTACCCTTATTCGCATGTGTTGCATATTGTACATTTTTCTTCTCAATTTGAACTCGAACTCTCTCATGCAATGTCCGAACAGCCTCTGCCTTTTTGACACCATCTGCGCTTAAACACTCATCAACAGGAATAGGTGATAAATCTAGAGGAGTTAGCGGCTGAAACCCATAAACAATTTCAAAAGGAGAATGAGTAGTAGTAGAATGAGTGGTTTGGTTGTATGCAAACTCGGCAATAGGCAAACATTCTTCCCACTTCTTCAAATTCTTTTGAACAATGGCTCGAAATAAAGCACCAAGGGTTCGATTGGTTACCTCAGTTTGACCATCCGTTTGAGGATGACTAGAAGTAGAAAATAACAACTTAGTTCCCAACTTTCCCCAAAGTGATTTCCAGAAATAGCTTAAGAATTTCACATCCCTATCACTTATAATAGTACGCGGTACCCCATGCAATCTAACCACATCCTTGAAGAATAAATCAGCAACATGGCGCGTATCATTTGTTTTCCTACAAGGGATAAAGTGAAGGGGCATGAGGTACGGGTAAAGGATTGTACAATCCATGAGGGTTACTCCTTGACTTTGCCTGCTTACACTTTAAACACTTATTACAAATGTTAGCAACATCACGCCTCATTTTAGGCCAATAGAAGTGTTCATGCAAAATGTCAAGAGTTTTATCAACGCCAAAATGTCCCATCAACCCTCCGCCATGCTTCTCTAACAAGCAATTCCCTAAGTGAACAGTTGGGAATACATAGGCGATTTTCTTTGAACAAGAACCTTCATGCCTATAAAACTTTTGAAATGCAGCATGTTCACAAGCTTTAAACACATTAGAAAAATCGTCATCATGTGCATACAAGTCTTTAATGTGCTCAAAACCAAGTAACTTAGTGCTCATGGTAGTGATCAAAGTATACCTCCTAGACAATGCATCTGCAACGACATTATCTTTCCCCTTCTTATACTTAATGATATATGGAAAGGAATCAATAAATGCAATCCATTTAGCATGTCTTTTATGCAACTTACCTTGACCTTTAAGGAATTTAATTGATTCATGATCAGTATGTATCACAAATTCCTTAGGCATAAGATAATGCTGCCACACTTCAAGAGCACGCACAACAGCATACAATTCTTTTCATAAGTAGGGTAATTAAGAGCTCCCCCACTCAACTTCTCACTGAAATATGCCAAGGGTCTATTGTTTTGATGTAGGATAGCCCCTATGCCTATTCCACTAGCATCACATTCAACTTCAAAAGTCAAATCAAAATTAGGCAAAGCAAGAATAGGTGCTGAAGTTAACAAATTCTTAAGCTTATTAAATGACTCTTCTTGCTCTTTTTCCATTGAAACCCCACATTCTTTTTAATTATCTCATTCAAAGGTGCTGCAATAGTACTAAAGTCTTTAACAAATCTCCTATAGAAACTTGCAAGACCATGAAAAGACCTTACCTGGGACACATTGGTTGGAGTCGGCCACTCTAAAATGGCCTTTACCTTGGCTGGATCAACACTTATGCCATTTGCACCAACAATATATCCAAGAAAGTTAACTTCATGAGTGCAAAAGATACATTTTCCCATGTTAGCAAATAGTCTATTTTCAGCAAGGCACTTAAACAAGTTTCAAATGCTCAACATGCTCATCTAAAGACTTGCTAAAGATCAATATATCATCAAAATAAACAACAACAAACTTTCTAAGAAAATGCCTTAAAAAACATGGTTCATAATCTCATGAAAGTACTTGGAGCTTGTTAAGCAAAAAGGCATCACAAGCCACCGCATAAAGACCATACTTTGTTTGAACGGGCAGTTTTCCATTCATCTCCTTCCTTTATCCTTATTTGATGATAACCCGATCTTAAATCAATTTTAGTGGAAAATGATTGCCTCCATGCAAATCTTCTAACATATCATCTAACCTAGGAAATAGGATGACGATACCTTAACAGTAAATGTTATTAATTGCACGACAATCTGTACACATTCTCCAAGTCCCTTCTTTCTTAGGCACTAAAATAACTGGAACTGCACAAGACTAAGAGATTCACGAACCTGTTCTTTTTCAAGGAGGGAATCGACTTGCCTTTGATTTCCTTTGTTTCCTCCGGATTTGCTCTATAGGCTGGTCGATTTGGTAGAATTGCTCCAGGAACAAAGTCGATTTGATGTTCAATGCCTCGAATTGGAGGTAATCCTTTCGGTAGTTCCTCTGGAAACACATCCTTGAATTCCTGCAAAAGAGAGTAGATTGCACTAGGAAGAGAATCGGTTATGCCAAGTGTGTAAAAAGAAGAATAATCAGCTTCCCTGTACATAAGTACTATGAGAAGACTTTGTGCATTCAAAACCCTATCTACCTCACGCACACTTGCATAGAAGCTCTTTTTTTTCATTTTCAAGCTCTCGGCCTCACTGAGTCTTTTTCCACTCGAATTTTCTTTTTCACTCAACTCGGCCTCTACTTTCTTTTTCCCCTCATTTTCTCTCACATTCGGCTTTTTCTTTGCCTCTCTTGGCTGCCTTTTCTCTCTCTCTTTTTTAGATGCAATTGTTCTTCATACACTTGTGTAGGTGTCAAGGGTGAAAGAGTGATTTTGAGGTTGTCCATAATGAACTTATACTTATTAGTGAGTCCAATATGATCAGCCTGTCTATCATACTCCCAAGGACGCCCCAACAAGACATGACTAGCATGCATAGGAATTACATCACATAAAACTTGGTCCTTGTATCGACCAATAGAAAAAGTTAAAGCTTGTTTGGTCACCTTGACTTCCCCCCATCATTTAACCAAGATAATCTATAGGGTTTAGGGTGGTAAGTCCATGGAATGTGGTTTTGCTCAACAAAATCAGCGGCTACACAATTAGTACAAGAGCCACTATCAATGATCATAAGACATACCTCATCTCCAATTTTGCATCTCGTATGAAAGATGTTGGTTCGTTGGAGATCATCTTCTTGAGCTTGTGCATTGAGCACTCTCATGGTTACCATAGTTCGAGCTACGGGGTCCTCCTCTATCTCAACCATGTCATCATCCTTCCCTTCCTCTTCAAGCGGTGGCATGTCCGCATATTCCTCCTCTCCTTCGCTTTGGCCACACTCACTCTTCATTTCATGTACATGCATGCTTCGGTTTAGGGCATTGCAGCCATGACCGGTGGCCAATCCCTTGCATTTGAAAACCCATGCCTTGGCTGGTTGGCTAGATGTATTTTGCCCCTGGAAGAGTCGGGCCCGCGGGGTTGGCTTTAGAAAGAGTTGCGACTCGGGATGGCGGACGGTTGTTACCATCCGCTTGTTTTCCCTCCTCTCTATCTACCTTGCCTTGGCCAAGCATTGGATGTTGGCAATTGATTTCTTCTCCAAGGAGTGGAAGAGGATGTAGTGGTTCGGCCACTAGGTGTCTTTTATAGGTAAGGCTTGCTTTTCCACCTTCTCTGCATAAGACACCATTTGTTGAAAGCTCAAAGTGGTCTTGAAGCTCAACCTTCTTCCTAATTTCAGGATTTAATCCATTAAGGAACCTCGCCATGGTTGCTTCCGGATCCTCTTGTACATTGGCCCTTATCATCGCTACTCCATTTGTTTGTGGTACTCATCAACCGAATTAGACCCTTGAGTGAGTCGTTGGAAGCCGATTGTACAAGTCCGTGGTATAATGGAAGGGCGTACAAATCGTTTCCTCATCCACTTGCTTCATGTCAGTTCAAGTGTCAAATCGGTTGTTCCCTATTTCTCTTTCTTGTGGCACATACTTGCTCCCACCAAATAGATGCCATAATCTGAAATTCAATAGCTGCAAGTTTCACCTTTTTCTCTTCAGAGTAATTGTGGACTTCAAACACTTGCTCAACTCGCCTAACCCAATCCAAGTAAGCTTCAGGTCATTCTTCCCATGAAAGGTAGGCATCTAGTCTTGATGGAACCAAGATTGTCATCGGTTTCTCCTAGGTCGGTCTCGAGCTTCCCTCGCTCCCCTTTGGCTTTTCCTTGATCGAAATGAGGCGTTAGAATGATAACCCCTTCATCATCCGCATCATGATCAGCATTCTGAACACTCGAAATGTGTATCTCTGGTACCTCGCATCTCAATGGCAGCCAACCTGTTGGTAATTTGTGTCATCATAAATTCATGTCTCTCTGCTTGTTTTTGAAAGAGCTTGGAGCATCAGTTTGAGTGACACTTCGGTCTCAGTCGGCTCGGATATGTTCCCTCCTTGAGACATATTGTCCAAACCTGCAAAAACAAGTGTATCCTAGTCTACCTTGCAAAGTACTCGTGTATTCACTCAAGAAAAAAAAAAACACACTCCATCTCAAATTTCCTTCTCGAAGTTCTTAAAACCACTCACAACTCTCAAAAATTCAGAATTAAATTACCCTATAAGCAAGTAACAAGACACAAAGCAGAATTTTTTTGCAAATCCTAGAAAAAACTCTACCCGAAGCTGGAACTTTTTTTTTGAGTTGCTGTTTTGCTGAGTTTTTGGTCAGTATTTTGGAAGGTAAGTGTGTTTTTGGGGTGCTCAAATAATGCAAGAACCAGTCCTCAAATTTCAGTACAAATTGGTTCGCAAAAACTAGCTCAACCGATTTTAGTATCTCAAGAATTCACAGGCAGTTTGGCTAAGGTGATTGTGGTAGTTAGGTTTGGTTTTGGAAACTGATTTGGGTGTGTTTGGGGCTGGGTTAGGTCGTTGGGGTCGTTGGAAATTCAATCAAGATTGGAACTCAAGATTGTGGAAACCAATCAAGATTTGGAACGCAAGTTTGGGAAACCAATCAAGATTTGGAAACTAATCAAGATTTGGAAACTAATCAAGACTTGGAAAACCAATCAAGATTTGGGAAACTAATCAAGATTTTGGGGAAACCAATCAAAAATTTGGAAACTCAAGATTTGGAAACCTGATTCCTTGTGTAAGAGCCGATTTCCTTTCTCTTCCCTTTTTTTTTGTTTTTTGTTCTCTTTTTGCTTTGGCTCTCAAAGAACACAAATTGCAGGTCACACCTAACACAGTTCAAGAAATGGATGCAAAGGATAATGCAAAATTCCAAAGAAAACCCTAGTTCTTGATCTATTGTTCAAGAACTTTCAAAATAAGACTTGGTGGTTTAAGAATTTCAAGAATTTTGTTCAAGAAGCTCAAGAACTTCCCCAAATTATGTTGTGGTGTCCAAGGTTTGCAAGAACAACAACCAAGACTCAAGAAAGCAAAACAGAATTCAGCAATACTCAAAAGAAAATTCCAGCAATTTGGACACTAAAACAATATAAGGTACGTGACTCTTTTTTTTTTTAAACCCTAACAAACCCAAACACAAGTATAATAGACCCACGAACGAAAATTTGGACAGAAAACATAAAAAGACAACACCCAAACAGTGTTTTTTTGTTTCGGGATGAACAGTACCGCGGATGAACAGTACGTGAACAGTGAACAGTGAACAGTCGTGAATAGTGACGATGAACAGTTTTTTTTTTTTTTTTTTTTATACAAAAGACACAAACTAACAAGATATGGGCAACTTCAATTGAAAGAGAATTAACCTGATACTCTTGATACCAACTGATGAGCAACCCTAGGGGAAGACCCTCCTAGAATCTCCCAACTTTGTAATATCAGAGTTGGACCTTTTCTCCCAATGAAAATTGAACGCGATTGTTCTCATGAACTCAAGACCTCTGACACACAAAGGTAATCAGCAATCTTAGGCAAATAATGATGGATGAAAAGACACCACGATTAGGGAACAAACTAATCGATAAAGTCTGACTTGAATCCTAAGTTTTGAACTCAAGAATTCAAGAGTAAGTTCGATTAAGAACTTGAAGGAAAATTCCTCACGATTTCTGGTTGTAATCTTCGTCCCTTATTCTGAAAGACAAGAAGCCTTATATAGGCGTATAAAAGATCTAAACTAAGCTGCCAACAAAACCTAATCCGACTTGGAATTCCCTTGCTAAACTCGGCCCAAGCCCAAGTGCAACTAGAAAACCCTAATCAACTTAACACGAACAAATAATGTTGGTGCTTGATTAAAGCAAGCTTATGACCAACTAGATAAACTACTTTAAGGATTAAAACTAGAGGACAACATGTCCTTTGTGCGATTAACAAACTACTAAACTAGGTAACTTTAAAACAACTACTAACTAAGCTAACAAGTATGAGATCATTCTTTCACTTCAAACGTACAAGTGAACAAGGTAATTTCATGGTCTACCAAATCTTCAAACTTAGCTTGCTCCTTGCTTGTATGGTGAATGATCAAGGCTTGTAAAGCTTCCTTCACCCTCTTGGATTTTGATCTTGTCATCGGACCACCAATGTTGACCAAAGAATCCTTGACCCAAGGTTGAAGTTGTTGCGCACCCGTATCCGCATCACTCTTTGTTTTTCTTTTTCTCTGTTCTTTTCTTTTGCTCTGTTTTTTCTTTCTTTTTCCGTCTTGTTGTTCTACCCCTAGTCGCCGCTCACTTCCTCCTTGTTTTTTCCGTCGGCCCCTAGACCTCTTGTCTGCCGCCCTTTTTTCCTTTGTTTCTTTTCTTTGCTCTATTCTTTTTTTGCTTTTTGCTCTCCGGCCTCTCCTCTGTTCTCTCTATCCTTGTCCTCCTCCTTTTCTCAGCCCCCTTTTCCTCTTTTTTTCTTTTTCCTATTCTAGCCGAAGCCCCCCCTTTTTGTATTTTCTTTTGATTTTTGCTCCCCCAAAATTTTCTAAACCAACCAAGTGTCCAGACACCTCAACTTCTAGGTGTTGTGGTGTCAAATAAATAAAGGGACATTTGCCCCACATGCAAGCTTCCACCTATTACACATTTTCCTTATTATTTTTGTCATTTTTGTTTTTGCTTTTTTTTTTCAAAAATCAAACAAAGTTAAAAGCAAATTGAAAACTTTTAAATCTCAATTATATATATTTTAAATTGGATCCAAAATGATTAAAACAACTTTTTGTGAAAATTTTCTTTTTCTGAAATTTTAATGCTAAAATGTCTTAAAATAAGAATTAAGAGACTAATGAGCAAAAATGAATAATAATTATCATTTAATCAATAAAATAATAATAAATAAGCTAAATAAAAAATGCTAAAAAAATGTCTAAAAAATCATGAGATTAATAAATAAAAATAAGTAATAATTATCAAATAAAATAAAAATAAATTAAAATTTGGTGCCTACACCTAGGTTAAAGGTGCAAAAAAAAAAGTCAACTAGGAATAGTGTGCGCGCGCGAGTACCGTACCACCATTTTTTCTCTCGGGTTTGATACACTCGTGCACTAATTCTCCAATATAATTCCTTTAACACTATAATTATTCACCCTTAGTAGTCTAATATAAGTTTCTTAAATCTCCACTTAGCCGTTCCAACTCGATTTAAGCGAACTTCCGATTCACGGGCGATAAGACAAAATTTAAAAGAAATTCATGTAACGATAATATAATTAACCAATACTAGGATAAATAATTATAAAATAACTATTTTAAGAAATAAAACGTGAGTTCTCAAATCTCCAAGATCATTGCACTCTTGGATCGAATATTATCTCGAAAACGTGTATTCGCCTATTTTTTTCTAAACGAGCTTCCGAAAATTAAATTTGTTAACGGGACATTTTTAAAAATATGAGTAAGGTATAGTTCCATGTAAATGGATTTAAAATGGTTGAAATAAATCATTCGGAGAAAACGGGTGAATAAATATTTAAATAAACTAGTAAAATAGAATTAAAGTAAGTAAAAATTCGGGTTTTCACAGATTCAGGAGGGGTTAGTGGCAGCCCAAATTTCTAAATTCACTGAGACTTTAGAAAATGTACAGCGGGTTGAGAGTGCAAAGTTGCAAATTAGGAATTTTCGTGCAAAGAAGAGAGGAGCTCCTAGTAACTCTCCTGGACAAGTAGATAAGAGTGCTCCGCCTCCTAAAATAGGAAGAAGAACAGGAGGAGTAAAGACATTTGATACACCAAGAGGGGCTCTATCAAGAGGAGGTCACAGTGGACGAGGTTAATCGAGGGGGACACCTCCTAGTGGGCAGGCTGTAGCTCCTCAAGTTGTTTGTGGTTATTGTGGTAAGTCCAACCATACAGAGAATGAGTGCTGGAAAAAAATGGGAAAGTGTTTGCATTGTGGCAGCACTGAGTATTAGATCTCGAAATGTCCAAGTGTACCAAAGGAAGAAGGTATTACTCAACGACCAGACAAGTCGGCATCTAAACAATCTAGTGCAGGAGGAAATCGACCGAAGATGCCGGTTAGGGGTTTATACATTAGACCATCAGCAGGTTCCCGATTCTACTGAGGTCGTTGAAGGTATGATTCTTGTTTACCATCGCTTAGCTAAGATTTTAATTGACCACGGTACGACACATTTTTTTGTAAACCCTAATTCATGAGTGGGGTAGACGTGAGACCGATTAAATTACCATATGATTTGGAAGTTAAAATGCCTACTGGGGATCAAAGTTTGATTGCTAATTTGGTGTATAGAAATTGTAAGATATGAGTTGGAGAGCGAAATTGTTGGCCGATTTGATGGGTCTAGCTATTAAGGGGTATGATGTTATCCTAGATATGGATTGGTTAGCTTGCTACCATATTCAGTTGAATTGTAAGATGAAAATGGTAGAGTTATGTATTTCGAAAGAGGCAACCCTAAAATTGAATGTAAGGGGTTGACTAGTCTCGTCTACCCTTATTTCAAGAATTCGAATTAGAAAAATGTTGAGTAAGAGAGTTCAAGAATATTTGACTTTTCTTATAAATACTCCTAGTGATAAGGTGAGGTTGGAGGATATGCCTGTGGTGAAGGAATATCCAGATTTTTTTCTGAGAAATTAGAGTCGTTGCCACCAGAAAGAGAGATAGCATTTAAAATTGATGTGATTCCAGGAGTAGCACCTATTTCTAAGATACGATATAGAATTCTCTAAAATACCATATAGAATGGCTCCAACTGAATTGAAAGAACTGAAATTGCAATTACAGGACTTACTAGAGCGAGATTTTATTAGAGAAAGTGATTCTCCGTGGGGAATTTCAGTATTATTTGTTAAAAAGAAGGATGGAAGTTTAAGACTGCGCATAAATTACCGAAACTTGAATGATATCACTGTTAAAAATAAGTATCTTTTATCCCACATTGATGAATTGTTCGACCAATTGTAATGAGCGGTAGTATTTTCAAAATTGGATCTCAAGTAGGGTTATTATCAATTGAGGATTTTGGAAAAAGATATACCTAAAACTGCCTTTAATTCAAGATACGGGCACTTTAAATTTGCAGTGATGCCGTTTGGACTAACTAATGCTCCTGCAACTTTTATGGACTTAATGCACCAAGTCTTTAAACCTTATTTAGATCAATTTGTGGTGGTGTTCATTGATGATATACTGGTGTACTTTAAAACTTTGGAAGATCATGAGAAACATTTGAGAATTATTTTGCAAACCTTGAGAGAACATCAACTGTACGCTAAGTCAACAAATGCAAATTTTGGTTGAATGAAGTAACTTTCTTAGATCACATAATCTTTAAGGAAGGAATTAAAGTGGATCTGACCAAATTAGAAACAGTTTCTAAGTGGAAACAATCGAAAAATCCTACTGAAAGTACGAAGTTTCTTAGGGTTAGCAGAGTATTACCCCAGATTTATTAAGAATTTTTTTAACATTGCTGGACTTTAATCGAATTGACTAAGAAAAGTGGGAAGTTTATGTAGAGTTCTAAGTGTGAAAGAAAGTTTTCAAGAGTTAAAAAGACGATTGACAAGGACACCCGTCTTAACTTTACCTAATGGAAAAGATAGTTTTGTGGTCTACACAGATACTTCAAAAGAAGACTTGGGATGTGTGTTGATGAAAATGAAAGGGTGATTTCGTATGCCTCTCGAAAGTTAAAACCAAATGAGAGAAATACCCAACTCACAATCTGGAGTTAGTGGCACTAGTGTTTGCATTGAAGAATTGGAAACATTACTTATATAGGGTGATGTTTGAGGTTTTTACCGATTACAAGAGTCTTAAGTACTTGTTTTCTAAAAAGAGTTAAACTTGAAACAACGTAGATGGATAGAGTTTTTGAAAGATTATGACTGTACGATTAATTATCACCCGGAAAAAGTTAATGTGGGTAGTTGATGCCTTGAGTCGTAAAGTGCAAGTGGCTAGTTTGATGATAAAAGAATTGCACCTGTTGGAAGAAGTTAGTGTTTGGAATCCTCGCCTTGAACCAAGAAGGGTGATCTTTGGAAACATTGTTGTGAGATCTATATTATTAGATCGTTTCAAGCAGGCACAGGAGAAGGATCTTGAGATTACAAAAGTGGTTTAGAAAAAATTTAAAAGGGGGAAACATTAGATTTTAATTTGGGATCTAACGGAGTATTAAGATTTCGAAATTGTATAATAGTGCTAAAGGACGAAGGGTAAAAAAGGAAATTTTAGAAGAAACTCACCGTTTCGGGTTACACGGTGATGTACCAAGATTTGAAAAGTCTATATTGGTGGGGGAATATCAAGAAGAAAAGTGCTCGATTTGTCCAAACTTGTTTGATTTGCCAACAATTTAAAGTCGAGCATCAGAAACTCTCTGGCCTACTGCAACCTTTGGAGATATCTGAGTGAAAATGGAAAAATATCACAATGAATTTTGTATCTGGATTACCAAGAGCACAAAGAGATCACGACGCTATTTGGGTGATTGTGGATAAATTGACCAAGTTTGCTCATTTTCTGCCGATTAGTATGAAGTACTCATTGGAGAAACTAGTTAAACTGTATTTGGATGAAATTATAAGATTACATGAGATACCAGTAAGTATAGTGTCCGATCGGGACCCTCGATTTGTTTCTCAATTCTGGCAGAAAATGCAAGAAATGTTAGGAACTAAATTGAGTTTTAGTACTACCTACCATCCATAGACAGATGGAAGTACTACCTACCACCCATAGACAGATGGATAGTCAGAGAGGACAATTCAAACTTTTGAGAACATGTTTGAGATCATGTATTTTGGATTTTTGGAGAAAGTTGGAGTTAGTACTTAATATTGGTGGAGTTTGCTTGTAATAATAGTTTTCATTCATCCATTCAAATGGCTCCTTATGAGGCTCTTTATGGCTCAAAGTGTAGATGTCCGATTTGTTGGGATGATATAGGTGAAAAAAAGACCTTATACCCAATTATAGTACCATGGATTGAAAAGGCGTACGAAAAGGTGAAATTGATACACCAAAAGATTCAAACAATTCAAAGTCGCCAAAAGGGCTATGCAGATAATCGAAGGAAAGATTTGGAGTTTGCAGTTGGAGATCAAGTTTTCCTTAAGATCACTCCCTTAAAAGCAAGTTTGATGGCAGGAAAAGGAAAGAAGTTGCAACCAAGATTTGTAAGACCCTATAAGATTCTCCAACGTATGGGGAACGTGACCTATAAATTAGAACTACCACCAAGTTTGTTCCGAATCCATAATATTTTCCATTTATCTATGTTCAAGAAATACCATCCAGATCTCTCCCATGTACTACATGTGACGCTCCCACTTCTCCCTAAGGCGAACCAAAGGGTATCCGCGGGACGCCTGCCCAACTCTCGCCAGGATTCAAGACAATTCAATTCACGCTTAACGATAATAACCATTAATACAAGTCCAATAAAGAAGGTCGCATCCATACTTATATATATCATCCAGTCATACACCACGCGTACAAAATACATCGATATTCCAATTCTTACATTGGTTCCCAAAAATTACATCAATTCGCAAAATACACAACAATCACAAAATTAGTCAGTTCCATTGGAAACTCTATTACAAAAGTACATCAAAAGTGTTTCTCCTAGTTCCATCTCAGATCCATTCCTGTTAAGGAAAACAAATCTACGGGGTGAGCAATTGCTCGTGAGGCCAAGAAACACACATGCAAGCACATTGTCCAAGCAACAATTCCATTTAATAAGTATAACAGTAATATTCAAGTAAATAACAATTCGAACAAGAAAATGTAAACAGAAACAATTCAAAGATATAGGAGCTCTCAAGAGCTATTTTCCACTTGCACGATCCAAAACCTCCACGAATTGATACTCCGTCAATCAGGTAGGTTTAGTCCATAGAATTTCACTTATCATGTCTCTGATCACCGTTACATATCCCTGTACCGAGCCCGCCTGTCGCTTGTTTTGGGCGATAGTGCTCGAGTATGCCAAGTAAGATCTCTCATTAGATCAAGATTATTCTTGATTTCCATGGCTCCCCAAGTTTCTCAACCAAAACCCATGTTGGCTCGAGTTGCAAGGTCGGCCAATGAGATTTGGGCGTCCCCCCACTAGCATTATTTGGAGTCGGGAGATTCACTCCACTCGACTTATGCAGTTATAGCATAATTGATCATTAATACATGTCACTTAATTCACTTAACAAGTCACTTCACGAAAATATTCATCCCAAGTATTTCATGTCAAGTAATTCAAGTTTATTTCACTTAAAGGAGAATGAGTGCGATAAAGTACACACTCGACTCAACAAGTTTGCATATCATGTATAACACTTATACAATTCGCATTTCGATCACATAAACATTTAACATACACTGAACACTCATCAAGTAATTCAAGTAGTAAAGCGCACTTGAGGGTTCAGGCATCCATCGTGGGATCCTTTTGAAAGTCCTCTTGAATGCTTGAACAAACAACGGGTATCTATTATATACTATTATTCACAATCCCCAATTATCAAGAAAGATTGCCACACTTGTATAATCTAAAAAAATCTTATGAAAATGAGTCTTAACTTGCTCAAATTCAAGGTTTAAAGGTGGTGTTTAAAAGCACAAGGAAAAACTAATTTCCTTCGGGAAAACAAGTCCAAAATGGTCAAGTGGTATTGAAGGAAAATGGTGTGTTGTAAAAACTCAATTTCCTTTAAGTTTGGAAATTTCCGATTTGTCAAGAAATTTTGAAAAAATCGTATCGCACTCTCTACAAATCCAAAATTAGAAAACTTGGTATCGTTGGAAGCTTCTTCCAAAGTACTAAAAGTTCCTAGAAGACACTTTTCCATGATTCCAAATGGAAGATATTCAAAATTCGGTTCAAAATTGCTGTTTTAGACTTATCAAGACAGTTTTAGAGTTGATTTTTGGCCAACTTTGAAAATTCGGTAAAATTTACAGAATGCAAACTAGCTATTGAAATTTGGAACTCTATTAGAGTTACAATCAAAGTTTAAAAACACAACAACGGAACAAGAATCGGAGTTTTGAGCACCAGGATATAGCAGTTCAAAGTTGGCACAAAAATGAAGTCCACTGGGCAAAATTTCAGATTTAAAGCTTGAACCTTGGGGCTTTGGTTGGGCATCGAAACGGACTCGGAATGACACCAAATTTGGTAGTATTATCCTACCATATGAGAACTATTCCTCTGCCAAATTTCATATAAAAATTCATTCGGGAAGTTAGTTAACAACAAAGTCACTAAAGTTTCCAAATTTCCAAGGCAAAGCTGCCTTGTATTTCCATTCTCCTTTTCTCAAACATTTGGCCTATGAAATTTTCTCAAACATGGTTCATTTATGAAGACAAGGTCTAAAAACCTCCAAGATACATTTTGTAGGTGTTTAACACCAAGAAATGCGAAATAACAAGTCCCAAATCAAGATTAGTCATAAATCAGTCCAGAATTAGGGTTTTTCTTAACTGAAACAGTTTTGTAATTTGGCCATAACTCACTCAATTCAAGTTGGAATTGAGTGTGGTTGGTGGCGTTGAAACCTAAATGCATAAGGCTACAATTTCATAGAAGGAATCCTTTTAAAATTATGCCTACAACTAGCTCATATTCGGGTATCAAGTTGCAGTTCATAACAGGTTTTCCCAACTCATCCGAAAAACAGGGCAGGTGACTTTGAAAGGCTGGTACGGTTCACTCAAGTGGAATCAGGAAATGCATTTTATACCATTGGAAAACTAGAAGTGTTTAGTTTCTAATGCTACAAATGGAACTCGATTTTGATGTCGGAGTAAAGAGTTATCGTCGAAACAAAATCACTACTAGAGAGACTCTGGTCACGTTTTCCAGTTTTGGTGAAATTTCGAAATCTCAACTTTTACCCAACCAAATCAAGTAATGTTTTGAGGAAACTTTCTACACAACCTATACAATATATTTACATCAAAATCAAGTCAATTGGACCCCAAAAATTGCACTCAAATTTAGGTTTCAAGTTGCTGTTTGGATTCCTAAGACAGGTTCAAGATTGGTTTTTGGCAAACTTTGGAATTTCGGCAAAATTCACAGAATGCGAATTTGGAAATGAATTAGAGTTACAATCAAAGTTTAAAATACCATAGATGGAACAAGAATCAGAGTTTTGAGCGCCAAGATATAGTGGCTCAAAGTTAGTACAAAATGAAGGCCATTGGGCAAAATTCCAGATTTGAGTCACAAACTTTAGGATTCTAGTTGGTCATCGAACTAGACTTGGAATGGTACCAAATTTGGTATGATTATACTACCATATAAGGGCTACTCCTCTGTGAAATGTCAAGCAAAAAATTCGTACGGGAAGTCAGTTAACAAGACCACTAAAGTTCCAAGAATTTCCAAGGCAATTCTGCCTTAGGCTTTCATTTTCCTTTTTCCGAATCTTTGGCCAATGAAATCATCTCAAACATGGTTCATTTATGAAGCAAAGGTCCAAGAAACATTCAAGATACATTTGGTAGGTGATTAACACCGAGAGTTTCAAAATAACAAGTCTCAATTCGAAATAAGTCATTGGCTAGCCCAAAACTAGGGTTTTCTATCACTTATGCAGGTTTGAAATTAGGCCATAACTCACTCAATTCAACTTAGAATTAAGCATTGTTGGTGGAGTTGGAAACTAAAGTCATAGAGCTACATTTTATCAGAAGAAATCATTTTTAAAATTATATCCATAACTAACTCAAATTTAAGCCCACAATTTCCGGCATCTCATTGACTCTCTAGCAGAGCAACGAAACAGGATAGATGAATTTGAACAATTGGTACAGTTCACTCAGGTCGAATCAGGGGGTGAATTTATACCATTAGAAAACGGAAAGTGTCTAGTTTCAAATACCGCCAACGGCACTCGATTTTCAAGTCAGAGTAAAGAGTTATGGTCATTCAAAATTTGCTGCCAGGGCACCTCTGTACCCGAATTCCATATTTGAACATGTTTTGAGAATGCAACTTTTACCTAACCAAATCAAGTGATTTTGGAAGAAACATTCAACACAACCTATACAACATATCTACATCAAGATCAAGGCAATTTAACCACAAAATGTTTGAATTAAAGCCTCTGCAAAAACAGGGCAGATTCGGCCCCTTTCTCTCTCAAATTTTTCCTTTGATTTCTTTCCAATTTCTCAACTTAGATCCACTAGTTTAGCACTAAAACAACACATATAATAGCCAAAATCATCATATCAACCCATCAAGTCCAATGTGGAATTTCATAGAGCCCACTCACATGATTTTCAACCAACCAAAGTTACCCACAAGAAGTTACAAGCTTCCAAGCCCAATCTAACTCATAAATAACAAGTTTCAAAGGTTAGATCATTTGATACCTTCTTAGATGCTAAAGGTCAGATTTTTGGCCACAAGAAAGCTCCAAGAAATCATGGAAATGAAGCTCTTCTCCTTGCCTAAGTGAAACTCTAAGTGGTTTTGAGTTTAAGTTGCAAGTTTGGAGTGAAATGGATGGTTGAATTGAGGTGAAATGATGAAGAAATTCTGTTCTTCTTCTTGGCTTGAGGTTCGGATGTCTTGAGGGAGAAAGGAGAGAGAAATGGCTGGTGGAAAGGCTTCTTGGAGAAGCTTGGTAAGTAGAGGCTCCAAGGTGCAAAGTCAACTCTCCAATAGTGCGCGTACGCGCGCGTTTCGTTGCCCGATTCCTCTTGGGTTTGTTTCACTTGTGCCACTGTACTTTTAATGAACTTACTTTAACACTATTATTATTTACTCTTAGTAGTCTAACAATAATTTCTAAAATCCTCTAATTAGTCGCGCGCGTGAAAACGCGAACTTCCGACTTGTGCGCGATAAAGCGAATTTCTAAGAAATTCTTATAACGATAGTATAACTAACTAATACTAGGGTATTTAATCATAAAAGTATCTACTTTAAGATTAACGTATGAGTTCTCAAATCTCCAAGGTCACTGTACTCTCAAATCAAATATTGCCTCCAAACGCGTATTCATTAAATCTCGCTAAACGAGTTTCCAAAATTTAAATTTATTAACGGGACATTTTTAAAAATGTATGTAAGTCATAGTTTCATGTAAATGATTCTAAAAGGGTTGAAATAAATTATTCAGAAAAAACGAGTGGATAAATGTTTAAATAACCCAGTAAAATAAGATAAAAATAAGTAAATTTTTGGGTCCTCACATCCTCCCCTCCTTAAAAGAATTTCGTTCTCGAAATTCATACCTTGATTTTTGAATAACCCTAAATACCTCTTTTGGTCTCCTTTTCAACTTCTCAAATTGCTTTTTCGATTCCCTAATCTCTCTATGAAACTTCGTTAGAGGGATTGCTTGCGTTCTAACTTCTTCACTTTTCGATAAAATCTTTACCGGCCCTTTTCTCGTGTGACCAATTTTCATCACTTTTGTTTCTCATTTAAAACTCACACTTATTGAATTGAACTATTCTCAGGTGTCCATTCAGGATTTATTACAGGTTTAGAGGTATGGAGCAATAGATTACATATACATAAGTTCGTAAAATCAATTAAAAATAAGATAAAATTTCATATATCATAAAAGATCATAATAGTTACACTAAATTATAATAAGTGTATCAAATCATTTCAAAAAAAAAGGAAACAACAAGATCAAAATGTACTAAGTTGCAATATACAATAAAAAGATGTCATCCCCTATAGAAAGATTACAACCTCTAAAAGTACCAGTCTATGTTAGGGTAAAATTACAATCCCTATTTGTCGAATGGAGTCAAATTCACCCCTATTCGTAGAGTTTCCACTACTTGGATCCCTCTTACAATCATCAGCATTAGTCACTCCTTCTGACGCTCGACTGATTTGCAGTGGATTTAGCAGGTTGTTGAGAATTTCTTTCTCCTTTAGAAGTTCTAAGGCAATTCGAAAACTTATACTTGATACTACTGCACTTCAGACATTTTCCTTACTTTCTCCAGCACTCGACCTCAGTGTGGTCAATCTTACCACAGTATCCGCAAGTTACGCGAGGGGTCACAGCTTGATCAGTTTGAGATTTTCTCTTTTGTTGATCTTGCCTACTCTAATTTCCTTTTGACGGGGCTTCATTTGACGGAGTTTTTTCCGAGTTTTTCAGGCATCTTCACTCCTCCAGGCCCTTTTCCTATTTTATGGGGTTTAGTAGACCTCTCGGACTGTTTAGGGTTATCGTTTGGGTTACCCCTCTTTCTAGCATGAAAAGTCTTAGATTGAGACTTAACATTTTCTACCCTCTGTACCTTATCCAAAGCATCCGTAAAAGTGATAATCTGGGCAGCTGCTAGAGATTTCTTGAATTTCTATATTTAATTCCTGAATAAACCTCCTTATCCTTTTCCGTTCGGTGATTACCAACTCAAGGGCAATTTAGAAAGTTTGGTGAACCGCTCCTCATATTCGGCCACACTTAATAATCCTTGTTTCAACTTAATAAAGTCGTCCTCCCTTTTTTCTTGTATAATTGGCGGAAGGAACTTGACATTAAACTCCATCTCAAAGTTTACCCAAGTCCAAGGGGTTTGTTCTTTCTCCCACTTTGCACTAATAACATTCCACCACGAGCGTGCTGCCCCCTCAAATTAGAAAACGGCAAAATTCATTTGTCTTTCCTTGATATAATCTAAAATGGCAAAAATATCAACCATCCTTTCGAACCAATTTTCCGCTATTTCGAGATCAGACCCTCCATGAAACTTAGGTGGGACGAACTTCAAGAATCGCTCTAGAGTTTTATCCTCACCCCTCTCTTGATTTCTAGGTTGGTCGACTAGTTCAGATCCTTGGCGCTCAACTAAGCGCTCAAGAATATCGGTCATGCGGTTAATGGCCATAACTACTTGGTCACCCTCTTCGTTTCTAGGGTTTTGGTTTGGTCCAGTCGCGGATCCCTCATCTCTTTCGGGAGTTCGGGGTTGCCGAAACCCACGCCCACGCCCGCGTCCACGTCCTCGCCGATTCATTTTGCAAGATTTTAAATGCATAATAAAAGTGGAAAGTATAAGCGCATGAATTGAAAAACATGCATACATTACAAGGACACTTTAAATCACAACATGGATATTTGCATAAGCCAGAAGTCATGTCACATGTCAATGTGCATATAACTAGTTAATAGTATTATCAAATACAGGTCATAGATAAACTAAGTGCCACAAATATAGGAGTACATGAAGGCCAAAATACAAAAGGTCTCACGGCGAGCACCACCCCTATTATACTAGGCAGGATCAAATGAAAAATCATAAGCCTATTTAGGGACAAAACTAGAAGAATTCATGATACAAAGCCACGTCATTCAAATGATTATAAACTCCAAATTTCCTCCGAAAGCCAAAGCTACTTTCTAAATTCTTAGCCTAAAACTTTCAATGAATATCTTACTAAATTCAAGGTGAAAGTTCCTATACAGGTTAAGGTAATAAGTCAAACTAGAAGGAATGCAAAAGATGTCTCACTTTCAAGCTCAAAGTGAAGTCCAAAACTGTTCAAAGGGTTCAACTTTTCTGCCGGAACTTTGGCAAGCAAAATAATGGAGGAAGCAAGGTTTCTAACCCTTAAACTCACCAAATGGCTATTTAAATTTTCTAATCTTGACTCACCTCCAACCTAACTTGAAAATTAAAGTCTTATAGTATTTTGTGAGCAAAAATGGTGCTACAACCTCAAGCACCAAGATCACATTGCACGTAATACACAATCAAATCCCACAGTCCGGCATCCTAAACTTTTAAACCTAGGATACTTTACAAAGATCTGAAATCTAAGCTCTGATACCAACTGTGACGCCCCCACTTCTCCCTAAGGCGAACCAAAGGGTATCCGCGAGACGTCTGCCCAACTCTCGCCAGGGCTCAGTACAATTCCAGTTCAAATTTAAGATACATTACTAACAATGAAAGTCAGAATAAAGGTACGAAATCATTTTCATTTAGAAATATTCAATCTTACATCACAAGTTCAAAATATATCCACTTTCCAAAATATACAACTTCCCAAAAGGATGTCTAGACAATTACATTCCAAAATTCTAATCAAAAGAGTCATCAAGTATGCTTTTTCAAAATCTCTTCCAGTTCAACTCCTGTTACGAAAAAACAAATCTAACGGGGTGAGCGAATGCTTGTGAGGTCAAGAAAACATGCAAAACACGTAATTTGAATAACAATATTATTTAAGCGAGAAATAAAGCTATATCATTTAAGTAATTCGTGAATATTTACAGAACAGCTCATTTCCATTTGTTTTGCCAAAGTTCAATCTAATACCTCCTTATGATGACACTCCGTCACCCGAGTGAGTAATTAAATCCGTAGAACTTTACTTATTCTATTTATGATTCTGAGTCGACATGAGAGGTACCTCCCACCCGAATCAGTGTGGTACATGCCATCGCCCAGGGAATCGGTTATATGTTTATGGTTCTGAGTCGACATGAGAGGTACCTCCCACCAGAATCGGTGTGGTACTTACTATCGCTCAGTGGTCGATGAAACATCGTTCCAATCGACTTATACTTTGTTTTATGGTTCTGAATCGACATGAGAGGTACTTTCCACCCAAATCGGTGTAGTACTAACTATCGCTTAGTGGTCGATGAGACATCGTTCCAATCGACTTAGAATGGTTTGTGGTTTTGAGACGACATGAGAGGTACCTCCCACTCAAATCGGTGTGGTACTTACTATGGCTCAGAGAACCGATTAATTGTTTAGGGTTTTGAGTCGACATAATAGGTACCTCCCACCCAAATCGGTGTGGTACTTACTATCGTTCAGTGAACCGATTATGGCACTGAGACGGTATGAGAGGCACCTCCCACCCAAATTGGTGTGTTACTTGCATCCGCTCAGGGCTTACGAGTTAGACATGGTTATGAACAATTACCGATCATATGTATTCAAATAACAAGTATCACATAATTAAAAGAAAGAGAGGACGAGGACGTCCCACGAGAATACACATAAGTCGAGGAGATTCACTCCACTTGATATCACAACACAAATATGTTTTGCAATAGCAACACTTCACTTAATTCACATAGCAATTCACTTTACACAATTCAAGTGTAGCATCACTTAAGGAAGAGCGAGTGCGGTAAAGTACATACTCGTCTCAACAATTCCATATACTCAATTAACAATTAGAGCATTTATCAACAATTCATGCACTTGACACTCACCAATCGAAAATAAGAAAGTAGTGCTCAATCAAGTGTTTAGGTGTCCGCTATGAGGCCTTCTTGAAGGTCCCTTGAATGCCTGAGCAAACAATAGATATCTATTACACACTAACACTTAGAATTTTCAATTATCAAGGAAGATTGTACACTTGTACAATCTAAGAAAATCTCATGAAAATGATCCTTAACTTGCCCGAAATCCAAGGTTCAAAGGTGGTGTTTAATAGCATAAGGAGAAACTAATTTCTGTTGTGAAAATAAGTCCAAAATGGTCAATTAGTATGGAAGATAGGAAAGAGTCTCGAAAACTCAATTCCCGTCAAGTTTGAAAATTTCCGATTTGAGGTACATTTTTGGAAAAATTATATCTCACTCTCCGTAGGTCCAAAATTGGAAAACTTGGTACCGTTGGAAACTAATTCCAAAGTATTAAAAGTTATTAGAAGGAACTTTTCCATGATTTAAAATGGAATTCACTCAAATTTAGGTTTCAAGTTGCTATTTGGACTCCTAAGACAGGTTCAAGGTTGGTTTTTGGCGAACTTTGGAAATTCGGCAAAACTCAAAGAATGCGAACTAGTCTCTCAAATTTGGAACTCAATTAGAGTTACAATCAAAGTTTAAAATACCACAAATGGAACAAGAATCAGAGTTTTGAGCGCCAAGATATAGTGGTTCAAAGTTAGTACAAAATGAAGGCCACTGGGCAAAATTCCAGATTTGAGTCACAAATTTTAGGATTCTAGTTGGGCATCGAAATAGACTTGGAATGACACCAATTTGGTATGATTATACTACCATATAAGGGCTACTTCTCTGTCAAATTTCAAGCAAAAATTCATACGGGAAGTTAGTTAACAAGACCACTAAAGTTCCAAGAATTTCCAAGGCAATTTTGCCTTAGGCTTTCATTTTCCTTTTTCCGAATCTTTGGCCAATGAAATCATCTCAAACATGGTTCATTTATGAAGCAAAGGTCCAAGAAACATTCAAGATACATTTGATAGGTGATTAACACCGAGAGTTTCAAAATAACAAGTCCCAATTCGAAATAATTCATTGGCTAGCCCAAAACTAGGGTTTTCTATCACTGATGTAGGTTTGAAATTAGGCCATAACTCACTCAATTCAACTTAGAATTAAGCATGGTTGGCGTTGGAAAATACATTCATAGAACTACATTTTCTCAGAGGAAATCATTTTAAAATTCTGTCCATAGCTAGCTCAAACTTAAGCCAAAAGTTCCAGCATCTCATTGACTCTCTAGCAGAGCAACGAAAAAGAATAGATGATTTTGAACAATTGGTATGGTTCACTTAGGTCGAATCAGGGGGTGAATTTTATACCGTTAGAAAACTGAAAGAGTCTAGTTTCAAATGCCGCAAACGGTACTCGATTTTGACATCAGAGCAAAGATTTATGGTCATTCAAAATTCGCTGCCAGGGCACCACTGTACCCGAATTCCAGATTTGAACATGTTTGAGAACGCAACTTTTACTTAACCAAATCAAGTGATTTTTGGTAGAAACTTTCTACACAACCTATACAACATATCTACATAAAGATCAAGGCAATTTAACCACAAAATTTTTGAATTAAAGCCTCTACAAAAACAGGGCAGATTCGGCCCCTTTCTCTCTCAAATTTTTCATTTGATTTCTTTCCACTTTCTCAACTTAGATCCACTAGTTTAGCACTAAAACAACACATATAATAGCCAAAATCATCATATCAACCCATCAAGTCCAATGTGGAATTTCATAGAGCCCACTCACATGATTTTCAACCAACCAAAGTTACCCACAAGAAGTTACAAGCTTCCAAGCCCAATCTAACTCATAAATAACAAGTTTCAAAGTTAGATCATTTGATACCTTCTTAGATGCTACAGGTCAGATTTTTGGCAACAAGAAAATTCCAAGAAACCGTGGAAATGAAGCTCTTCTCCTTGCCTAAGTAAAGCTCCAAGTGGTTTTGAGTTTAAGTTGCAAGTTTGGAGTGAAATGGATGGTTGAATTGAGGTGAAATGATGAAGGAAATTGGTTCTTCTTCTTGGCTTGAGGTTCGGCTGTCTTGAGGGAGAAAGGAGAGAGAAATGGCTGGTGGAAAGGCTTCTTGGAGAAGCTTGGAAGGTAGAGGCTCCAAGGTGCAAAAGTCAACTCTCCAATAGTGTGAGTACGCGCGCTTTTCGTGCCCGATTCCTCTCGGGTTTGTTTCACTTGTGCACTATACTTTTAATACACTTACTTTAACACTATTATTATTTATTCTTAGTAGTCTAACAATAATTTCTAAAATGCTCAAATTAGTCGCGCGCGCGAAAACGCGAACTTCCGACTTGTGCGCGATAAAGCGAAATTTCTAAGAAATTCTTATAACGATAGTATAACTAATTAATACTAGGGTATTTAATCATAAAAATACCTATTTTAAGATTAACACATGAGTTCTCAGATCTCCAAAGTCACTGTACTCTCAAATCAAATATTACCTCGAAACGCGTATTCATTAAATCTCGCTAAACGAGCTTCCAAAATTTAAATTTATTAATGGGATATTTTAAAAATGTATTCAAGTTGTAGTTTCATTGGACAAGTTCGTGGTGGTGTTTATTGACAATATCCTGGTGTATTCGAAAACAAGGGAGGAACATGAACAACACTTGAGAATAGTATTGCAAACCCTAAGAGAGCACCAGTTGTTTGCTAAATTTAGCAAATGTGAATTTTGGTTGGAAAAGTGGCGTTCCTAGGCTATATAATTTCAAAAAATGGACTTATTGTGGATCCGGCCAAAGTGGAAGCGGTAACTAAATGGAAACTGCTAGAGAATTCTATTGAAGTACGAATCTTTTTGGGTCTAGCAGGGTATTACCACCGATTTATAAAGAATTTTTCGAGAATTACGGGACCCCTAACGAATTTAACAAAGAAACAAGGAAAGTATATTTGGAATGCTAAATGCGAGAGAAGTTTTCAAGCACTTAGGAAGCAATTGACCATGACTCCAGTGTTAGCTTTGTCCAATGGAAAAGATAGTTATACGGTTTATACCGATGCTTCAAGAGAGGGGTTAGGGTGTGTTTTGATGCAAAATAAGAATATGATTGCCTACGCATCTTGGAAGTTAAAGCCTCATGAGCAAAACTATCCAACTCATGATTTAGAACTTGCAGCTGTTGTGTTTACTTTGAAGAAATGGCAGCATTATTTATACCGGGTGACATTTGAGGTATACATGGATCATAAGAGTCTTAAGTACTTATTTTTCCAGAAGGAGCTGAATCTAAGACAACATCAGTGGGTGGAGTTTTTAGAAGACTATGATTGTACGATTAATTACCATCCGGGAAAGGCCAACGTCGTAGCAGATGCTCTAAGTCCAAAGACTCAATTAGCAAGTTTAATGGTGGGAGAGTGGAGCTTGTTGGAGGATGTATGTGAATGGAACTCTCGTCTGGAGCCACGGAAAGTTATTTTTGGAAATATTGAGGTGAAGTCAACACTGTTGGAATGGATTAAAGAGGGCCAAATGATAGAACCAACGGTACAAAAGTGGGTGGAAAGAGTAAAAAAGGGAGAATTGCCTGATTTCAACCTAGGGTTTGATAGAATTTTAAGGTTTCGAAATCGCGTCGTAGTACCTAAGAATGAAGAACTGAGGAAGGAGATTTTGGAGGAATCTCAATGTTCTAGGTATACAGTGCATCCAGGTAGTGGTAAGATGTATCAGGATCTCAAAAGTCTGTATTGGTGGGATAATATGAAGGCGGAGATTGCCCAGTTTGTACAAAAGTGTCTTACATGCCAACAAGTGAAAGCTGAGCATAAAAAACTGTCGGGTCTGTTACAGCCTTTAGAGATCCTTGAATGGAAGTGGGAGCATATAACGATGGATTTCGTATCAGGGCTACCACGAACTCAAAAAGGGCATGATGCGGTCTTGGTGATAGTGGACCAATTAACTAAAACCGCACACTTCCTGCCAGTTAATATGAAATATTCTTTGGAGCAACTTTCCAAACTCTATATGGATGAAGTGGTGAGACTACATGGGGTACCCATGAGTATCGTATCCGATAGAGACCCCAGATTTGTATCTTGATTCTGGCAGAAACTGCAGGAGACTCTAGGAACTAAGTTGAGCTATAGTACAGCGTATCACCCTCAAACTGATGGACAATCTGAAAGGACCATTCAAACCCTTGAGGATATGCTGAGAGCCTGTATCGTAGATTTTGAAGGGAGTTGGAGCCAATATCTAACTCTGGTTGAGTTCGCGTATAACAATAGTTACCACTCGTCTATTCAAATGGCCCCCTATGAAGCATTGTATGGACGAAAGTGTTGATCGCCAATCCATTGGGATGAGGCAGGAGAGAGGAAGATCATAGATCTGGCTTCAATACCATGGGTTGAGAAAGCCTACGAAAGGGTAAAGATGATTCGTCAGAGGGTCCAAACGGACCAAAGCCGACAAAAGAGCTATACCGATCATCGGAGGAAGGATTTGGAGTTTGAGATAGGAGACAAAGTGTTTCTTAGGGTTACTCCATTGAAAAGAAAGATTAAAGCTGGAAAAGGAAAGAAGTTGCAACCGAAGTACATAGGACCTTTCAGTATATTCCAATGAATAGGAAAGGTGGCTTATCGACTTGAATTACCGACTAGTTTGTCTCAGATCCATGATGTTTTCATGTCTCTTTGCTTAAGAAATATCATCCGGATTCGACGCTGTGAGACCCCGAAATTTTACTTATCTTTATAACCCTTATGTGAACTCACTTACCTTAGATTATTGGTTGTTTTAATGGTTGAATTTGAGCCAAGGGAGTGAATTTGTTAAGAAAAATTTCATAATCTCAAGTTGTTAGAAAATCTAGAAATTTTCACAGGAGGCTCTGCGCAGCTTTGGGAAATTGGCTATAACTTCGTATAGGAAAGTCGGAATTGCGTTCCGTTTGTCGCGTTTGAAACTAGAGTCATACGGATTTCTACGGTGTAAAATTCAGAGTTTGATTCAATGTCTATAAATTCTAGGAAATTGGCAAAGTTGACTGAAAATTCTGCCCTGCACAAGTAAACATAGGAATGTTGTGGTAGCTTATGACTCAATTTGGACCAATTTATGAACTAAATCTCTTTGAGGTGTCTTCTAAAGATTCTTAGTATTTGAAGTCTAGTTTTTAACAAGCCAAGTTATATAAATTTTTGATATTTATAACTCAAGTTATAATTTTTCTAAAGGAATGGCATAAATTAGGGTTTTGTGCATACTAGGGTGTTGGTGTGTGTTTTTGTGTGCATTTTGGTAGTGTGATTGTGAGAACTTGTAAAATCCCTCATATTTTCTTAAAAATTCCCATATATTTAGAATCCATTATTTTACAATAGTTTTACTACTCATTCACTCCCTCAGTAGCTACAATTAACCATAGAATCAAGGGTTTTTCCTTTAGATTCCTAGTTCGGGTAAATTAGGGATTTTTGCGTATTTTGGCCGTGTGATCACTTGGTGAGGTATGTGTACTAAATTTAGTGATCAAGAGTGAGTTTTGGATAAGAAAATATGTGTGATTAGAAGTAATAATAATAAGTTAGTAAATTATAAGTTAAAACCCTAGTACGTGGGGGTACCGTTCGCTACCGATTGAGTGCACCACTTGAACACTACTTTATTACCTTAATCTCCTTGTTATTAATTGACCAAAATCAGACCTAAATATCTTCTTAATGCAGCCTAAAGTTTGGACTAAAAACAAGAAAGAAAAGAAAAAATTGACTTCCAATCAAAAGGTGACACTTGTCCAATTTTGACCCAAATGAATTCCTATCATCTTAACCTTCTTGAAGCTTCATTTTAGCCACCATTTCTGCACATTCCAGCCGTGAGGTTGACAGAGAAAAGAGGGAAGAAACCATTCAATTTTCATCTTGATTTTTAGCTTAATTTGAGTAAAAATTCCAAAATTTAAACCGATTAAACTCCCTCTTTAGTCTTAAGAAGCTTTGTGTGGTGAAACTTTGGAGGGAAAGGTTGTGATCCTCTCTTGCAAGAAGCCTTGGTGAGATTTTGACTCCAACCAAGGAGTTACACCTGAGCGTGATTTTTGACAAGCACTAAATCTTTGGTGAGTGCTTCCAAATACCTGATTGAACTTGACACTTGTTTTCAATACTTGACTAATGTGATCGAATGATATTTGATTGGTATGGTCGGGCAAGAGTGTACTTTATCGCACTTGCCCTAATATGATATGTACGTGTTTATTGGTGCAATTGACTTGATATACTTGTACTTGATTTGTAAGTGTTGGAGCGCCAGCATGTACCACACTCAATCCGAGCGGAAGGTGCCTCTCATTCCCGTCTCCGTATTTTCATCTTGATTCAGTCGATTGGAGATGTTATCTCATCAAATTCTTGGGAACCCAAACCCCATTGGCTAGTTAATCGAGTCGAGCTGGCAAGGGTTTGGTCGATTTGATAACGAATCATGGGTATTTAGTGTTGTTGAGTGGAGTGTTATCTCTTCGACTAATCGGTATACTCGAGTATTACCACCAATGGTTAGTTGGTGTTCGGGCCCGGTAAGGGGGTTGAATGGTGGATGGATTGGTGTGAAGTGAAACACTATTGGATTGGTTACTTTACTTGAAAGTTGACGAAGTGTCAACTAATACTGGATCAAGCTCTGGTGAAGCAACGAGAGTTTGGCTCCTGAGAGCCATCTGTATCCTTATACTCGGATTGTGATTCGTAGTGCTATTGTTCCTGTTAGAAAAGAATTTTACACTGGGCCATTTTGAGATTTGCTACACTTTATGAACGTGTTATGCTCGCTATTTTGCTGCAGTGATATTTGTACTTTTAAATAATGGTCAACTTGCTATTTGGAACCTTACTGGGCTTTTAGTTCATTCCACGCCATTTGTTTTACTTACAGGGGGTACGAGCGAGGCGTGAGACTTGTACAGGCTAGCGTAGTCTAGTTTTTGGATTTTACAATTGTACTCGCGCTAGCACCCGACTAGGGTTGATTGTACTTGAGTTGTAAACATTTTAACGTATTTGGGTGTGTATAAGCCTTGTAGCTGGATTTGAGCATCAATGTATATGTTAAGTTTGAAATTGTTGTTTTATTCCTTTTCTATGGTCGTGGTATCTTTTCTCGAGTTAAGCGTGAGTGAGTCCTGGCGAGAGTTGGGCAGGTGGTCCGCTAAACCCTGGGGTACGCCCTAAGGGGAGATGGGGTCGTCATAGATGATATCAGAGCCACTTCGCATTATCTTTGCGCGGAGTGAGTTTGGACCAAATGGTGTTATGGTCCCGATTATGTGAATAAAAGTAAAGGACTAAGTGTTTTTCTTGAGGAAAAGTTGAGACTTATGATAGTGGTAAGTGTAAAATCTATGCCATGCTCCTTGAGGTGGATAGATGTATACGTCAGGTAGGAATCTCTAGTAGGGGTGATTTACTCTTGGGATCGACTGTCCCGAGTTGTGAATTATCTTATTATGGATTCTTGTACTTGAGTACCAAAAGCGAAGAGCACTAGAATAAGTGTCTATATCTCGAATGAACATGAGATAAATTTGGATGGGAAACGTCAAGGCGTGAAAGATTCTAATAGTAGACTTGAGATTGAACAGATCAAGGAGAGTGGAGCAATGAGTGTCGTCATGGATTGGTTTCGTGCATGTCTGGCTAGGGTTTCTAGGGATGATGGCTAGTTTGTGGACATCGTGAACGTTAAGGCACTAGTATTGTAGTTTATTTAATTTCTCCCGTACCTGTGTTTCCTTGTTCCATGTCTCTATGATTTTGCTACGATTCGATTATGGTTACGCATGTATTTCTTTTAAACTCATTTTAACTCTTGCTTGACTATTTATTTTCTATTTTCTACCCTTCTACAATACCGTATAGAAATTTGGTTTTGATTATTATCGTGCCGACATTGGGAGTTTTTGAAACTCATAAGTATTTATGATTTGGAAACGCTTTTATCGAACTTTACAGCTACTTTATTTTGCTTATACCTATAAGTCTATTTTCAAAAGAGGTATGGACGGTAGGCGAGAGTGGTAACCAAGTTTCATAGTTATGAATTTTCCTTTTCATCGAGTTCTTAAATTTATATCACTTTGCACAATTTGACGCCTTCATTGAACTTCCTGAGCATACAACTTAGCCATTACGTCGGCGAGATTTTCCCTCTAGGTAAGTTTGTGGCAGTACTATGAGTAAGAAAAAACCACTTAGAAATTGGAGAAAAATCCTATAACATCAAGTTTTGTGCGAGCAAAGGTTCGAATTTTGAGGACAAAATTCTTTTAAGGAGGAGAGAGTGTGAGACCCCGAAATTTTACTTATCTTTATAACCCTTATGTGAACTCACTTACCTTAGATTATTGGTTGTTTTAATGGTTGAATTTGAGCCAAGGGAGTGAATTTGTTAAGAAAAGTTTCATAATCTCAAGTTGTTAGAAAATCTAGAAATTTTCACAGGAGGCTCTGCGCAGCTTTGGGAAATTGGCTATAACTTCATATAGGAAAGTCGGAATTGAGTTCCGTTTGTTGCGTTTGAAACTAGAGTCATACGGATTTCTACGGTGTAAAATTCAAAGTTTGATTCAATGTCTATAAATTCTAAGAAATTGGCAAAGTTGACTGAAAATTCTGCCCTGCACAAGTAAATATAGGAATGTTGTAGTAGCTTATGGCTCAATTTAGACCAATTTATGAACTAAATCTCTTTAAGGTGTCTTCTAAAGATTCTTAGTAGTTGAAGTCTAGTTTTTAACAAGCCAAGTTATATAAATTTTTTATATTTATAACTCAAGTTATAATTTTTCTAAAGGAAGGGCATAAATTAGGATTTTTGTGCATACTAGGGTTTTGGTGTGTGTTTTTGTGTGCATTTTGGTAGTGTGATTGTGACGACTTGTAAAATCTCTCATATTTTCTTAAAAATTCCCTTATATTTGAAATCCATTATTTTACAATAGCTTTACTACTCATTCACTCCCTCAGTAGTTACAATCAACCATAGAATCAAGGGTTTTTCCTTTAGGTTCCTAGTTCGGGTAAATTAGGGATTTTTGCGTATTTTGGCCGTGTGATCACTTGGTGAGGTGTGTGTACTAAATTTAGTGATCAAGAGTGAGTTTTGGATAAGAAAATATGTATGATTAGAAGTAATAATAATAAGTTAGTAAATTATAAGTTAAAACCCAAGTACGTACGAAATAAGGAAAATCGGTTTGAACCGACGGGTACCGTTCGCTACCGATTGAATGCACCATTTGAACACTAATTTATTACCTTAATTTCCTTGTTATTAATTGACCAAAATCAGACCTAAATATCTCCTTAATGCAGCCAAAATTTTGGACTAAAAACAAGAAAGAAAAGAAAAAATTGACTTCCAATCAAAAGGTGACACTTGTCCAATTTTGACCCAAATGAATTCCTATCATCTTACCCTTCTTGAAGCTTCATTTTAGCCACCATTTCTGCACATTCCAGCCGTGAGGTTGAGAGAGAAAAGAGGGAATAAACCATTCAATTTCCATCTTGATTTTTAGCTTAATTTGAGTAAAAATTCCAAAATTTAAACCGATTAAACTCCCTTTTTAGTTTTAAGAAGCTTTGTGTGGTGAAACTTTGGAGGGAAAGGTTGTGATCCTCTCTTGCAAGAAGCCTTGGTGAGATTTGGACTCCAACCAAGGAGTTACACCTGAGCGTGATTTTTGACAAGCACTAAATCTTTGGTGAGTGCTTCCAAATACCTGATTGAACTTGACACTTGTTTTCAATACTTGACTAATGTGATCGAATGATATTTGATTGGTATGGTCGGGCAAGAGTGTACTTTATCGCACTTGTCCTAATATGATATGTACGTGTTTATTGGTGCAATTAACTTGATATACTTGTACTTGATTTGTAAGTGCTGGAGCGGCAACATGTACCACACTCAATCCGAGTGGAAGGTGCCGCTCATTCCCGTCTCCGTATTTTCATCTTGATTCGGTCGATTGGAGATGTTATCTCATTGAATTCTTGGGAACCCAAACCCCATTGGCTAGTTTAATCGAGTCGAGCCGGCAAGGGCTTGGTCGATTAGATAACGAACCATGGGTATCTAGTGTTGTTGAGTGGAGTGTTATCTCTTCGACTAATCGGTATACTCGAGTATTATCACCAGTGTTTTGTTGGTGTTCGAGTCCAGTAAGAGGGTTGAATGGTGGACGGATTGGTGTGAAGTTTGGATTGGTTACTTTACTTGAAAGTTGACGGAGTGTCAACTAATACTGGATCAATATCTGGTGAAGCAATGGGAATTTGGTTCCTGAGAGCCATCTGTATCCTTGTACTCTGATTGTGATTCGTAGTGCTATTGTTTCTGTTAGAAAAGAATTTTACACTTGCCCATTTTGAGATTTGATACACTTTATGAGCGTGTTATGCTCGCTATTTTGCTGCAATGATATTTGTACTTTTAAATAATGGTCAACTTGCTATTTGGAACCTCACTGGGCTTTTGGCTCATTCCACGCCATTTGTTTTACTTACAGGGGGTACGAGCGAGCCGTGAGACTTGTACAGGTTAGCGTAGTCTAGTTTTTGGATTTTGCAATTGTACTCGCGCTAGCACCCGACTAGGGTTGATTGTACTTGAGTTGTAAACATTTTAACGTATTTGGGTGTGTATAAGCCTTGTAGCTGGATTTGAGCATCAATGTATATGTTAAGTTTGAAATTGTTGTTTCATTCCTTTTCTATGGTCGTGGTATCTTTTCTTGAGTTAAGCGTGAGTGAGTCCTGGCGAGAGTTGGGCGGGCGATCCGCTAAACCCTGGGATACGCCCTAGGGGGAGGTGGGGTCGTCACAGACGCACATTTTGCCACCAGAAGATATTGAACTGGATGAGTTTTTGACCTATGAGGAATGACTCGAATAGCAACTTGGGAGCTAGAGAAAGACATGCAAGAAAAGTATCCAGACCTGTTTACCACAAAAGGTATACATTTCGAGGTCGAAATTCTCTTAAGGGGGAGAGAGTGTGAGAACTTGTAAAATCCCTTATATTTTTCTTAAAATTCTCATTAATTTGAAAATTGTTACTTTACAATAGCTGTACTACTCATTCATTCCTCCACTAGCTGCAAATAATCATAGATCCAAGGGTTTCTCTTTTTCTTTCACCGTTAAGATAAACTAGGGTTTTACGTCTTTTCGTAGAGTGAGTAATCGGTACGGAGTGTATACTAAATTTAGTGATTAAGAGTCAGTTTTAGATGATATTAAGTGTGTGATTCGAAGTGATAATAATAAGTTAGTGAATTATAAGTTAAAACCCTAGTATACGCAATTTAAGGAAAAACGGCTTGAACCGACGTATACCGTTCACTACCGATTGAACACACCACTTGGCCACCATTTCATTAACTTAATCTCATTGTCATTAGTGCCAAAATATCAGCCTAATTATCCTAGTGAGCCAGCCGAAGTTTTTGACTAGAAAAAGAAAGGAAAAGAAAAAATTCAAAGATGAAATCTTGTGGAGACAAGTGGAGGGCATCCAACCATTTTTGACCCAAACCAAGACCAACCTTCTTAACCTTTCTTGGACTTCATTCTTCTTCATTTTTCAGCTATGGTGGCCGAACCTTGAGGGACAAAAGCAAGAGAAGAAACTTCCTTTACATCTTGGGGCTTAGCTTAGTTTGAGTGGAAATCAAGAATCTAAACCGATTAATCTTCTAGTTGAGCACTTGAGAAGTTTGGTGTACTCAAAGTTTGTAAGGAAAGGTTTAGGGTTCTTTTGAAAGCATCTTGAGCAAGGTACTAAGGCTGGTTTTTCCATTTACTTTCCCTTAAGCTTGTTTAGTTTGTATAGCAACTTAAATTCTTGGCTAATGATAGTTATTTCAATGGTTTTGATGCTTATGGTGGTTTGTTTGAGTTAGGGTTTGTATTATTCAGTTGTATTCCTTATTGTGTAGATAGCATATGATGTCTATAATCTTGGATAGGGAGTTGGGATAGTGGTGTAAGATATGAATGAGCATTTTCTACTTTGGTTTCATCAAATTCCAGTTTTAGGGATTGAAATAGCCCTGTTCTGACCAGCATCATACGAATAGGTTAGAAGCCGAATTAGGCTTAGGTTAAAACATGAAAATTGTATAAAATGATGTTAGATAGCTTCCTGTAAAATTTTAGTTCAATCAGAGTACTGTAGCATGTGAAATGACCGAAATACCCTTGACTGCCATAGATAGAGTTCTGTGGACAGCTTTAACATTTCATCCTTCTGGCCTCATTTTTTCACCTTGATCTGTATGAAAATAGCATTTGGCCAAAACACAAAAGTTGTAGTGCTATGTTTTAGCTTTTCAATGCATCTGAAAACATCTCAATCGGACTTTTGTAGCTTGAGTTATTGCCGGTTGAATTCAGTACTGACAACCAGACTGACCATGAACTTCTGGTTCTGTAATTTGAACATTTGAACTAGATCAACTATGAACTGGGTTAAATTGTCTTCATGAAAGTTGTAACCCTTTGTCTTATCTTCGAAACGGTATAAGGTGTACTTCAATCTGATAAATGTAACTCCAGTTGTGACCAAAATGCTATAGGACATCAAATCTGCTGTTTGGCTTTTTGTCTTCAAAAACTGATTTCCGGTTGTATTATTGTACTTATGTTGTAAATGGATGATTGTGGAGCCTAATTGAAGGGCTATATTAGTGAGATTACTTGTGTGTGATTGTGGGGCTGAATTGAGAGACAATGAAGCCTTAAAGGGCTGGAAAATAGGTAAAACCAAAGGGCATGCTGCCCAAATTTTCACTTGAAGGTTAGGTAGAGATACTCGCGACTTGAGTAAGGATTTGAGGACAATCTAACTCGAATTGTCTAGGTTATTCGAGTCTCCTTTTATGGAGGTATAGAAGTTGGAATTCAGTCGAAACTTGTACCCTTGGAAAAAAATGAACTTTACAACTAATAGAAATACATTTTTTTCATTTTTTCGATTCAAATGGTATTTCAAAGTATAATTGCTGCCAAGTTTCACAGTTTGCATAGCGAGCAAGAGTTTTACGCATATTCTCCAAATGAATTTCAGTTTCTTGATTCTTGTTAAACGCAACGTCTAAGTTTCGAAGCTTAGTCGATTTTCAAAACTCCTAAACGATATTTATCGCAGATTTGGACTCCAAACTAGGAGTACTACCTGGACGTGATCATTAAAAACACTACATTTTGGGTGAGTACTTCCAAATATCTGATTGCACTTGACACTTGTGTTTAATACTTGAACAATATGTGTACATGAGATATGAGTGGATTGATAGGGCAAGCGTGTACTTTATCGCACTTGCCCTAATATGATTTGTTCTTGGTCATTGATTTCAGTTGAATTGATATACATGCACATGAATTATATCTTGTATGGAATTCCAAAAACCCTGTGGCTGGTGAGTCAAGTCGAGCCGGCAAGGGCCTGTTCGATTAGATAACGAACCTTGGGTAGTTAGTGATGTCAAGTGGAGTGTTATCTCCTCGACTAATTGGTATACTCTCGAGTATTACCACCAGTGTTTATTGTGGAGTTCAAGCCCGGTAAGGGGTTTGGTTGGTGGACAGAGATTGGAGTTAAATGGTGTTCTACTGGACTAGTTACCTTACTTGAAAGTTGACGGAGTGTCAACTACTAATCAATCAAGCTATGGTGGAGCCGATATATGAGCAACTCTATCCTTATATGTGAAATGCGAAATATTTATCGTTTGGCTATATGAACTATTATTACTCATTTCTTGACTTGTTTTGCTTGCTATTTTATTATTGTGCTACTTATACGTTATTTGATGGTTAATTTGATATTTGGAACATCACTGAGTTTTAACTCACTCCATTAGTTTTGTTTTCCTTACAGGGGGTACAAGTAAGGCGTGAGACGTGTACAAACTAGCATAGTCTGGATGTTTTGAATTTTGAATTGTACTCGCGCTATCACTCGAGTAGGGTGATTTGTACTTGAATTGTTAATTTAGTGTGAAGGAGTTTTGTATTTTAAGTTGAGTATCAATGTATATTATAAGTTTGAATTGTGATATTATTTATTGTTCTATGGATATAAGTTAATTTCTCAAGGTACGAGTGAGTGAGTCCTGGCGAGAGTTGGGTAGGCGACTCACTAAATCCTAGGGTACGCCCTAGGAGTAGGTGGGGTCGTCACAGTGCAGATGTCCAAGAAGACCATGAGGGCACCATGGTTCGATTTCTCAATGGTTTGAGACCCAAAATAGTCAAGAGATTGGAGATACAGCAATATGTAGAGATTGGCAAAATGGTAGACAAGGATATGAAGATTGAGCAAAGGCTCAAGAGGAGGGCTCAACCGTGATCGAATAATGCTCTCTACCCTAACTCCAATTTGACTTCCTCTAGGCCAAAGCGAGAGTCATCCAAAGGAGATGCAAAAGCAACTTCTAAGGTGTTGTCGGAGTAGCAAAAAGAAAGAAGTCGAGACACTCGTTGCTTTAAGTGTCAAGAAAGAGAACATATAGCTAGTCAATACCCCAACCAACGGGCAATGATTATACTTTCCAATGGTGAAATTGTGTCTGATGATGAGGCAGAGTACGAGGGAATGCTGCCACTCATTGATGAAGGGGATGAATAAAGAGAAGAGTGTGCCGTCAATGGACAAGTTGGAATCAGACTTGTTACACGAAGAGCATTGACCACCCAACTCAAGGAGGAAGATGTGCAGCATGAGAATATCTTCTATACATGATGTCTAAGTAGAGACAAAGTGTGTAGTTCGATAATTGATGGAGGCAGCTGTACCAACGTGGCAAGCACACTAATGGTCAAGAAGTTGGAGTTAGTAACCACATATCACCTGCGACCTTACAAACTGCAATGGCTCAACAACAATGGTGAAATCCATGTCTCTAAACAGGTACTTATTTCATTTAAAATTGGTAAATATGAGGATGAAATTCTGTGTGATGATGTTCCTATGCATGTGAGTCATGTAATACTTGGTAGGCCCTGGCAATTTGATAAGAAAATTACTTTAGATGGGGTTACTAATAAGTACACTTTTATGCATAGACATAGGAGAATCACATTAGTATCTCGTACACCAAAAACAAGTACATGAAGATCGAGTTTGCAAAGGAAGTTTGAAAAGGAAAATGAGAGAAAGAGATCATTAGCTAAGGTCGAGACTAATGACCCTAAAAATCATAAAGTAGATTTGGCAAAATTAGGGAAATCAAGGAAGAAATCGAGTTTTCTAGTGAAAGCTAAGGTAGTAAGGCAAGTTCTTAGTGTGAAGTAGTCTTTGCTCGTACCTTGTAGTAATAGGCTTTTGTTGTCTACTAACGTGTTAGACCCAACTTTCTCAGGTAAGGTTGTTTTTCTTTTGCAGGTTAACAAGGTATGAAAGTAGTGAACGAGACTTGTATTGTTCCTAGATATCTTGGAGAATTGCAAAGTTTTCTTGGAGTTGCAAGTCTTTTTAATCCAATTATGGAGCAAAACTTGCAATCAAATATCCAATTTTCAAGTTCAAAGACGTTGTTGCTTGATAACTTTTAATGCTGCATACAATTTGTTTCAATTCTATATTGATCAAGCATTATTCATTAGTACAACTTTATTAATTGGCTACAATTTTGATCACTCATTCATTGCTATGTGTATTTTAGGATTTGATGTTTTTCATTCATTTGCATTAGAGATCATAGAGGATTGCCAACCTTTGAGTGACACATACGGAGTGAAAGAGGCATGAGATGATGGTCTGTTTGCTGTCTATGGTGGACTTGAATTCTCAAGCTTTAAGGAGATCCGTAATTTCCTTTTAGTTGTTGCCAATGTTGAGCAAACATCTATGTTCCAGCCGTTTCAATTAACTGCCCTTTTGTTGAGATTTGTTCGCTACATTGATCATTGTTTACCTCAATTCAAGTGCATGGTATGACATACAATTTGCCTTGTTTGTGCTATGATCTTTCCATGCATGATTCAATCTAAGCTAGCCAACATGCCAGCAGATTTGAGGACAAATCTTTTTCAAGAGGAGGCAACTAATGTGAGCACAGAGTCCCAAGTGTGGAGCTTTTTCTTCATTAAAGGAGCTGCTCAAGTCGTTTGGTAGAAATAGATTAAAGATCGAAATTTTCAACTTAAATTTCTAGCATTTGTTTCGTTAGTTCAGTCTTTAATTTGGGTCAATTATTAGCTAATAAACGGACCATCTTTAGTTGCTTGGATCTGCTACAAGTAGGGATTTTATGGGCCAGATTTAAGGGTTCAAGTTCTTGCTTTTAGTTTGTCCAAGTTTAGCTAGGTTTTCTTATGTAAGACATTATAAAAAACCATTGTTCCTTTCAATGTAAGGGAAGATGAAATTTTCTAGAAAATTAATTTGAGAGAAAGCTCTCTTGGCTCTCGAGCATCCTTGAATACATTTAGAATTTTCTAGAGTGTTCGTTCGACTTATCAATCAAGAAACCATCCTTGATTGTAGTGCCTACAACCTTTCCTAGGGTTCGCTAGTTCATTTGGTTGTGGGTCAAAATCGTATCAACATTCGCAACTACGGGGATTAGAGGGGTCTGTATAGGAATTCATGTGAGAACCCGAAAATTCCTTTAGAATTTCCTCCCATTTTTGAAACATTAATTTATATTTCCTTCTATATTTCTTTACTTGACTATTTAACTATTTACTAGACCTAAATTTCATGGTGATTTCATTAGTTGAGTCAAGAGTTTTACTTTTACTTTTAAAGTTAGAGTAAGTTAGGGTTTTGGTGTATTTTGGTAGTGTGATCGATTGGTAAGGTATGTGCACTAAATTTGATGGATAAGAGCAGGTATTAAGTAAGAGGAAGTATGTGATTAGAAGTGCTAATACTAAGTTAGTGAATCATAAGTTAAAACCAAAGTACAAGGGAGTTAAGGAAAATAGGCTTGAACCGACGTGCACCGTTTGTTACCGATTGAGTACACCACTTGACCAATATTTTCTTACCTTAATCTCCTTGATTTTATTTCATCTAATCATCCCTAATTTACCCCTTAAGTCAGTCAAAATTGTTGACCCAAAAACAAGAGGAAAGAAAAAAAAAAAGAGGAAATTGGTGGTGACAAGTGTTGGCAATTCAAGCCAATTTTGACCAAAGACCATTCTAGTCTTTATCTTGCAAATTCTCCTCAAAACCTATTCATTTTTTTCCTTCTTTGGCAGACCCTTAGAGAGAAAAAAGAGAGGAGAAAGCTTCACAAATCATCTTGATCTTGCCTTGATTTAGTAAGAAATCAACAAGAACCACAAATCTAATCCGAACAAAGGTGCAACAAGGTGATAAGGAAGCTTGAGGTGGAGTGATTTTGCATAGGCAGTCTTGATTTTGTATTTTTTTTCTTGAGAATTGAAGGTACCAAGCTAAGAAACCTTCTTTCTTTTCTTATCTTGTAATTTATGGAGAAGATGTCTTGAAATTAGAAGTTTTATGGAAGATATCATGAATTTGTGAAGTTGTTAGAATTTTTCAGCTTAGGGTTTCAAAATTTCAGCTTGGGTATTTGTTTATATATCAAGTATATGTTGAATATGGTTAGTCTTTGCTATATAGAATATGTACCAATTGTCTTCTATAAGTTATGAGGTTGATTTGGTGCTGTTATACTATGAGATTGTAGCCTTGAAAATGGCTGGAAAAATTGGTAAACACAAAGGAAGTGCTGCTGAAAATTTTTCCCACAGGAGACTCTGAGCAATCTTGGGAAATCTGTCATATCTTGGTGTAGAAAAATCCAAATTGAGTTCTACTTATTGTGTTTGAAATTAAATTCAAAGTACTTTCTACCGTAAAAATTTCAGAATTTTTCTCAATTCTTATGAATATCTATGATTTTTCAAAATTGACTGAATTTTCATTTCTGTTTTATCTTTCTATTGGATAAAGCAACCACTTGAAATTGGATTTTGACTAACTTGTGGACAGAATCTTGCGAAAGATGTCTTCTGAGAAATTGTAACTCTTTAATCTATTTTCCAACGGTATAAAGTTTATAAATTTTGGACTTAAGAACCTTGAGATATGATTTTTCAAATAGCATCGCGCAAAACTGGAAAAATTCTATTTTCCTAAAACTGTCCTTACTTTCATTTCTAACTTTAAGTTGGAGTTGTTAAACTATTTTGAGCTTGGTTTATGATTGGAATGAGAAAATTCTTGGTTACTCATATCCCTTGCGTCTAAATGTTCTCTTTTTACTCCAAAATCATATTTGCACCTTTGTACTAGTAGTTATTTCGGATTTTTTTAGTTCGCCTAAATTTTGGATAGTTGAACCATAATATTTTCTCTTGATTATTTTTAGAATTTGTCTGTGATCAAGGGCATAATCCGGAAGGAAACTATTGACGTTATTTTGCTTAAACTGGTGAATGTTCTTTGCATGTTGTGCTTCCAATGATTATGTAAATTATTGTGAATGTTTTCTTGAATGTTAAATGTTTTTCAATGATTGTTAAATGAATTTTCGATAGGTGAGTGTGTACTTTATTGCACTCGACCTAAGTGAATGTGAAATTTTCAATGATTAAATGATCGAATGCTACTTGTGCATGAATGTAAGTCTTTTGGTTGAACTGGACCCTTGCCCTTTTGATATACTCGAGTATTACCACGAAGTCTGGTGGAGAACTGGCCAGTGAATTCAATACAATGATATCAATGAATGAATGACAAGATCACTGAAGGAGTTTTCACTTGCAAACGTTTTCTAATGTCGGAGGTATAAAGAAAATAGTTGACGAATGAATGAATGAATGACTTGAATGAATGGCTCCAAGTGAGCACGTATCTTTCCAATGATTGAGTGTTTATTTCTTGAATGACTGGATATTACTGTGCAAAATATGCAAATTGTTAAATGTAATGTTTCCATGGTTTCTCTACCTGATTGCTTATTTAGGAACCTCACTGGATTTTTAGCTCATTCCTTTAGTTTTTGCTTTCTTTATAGGAATGGAGGTTTGAAACAATTGAATGTGAACTAGAGTGTGTACCCTCTTGTACTTATACTTTTTGGTTGATAGGATATATTTTAACATTTGACGTTGTATCATACATTTGACTTTTGAGTTATAAATAAGTTTGCATTTTGGTTGAATTATAGAAGTTTAAATGTTATTTTGAAGGGTTGAATGATTAATCTTGAGAGTTCATTGAGTGAGTGCATGAGTTCTGGCGAGAGTTAGGCAGGCGGTCCCCCAAACCCTTGGGTACGTCCTAGGGGGAAGTTGGGTCGTCACAGGTGGTATCAGAGCCACTTCGCGTGGTCTCTGCGTGGGGTGAGTTTGGGTCAAGTGGTGTTATGGTCCCTATTATGTGAATGACTAAAGGATTAAGTACTCTTCTAGAGGATAAACTGTGAATTATGAATGTTATAGGTGTAAACCCTTATCATGATACTTGGAGAAGATAGATATGTATGTCAGGTAGGAATCTCTAATATAGGTGATTTATTCTTGGGACCGGCTGGGTTGAGTTGTGAATTATCCTATTTTTGGATTCTTGTACTCGAGTACCAAAGGGTTGATACTTTTATGACGGTTATGAATGAAATTGAGGTAAGTATGGAAGATGCGATTAGATCATGCTTATATGAATTGTTTCTGAATCGAAAGAATAGGTTATTATCTTAGATTGGTATTACTAATGATGTATTTGAATTTGTACCTGCAATTGAAGCAGTTTGTATTTTGACTAATTTGAAATGCTTGTGGATGAGGTAGTACAAGTGAACGTAACCAAGGGAGGTCAAGGGTATGCAAGCCCTAATAAACTTCATCTTGATCCTAAAGTAGGGCAACCTGTGTTCCAGGGAGAGGTAGAATCAGTTGTTTCGATAATGACCTAGATTAAAGACTCGAGAATGCAGGACGTGGGTGTAGATAACTGGGATGACAAGCCATTTCTTGTTCTACCACTGTATGTATGCTGCTAGTGACGTGTCAATGCTAATGTGTGTAGTATTTTCTTTATTTTATGCACTTAATTTTGATCAAGTTGATATGTAAAGTATCTTTGTAATTTGATGAATGAACTTGGAATGCTATAAGTGTACTAAGTGCATTTCCTTATCTTTGACTATGTGATTTAAAAATGTCTTTCTTTTGCTGCTATAGTCGATTCATTTTGTTTATGTGCCACATAACCTTTTGAAAAAGAGAGAGAGAGAAAGGTATGGAGGGTAGACGAAATCAAGGATGTCGGGCTAGTCGTTGACGTGGAGGTAGGCAAGTACGAGAACCAAAAGAAACAGGAGATGTCGCGGTAGCAACAGGAAACCAGGGCCGAAACAAGAGATCAGGTAGTGACGGCCATACAACGAATGACTAATATTTTGGCGCGTTTAGTGGAACAACAGGGTCAGGCACCTGTTAATCAACCTAGGGATCCTAAGATCAGAGAAGATAGGGCCCTAGAGTGGTTTCAAAAGTTTTCTCCACCAAAGTTCCTTGGAGGGCCTGATCCAAAGATAGCGGAGCATTGGTTGGAGGCGATAATTAATATCTTTGGCGGCTTTAAATTAAACGGAGGAAATGCATGTGAACTTTGCTGTATTTCAATTCGAAAAACCGGCCTGGACATGGTGGAATGTTATTAGGGCAAAATGGAAGAGAGAACATATGGCATGGACTTGGGTAAACTTTATGAGAGAGTTTAATGAGAAATACTTTCCACTTCTGATCTAAGAGAAGAGAGAGAATGATTTTATTAAATTACATTAGGGAACCCTGAATGTGGCCGAATATAAAATACAATTCACTAAATTGTCCAAATTTTCTCCTGAATTGGTAGTTATAGAACAACGGAGAGTAAGACGATTCATACAAGGATTGAATATCGAAATTCAGGAGACTCTAGCAACGGCTCAAATCAACACATTTACGAAAGCTCTTGAGAAAGTCCAGAGAATTGAGAATGCGAAGGTACAGGTAAAAACTTTTCAAGCGCGAAAAGGGGTGCGCCCAACAGTAAGTCTGAAGAATTTAGTGATAACATATCACCTTCCAAAGTTAAGAACATGTATTTTGGAACATTTATTTTGGATTTTGAGGACATGTTGAGGACAATTTAGACTCTTGAAAACATGTTGAGAGCATATATTCTGGATTTTGGAGAGAGTTGAAGTAAGTACTTGACATTAGTGGAATTTGCTTATAATAATAGCTTCCATTCATCCATTCAAATGGCTCCGTATGAAACTCTTTATGGCCTAAAGTGTAGATCTCCGATTTGTTGGGATGAAGTAGGTGAAAGAAAGATCTTAAACCCGACTACAGTACCATGGATTGAAGAGGCGCGAGAAAAAGTGAAGTTAATATGCCAAAGGATTCAAACAACTCAGCGCCATCAAAAGAGTTATGCAGACAATCGAAGGAAAGATTTGGAGTTTTTGATTCGAGATCAAGTTTTTCTTAAGACCACACCTCTGAAAGCGAGTCTGATGGCAGGAAAAGGAAAGAAGTTGCAACCAAAATTCGTAAGACCTTATAATATTCTTCAACGTGTGGGAAACGTGATCTATAAGTTGGAACTGCCACCAAGTTTATCTAAAATTCATAACGTTTTTCATGTGTCTATGTTCAAGAAATATCATCCAGACCGGTCTCATGTACTGCAACCGGAAAATATTGAAATTGACGAGACACTGACTTATGAGGAGAGACCAGTGAAACTTCCGGATTGTAAGGTGAAGGAACTAAGGAATAAGCGAATCCCATTGGCAAAAGTCTTATGGAGAAATCACAGAGTAGAGGAAGCAACTTGAGAAGTAGATGAGAGGATTCGAAAGAAATATCCAAACCTATTTCTAAATCAAAGTATGAATTTTGTGGACGAAATTTTTTAAGGGGGAGAGAATGTGAGCTCTCATGTTTTATTCTTAATTTAGTCATTTTCAAAATTATTTGCCCTAGTGTTACTTAATTATTCTAGTATTGCATGAATTGCTCTTAAATTTCATCTTTTTCGCGCGCGCGACGAAAGTTTCTTGGAAGTCGTGCCGGTCCAATTAATTGGTGAATTGAGAAATTTGTATTAGACTCGTAAGTATGAGTAATTAAACTGTTAAAGGAATTACCTTGGAGAATTAGTGTATGAGTGTATCAAACAAGAGAGAAAAGTGGTACTACAAACCCTATTACGACACTATTGAAAGTTGACTTTTTGGCAAAGCTTAATTGCTACTTTTTCCTCCAATCTTCCAACACAATACTCACATTCAACACTCTCATCTCTCTCTCCTCCATTCGGCCAAGACAAGAAAAGGAAAGGGAAGAAAGAAACTTCATCTCCTAGCTTCAATTTCACTTGCAAATCATCATCCAACTTCATAGATTCTTGGGATTTCATTCCATCTTGGAGAAAGAAACAATCTTTTGGAATTTCTTGGAGGAATTTCGGTGGAAAATTCTAGTTTTCATCTAGGGTTAAAAGGGTAATCACTTCATCTCTTTAATCTTTCCATTTCTCCAAAGTTCAGCGGTTGGTTTTCATGGGTTTTAAATCCTAATCATGTTTATAGGCTAGCGGGGTTGAGGAACTTTATTTCTCGCTTTTAATCCTAAGTTAGCTGTCTTGATGAGGCCTTTAGGTAGTTGATTTGAGGCTTTAATGTTTGATTGTGGTTGTTTATGTGATATATAGTTTGATTATGGTTAGAAAGTGGAGAGAAAGTTGGAAAAATTGGGAAAGGCAAGCTGGCCGAAATTCTGTTTATGTTGTTTTGTTTTCATTTCAAAATTTTGATACTTGGTTGGCTATTAAATTGATGGATATATGTTGCATTATGTATATAGAAAGTGCCTTTCAAAAATCGTGTCGAATGGTTGCACAAAACTTGAGTTTTGGGAAAAGTTTCAAATCTGGAAATTGCTAGCAGGGTAACCGGACAGTGGTTCTTTGTTCGAACATAACTTTTTGTGAAAAAGTAAAAATTGAGTGTAGTTAGTGGCATTCAAAACTAGACATTCAGATCTTTCCAACGGTATAAAAATCTCCTATTCGTTCGTTTTAAGCAAACCGTGGTGAATCGGAAAAGTGGACTGTCCTACTTTGCCTGGTTGTCCAAATGAAACGGGAAGCTACATTTTGTGGCTCGATTTTGTCACATTTTTTAAAAGATTTTCAAAACGATGCCTTCTGATGAATTGTAGAATTTTGAACCTAGTTTCTAATTCCATAAACCATTCTCAATTTCGATTTGTATACTGTTAGATATGGCTTGATTTCGAAACTACGACAAAACTAGAAACTGGAAAATTTTCCCTTCCCTGCTGATCGAATGGCCAAGTTTGTTTTGAGATATTATATTTCAAAAATTTTAGTGTCAATTATCCATCAATTTCTCATTAAATGTTTCTGGAATCTTGGTTTAAAAAATGGAGTGAATTGGGGCTGATTTCGTGAAACAAAACTTTTGAAAAAGAAAGACAGATAGGGTTGGCAGATTAGTTTTGAGAAATTTCACAAACTTTGTTCATTTCGTTAACTGCCTTCCCATACGAGTTTGTGCCTAAATTTTTAAAGAGAGGTATTCCATATATGGATGTTTAATTGTACCTAATTTGGTGTAATTTCAATATCATTTCAATACTGAAATGATACCCCAAAAATTGCTCTTCAAAACTGGAAATTCACTGATCAAGCCGTGAAAATCAACTGACTTCAAACTATTATATCTTGTTGCTCAAAGCTCAAAATTTAGTTCCGCTTGTTGTGTTTAAACCTTATTTGGGACCCTTATTGTGTTATAAATTTTAGAGACTGATTCACTTCCTATGAAATTTACCGAATTTCCAAACATCGCTGAAAACCAAGACTAGATCTGCCTTGTCTTCATGAATCCGCAACTTTGAGCTGAAATTTGAATACTTTCTGGCTAGAATCTTGAAAAAGTGTCTTCTGAGAACTTTTAGTACTTTGGATCTAGTTTCCAACAGTACAAAATTTTCCATTTTTGAACAAACCAAACTCAATATCTGATTTTACCAATTTTGTTGCACAAAGCTGAAATTCTTGATTTTTTAGGAAATGAGTTTTTGAGAACTTTTCACTTTCCTTCGAGATTGATAATCCATTTTAAACCTGATTTCATGGAGGATGCAAGTTTCTCTTATAACTTTGAATCCTCGCTTTTAAATCTCAATTTTTGAGGGATTAAAACTCTTTTAAAACATTGTCTTAATTTTAAGAAAGTGTACATTCTTCCTTGATTGATTAGGGGTTTTGAATGTATGAGAGTGATTGTTGGTCATTTTTCTTCAGGCGCTTAAGAGGGTTTTGAGAAGAATTTCGGAGCGGATCACTAAAGACTTTCTTTACTCAATTGTTTTGAATTGGTGAGTGTCAAGTGCATGAAATGTTGCTAAATGCTTAAAATGTTCCTCATTAATTGAGTATTTTGGAATTGTCGAGACGTGTGTGTACTTTATCGCACTCGTTCTCTTTTACATGAATTATAATTGAATTGTGTGAAGTGAATTTGCTAAGTGAATTAAATGAAGTGTTACATTAGTAAGTTATACTTATGTTTGGATCAATGTCAATTAGAGTGAATCTCATCGACTTCTACTTATAATAGTGGGGGACGACCAAACTTAATGGCCGACCTTGCAATTCGAGCCTGCATGGGTTTGGTTGTGAAGGTTGGTGAGTCATGAGAAAATCATAAGTTTGATCTATTTGAGAGATCTTGCTTGGCATACTCGAATAGTATCGTCTTATATAAAAGAAGTGCGGGCTCGGAACAGGGGTGTAATGGTGAACGGGAGTGTGAAATAAGTGGAGTTCTACGAACTTAATACCTACCCGATTGACGGAGTGTCATCACGTAGAGGTATTGGATCAAGTCTCGGTAAAGCAAGTGAAATCTAGCTCTTGAGAGCTTCTGTATCCTTATTGAGTATGTTTATTGTTAAATTGTGATTTGCTCGAACTTTATAACTTTACTTCCCGTACAAGTGTTATTGTTATTTGAATTATGTGTTTGCATGTTTTTTCTTGGTTTCACTGACCTTTCGCTCACCCCATTAGTTTGTTTTCCTTAACAGGAGTTCGGAGTGGAAAGAATTTTGGGAAGCCGACTTGATTAATTTTGATTAGAATCTTGCGATATAATTGATTAGTCGACTTCTAGTGGTTGTATTTTGCGGAAAGTTGATGTATCTTTGGAAATTTCATGATGTAGGATTTGAATATTTATCTACGGAAGTGACTTTTCTTTATTTTGACTTTTATTATTAGTGGTGTATCATTAAATTTAAATTTGACTTGCATTGAGTTCTAGTGAGAGGTAGGCAGGCGTTGCGTGGATACCTTTGGATTCGCCCTAGGGAGAAGTGGGTGCATCACAGTTGGTATCAGAGCGCTAGATTTAAAGATCTATTTGAGAGATGTTTTAGAGACTTTACTCTTGAGATCCGCGATTAGATAACTTAGTTATACCTTAATTTGATGTTGAGCAAAGTAGTGACCATAATCAATTAGATAACTTAGATCAGTGATAGGGTCCAGGACTTATTAACCAATCCGGAACTCAGGATAGAGGAGAGGATAGAGGTTTGGAGAGATTTTTGAAATTTGCTCCGTCTAAGTTTATTGGAGGACCTGACCCCAAATTAGCGGAGAATTGGTTGGAGAGAATGACCAACATATTTTCCGCCCTAGACTATACTGAGAAGAGATGAGTGACCTTTGCTGCCTTTCAATTTGAAGGTGTAGCACGTGTTTGGTGGGATGTGATAAAGAGAAAATGGAAAAGAGCGCAGACTCCTTGGATCTGGAAAAACTTCACAAGAGAGTTTAATGAGAAATTTCTCCCGCCCTTGATTCAAGAGAAAAGGGAAGATGAATTCATAAAATTGAGACAGGGGGTTTCTAGTGTGGCCGAATATGAAGAAAAATTTACTAAACTATCTAAGTACGCTCCGGAATTGGTGACTAATGAGCGAAAAAGGATAAGACGCTTTGTGCAAGAACTTAATGTGGAGATTCAAGAGAGGTTGGCGGCAGAAATCTCTACATTTACTGAAATTTTAGAGAAAGCGCAGAGAGTTGAAAGTGCAAGACTGTAAGTTAGGGATTTCCACACTAAGAAAAGGAGCATTACTAGTTATCCTTTTGGACAAATAAGTAAGAGTGCCCTACCTCCTAAAATGGGAAGAGAAGCGGGCAGATTGAGGGCCGCTGGAGCATCAAGAGGAGGCCGCATTGGTTAAGGTCAAGCGAGAGGAACACCATCTGGTGATCAAGCTGTGACTCCTCAAGTTAGTTGTGGCTACTGTGGTAAGTCCAATTATGTGAAAAATGATTGTTAGAGAAAATCGAGAAAGTGCTTGTACTGTGGTAGTGCCGAGCACCAACTCTCAAATTGTCCAATTACGCCGAAGGTAGGAAGTAGTATTCAACGGCCAGAGAAATCGGCATCTAAGCAATCTAGTGTTGGAGGGAGTCGACCTAAAGTGCTTGCTAGGGTTTACGCATTGGACTATCAACAGATTCCCGAGTCTATTAAGGTGGTTGAAGGTACGATCCCTATTTTTCACCGTTTAGCTAGGGTATTAATTGATTTTAGTGCGACACACTCTTTTGTAAGCTCTAACTTTATGAGCGGGATAGATGTTAAACCAATTAAATTACCTTATGACTTGGAAGTAAGAACGCCTATTAGGGATCAAAACTTAATTGCTAGTTTGGTGTATAGAAATTGTGAGATATGGGTCGGAGATTATTGGCTGATTTGATGAGTTTATCTATTAAGAGATATGACGTCATCTTAAGAATGAACTAGTTAACTCGCTACCATGCTCAGTTAAATTATAAGACGAAAACGGTAGAGCTGTGTATTTCGGGAGAGACAACCCTAAAATTGGATGTAAGGGGTAAATTAGTCTCATCAGCTCTTATTTCAGGAATTCGAGTTGAGAAAATGTTGAGTAAGGGAGCTCAAGAATATTTGGTTTTTCTTATAAATATTCCTAGTAATAAAGTGAGGTTGGAAGATGTGCTCGTAGTAAAGGAGTATTCGGATGTTTTTCCTGAGGAACTAGAATTTTTGCCTCCGAAAAGAGAGATAACCTTTAAGATTGATGTGATTTCGAGAGTAGCACCTATCTCTATGCCTTATAGAATGGTTCCGGTTGAATTGAAAGAATTAAAGTTGCAATTACAGGACCTTCTAGAGCGAAACTTTATAAAAGAAAGTGATTCTGTGAGAACCCGAAAATTTTCACATTTTCAAGTATTATTTTATTTCTTTGCCTATATTTTATACTATCTTTTGAAAATATTAAATGTTTTATACATTTTACAAGTAAGTACAATTTTTAAATCATTTTCCCAGTATAAGCTAGAGTACGTTAATTTGAAGAGCATTTTTCGGACGTGGGGCCCGCTAGTGCGTTATAATTTTGCCGATTAAGTGATGAAGTATTAAGTGACATTATTTTCCAAGGTGTTAGGAGATGATTAGAGGTTAATTAGGTAGACTAACCATTGGAAGAGAGAAGATAAGCTTGGAACATTCAAGAGGCCACTTGTCGTGTTCCGATTGGACTAAACTTGCCTAACTTTCTTTAACTTTACTAAAACCAATTTTGACCAATTTTCATCCCATTTTTCCTTGCTCTTGGCTGGCCCTTTGGAGGAGAAAAACAAGAGAGAGCTTCTTCAATTTCTAGCTCCAACCTTGTTCAAATCTTGAGTTCCAACCGATCAAATCGCAAACCCTTCCATAGGAGTGCTAACTAAGGAGGATTAAAGGCTTTGGTGGAGTTGATTTGGGGAAAGAAAGTCCAAGCTACCATTTTCTTTGAGGTTTTGAGGTAAATTGCTAAGAACATCCTTCTTTGGTTCCAATAGTTGCAAATTAGTGGCTTGTGGTTGCTACTTTGGTGGTTTTGTGCATTAATTCTTGGTTATAAGTGGTGAGGTGTGGATTTTCGATTTTCTTAGAAATTTTCTGCCCTGTCTGTCCAGTGTTATTCGGTCATGATGGAGGCCGAATTGGACTTAGCTCAAAACATGAAAGTTGTAGAGAATTGAATGTAGATTATGCCTGTAAAATTTCAGCTCAATCGGAGCACGGTAGCCTGTGAAAAGACTATTTTACCCCTGCTTCCCTGTTTCTGTCCGAGAATGATAATCAGCGTCTGTAATTGGCTCTTTTGACTGGGAAGATGAATGCATTAGCTTTTGATGCCTTCTTAAGAAATGTAGCCTTATACCTTAGCTTTCGAATGGCTTTGGAATCAACTGAATCGGAATTGTGTGTGCTGAGATATGACTGAATAAATCAGGACTGCTAGTTGAATTTCACAGTGAGCTTTGAACTGGAATATCTGGGTCTGTTTGGGTAAATTTGACTAGGTTACGTTGAGAACTGGGTTGCAGTGTCTTCATAAGAATTGTAGAGCTATGGCTTAGCTTCGAAACGGTATAAAGTTTACCTCAATCCGATAGGTGTAGCTTCGGTTGTGACCAATACGCTAAAAGATGTCAAACTTGTCATTTTATTCCTTGTCTTAAACCTTAATCCCGATCCCTTTTCTAGTTTGGTTTTGTAATTGAATGATTTTTAGCCTTTTTAACGGCTATTGTAATGAGATTATTTGTATGTGATTTTGGGGGCTGATTGAGGAAAATAATGAAGCCATAAATGGCTGGAAATTTGGTAAACACAAAGGGCGTGCTGCCCAAATTTGCACTCAAATGGCGATTTCAAATTTTAAGGGCAAACATAAGTTTTACAACTATTTTACTCATGTATTTTGGACTAAATGCACTCTTTTTACTTCCAAAATCATACTTATACATTGTACTATTAGTTATTCGGATTTTCTTTGATAAATCAAACATTTTGATAGTTGAACCATAATACTTTCTCATGATTATTTTAGGGTTTCTTGGTGACTAAGGTGTTATCCGGAAGGAATACTTTGGACGTTATTTTGCTTATTTCGGTGAGTGTTCTATATACGCTTTGTTTCTAATGACTATGTGAACTATTGTGACTATTTGGATTGTTGCTTTAATACGTGATTGAGGTATGTTATGTTTCCAAAATGATTTTTGCTAGGCGAGTGTGTACTTTATCGCACTCGACCTAAATGAACGTGAACTTTCAATGATTGAATGATTAAATGTTACTTATGCATGAATGTAAGCCTTCCGGCTGAACTGGGCCTTTGCCCTTTGTTACTAGTCGACTCGAGCCAGAAGCGGACTCGGTCGGGCGATTAGTGACCCTGGGTGAATGTTTGGTATACTCGAGTATGACCACGACGTTGGCGGAGCGTGGGGAATGAAATGAATGAACGAACGACAAGAAAATGAAGGAGTTTTCACTTACAAACAATGTTTTAATGATCGGAGAAATAAGGAAAATATTAGGCGAATGAATGAACGAACGAACGAATAGCTCCTCGTGAGCATGTATCCTTTTAATGAATGTGTTACTATCGCTTTCATTTTGTAAATGTTTTCTAAATTACTTGCTAATTGCTGATAAACGTCCTTGCCTAATTATTTGTTTGAGTATATAGAACCTCGCTGGGCTTTTAGCTCATACCACGCCTTTTGTTTTCCTTACAAGGGTTGCAAGTATGGGCGAGAGATCTGTATAGAATAGAATAGCCTAGTTTTGTTTTGAATTGTTTTGTTTTGACTTTTATTTCCGCTCTAGTGCTTGGATAAGGTGGACTGTAGTGTGAAATCAGAGCTTTGGTATACATTTGGGACTGTACTTGTGGTTGAGATTGAGATGAATGTATTTATATGGTTCAAGTTTGGGTATTGTTTTCGCTTATTCTCGAGGCTTTTCTTATTTTATTTTTTTTTGTGAGTGAACGAGTCCTGGCGAGAGTTGGGCAGGCGGTCCGCCGAACCCTTTGGTTCGCTTTAGGGGAAGGTGGGGCTGTCACAGATTCACTGTGGGGAGCTCTGGTGTTGTTTGTCAAAAAGAAAGATGGGAGTTTAAGATTATGCATAGACTACCAAGACTTGAATGACATTACCATCAAGAATAAGTATCCTTTACCCCGCATTGATGAGTTATTTGACCAATTGCAAGGGGCGGTAGTATTCTCAAAATTAGATTTCAGGCAGTGTGAAGACTCGAAAAATTTCTTATTTTTATCGAATATTATTGATTTATTCAAATGTTTATTCACCTGTTTTCTCCAAATAATTTATTTCAACCATTTTACATCCATTCATATGGAACAATTTCTTCCTTATATTTTTAAAACGTCCCGTTAGCAAATTTAATTTTCGGACATTTGTTTAAATGAGAAATAATAAGTACATGTGTTTCGAGGTGATATTCTATTCGAGAGTGTAATTATCTTGGGGAAAATTAAGAATGATCAATAGTAGATTAAGAAAAGTTAATTGAGAAATTAAGGATGAATGAGTTCTAATTAAGTGCATACCGCTCGCACGTCGATAACTTTCCAAAAGATGCGCTGAGGCAAATTTATTGGAAATTTGAGAAAGTAATACTAGACTCATGTGAGGACCCGCAAATTTATTTGTTTTAAATTCTTATTACTAACTTATTTAAATATTCAATTGCCCGTTTACTCCGAATATTATTTTCTAACCTTTTTAGACCTAATTACATGGATCTATAGCTTAATTATATTTTTAAAGTGACTTGTTTCAAAATTTAATTTTTAAAAATTCGTTAAGTGTGAATAGTGAATGCGCGTTTGGAAATAATAATCGATTCAAGAATACAATAAACTTGAAAAATTGGAGACTTGTACAATAGTCCTAAAATGGTTATTTTAAGTTTAAATATTCAAGTGATAGTTGGTTATACTATCGTTATAAGAATTCCTTAGAGATTTCACGTTATCGCGCACAAGTTGGAAGTTCGCGTTTTCACGCACGCGACTAATTGGAGGATTCTAGAAATTATTGATAAACTATCAAGAGTGAATAATATTAGTATTAAAGTAAGTGCATTAGAGGTATAATGCACAAGTGAAACAAACTCGAGAGGAATCGAGCACGAAACGCGCGCGTTCGCGCACTAGTGAAGGGTTGACTTTTGAAGCACTTTTGACCACACATTTTTAAACTTCCTCAAGAAGCTTCATTATCAGCAAAACACTCTTTCTTTTCTCCTCAAAACAGCTGTGCAACACTAGGAGCAAGAAGGATCAAAAGCTGTCCAATTTCTTGCTTCATTCCTTCACAAAATCACTTTAAACTTTCAACCCATCTCGCAAATAACTTGAAGATTACATCAAGCTAGGAAAAGGGCTTGCTTTCCACTGTTTTGTTGAGTTTCAAGAGGCCGAAAATTTCTGCTTTGTTCATCAAGAGAGGTAAACAACGATCAACCTTGCAAATCTTGGTTTATGGAAGTAGTCTTGCACTTATAAGTTCATATAATCATGTGGGTAGCTTTGTTTATGTTGAAAAGTGTTGTGTGGGCTCTATGAACTCCTACTATGGCTTGATGGACTGATTTGATGAGTTTTGATGTTATTAATGTTGGTTTAGTGCTTAAATTAGTAGAAATAAGTGAGTTTATGAAGGATAGCTCAAAGGAGGTGAAGGGGAGAATTTTTCCGTTTCTGCCCCTGTGATGTCCGTGGCCCTTAGGGAAAATTTTTGTGGTTCTAATGATTTGGTTATGATGTATATATGTTGTGTGAGATGTGTAGAAAGTTTCATAAAAAATTTCCATGATTTGGTTGTCCAAATGATGAGTTTTCGAAGATCAGCAAAATTGGAAAAATTTCCCGTCACTGCACTGGCAGTATTTTTGTTTTGGCTATAACGTTTTGCTCCGATGTCGAAATTGAGTGCCGTTTCTGGCACTGGAAACTAGACATTCCCAGATTTCCAATGGCATAAAATTCATGTTCTGATTCCACCTGAGTGATCAGTACCAACCTTGTAAAGTTGACTATCCTGTTTCTCGTCTGCTTTAGGAGCTCTGTTTTAAGCAGCGAATTGATGCTCAAATATGAGCTAGCTGTGGATAGATTTTGAAAATGATTTCTTCTAATAAATTGTATCTTTATGAATCTAGTTTTCAACTCCACCAACCACGCTCAATTCCAAGTTGAATTGAGTGAGTTGTGGCCAATGTTTGAAACTGACTCAAGGATTGAAAACCCTCTTTTTGGCTAGTTGATGCCTTAATCTTTATTGGGACTTGTTGTTTCGAAATTCTTGGTGTTAATCACCTACCAAATGCATCTTGGATGTTTATTAGACTTTATCTTCAAAAATGAACTATGTTTGAGAAAATTTCATTGGCCAAATGTTTGGAAAAAGGAAAAACAAAATGCAAGGCAGATTGCCTTGGAAATTTTGGAAACTTTAGTGGCTTTATTAACTAGTTTCCCGAATGAATTTTTATACAAAATTTGACAGAGGAATATCCCTTATATGGTAGGATAATACTACCAAATTTGGTGTCATTCCGAGTCCGTTTCCATGCCCAACTAAAGTCCCAAATTTTAAGTTTCAAATCTGGAATTTGTCCAGTGAACTTCATTTTGTGCCAACTTTGAACTGTTATATCTTGGCGCTCAAAACTCCAATTCTTATTCCATTTATTGTGTTTTAAACCTTGCTTGCAACTCTAATTGAGTTCCAAATTTCAGAGTCTAGGTCAAATTCTAGGAGTTTTGCCGAATTTTCAAAGTTAGCCGAAAACCAACCCGAAACTGTCTTAGTAAGTTTAAGGCAGCAATTTTGAGCTGAATTTTAGATATCTTCCGTTTGGAATCATGAAAAAGTGTCTTCTAGGAAATTTTATTACTTTGGAAAAAGTTTCCAACGGTATCAAGTTTTCCAATTTTGGACTTGAAATGAGTGAGATATAATTTTTCAAAGATCTCATATCAAATCTGAAATTTTTGAAACTTAAGGGAATGGAGTTTTTCGAATTCTCTTTTTCCCCTTGATATCACTTGAACGTTTTACACTTAATTTCAAAGGTGAAAACTAGATTTCTCTTGTGCTTTAAAACCCCGCTTTTGAATCTCGATTTACGAATAAATAAGGCTCATTTTCATAAGAATTTTCTTAAATTGTACAAGTATACAATCTTCCTTGATAATTGGGGTTTATGAGTGATAGATTATTATTAATTGCTCAGGCTCTCACGAGGACCTTCAAGAGGATTCCACGGTGAACGCTTGAACATCAAGTGACATTCCTTCTTATTTACTTGGTTAGTGTCAAATGCATGTCTACTTGAAGTCCTGGGAACTTGATACATGTTTACTTGTTATCCATGACTTGAGATTTTGAAAATGGAGCCGAGTGTGTACTTTATCGCACTCGTTCTCATTCGAAATAAATAACTCATGTTTGAAATGTTAGAATATATCAAATGTTTGAAATTATCAAATGCTTAAATGATATGAATTTGTATGCTATGGCTACATACGTTGTTGGAATGAATCTCCTCGACATACAAATGTTACATGGGGGACTCTCAAACTTATAGGCCGACCTTGGGACTCGAGTAAGCATGGGTTTGGTCGGGAATCTCGGTGAGTCATGAGAATTACATGATAAGTTTGACTTATCGGAGAGGTCTCGCTTGGCATACTCGTGGAATATCGTCTTATAAATGTCGTGCGGGTCCGGTGCGGTGTATGGTGGACGGATATGAGAAGTAAGTAGAGATCTACGGATTGGAAATACCGACCCGGTTGACGGAGAGTCATCGCGAGAAAGTATATGAATGACCCTGATAAAGCAAGTGGAACTTAGCTCCTGAGAGCTACCATAATCTTGAATTGTTTCTATTTAATTTCTCGCTCGAATGGTTATTTATTGAAATATTATTGCTCTACTTGTTAAATTGGGATTGCTACTTGGACTGTGTGCTTGCATGTGTGCTCTTGGCCTCACGAGTGTTTTGCTCACCCTGTAGATTTGTTTTCCTTAATAGGAATGGATTGGAGTGAATTCAGAGAAACACCTTTTGAATGTACTTTCGTATTAGAGTTTCAACGTACCCGACTAGACTCTCCATTTTTATAATTTGGGTTGATGTAACTTTTGGGAATCTAATGTAAGATTTGGACGATTGATGCATTTTGTACTCGTGGTGTGCTATTGAATATTGGTTATGAAAGCGACTTTCCTTATTAGACTTGTATTATTGGTTATTTATAGTTAAACTTGAATCGTATTGTCTTGAATCTTGGCGAGAATTGGGCAGGCGTCTCGCGGATACCCTCTGGTTTGCCTTAGGGAGAAGTGGGGGCGTTACAGGCAAGATTATTATCAGTTGAGAATTTTGGAAAAAGATATACCTAAAACTGCCTTTAACTCGAAGTACGGATACTTTGAGTTTGCAGTGATGCCATTTGGGTTGACTAATGTACCTGCAATTTTTATGAATTTAATGCATAGAATTTTTAAGCCTTATTTGGGCTAGTTTGTAGTAGTATTCATTGACGATATACTAGTCTATTCTAAAACTTTGGGGGATTATGAGAAACATTTGAGAGTTGTTTTACAAATCTTGAGGGAACATTAGGTGTATGCTAAGTTTAGCAAATGTGAATTCTGGTTGAACGAAGTAATTTTCTTAGGTTATATAATTTTCAAGAACGGAATTAAGGTGGATCCTACCAAAGTTGAAGCAATTTCTATGTTGAACCAACCGGAAAATCCTAGTGAAATTCGAAATTTCTTAGGGTTAGCAGGGTATTATCAGAGATTTATCAAAAAAATTTCTAAAATTGCGGGACCCATGACTGAATTGACTAAAAAAAGTGAGAAATTTATATGGAACCCTAAGTGTGAAAAAAGTTTTCAAGAGTTAAAAAAACACTTGACAAGGACAACTGTATTAACTTTACCTAATAGAAAGGATAGTTTTGTCGTCTATACAGATGCTTCCAAAGAAGGTTTGGGATGTGTACTGATTCAGAATGATAAGGTGATTGCATATGTTTCTAGGAAATTAAAATCTCATGAGAGAAATTATCCAACTCATAATTTGAAATTAGCAGCTGTAGTATTTGCATTGAAAAAGTGGAGACATTACCTATATGGGGTGACATTAGAAGTTTTTACCGACCACAAGAGTTTTAAGTACTTGTTTTCCTAAAAGGAGTTGAATTTGAGACAACGTAGATGGATGAAATTTTTAGAGGACTGTGATTGCACGATAAATTATCACCCAGGGAAAGCTAATGTAGTGGCCGATACTTTAAGTCGTCAAGTGTAAGTGGCAGGATTGATGATTAAAGAAGTGCACTTGTTGGAAGAGGTTAGTGTCTGGAATCCTCGTCTAGAATCGAGAAAAGTGATCCTTGAGAATATTGTCGTGAAATCCACTCTGTTGGAACGTATCAAGGAAATTCAGGAAAAGGACACTGAAGTACAAAAGTGGTTGGAGAAAGTTAATAAGGGAGAAAAGTCGAATTTTAATTTGAAAATAAACGGTGTACTAAGATTTCGAAATCACATAGTGGTGCCAAAAGGCGAAGGGCTAAAAAAGAAAATCTTAGAAGAAGCGCACCGTTCTAAGTACCCGGTATATCCTGAAGGGAATAAAATGTACCAAAACTTGAAGAGTTTGTACTGGTGGGAGAACATGAAGAAGGAAATTGCTCAGTTCGTCCAGATTTGTTTGATTTGCCAGTAGGTTAAAGTCGAGCATCAGAAACCGTCTGACCTATTGCAACCTTTAGAGATACCCGAGTGAAAATGGAAAAATATCACTATGAGTTTTGTATCTGGATTACCAAGAACACAAAGAGGTCATGACGCTGTTTGGGTGATAGTAGATAGGTTGACCAAATCTGCTCATTTTCTGTTGATTAGTATGAAGTACTCACTGGAGAAGCTAGCTAAATTGTACTTAGATGAGATTATAAGACTATATGGAATACCAGTAAGTATTGTATCTGACCGAGACCCTCGGTTTGTTTCTCGGTTCTGGCAGAAGATGCAAAAAATGCTAGGAACCAAATTAAATTTTATCACTACATACCATCCCCAGACTAATGGACAGTCGGAGAGGACAATTTAGACTCTTGAGTACATGTTGAGAACATGTATTTTGGATTTTGGAGAGAGTTGGAGTAAGTACTTGACATTAGTGGAGTTTGCTTATAATAATAGTTTCCATTCATCCATTCAAATGGCTCCGTATGAAACTCTTTATGGCCGAAAGTGTAGATCTCCGATTTGTTGGAATGAATTAGGTGAAAGGAATATCTTAGACCCAACTGCAGTACCATGGATTCAACAGGCGCGAGAAAAAGTGAAATTAATACGCCAAAAGATTCAGAAAGTTCAGAGCTATCAAAAGAATTATGTAGACAATCGAAGGAAGGATTTAGAGTTTTTGGTTGGAGGTCAAATTTTCCTTAAGATCACACCTCTGAAAGCGAGTCTGATGGCAGGAAAAGGAAAGAAGTTGCAACCAAGATTCGTAAGACCTTATAAGTTTCTTCAACGTGTGGGAAACGTGGCCTATATGTTGGAACTGCAACCAAATTTATCTCGAATTCATAACGTTTTTCATGTGTCTATACTCAAGAAATATCATTAAACCCGTCTCATATATTGCAATCGGAAAATATTGAGATTGATGAGGCACTGACTTATGAGAAGAGACCAGTGAAACTTTTGGATTGTAAGATGAAGGAACTAAGGAATAAGCGAATCCCTTTGGTAAAAGTCCTATGGAGGAATCACGGAATAGAGAAAATAATTTGAGAAGTAGAAGAGGAGATTCGAAAAAAATATCCAAACATATTTCCATATCAAGGTATGAATTTCGTGGACGAAATTCTTTTAAGGGGGAGAGGGTATGAGGACACATGTTTTATTCTTAATTTAGTCATTTTCAAAATTATTTGCTCTAGTGTTACTTAATTATTCTAGTATTACATGAATTGCTCTTAAATTTTCTTTTTTTTCGCCCTCGCGACGAAAGTTTCTCGGAAGTCGTGCCAGTCCGATTAATTGGTGAATTGAGAAATTTATATTAGACTCGTAAGTATGAATAATTAAAGTGTTAGAAAAATTACCTTGGAGAATTAGTGTATGAGTGTATCAAACAAGAGAAAAAGTGCTAGTATAAAACCCTATTATGACACTATTGAAAGTTGACTTTTTGGCAAAGGTTAATAGCTACTTTTCCCTCCAATCTTCTAACACAAGACTCACACTCACACTCTGTGAGGACCCGATTTATTCCCTATTTTCTTACCATAATTATTTATAATAAGTATTGATTTGTGTAATTTAAATGACCAGAAGTTTTTTTTTTAAAAAAAAACCTAAATGTATAAATCCTAATATATTTTCTCGAAACTCTAGCTATGTGTGAAAATCAAACATTTGTTATTTTCTCAATTTTATGTGTGGTTGTGCATGCACACTCGAGTTAATTAAGATCCTTGGGTGATTAGTAGCCTAGGTAAGTATGATTAAGTATTATTGGACTAAGTTGGATTTATACACTATGGACTTAATTGATAGGAAATGAAATCATTTGGGGCCAAGGTGAAAAATCATTGAAGTGCTAGGGTGGCTTGACATAATTGACCAACCTTTGACCAAGCCTTAAATATCTCCTAAAGCTTATCATTCACCAAACTTAACATTTGAGAGCTTGAGAAAGAGAGACAATCGGGAGAAGGAAAGAACCGGGAGGAAAGGAGAAAAAAATTGAAGATTCATCCAACTTTTGATCATCTAACTTGGAGTTGAAAGCTAGGAGAAGGTGATTGGACTTGGGAACTTCCAATTTCATCAAGAACATAAGTCAAAGAGGTATTTTCCTTTTATATGGAAGCTGGAATTTGGGTTAATTTGATGAACATGATGGATTTTGTTCTTGTTTTGGTTCAATTTATGATCTTTGATGGCTTGTGAGATGATTCTATGGATTGGAATGGTTGATTTCTATGTGTATGTGCTTAGCCATGAATTTGGGTTAGGATTTCTTGATTTCATGATTTCATGATGAAGATGGATGGTATGGTTATTGATTTGAGGAATTGGTTCTTGGTTGATCTTGTAAATTCATGGTGTGAATTTGTTGATTTCTTGCTCTTGAAAATCCGGCCAGCTTGGTGTTGTTAGTTAGGATTCATGAGTTCAGGTTTGTTTAGTTGTTTTCCTTGTATGTTATTGTGTACTCGGAATATTTCCATGAAATGGTTAGTGATTTGGGTGTTGGATTGGCCACAAGGTAAGGTTGAATTCAAGTTAGGGTTAATGTTCTTGGCCTACTTTGGTATGTTTAATAACCTCAATGGTTGATTGTGACAGCCCCACCTTCCCCTAAGGCGAACCAAAGGGTTCGGCGAACCGCCTGCTCAGCTCTCGCCAGGACTCGTTCACTCACATCAAAGAAAGTAAGATAAAGCCTCGAGAATAAGCGGAAACGAAACCCAGACTTGAAACATATACTTACATTTATCCCAAGCTCAACCAAATATACAGTCCCAAATGTATACATAAACTTTAAATTCTTAGTACATTCCAACCCTAATCAAGCACTAGAACGAGATCAAAAGCCAAAACAATACAAAAGGCTAAACTATACTATACAGGTCTCTCGCCCTTGCTCGCAACCCCTGTTAAGGAAAACAAAAGACGTGGAATGAGCTAAAAGCCCAGCGAGGTTCTATATACTCAACTAAGCAATTAAACAAGGACAATAGCACGTAACCACAAGTAATCCAAATAACATTGACGATATAAAGCAGGAATAACACATTCATTAAAAGGATACGGAGTCATTCGTTCATTCGTTCGTTCATCGACCATCCATTCCTTCAATCATTTAGAAAATTTCATTTGACTTTGAAAACCCCTCCGTCATTCTTGCCATTCATTCGTTCATTTGATTCTCCCCATTCTGGCCAGCGCACTGTCCAGTCCGCACCAAACCACGTGGTAATACTCGAGTATACCAAACATTCATTCACCCAGGGTCACTAATCGCCCGACCGAGTCCGCTTCTGGCTCGAGTCGACCAATAACCAAGGGCAAGGGCCCAGTTCAGCCCGAAGGCTTACATTCATGCACAAGTAACATTCAATCATTCAATCATTGAAAATTTCACGTTCATTTAGGTCGAGTGCGATAAAGTACACACTCGCCTAGAAAAGTCGTTTTGAGTATTCATTGAAACATTTAAGAGTTCAAACAACTATAACAAGCCACGTAGTCAATGGAAATATAGCGTACCTCAATCACATAACAAGGCAACAATCCAAATAGTCACGACAATTCACATAGTCATTAGAAACAAACCGTATATAGAACACTCACCTAATTAAGCAAAATTACGTCCAAAGTATCCCTCCGGATATCAACTTTGGTCACCAAGAAACCCTAATAACAATCATGAGAAAATATTATGGCTCAACCATCAAAATGTCCAGTGAATCAAAGAAAATTCGAATAAAACAAGTACAAGGGGAAGTATGATTTTTTTTTGAAAGTGAAAAGGGTACATTTTGATCAAAGGAAATGAGTAACTAAAGGTTTTCCAAATCAAACATAAAACTAAGCTCAAAAGAGTTTTAGAAAATTAAATCGGAAAAATTTGAAACAGTTGCCACGTCAGAATCCGGCCAGAACTTGGTCGGATACACGGCCGGATAGTGAACAGTAGTTTTTCCTCATTTTTCGTAAAACGTGTTTTTGGCTCAAAACTAACACATTTACAAAGAATTAATGTATAACAAGTACCTTGGTTAAAAAAATCATATGAAAAAGGTAGTCAAATACCTTGAATTCACACTTTAAAACCTTGCGCGTTAAAATTAGGTTTTGTGGCCGAGAAACCCTAGGCCACTCTTGTTTGTTTCGGAACGAAAATAAACACGTATTTGAAGTTCAAAACTAACATTTAGAACTAAGCATCATGGTTAAACGAAATGGTATAAGTGCAAATAAAGTGACTCATTTAACACTACTAGAGTGGCACTAAGCTACTCTAAGCAAAGCAAATCCAATGCATCCCAAAATCACATTCCAAATCTCATTTCCATTCACTCAAGTTCAAGAAATAAACGGACAGCATTTCCCCTTGTTTTTCCTTACTTTCCACAACACAACCCAACCACCAAATCATATCATTCAACCACAATTGCATACACAAACTATAAGATATCAAACACCCTTAAAATGCAACCAATTGAAGCTTTACAGCCATCCAAAACCAGGCCCAAATATTCCATCATAACTCAGCACACACAACTCCGATTCAGTTGATTCCAAAGCCATATGAAAGCTAAGATATAAGGCTACAATTCTTAATAAGGCATCAAAAGCTAATTCATTCATCTTCCCAGCCAAAAGAGCCAATTACAGAGGCTGATTATCATTCTCGGACAGAAACAGGGCAGCAGGGGTAAAATAGTCATTTCACAGGCTACCGTGCTACGATTGAGCTGAAATTTTACAGGCATAATCTACACTCAATTCTCTACAACTTTCATGTTTTGAGCTAAGGCCAATTCGGCCTCCATCCTGGACGAACAACACTGGTCAGATTAGGGCAGAAAATTCCCAATAAATCAGAAATCTAACCAACTCTCCACTAATCCACAAAATCATCCATTAATCATGTTAGCAAGCCACCATAGGCCACTAATTTGCAACTATTGGAAACAAAAAGGATGTTCTTAGCAACCTTACCTTCAAACCTCAAAGAAAGTTGGTAGCTTAGACTTCCTCTTCCCAAAACAACTCCACCAAGGCCTTCAATTTCTCTTAGCTAGCACTTGTATGGTGTAGTTTTCAATTTGGTTGGTTAAAACTCAAGATTTGAGCAAGGATTTAAGCTAGAAATGGAAGAGCTCTCTCTCTTGTTTTTCTCTCCAAGGGTTCGGCCAAGGCAAGGGAAAGAAATGAGGGAATTTTGGTCAAAATTGGAGTTTTGGTAAAGGTAAGAAAGTTAGGCAAGTCTCCTCCAATCGGTTGGCGACACGTGGCGTCCTTTAGGTTTTAAGCTTATCTTCTCACTTCCAATAATTCATCCATCTAACCAACCTCTAATCATCTCCTAGTACCATGGAAAATAATATCACTTAGTATTCCATCACCTAATCGGCAAAAATTATAACGCACTAGCGGGCCCCACATCGAACAAATGCACTTCAAGTTATGTACACTAACTTATACTAGGAAAATGATTTAAAAATTGTACTTACTTGTAAAATGTACAAAACATTTAATATTTTCAAAGGACAGTATAAAATATGGCCAAGGAAATAAAATAATACGTGAAAATGTGAAAATTTTCGGGTTCTCACATTGATTGCTAGTGTGTTAGTAGTGCATTGGTGTGCAATTGATGATAATGTGTAAATTGGAGTTGATTTGGAACCAAATTTGAGGAGTTGTGAGCATTTGGTGTATGAGTATGTGATGTGTGTGAGCCGAGGGTTATGCTGAGTGTATAAGTGCTGCATTTGCATGCTTCTGATTGCTTTCGAGTCATTTGGATTGCATGCGCGTGAATTGGTTTGATTTGAAACGTTTGGGCGCGAGAGTCTGAAAACAGGGGAGGTTAAAACAGCAAATTTGGCACTGTTTTTCGTATTGTTCCATTGTGAATTGGCCTTTGGCCAAAACACAAAAATTGTAGCCCTATCTTCCAGTTTTCCAACGCATTTGGAATTTCTTCAATCGCATCTTTGAGTGCTGAGTTATGGCCAATCGAATCTGGCCTGACAGACCTTTTGATATTAAGAAACTGGAACTGTTTTCTTGAAATTCGACCTAGATGGAGTGAATCTGGGCAGAAATGGTCTTCATAAAAGTTGTAACTTGTTCTCTTAGCTTCGAAACGGTACCTCGTACACTTCAATCCGATACTTGTAACATGAGTTATGAGTAAAGGCGCACAGGGTGTCAAAACTGCCTTTACACCTTTTAGTGTGTGTTTTCCGTTTTCAGTCCGTTCTCATCCGTTTTTGATTCCGCGCCCATGCGTATGCTTTCATTGCTATTTTAAGTGTTTCTACACGTTGTTTTGGTGTTTTAGTAATTGTTGGGTGATCTTTTGGCTTAGCTTTTCACAGGAGGTGACGAGGTTGAGGAGACCGGGGAGCCTTTCTGATCTGTTTGCTTTTGTATACTACTGTTGGTGAGTAAATAGGACTTTATATGTGATTATATTATGAAATGTGGTAAGTGGGTGCTTGGACGAGGGTGTACTTTATCGCACTCGGCCAAAGCTCCATATGTGGTTCTTGAATGCATGTGCTGTGTGATATATGATCTGTGAAATGTGATATTGCTATTGACAAGTGACCAAGTGGATGGTTTGATCTCAACGGATGCCTTTGAGATCTCAAATGTATATGTTGCTCTCTGACCACTTAGATGGTCTGATCTCAAGGATTGCCTTTGGGGTCTCAATGGTGAATGTTATTCTCCGACCAAATGGATGGTCTGATCTCAATGCCTATGAGATCTCAAATGTTACTATTGCTCAAGCTGCTATGCACTGTAGACTGGCCAGAATGGGTTGATAAGGTGGACGGTAGGAGTATAAGTGGGGTCTACAGATTATCGGTTGACGGAGTGTCAACGGCAGATCATGCGTGGAAATTGAAATGGCTTTGAAGCCACCCGTATCCTTATATTGTGATGTTACTTTTGCTATTGATTTGAAATATCTGTGGAAATGTGATTTATGTGTGTTCCCCCTCCTAATTATTCACTAAGCTTTATGCTTACCCCTTTTCCATTTGTTTTCCTTAGCAGGGGGCCAAAGCGGGAATTGACACGTGGGAGGCATAGCGTAGCCTTTTAGCTTTAGTATTTGCTTTGGGTTGAAGTTTTGGCCATGTATATTATATTTTGGATAGTGGATAGCGGGTGTGAGAAACCTTAACGCGAGTTACCCCCTGACTCTCGTGGTCTTGTAGCGGATATTATGTATATATATATATAATGTTCATATCGAACTTTTGTGAGAATTTGATCTCTTTCATCGTTTATCGTTATTGAGTTTTGGTGTGAACTGGGCAGGCGATCCGCTAAGCCCTTTTGTACGCCCTTGGGCGCGGTGGGGTCGTCACACACTCAACACTCTCATCTCTCTCTCCTCCATTCGGCCAAGACAAGAAAAGGAAAGGGAAGAAAGAAACTTCATCTCCTAGCTTCAATTTCACTTGCAAACCATCATCCAACTTAGTAGATTCTTGGAATTTCATTCCATCTTGAAGAAAGAAACAATCTTGTGAAATTTCTTGGAGGAATTTCGGTAGAAAAATCTGGTTTTCATTTAGGGTTAAAAGGGTAATCACTTCATCTCTTTAATCTTTCCATTTCTCCAAAGTTCAGCGGTTGGTTTTCATGGGTTTTAAATCCTAATCATGTTTATAGGCTAGCGGGGTTGAGGAACTTTATTTCTCGCTTTTAATCCTAAGTTAGCTGTCTTGATGAGGCCTTTAGGTAGTTGACTTGAGGCTTTAATGTTTTGATTGTGGTTGTTTTATGTGATATATAGTTTGATTATGGTTAGAAAGTGGAGAGAAAGTTGGAAAAATTGGGAAAGGCAAGCTGGCCGAAATTCTGTTTATGCTGTTCTGTTTTCATTTCAAAATTTTGATACTTGGTTGGCTATTAAATTGATGGATATATGTTGTATTATGTATATAGAAAGTGCCTTTCAAAAATCGTGTCGAATGGTTGCACAAAACTTGAGTTTTGGGAAAAATTTCAAATCTGGAAATTGCTAGCAGGGTAACCGAATAGTGGTTCTTTGTCCGAACATAACTTTTTGTGCAAAATTCAACATTGAGTGCCGTTAGTGGCATTTAAAACTAGACATTCAGAGCTTTCCAACAGTATAAAAACCCTATTAGTTCATTTTGAGCAAAACCGTGGTGAATCGGAAAAATGGACTGTCCTGCGTTGCTTGGTTTTTCGAATGAAACTGGGAAGCTGCATTTTGTGGCTCGATTTTGTCTCACTTGTGAAAAGATTTTTATATCGATGCCTTCTGATGAATTGTAGAATTTTGAACCTAGTTTCTAATGCCATAAGCCATTCTCAATTTGGATTTGTATAGTGTTAGATATGGTTTGATTTCGAAACTGCGACAAAGCTGGAAACTGAAAAATTTTCCCTTCCCTGTTGATCAAATGGCCAAGTCTGTTTGGGATGTTATATTTCAAAAATTTTAGTGTCAATTACCCATCAATTTGCTCATTAAATGTTTTGGAATCTTGGTTTCAAAAATGGAGCGAATGGGGCTGATTTCGTGAAACAAAACTTTTGAAAAAGAAAGACAGATAAGGTTGGCAGATTAGCTTTGAGAAATTTCACAAATTTTGGTCATTTTGTTAACTGCCTTCCCGTACGAGTTTTTGCCTAAATTTTTAAAGAGAGGTAGTCCACATGTGGACGTTTAAGTGTACCAAATTTGGCATAATTTCAATATCATTGGCAATACCGAAATGATGCCCCAAAGATTGCTCTTGAAAGTTGGAAATTCACTGATCAAGTTGTGAAAATCAACCGACTTCAAACTATTATATCTTGTTGTTCAAAAGTCAAAATTTAGTTCTGCTTGTTGTGTTTGAAACTTTATTTGGGATCCTTGTTGTGTTATAAATTTCAGAGATTGATTCACTTCTTATGATTTTACCGAATTTCCAAACATCGCTGAAAACCAAGACTGGTTCTACCTTGTCTTCATGAATCCGCAACTTTGAGCTGGAATTTGAATACTTTCTGGCTGGAATCTTGGAAACGTTTCTTCTAGGAACTTTTAGTACTTTGGATCTAGTTTCCAACGGTACAAATGTTTCCATTTTTGGACATACCAAACTCAATATCTGATTTTACCAAGTTTATCGCACAAAGCTGAAATTCTTGATTTCTTAGGAAATCAGTTTTTGAGAACTTTTCACTTTCCTTCGAGATTGATAATCCGTTTCAAACCTGATTCATGGAGGATGCAAGTTTCTCTTGTAACTTTAAATCCTCACTTTTAAATTTTAATTTTCGAGGGATTTAAACTCTTTTAAGATATTGTCTTAATTTTAAGCAAGTGTATATTCTTCCTTGATTGATAAGGGGTTGTGAATGTATGAGAGTGATTGTTGGTCGTTTTTCTTCAGGCTCTCAAGAGGGTCTTGAGAAGAATCTCGAAGTGGATCACTAAAGACTTTCTTTACTCACTTGTTTTGAATTGGTGAGTGTCAAGTGCATGAAGTGTTGCTAAATGCTTAAATTGTTCCTCATTAATTGAGTATTTTAGAATTGTCGAGACGAGTGTGTACTTTATCGCACTCGTTCTCTTTTACATGAATTATAATTGAATTGTGTGAAGTAAATTTGCTAGGTGAATTAAATGAAGTGTTACATTAGTAAGTTATACTTATATTTGGATCAATGTCAATTACAGTGAATCTCATCGACTTCTAGTTATAATAGTGGGGGACGCCCAAACTTATTGGCCGACCTTGCGATTCGAGCCGACATGGGTTTGGTTGTGAAGGTTGGTGAGTCATGAGAAAATCATAAGTTTGATCTATTTGAGAGATCTTGTTTGGCATACTCGAGTAGTATCGTCTTATATAAAAGAAGTGCGGGCTCGGAACAGGGGGTGTAACGGTGAACGGGAGTGTGAAGTAAGTGGAGTTCTACAGACTTAATACATACCCGGTTGACGGAGTGTCATCACGTGGAGGTATAGGATCGAGCATCGGCAAAGCAAGTGGAATCTAACTCCTGAGAGTTTCCATATCCTTATTGAGTTTGTTTATTGTTAAATTGTGATTTACTCGAACTTTATAACTTTACTTCCCGTATAAGTGTTATTGTTAGTTGAATTATGTGTTTGCATGTTTTTTCTTGGCCTCACTGAGCGTTCACTCACCCCATTGTCTATTTTCCTTAATAGGAGCTCGGAATGGAAAGAATTTTGGGAAGCCGACTTGATTACTTTTGATTAGAATCTTGGGATATAATTGATTAGTCGACTTCTAGTGGTTGTATTTTGGGAAAAGTTGATGTACCTTTGGAAATTTCATGATGTAGGATTTGAATATTTATGTAAGGAAGTGACTTTTCTTTATTTTGGCTTTTATTATCGGTGGTGCATCGTTAAATTTAAATTTGACTTGCATCGAATCCTGGCGAGAGTTAGGCAGGCGTTCCGCGGATACCTTGGGTTCGCCCTAGAGAGAAGTGGGGGTGTCACAATTCATTCCTCTTCTTTCATGTTTGACCCAGAGATCGATTGGAGACCGAATCATTTCCAGAGGGGAGGGAATGATAGAGATATCAAAGATGTTATTTGACGAATGGAGCATGTGCAATGGTTTGTGTTCATGATCAAGTTGAATTGGTGACGTGCTTCTTGGATTGTGTGACAGCCCCACCTTTCCCTAAGGCGAACCAAAGGGGTTGGCGGACCGCCTGCCCAGCTCTCGCCAGGACTACGAAGTCGAATCGTACAAACCCTAGATTTCGCGCGATCGAAACCAAAGAAAACAAACACTCCGGAGACTACTACGCCGATTACACACAACTAAAATGTTCCGAATGATTACAAGTAGTATCTCAAACGAATACACCTAATATACATGCTTAAACACTTAAGTACATACATAAAAAGTTGTATAAGTCAAAACGTGATACTTGATAAAAGCAACTAGGGTTTTGATTACAACAGAGCGTAACAAAATAACATTTACACTAGCTTGACACTTTCTTCAAAATCATGGTTCAAAAGTGTTGCTCCCTGTAAGGAAAACAAAGATAACGGGAAGGGGGTGAGCTTACGCTCAATGAGGTACCAGAAGTACAAGTAGTCATGAATCATGGCATTTCACGTATCAATCATGCAGTTATACACACCAGATAGGGAAATAAATAAACACTTCAAATGGAAAGGATACAGGTGGCTCTCAGGAGCCAAGGTTCTCATTGCTTCACCAGAGCTTGATCAAATAGTAGTTGACACTCCGTCAACTTTCAAAGAAAGTAACCCGTCCAGTAGAACACCACTTTAACGCCGATTCCGTCCACCAAACATACCCCTCACCGGGCCCGAACACCTCAGCAGTACAGTGGGTGGTAATACTCGAGTATACCGGAAATCCAGAGTCTCCAATACCCAAAGATTCCCTAGAGTGGACTACCGTGGTTCGTTATCTAATCGACCGGCCCTTGCCGATTCGACTCGAGTAACTAGTCCCCGGTTTTGAGCTCAAAGGTCATAGAATGGTCGTTGGATTTAATTCTCCAACGACATCAACAAATACAGAAAACAGGTACAGATAACAGATACAGAGAACAAATACAGATTTATACAGTATACAGGAACCAGAATAACCAGATGAGAGAAACGAGTGTGATAAAGTACACCCTCATTTCATACGAAGCATACAAAAGTCACAGATAATCAAGTTGCAAGTTGCAAGTACAGATGAATCAGATAAGCACCAATTTCAGGGGATGGTACACTCACCAGTTCACACAAACAACTTCAAACGTTTCCTCCCGAAGTACTCGGATCACCGGCACGTCCTAAACCACCAAGGTAAAACAATTGAGACTCGATTACGAGTCATATGCCTAACCAAGTAAATTACCAAAGCAATACAAAAGTGTAGTTGTGGAGTGAAAAAGTAGTAGTAGTTGGTCCTAAAGACATGAACGATCCAAGACCCTTCACTTCTACCCAAAACCATGCCCACAATGATCTACTAACTCCAAATTTAAAGTGCAAAATGAAAGTAGGACTAATTCGAGGAAAACAGGATTTTCTAGTTTTGCGCGCCATCACTTGAAATATCATATCTCACGATTCTTAAGTCCAAAATTGATAAAATTTATACCGTCGGAAAATAGACTCAAAGGGGTACAATTTCTTAGAAGACATGTTTATAAGATTCAAATCACAAGTCAGTCAAATTCGAGCCTCAAATCGCAGCTTCATCCAGTAAAAGACAGAACAGGTAGGTAATTTCAGGTCAACTTTAAAAAATCACTATAATTCGTACAAACAGAAACAGGGATCTGAAACGTTTCACAGTTTATAGTCCTATGAGTCTAGTTTAAACGCAACAAACGGAACCCAATTCCGATATTTCTACAAACCAGATATAGCAAATTTCCCAAAACTGCTCAAGGGTTCCTGCGAAAATTTTGACAGCACCTCCCTTGTTTCCCTTACTTTTCCATCCTACAAACCACATCAAACTCAATCCAATTCAGCCACAATTTCACATATAAATCATAGGCAATGAAACACATCTAATTAGGGCCACAATACCCTTCAATTTGAGCTAATTAGTGGCTCTCAACCCAAGCACAATAAGGTCCCAACTTGAAACCCTAATGCTGAAATTTACCGTATAAGCTGAAATTTTCCGCAATTAACCACAATTAACGCATAATAGCTCCAAATTACACCATATTAAGCGGTCAATCCAAGCCAACTATGATTATCTTATGAAAACAGAAAAATTTCCAAGAAAATAATAAATTCACCAAACTTCACCTTAAACCATAAAATCATCCATAAAACAAGCTCCTTAACCACTATAAGCCACTAATTCACCATTATTATGGACAAAAGTTAAGTTCCAAGCAAAATACCTTAATCCTCAAGAAAGGTAGCAACTTAGAGCTTTCCTTTGCAAAATAACTCCACAAGCACCTTTAATCTTCCTTAGTAAGCGATTTCTACGGAGGTTTGTTGGAATTTTATCGGTTGGATTTTCGAATTTTGGGACAAGAAATTGAAAGAGAAGTTGGAAGCTTTCTCTCCCTTTCTCTCTCTCAAATTTTCGGCCACTATGAAGCATAAATGAAGATGATTTTGGTCAAAGTTTGGTTTTAGTAAAGTTAAGGAAAAGTTAGGCAAAACTTGGCCCAATCCCGTCGCGACACGTGGCACTTTTGGAATTCTTTCTTAACCTTTAGCTTACTAATGATCAAATATCTAACCAACCTCTAATTATCTCTTAGCACTCAGTAATTTAATGCCTACTGCACAACTTAACCTAATTGGCCGAATTTCTCTCACTGAACGCACTAGCGGGTCCCACATCCGCTATTCGCATCCAAAATCTCTCGTGAACTCCACTTATACTAGAAAAATGGTTTAAAAACTATATTTACTTATAAAATATTGTAAAATGAATATATTAAAGAAAATAAAAAAAAATGTGTGCACGAAAATCGATAAAACCCTAAAACCCTAAAATCGGATTTTTGTCTTCCTCGAGTTCTCACACTCTCTCCCCCTTAAAGAATTTCGTCCTCGAAATTCTCTCTTCGTTAGGATCTATCAAAATCTTAGTTAAACGGTGGGACACGGGTATCATACCTTCTACGCCCTCAGACGAGTCAGGGACCTGACGTTGTTCTAGGGCATACACCCGAGCCGATACCCCCAATCCAGTCTCTTCCCCTTTCGAAGGTCCAGGGTTGGTCTTGGTCGATTGTTGGATCTTTTTCCCTTTTCGTAATAGAACCGGACAATTAGCAATCCGATGCTCGGCGCTCCCACATCGCAGGCATTTTCTCATTTTCTTCCAACAACTCTCCTCAGTATGGTTGATTTTTCCACAATAGCCACAAGATAGGGGAGGGGTTGAGGTTTGATCTCCTTGTGAGGTGCCTCCTAGTTGTCCTCCTCCAAATAGGGCTCCAAATGTCCAGGGTGGATGAGAGAAATGGTTCACTTTTTGCACCTTGGGGGGTGTTATGTCTTCTCTAGGTTTCTCAAGTATGTTACTAGATGCACCTCTTTTCTTTGCATGGAAGGTTTTCACCTGTGCCCTTGTGATTTTTGCCCTTTGGACTTTCTCCGGAACCTCCGTAAAAGTATTAACTTGGGCCATTGCTAAAGCCTCTTCGGAAATTCCTTCGTATTTTCTTTTCAGCTCTATGTTCTTGTGCAAGAGCTCAATTTTCTCCGAATACTCGTGTTTCCATCGCCCTTCCCAGTACTCGGCTAATTTCGTTTGGACCTCTATTGCGTTTCGAAGAGTCTCAATTTCCTTATACATATCAACCCAATGTGCCATCTCACGGATTCGCTGGAATTTGAGTGATAGCCTGCCAGGTAAATCAATGGATCATAATAAGTAACTAAGCGCAAGTGGATCTAAGTTCAAGTGGCACTCAAATCATATAGCTGTTAAGTCCTTCAACCCCAATCCAACCACGGAAGATCAAACGGAGATATTTCCTAATAAATAGGCGAGAAAATAAAACATGGTTAAGGCATACTATGCCACGTATCACTCATGTACATAACAAAACCTTAAAGTATACCTCGCACATCAAAAGTTTCAAACCTTATGCCACATCTGTGTTTTAAACAAAACATCTCCCTACCTAATTCCAAAACTTTCACTCTCGGTACAATAATAATCAAATCAAGTTCATACGTTGATGTTAGGGAATAGGTATCAAGGAAGCATAAACAAGGGTCGTTCGTCGAGAACCAAGCTACGGGTATCAGATATCCAAAGCGAGGTAAAGATACCTACATCATTGCAGTCAGATCGTCTCAAATCAAATAATCACTTATCTAGTCCTCACGTTTATAGAAAAGAAATTGGTTTCGGTGCGAATTCCTCGACGTATACTACAATCTGGTCACCCTCTATAGAAACCCCAGTCAGACCATTACTAGGTTCATCCATGATAACACTCTTAGATCCAATCCCCCCGATCAGTCCAATTACTAGGTCAATTATTGAATCTTCGGCACTTTGACTCTTGCCGCTAAACTTACCTCAAGTACAATCAAACTACAGGCCTTTATTCTAGCGTTCTCATTATCGAGTACTCAAGTACAAGAATCCAACAATAAGGTAATTCACAACTCGAGCCGGCCGGTCCCAAGAGTAAATCATCCTTATTAAAGATTCCTACCCGACATACCTACCTATCTTCCTCAAGTCCCATGATAAAGATCTTTACACTTATAACACACACGGTTCATAACTTATGCCCAAGAAGAGCACTAAATCCTTTAAATACATTCACAAAATCAGGACCATCAACACCACTTGGCCCAAGATCACTTCGCGCAAAGACCACGCGACGTGGCTCTGATACCAACTGTGACAAACCCCACCTTCCCCTAAGGCGAACCAAAGGGGTTGGCGGACCGCCTGCCCAGCTCTCGCCAGGACTACAAAGTCGAATCACACAAACCCTAGATTTCGCACGATCGAAACCAAAGAAAACAAACACTCGGAGACTACTACGCCGATTACACACAACTAAAATGTTCCGAATGATTACAAGTAGTATCTCAAACGAATACACCTAATATACATGCTTAAACACTTAAGTACATACATAAAAGTTGTATTAAGTCAAAACGTGATACTTGATAAAAGCAACTAGGGTTTTGATTACAACAGAGCGTAACAAAATAACATTTACACTAGCATGACACTTTCTTCAAAATCATGAGTTCAAAAGTGTTGCTCCCTGTAAGGAAAACAAAGATAACGGGAAGGGGGTGAGCTTACGCTCAATGAGGTACCAGAAGTACAAGTAGTCATGAATCATGGCATTTCACGTATCAATCATGCAGTTATACACACCAGATAGGGAAATAAATAAACACTTCAAATGGAAAGGATACAGGTGGCTCTCAGGAGCCAAGGTTCTCATTGCTTCACCAGAGCTTGATCAAATAGTAGTTGACACTCCGTCAACTTTCAAAGAAAGTAACCGTCAGTAGAGCACCACTTTAACGCCGATTCCGTCCACCAAACATACCCCTCACCGGGCCCGAACACCTCAGCAGTACAGTGGGTGGTAATACTCGAGTATACCGGAAATTCCAGAGTCTCCAATATCCCAAAGATTCCCTAGAGTGGACTACCGTGGTTCGTTATCTAATCGACCGGCCCTTCCGGTTCGACTCGAGTAACTAGTCCCCGGTTTTGAGCTCAAGGTCATAGAATGGTCGTTGGATTTAATTCTCCCAACGACATCAACAAATACAGAAAACAGGGTACAGATAACAGATACAGAGAACAAATACAGATTTATACAGTATACAAGAACCAGAAGTAACCAGATGAGAGAAACGAGTGTGATTAAAGTACACCCTCGTTTCATACGAAGCATACAAAAGTCACAGATAATCAAGTTGCAAGTTGCAAGTACAGATGAATCAGATAAGCACCAATTTCAGGGGATGGTACACTCACCAGTTCACACAAACAACTTCAAACGTTTCCTCCCGAAGTACTCGGATCACCGGCACGTCCTAAACCACCAAGGTAAAACAATTGAGACTCGATTACGAGTCATATGCCTAACCAAGTAAATTACCAAAGCAATACAAAAGTGTAGTTGTGGAGTGAAAAAAGTAGTAGTAGTTGGTCCTAAAGACATGAACGATCCAAGACCCTTCACTTCTACCCAAAATCATGCCTACAATGATCTACTAACTCCAAATTTAAAGTGCAAAATGAAAGTAGGACTAATTCGAGGAAAACAGGATTTTCCAGTTTTGCGCGCCATCACTTGAAATATCATATCTCATGATTCTTAAGTCCAAAATTGATAAAATTTATACCGTCGGAAAATAGATTCAAAGGGGTACAATTTCTTAGAAGACATGTTTATAAGATTCAAATCACAAGTCAGTCAAATTCGAGCCTCAAATCGCAGCTTCATCCAGTAAAAGACAGAACAGGTAGGTAATTTCAGTCAACTTTGAAAAATCACTATAATTCGTACAAACCGAAACAGGGTCTGAACGTTTCACAGTTTATAGTCCTATGAGTCTAGTTTAAAACGCAACAAACGGAACCCAATTCCGATATTTCTACAACCAGATATAGCAAATTTCCCAAAACTGCTCAAGGGTTCCTGCGAAAATTTTGACAGCACCTCCCTTGTTTTCCCTTACTTTTCCATCCTACAAACCACATCAAACTCAATCCAATTCAGCCACAATTTCACATATAAATCATAGGCAATGAAACACATCTAATTAGGGCCACAATACCCTTCAATTTGAGCTAATTAGTGGCTCTCAACCCAAGCACAATAAGGTCCCAACTTGAAACCCTAATGCTGAAATTTACCGTATAAGCTGAAATTTTTCGCAATTAACCACAATTAACGCATAATAGCTCCAAATTACACCATATTAAGCGGTCAATCCAAGCCAACTATGATTATCTTATGAAAACAGAAAAATTTCCAAGAAAATAATAAATTCACCAAATTTCACCTTAAACCATAAAATCATCCATAAAACAAGCTCCTTAACCACTATAAGCCACTAATTCACCATTATTATGGACAAAAGTTAAGTTCCAAGCAAAATACCTTAATCCTCAAGAAAGGTAGCAACTTAGAGCTTTCCTTTGCAAAATAACTCCACAAGCACCTTTAATCTTCCTTAGTAAGCGATTTCTACGGAGGTTTTTGGAATTTTATCGGTTGGATTTCGAATTTTGGACAAGAAATTGAAAGAGAAGTTGAAGCTTTCTCTCCCTTTCTCTCTCTCAAATTTTCGGCCACTATGAAGCATAAATGAAGATGATTTTGGTCAAAGTTTGGTTTTAGTAAAGTTAAGGAAAAGTTAGGCAAAACTTGGCCCAATCCCGTCGCGACACGTGGCACTTTTGGAATTCTTTCTTATCCTTTAGCTTACTAATGATCAAATATCTAACCAACCTCTAATTATCTCTTAGCACTCAGTAATTTAATGCCTTACTGCACAACTTAACCTAATTGGCCGAATTTCTCTCACTTAGCGCACTAGCGGGTCCCACATCCGCTATTCGCTCCAAATCTCTCGTGAACTCACTTATACTAGAAAAATGGTTTAAAAACTATATTTACTTATAAAATATATGTAAAATGAATATATTAAAGAAAATAAAAAAATGTGTGCACGAAAATCGATAAAACCGTAAAACCCTAAAATCGGATTTTTGTCTTCCTCGAGTTCTCACAGATTGCATTTATCAAGACATTCCCGGAATTACTTCTTTGTAAGCAAGCACTCGATTTGAGAATAAATCGACTTTCAAGAGGAGGGGAATGATGAGAATATCAAGATCTGGATCCTCTTCAAATCCAAGGAAATTTGTTTTACAAGTTTTTACATTCTAATAATGGTTGATGGTGCAATCGAACTCAAGAATCATTGAAGATCCGAATCTGTATCATGTTTATTTTTTGTTATTGTTTATTTAATTAAGTTTCCAACAATAATTGTTAGTTAATTAGAGTTAGTCTTGAGTTATTTTTGAGTCATTAATAAGGAAAATAAAGGCTAAGGTCATGTTGACCATAGTTAAGCCAATTTGATTTAGTTAGTTTCCTATTCTAGTTGAGTTAGAATTTTAGGAAAATAATTAATTGTTTCCAAGTTGGTTTAGGTCTTTGAGTCTTGTAAAAAGCTATAAATAAATCTCAAGTGTCAACATTTTTTATAGTCAAGTCAGATGATAAATAAAATTTGAGAGTTTTCTCTTTCTTGTTCTTTGGGAACGTTTCTTGATACAATATGAGTCGTGTTTCATTTGTTCAAGTTTTGACTTATAAATTCAAGACTACGTTGAATTGTGGAACCATTCTACCAACAAGTCTTGGTTCGCTAATTCGTTAGGTTGTGGATTGAGATTAAATTCAAGGTTCACACCTCAGGGGTTAGAGGGGTCAAGATTTTCCATCAACTTCATTCCATAACCTGATCAAGATAGATCCTTCCGCTGCCTGTGTAATTCATTTCTCCAAGAGCGGGAGTTTGGGGATTCAGGTTTGCATCAAGGTCGGTGTAAGTTTCTTATGTCACTTTATGTTATACCAAAATTACTCTTTAAAGTTAGTTTTCAAACTATTTACATGTCTTCCTTTTCTCCACCAAAATTTTAAATACAATAATTCCTCCAAAGAAAATATAGTAATTATAGATTTTTCAAATAAACATGTACCATGATAAGTAATAGCTTAATATGAAAAAAAATCATATATTGTTTTGAAATAAGCACATATCTAGGGTGTGCCAAACATACTAGTCATTCAATATGTAAAGCATGAGGCATGGGTTTGGTATAAAAAGTTTTTGTCGTCTTTTGTGTTTCAACTTTACCCTAACAAAAGTAACTACTAAAGTTTAGTAACTTCTAATAACTTCTACTATTTTAACTTCTGATGACTTTGTTTTTCTGTACATTTGCAAAAAGGAAAATTCATACAAAAAAAACTTGTAATAACTTCCAATAAAAATAACTTAATCTTTTTTTCTGAATTTACACACCTATCGGGTGTGCTTTAAGCACTAGTCTATACAATCATGCATACATACACATACATGTACATATATATATAATATCCAGTTTCAATTTTGGAAGGTTACTAACTTAGCTATTGTAACATTCTGCTAACTAGATTATCTATCTTCTCGCTACATGGCAAATTATATTGTAAGAAAATTTTTGATTGCTTACATATATATATATATTTAGTTCTAGTTTTGGAATGTTGCTGACTTAGCTATTGTAACATTCTACTAACGGAACTATCTATGTTTTTGCCGCATGGCAAATTATATAGTAAGAAAATTTGTATTCATTTATTTGTCGTGCCCATTTTTTTGGTAATAAAGAGCGATGAAATGTGATCATGTGAAGAAATGGATTTTTAATTTTTTTTAAGAAAAAGGTCTAAAATTGGACCTTGAAAAACTATGACGATTTGGCCTAAAAAATAGTCTAAAATGATTTTTTATGAAAAAGGAGTTACCACTTGGTATTAATTTGAAGTGTACCAAATCATAATAAAAAGTAGTTTGGAAAGATAAATAAAGGAAGGAAAACCCTTTTTAAACAACTTCTGGTTTTTTAAAATGAGAAAAAAATGTTTGGAGTCGTGATTGAGAAAAGAGAAGGCAAATGTTTGATCCACTTGAACCTAAGGCACCCTTCCAATTTAGTTTAAGTTAGTTGCGAGATTTAATCAAAATTTTTTAAAATAACTATTGAACTTACACATTCAAATGATTCTACATGAATGCCAACCTAAACTTAAAAGGATATTGGAAGATGCAAAATGTCCTTTTAAAATCTAATTAGCACCAATGCACAGATTGCGAAGTCCAAATTAATCTGTTTAAAGGGTCATAAGTGATATAAATTGAGACTCGAAAAGATAAAGTTATAACTCGTATAAGTAGGCATAAGTGAACAAAGAGAGAGAATGCAACATAATGGGTACAGGGAACTAAGGCTCGTGACACAATTTTCCTTCTTATAATGAAGTACTAGTATGCTAAGGCTAGAAAAGCCATACTCACACATATCTCATAATCAAAGGGTGACTTCTCTAACCTAAACAAGCAAATGAACTATCTAACTTCCTAATTCCTAAATGAAATACAATTCTAAATAAAATGGTTTGAACACATATGGGATAGGGGAACAAAATAGAGAAAAACAACATGCAAATGAGAAAAGATTCTAAACATAGAAAAGCATGCATGAAATGGAATAGTTTTAGCATATAATGCACGAATCTGGTGTGCTACGGGCTCTATTGGTCTAGTATTAGACTAACTCATGTCTACTAATCTTCGCTAGTACTGGAATAGTGAGAGAACGGGATAACAGGTTACAATTAGCATTAGGCTAGGATACTTGCATCGTGCATCCATTATTAATATAAAGCAAACAAAGCGTAAGTTAAAGCAAGTAGACACATAAAAATACATAAGAGTACATAATATATAAGCATAGTATTTAAATACAAAAGTCCTAAGAAAGTAAGTAAAACACGTAAACACATAAGTCGCATAAATATACAAAAACTATTTATGACATTATGAAACCTAACTACAATCTAAAAGAGAAAAAAAAAAAGAAATAGACCTATTTATCCTATCTATTACATTTGAGGAAAATGAAATTAATTACAACTGTTAAATACCAAAACAATATGATATTACCTATATATTATATTTTTGGTATTCAAGTACCTCCATTAATAATAATAACAAAACTTGAATTAAATAAATAATTTTTCATAAAAATTGATAAATGCTCAAAATAATAAAGGAAAGAGAAAAAAACATATGAAGCATATAAATACACAAGAGCACGTATTTTCAAGAATTTAAGAAATTATAGAGGTATCTCCTTTTTAAAGAAGTGACTGAGACGAGGGAACATTGACTTATCTACGTTCAAGAGTCAACAAAAGGATTAAGGTATCCATTGAAATGACAATCAATCATTAGAAAAAAAATGCAATTCATTAATGAAAATTCACTAAAATCCACAAAACAAGTAGTAACTAGATACTCAAACTATCAATGAAAGAGTGAAGAGTCAAGGGCAATCTCTATCATAAAAACAGCAAGGATTCTTAGGGATTAAACTGAGAAAATAAAAGTTTTATAACCAAAATATAATTTTTTAAAATTGTAAGGCCAAATTGTAAATTCTAAAATACTAGCTTTTACTACCATTTTATTCATAAAATATTTAGATTTAGGTCAACTTGACTACCAAGGTAATTTACAAGCCAAAATCAAGGGCTATTTTCATTAGTTTCAAAAGACATCAAATTAGAATTCTAAGCTTAATAAATTCACCGGAACCTTAATTAACTTGAAAAGCTTGAATTTATTCAACAAAACAATCATTATCATAATTAGGCAAAGTCAAGCAATCAAAAGAAAGAAACATCATCACTTGTCACAACTTTTTCTGGCCCTTAGCACATTTATTTAAAAGGTTAGAAGGTAATTTGCAAATATTTTTATGGGCTTAGATGAAAAAACAACAAGTAGTTAAATACCAGTCAACATAAATAAATTGAAGAAAAATGCCTAAAATACAAAAAGTGCCCAAACTACATTTTAGATAGGGCAAATAAAGAAAAGCAAAATCAAGAAACTTGGGACGCATTTTCTTAATCCAACTTCTTCCATTAACAAGGCTAGCCATTTGGGTTATAGCAGTTCGGCCCAAATGCGGATATAAGTAAACCCCAAGCACACATACAATTTAGCTCAAACTACACATAAATAAATTTGAATAAACAAAACATAAACAAGCCTAAAGTTAGTCTATATTGAGATGAGAAACCAATCTAGACCTAAAGGAACAAAAGCCCAACTTCAACTTAGAGCAAAACCCAAACAAATTCAATTGGCAAACTTAATTAGGCCATATCTGAAACATTTATTTAATAATACAAGAAAACAAACTGGCCAAAATTCAAAATACATCAAATAAAACCTAAATAAATAGGAAAACTGAAAGAAAAGAAAAAGAAAGCAACTAAGGATGAAAATAGGAGGCCAATGATTTCTAGAAAACTTGCATACACATCATTTCTTGTCAATTTAATCATAAATGTCATAAAAACACTCCCCACATATATATACCATCAAAAAACTATTTAACATACTCATATTTTAACAAAAGAGGACCAAATTTTAAAGAAAAAAATCACTGCTTAACTCATGTTTAATGCTTAAAGTTCAATCCAAAATGTAGAAGGAAGGCATCCACAGATTCCACATATTTTGAAGAGTAAGACCATGAAAATAAAGTAAGGACTAAATCAACCAAGCAAGTTTCACCATTTTTGACCCCCAAAATAGAAGAAAAGAATGACAAGGAAATTCACAAAATGCATCCAAACTTAAAAAATAGAAGGAGCAAGGATTGAGAGGTTCTACCTGAATATATTAATCCAAGATGAGCTAGAAACGAATGAAGTTGAAGCAAGAAAGTTTACAGCAAGCTCCCAAGACCTATGAGCCAGAGTTGACTTTTTACTGACTTTGATATCAAATTTAACAGGCTTAAAGATGTCTTCTCACAAACTTTCAACATGAAACTTGATCTCCCACATATCAAGAGTATCAAAAAACAAAGAAAAACCTAGTTGTAAGGGTTGAGATTAAAACTTGGAGGGAAAGAAATGTGATATAACCCTTAGATTACTAAGTAGGAGATAAGATCAAATGTTTAGGATAGTTATATTGTTGTCCATGTGGTATTTTAGGGGATTTTTGGGCAAAGAAAATCGAAACAAAAATGGGGAAAAATGGTGGAATGAAGGTGGTATGAATTGAGAATGGAGGAGGAAGAAAGAGTGCCAAGTATGTGTATTCAATCGCATGTGGTTCATGTGCCTAGCAGGGGAGTGGAGATGAGGTGGGGAGATAGCCTTATCATTGGTAGCCAATCAAAGGCTAGCATGTTGTTGTCCTCAAGCAATTAGAAGTGGGCCGAATGTGCTCTGTTTTTTTCGCAGCCTTTCCTCTTCTTTTGCTTGGATTTTTTGTCCCTTTTACTTGGGTTTTCTTTTGGGTTTGTTTTCTTTTCTTTTAGATTTAAGTCCATTTAAATTGTATAAATAGCTATTCATTTGTAAAATTTTTTATTAATTTTTATCTTTCTATTTGTAACGACCCCACCTTACCCTAGAGCGAATTGGCGGACTGGCAGTCCGGCTCTCATCAGGACTCACTCATTCATATTAATTTCAGAGATAACATTAATTTAGACTAAATACTAACAATCCATTCATGCTTACATTTCCCAGCCAAAATAAGAGTTATTTTAACTATATCATTTAATATGTAGAATTCCAAGTTTCAAATTTATACTACTGGCTTCTTCCACACCTGTCTTCCACTCCTGTAAGAAAAACAATTAGAAGGGTTGAACTGATGCCCAGTGAGGTTCCAAGTAAATCCATCCATCAAAAAGGATCATAGCAATCACAACTCAACAATAAAGCATGATATATATATATATATATAACAATTAACATTCTAAAACAAATAACACATTCAATGTAAAAGGATACGGTACTGATATAGGCTGTACAGGTGACTCCTGTCCGTTTTTAGACTTAGCACTTACTCCTATTCAATGATTCAATGTCATTTCCCCAATTAAACAGCACCCAACACGCTCCTTTCATCTAGTGTTCGGCGATGACCTCGGTGGATCATACTCAAGTATATTAATAAACGGTATCCAAGGACTATTGACCTACTCAAGCGAGCCCATTGTTGGCTCGAATAGGCCTACCATAGATGGGATTCGGGCCCAAAATGGTCATGCACGGTTAATAGTAGCAGTTTTACAATTAATAGCTCTCGAGAGCAATTAGGTAGAGTGTGATATAGTACATACTCGTCTTTCATAAAAGCAATTTAAGTCTCGAACACAGACACTTAGCAATTTGCAACAATTCACTAATCAAGCAACAAACAACTTTAATGTCTAATCACAAATACATACAAGAAACACTCGCCAAATTAAGTGGACAGTCATGCCTTAACTTCGGGGTTTCCTTCTAACTCACCACCGCATCTGAAATAAACCCAAACTACAATTCCTAGACCTTACCACACTACCAACTTTCTTTCCAAACTACTAAATCATCTGAGTCAAATCAAGTGGAATAACACATAAAACTCTAGTTTTAAAAGGATTACCAAACATATAGGTTAAAAAGTATAGAGTTTTGCAACCATATTCTTGAAAATAAAGTTGGAAATCTTGCCCTCACTCTCGGCTTCTTTTGACAGAAATTTGTCACCAAGATTCCTCAAAATTTTCTCCAAAAATCAGTGAATTTATTCATGCATGCCTTGATTAAAATGGTAGGAGTTTAACAAACCAAGGTGTGCAAGTTTGCAACCAACATTAGTGTTAAATCTGGAAAAAAAATGGTGATTGTGGTGACTCTCGGGCTCCAAGCAGAAATTCCAACATTACCACTCCAATTCTTTTATGACTTTTAGATTTAGCACACCCAAACTTGACATCATTAACATTCAACAAGGCATATCACATGAATGTACTGTAAAATAGTAACAAATTTTCTAAATAAAATATGAAGTTTAGCCATGGTTCAAGGCTGGAAGTTTCCTCCAAAACAGGTTACATGCATGTCGATTTCTAATCACAAACTCAACTTTCTTTCATGATTCAAGCATAAATCATACAATGTATCAATAGGTGATTATAAGACATGAATCTTATAGAAAAACCTCAACAAAAGTGGAAGCTACATCTGGAAATCACAGCTTCACCCTACAGTTCAGGTAAGAAAATTCCAGCAAGTCTCTCTTTACTTTTTCTCACCAAAACAGTACCCCTCTTACTTGCTTTCAACCATAAATTACACAATAATAGACTTGTAACATAAGATGAGGTATTAATCATGCATTTCAGTAAAACTCAACTGTTAGGTTCGAAGACAACCTAAGAGGGGGGTGAATTAGGTTGATTAAAAAACTAATCAAGTTATGGCACTTTTTACTCAATACGAAATTTACCCTCTTTTTTAAGTGATCACACAATGAATCAATCAATAAAGGACCAATATCACTTGAGAAAAGTAGAAGAGATATGCAATTTAAGGATCACAAGATGATAAATAAATAAAAAGAGAAGAATTGCAAACCAATTGACTACCAACCTCCTCTTAAGTTCGAAGATCAATTCACAAAACAAACTTTTTCAAATTGATGAAATACAACCAATCTTGTGTACAAAGGAAGGCTCACTTCCTCCTTACCCCAAATTTCACTCGGTCAAGATAGGAAATTTTACAATTCCTCGGGATAATCCTCACAAAACTACACTATTGAAGTATTCTCTCACAAATGAAAAGTTTACAAAGAATCTTACACCACAAAGAGTACAAATGTTCTTTGGAGAGTATTTTCTCACTAAAACTACTCTTGATCTTTTATATTCTCAGTGTGCGAAAAAAAGTATATTGAAATTTCTGATCATGCACTATTTATAGAAGACCAAGAAAGTACTTCATTAAACCTTCCAACGGATAGAAGATGGCTGAAAAGTCAACTAACCGTTGGGAGTATCAGACGTCCGATACTTGCGTCCGAAAGCGGATAGAGAGTTTGAAAAATCATTTCAATTTTTTCAGACGTTCGATGATGATGTTCTTCATCCGATATGATCATCTGGTACCTACCCTATCTATCGGACGTCCGATATTGTCATTGTGAGCGTCCGACAGCTTTCGACTTCATTTTTCTTCTTTCAATTGCTTTTTGAATCAAATTTCTTCAAAGTTGAAAAGTTTTCTCATTGAAAAAATATTAGTTTTAATTATCCAATTATTTTGTAAACATCAAAAAATCAGGATCAAGATCATCATTTTCTCCCTTTTTGATGATGACAAAACAATTGATGATATTCTGAAAAAACAAATTTGAACAAAAACTCCTCCTTACATATAGCATTCATAACTAATTCAAAATCATTTAGTACCAACATGAGCAAAGTTATGAGCAAAGTTATAAGCAAAGTATTCTCCATCATAATCAACATAATATCATCAAAAACTCCCTCTTCCACACAGCATCCATAACTAATTCAAAATTATTCACTAATTTCTCTCTCTTTTTGTCATCATAAAATCAGAAAATAATTGTCATCAAAAGTAACATCATTAGCGAACATCAAAATCAATCAATGGCAACTATCACCGAAAAATTTTTAGATAGTCTTTTATAAAACATCCAATTTTGTCCTTAAAAATATAAATTGATCCAAAGGTAAAGTTTTTATAAGAATATCAGCAATTTAGTCTTTTAAACAAACATATTTTGCACAAATTTCATCCTTTTGGACAAGATCGCAAATAAAATGATACTTTATGTCTATGTGTTTTGTCCTAGAGTGTCGAATGGGATTTTTTGTCAAATTTATGGCACTCGTGTTATCACAATATATAGGCACACAGTCATATACTAGTTCAAAGTCATTCAAGATATGTTTCATCTATAACAATTGAGCACAATATACAACGACGGCTACATATTCTGCTTCCACTGTAGATAAAGAGATAGCATTTTGTTTCTTACTAAACCATGATAACAAGCAATTACCAAGAAAATGATATGTTCCACTAGTACTTTTTTTATCTATCATACACCTACCGAAATCAGCATCCGAAAAATCACATAAGGCAAATTCATGATATTTAGGAAACCAAAGACCACAATTCAAGGTTCCCTTTAAATATTTAAAAATTCTTTTAACAGTATTTAAATGAAATTCTTTAGGGAAAGATTGGAAATGAGCACACAAGTAAATGGCAAACATAATATCAGATCTACTTGCAGTTAAATAAAGTAAGCTATCAATCATACTTCTATATTTCTTCTCATCAATTTTCATATCTTTTTCATCTTTGTCAAATTTGGTGGATGTACACATAGGCGTTCCAACTTGTTTCGAATCTTCCATTCCGAATCTTTTGAGAAGTTCTTTTGTATGCTTTGCTTGATCAATGAATGTACCCTCTTGAATTTGAGGCACTCGGAGTCCAAGAAAGAAATTTAACTCTTCCATCATACTCATCTCAAACTCATTTTGCATAATAGTGAAATTTTTTTTGCATAAATGCTCGTTAGTAGCACCAAAAATAATATCATCCACATATATTTGCACAATTAGAAGATCATTGGAGTTTTGTTTAGTGAAAAGAGTGATATCCACAATACCCCTTTTAAAATTATTCTCAACCAAAAAAACACTTAAACGTTCATAGCAAGCTCTTGGAACTTGTTTTAACTCATACAAAGTTTTTGAAAGTTTAAATACATGATTTGAATATGTATCATTTTCAAAATCGGGAGGTTGATCAACATAAACCTCTTGATCAATAAATCCATTTAAGAAAGTACTTTTAACATCCATTTGGAATAATTTAAAGTTCTTGAAACATGCAAATGCGAGAAATATTCTAATTGATTCTAGTCTAGTTATGGGAGCAAATATTCCATCAAAATCTATTTTCTCTTCTTGAGCATGCCCCTTATCCACTAATCTATCCTTATTTCTCATAATTTCACTTTTATTATTCAATTTATTTCTAAAGACCCATTTTATACCAATAATAGGATGATTTTGAGGCCTTTTAACTAGTGTTCAAATTTTGTTTCTTTCAAATTGATTTAGTTTCTCTTACATGACCAAAATTCAATTTTCATCTTTCAAAAATGAGAGACTAAAACAAAATTATCCACTAATTATTTAGATGAGGAGTGAGTTCTTACCTTTTCGGATGGATCACCAATAATGAGTTTTTTGGGATGATTTTGAACAAACTTCCAACCTTTTGGAAGATCTTTAGGTATACTAATACCCTTGTCATTTTCGTCTAACGCTTGATTTTATTGAAAATCATCTTCTTTTGATTTCTCCTTTAATGGAGTATTTTCTTCATCTTGAATCGTTAGTTTTTTAAATCCTTTTTGAACACCTACATCATCATCTTCACAACAACTTTTAAAAATATCATCATTAGTTTCATCAAATGTAACATGTATGGTTTCTTTTATAACAAAAGTTCTTCTATTATACACCCTATATTTTTTTTGTCTTTACAATAACCCAAAAAAATACCTTCATCGATTTTCTTATCAATTTTTCCAAGATGCTCATTGATATTTAAAATAAAACATTTACAACAAAAAATTTTAAAATATCTAACAATTGATTTTTTACCAAAAAATAACTCATAAGAAATTTTGTTCAAAATTGGTTTCAAAAGAATTCTATTCATTACATAGCATGCCGTATTTAAGATCTCGATTCAAAAATATTTTGACAATTTGCATTCATTTAACATAGTTCTTGTGACTTTTTGAAGAGTTCTATTCTTTCTTTCAACAACACCATTTTATTGAGGGGTTCTTGCAATTGAAAACTCAAGTGTAATTTTATTGTGATCACAAAATTTTGGAAAGCCACAAAATTTAAATTCATTGTCATTTCTAATTTTAATAATATTTAAACCAAGCAAATTTTGAACTTTTGCAAATAGGAAAGCAAAATTTTTTAAAGTATCATCTTTATGAGTAAGAAAAATCACCCAAGTGTATCTAGAATAATCATCAATAATTATTAGACAATATGTTTTACCACCCAAATTAGCAATTTGTGTAGGACCAAACAAATTAAAATGTAAAATCTCCAATGGTTTTGAAGTAGAAATACAATTTTTGAGTTTAAAAGAGACTTTTGTTTGTTTTCCAAATTGACAAGCATCACAAATTTTATCTTTTTTAAACTTAATTTTTGGTAAACCCCTCATAAGATCCTTTTTGAAAATTTCTTTTAATAAATCCATATTGAAATGACAAAGGTTTCTATGCCACAACCAAGGATTTTTATTTCAAACTTTAACACATTGAAAGTTAGAGGGAATAATATTTTTAAGAATCACAACATAGATGACATTAAATCTTTTTCCTTTGAAAATAATATTAAATTTTGAATTAAGAACTAAACACTCATACTTCTTGAACAAAACAAACAAATTGCTATCATATAATTGACTAATACTTAGCGAGTTATAACTCAAATTATCAATCAAAAGAACATTATGAACAAAAGTCTCACCATTCTTACCAACATCTCCTACTCCAATTGTTTTAACTTTCATGTCATTTCCAAATATCACTTTACCACTTGATTTTGGCTTGAATTTAATGAATTGTGATGGATCACCGGTCATGTGTCTTGAACATCCACTATCTATGAACCACTTTGATTCCTTAATGATGTTCACCAAATTCACCTACACAAGAGTTCAAGAAATAATATTTGATATCCTTTAATTTTTGAATTTTTGAGAGTTAATATCATGTTCAACTATCCACATGCATTTTATGTCTCTTCTCATATTTTTCGTCACATAACAATCACTTTTCATGTGATTTTTTTGACAACAAAAACTACACATAGTCAAAGAGTTATTTACATGAAAAAGTTTAATAGATCTTATTTCTCTTCTCTTATGAATAGTAAATTCATTTGTACTACAATTTAATTTCTTTTCATGAGTGCCAAGATGAGACTTTGATCCATTTCCTTGAAAATAATTTATTTCTTATATTGGAGAAACTCATTTAAATTATCTATTTTTCTTTTCAAATCACCTTGTTTCTCTTTGAACATTTCACAAAATCTTGTTTTTCTATCAAACTCATTTTGTTGATCAATCTCACCATTTTTCAAATAATCATTTTCAGTTTTCAGTTTTTTATTTTCTTGAAAAAGACATGCATTGCTCTGAAGAAAAAAACTAATTTTGTGTTTTAATTCTTTGTTTCTAGTATAAGATTCTTTCAAACTATCATGCAATTTTTCAATGAAGGATTCAAGATCATCATCAATTTCATCATCACTTTCAAGTTGACGGTTATAAATTGTTATCTCATTATCTCCAATGGCCATAAAAGCCATTTGAGCAGTTTTTTTTTTCTCTTTAATTTCACCATCGGAGTTACACTTATTCCATGTGATTTGAAAGTTATTGAATCTTGATTTTCTTTCAGTTTTTCCTTCTTTCTTCTTCTTCATTGGACACTCACTTATATAGTATTCAAGTTGGCCGTATTCATAGCATTTGTCATCTTACTTTTTATTGGCCTCTTACTTTCCTTTATTTCTTGCATTGTTGCATTGATTGGAATTCGAATTGCTAGGTCCTCCTTTTCTAAATTTTCTTTTGTTGAGAATTCTCTTGAACCTTTTTGTGATGAGAACTAGGTCATTGTCACCAACATCCATATCTTCACCATCCAATGAAATCGAGTCATGTTCATCTTGAGATGATTTTAGGTTTATAAGAGATTCAATAGACATTGAATTCAAATCTTTCACCACTTCAATAGCAATCACTTTACTCTTCCAATCTTTAGACAAAACATTCAAGATTTTTTTGTTTTCTCTCCTATGGAGTATTCCTTTTTCGAACATCTAAATCTTTAATAAAATCATTAAATCTATAATACATTTTATCAATATTTTCATGAAATTCTATCTTAAACGACTCATATTTAGTAACCAAAATAGACTTCTTTTATTCTCTAACATTCTCACTATCTTCATGAATTTCTTTCAATTTGTCTCAAGTCTCTTTAGCCGACTTATAGTCTTTGACCCCAAAAGATTCATTTTAGTCTAAAGTATTATATAACACATTCATAGTTTTTGCATTTAAGGTGAAATGAGCTCTATTCTCTGTAGTCAATTCATTTTTTATTTTCGATTTAGGTCTATGAGTATTTTCATTTTCTATTGAGACATCATATGGATCTTTATTAATAATAAACTACAATTCAATATCAATCGATTGCAAGAAGATAATCATTCTCTCTTTCTAATTCACATAATTTGACCCATTAAATATTAGAGGTCTAGTTACAGATTATCCTTCAAAAAACATGACATTGTTGGTTGTCATCTTTACTCCTAAACCGGTTGAACTTAATTTCTAGAAGACCAAATTCTGATACCAATTGTTAGACCCGAAAATAACCTAAGAGAAGGGGTGAATTATGTTGATTAAAAAAACTAATCAGGTTATGGGCACTTTTTACTCAATACGAAATTTATCCACTTTTCTAAATGATCACACAATGAATCAATCAATAAAAGAGCAATATCACTTGAGAAAAGTAGAAGAGATACGCAATTTAAAGATCACAAGATGATAAATAAATAAAAGAGAAGAATTGCAAATCAATTGACTACCAACCTCCTCTTAAATTCGAAGATCAATTCACAAAACAAACCTCTTCAAATTGATGAAATACAACCAATCTTGTGTACAAAGGAAGGCTCACTTCCTCTTTACCCCAAACTTCACTCGGTCAAGATAGGAAGTTTTATAATCCCTCGGGATAACCCTCACAAAGCGACACTATTAAAATATTCTCTCATAAATGAAAAGCTTATAAAGAATCTTACACCACAAAGAGTATAAATGTTTCTTGGAGAGTATTTTCTCACTAAAACTACTCTTAATCTTTTATATTCTCAGTGTGCAAAAAAAAGTATATTGAAGTTTCTGACCATGCACTATTTATGGGAGATCAAAAAAGTGCTGCATTAAAACTTTCAACGGATAGAAGGTAACTAAAGAGTCAACTAGCTGTTGGAAATATCGGACGTCTGATACTTCCGATGCTTGCGTCCGATAGCAGACAGAGAGTTTGAAAAATCATTTTAATTATTTCGGATATCCGGTGATGATGTTCTTCCTCCAATATGATCGTCCGGTACTTGTCCTGTCTATCGGACGTCCGGTATTGTCATTGTGAGCGTCCGACAGCTTTCGACTTTCTTTCTCTTCTTTCAATTGCTTTTTGAATCAAATTTCTTCAGAGTTGAAAAGCTTTCTCATTAAAAAAAATTAGTTTGGATTATCTAATTGTTTTGTAAATATCAAAAATCTGGGATCAAGATCATCATCAACAAAGAAAATTTACATCTAAGAGCTGAAAATTCAAGCTTCCTTCATGGTTCAAAGCTAAAAAATTTCCAGTAAGAAGACAGTTTGTTAAACGAACCTTTCTCCAACAAAACTCTTTATTTTTCACTCAAACCCAATATGCATGTGAAGGTTAATGTTATGAAGTATATTGACCAGCAATCTAAATTCTACAGCCAAAAGTTCATGGAGAAAACTGGAAAAGTTGTGGCGATTCCATCTCCCCCTAAGGCATACCCCAGGGTTTGGTGGACCGCTTGCCCAACTTTCGCAAGGTCTTACGCACAAATCCTAATACAAATCAAAATCTTGATAACAAAAATAATATAAACTTCAAAATTTAGATATATACATTCGTGGTCATCAAATTTCCATACAGACTCATAATATAACAAGAGATTCAAACTCAAGTTCAACCGCTAAAACTAGGAGAACACTAGAATAAAAGACAAGGAACCTAGATCGAAACGCCAGCCTTCTCCAACTCACTCGCCCATGATCTCACTCCCTATAAGGAAAACAAACTAATAGAATGAGCTCATGCCCAATAAGGTACCATGACAACATGGAAACGAAGCAGCAAGTGGACAATTACATATATTACAAAATAAGTTATTAACATTTCAAATAAACAAGTCAAATAAGCAATTAATACTTTCATGCATAAAGATACAGTCTGTTCATGCGAGCTATTTCGGTAGCAACTTGACTAGGATTCGTTCATACTCCGTCAACCATGGAAATATAGTAACAAGTCCAGTAGAGCACCGTTTATCTCTAATCTCCGTTCACCGTTCAACCCTCTACCGGGTCCGAACTCCAAAGATAATAGTAGAGGTAATACTCGAATATACCAGTTCCAGAGGATGCATCCAGTGGAATGAACAATAAATACTACCCATGGTTCATCAATCTTCTAGACCAAGTCCTTTACTGGCTTGATTCAACTAGCTAGCCGATGGGATATGGGATCCCAAGCAATTACTTTCAAGTCATGTACATGAACATCAATTCATTTGCAAACAGTACACAATACTTTAATCCAATTAAGGCAAATACAATAAAGTACACACTCGTTCAACCAAAGCAGGTCAAGAGCATAGCAATAACATTCACTCAATCACGATCTCATGTCAAATATTGCTCATTCACATCAAAAGGTCATTTCAATCAAGTAGTGAGTTCTACCATGCAATTGGTACACTCACTAACTAATTAAGATCTATCAATCAAGCTTAGGTGCTGCTTCTTGGCCACTCTCCAAATCTGCGATTAGATATCATATAACAAGAAGCTATCAAACTTCTAACATAGTGGTTCAAAAATCACATCTTGTACTTGTGAAAACCAATGGACAAATCACGTAAATGCAGCTCGCTACCATAGGCACAGCATGGAGCAAAAATATGTTAAGTGTAGACATGACTTTTTGAATAAAAGTGACAAAATCTCGAGTTTAAAGCCAGACACTTCCGACTATAAAACATTTTTAGGGCAAACAACATTTTTCTCCTCTTAAATCGCTTGGTTTTGGCTACAATCCAATTTATATGTAAAAATCAAGATGTTCTCAAGTAATTTCGAGCAAAATAGGTCCAAATCACCCTAAACTTATTCCTCAACTCTCACTCTCTCTCACTTAACTAACAAGAGAAAAATTCCAGGAACTTGTCCCCTAAATTTCTCAAGTTAACCTTCCAAATTTCAACTCTATTTTCATGGCAACCACTAATAATCAAGATAACATCTCATAAGGTGTACAATATATATTCTGGGCAAAGAAATCTAGCAAAATTTTACATATATCAATCTCTAAACTAAACTACATATATCTTGCATCAAAACTGGAAATTTCAATAAAACTTGACAAAACCATGAAATCTTGCGTAAGCATGCTTCCTTTAGCTTATTTTACTTCATAGATTGAACAAACTTCAAGATAAGAGAAGAAAGAGATGATTCCTAACTCTTTTACCTCAAAACCCTAGAATAGAATGCAAACCAAAAGTTTTCTTCCTCCAAGACTTCACCAAGAGCTTCCTTCTGTGCTAGCTTCAAAGATCTATTGAGTAGATTAGGGTTTTTCTTTAATTTTCTAAATTAATCAAGCTAGAACTTAATGCGTTTTCTCCTTTTTTTTTCTCTCAAAATTTCGGCCAAAAGAAGGAAAAAATGAAGAGCTTTTTGGTGAGAAAATGAAGGATAAATACTAACTTAGTCTTGGTCCAAGAGTGCATGGATGATCGACACTTGGCGGCATATGGTTCAAGCCTATCTCTTTATCTCTTGATTTGTCACCAATCACCAAGATATTTAGTGTTTCTCTAATTAACTCTTAACACCTCTTGTCACTCAATCCCCTTTGCACAAAACTCGCTCTAATTCACCAAATTTATAATACACACCTCATTAGTTAGTCACACTAGTATAATGCACTGCGAAACTTAACATGCACCAAATTATATAAGGGTAAAGGATAAAATCATGACTCAACCATTAAAACAACCAAGAAATTAAGGCAAGTAAACTAAAATAAAGACAATATAAATTAACTTAATAAAATACAAGAAAATATAAAAATAACTTTCGGGTCCTCACAAAAGTTCCCTCTCCCTTACTCGACCAGTCAAACAAATTTCCAGCAGTTTCTTCAACTTTTCCCAGCTAAGTTATCAACGTTCCACTAGGTTCATAAGTAAACATACTATGTATATCATGTAAAGCAAGAAATAAGACATATATCATACATTCCTAGTAAAATCTTCTCCAAAATTTCGAATGAAAAGCTTATGGAAAAAGATTGTCCATCACATGCTTAAGAACTAAAATTTCCAGCAAGATCTACCGCCAGTTTGATATGATCCGGATTCCCTACTCTAGTCCATGAAGATTTTGCATGCTTAAGTTTCACGTGAAGCAAGTGATCAAGTTCATTGAAGATCCGAAGCTGTTTAAGCTTACTTCATGTTGTCTTTGTTTAGATAATTTCCAGCATTATTAGTTGTTAATTAGAGTTAGTTTAAGATTTAATTTAGTCATTTGCATTACGCAATAAAGGCCAGGTCATGTGGACCATTATTGAGCCCATTTAGGTTAGTTAGTTTCCTAATTTAGTCAAGTTAGGGTTTAGAAAAGTCATTACTTGTTTCCAAATTTGATTAGGATACTTGAGTCTTGTAAAGGCTATAAATATAGCCTTAGTTCAACGTTATTTTCTAGATTTTATAAAGAGTGAATTTTTTAGCAAACACTTGTGTGTCTTCGCAACTCTCTTATCCAAGAGATCCAACTTGAATACTTTAGAATTCTTCTTGAGTGTTCATCGACTTATCAACCAATAACCACAATTCGTTGTTGCGTCATCTATCAACAACTTTGGTTCGCTAATTTATTAGGTTGTGGGCTTGGTTCGTAGCTACGTGGTTCAGAAGGGTCAAGGGTTCCGCTTCAACTTGATTTCTTCGTCTAGGTCCAACGCTACATGGGATACTAACGGTATGAACTCGTATCCCACGTAGCCCTGGACCTAGACGAAGAAATCAAGTTGAAATGGAACCCTTGACCTTTCTAAACCACAAAACTATGAACCAAGATAAATTCTTGACCCACAATGTAAGAATTTATTGAACCAAAGTTGTTGGTAGATGATGCCACAACCAATTGTGGTTATTGGTTGATAAATCGATGAACACTCAAGAAGAATTCTAAAGTATTCAAGTTGGATCTCTTGGATAAGAGAGTTGCGAAGACACACAAGTGTTTGCTGAAAAATTCACTCTTTATAAAATCTAGAAAATAACGTTGAACTAAGGCTATATTTATAGCCTTTACAAGACTCGAGTATCCTAATCAAATTTGGAAACAAGTAATGACTTTTCTAAAACCTAACTTGACTAAATTAGGAAACTAACTAACCTAAATGGGCTCAATAATGGTCCACATGACCTGGCCTTTATTGCGTAATGCAAATGACTAAATTAACTCTTAAACTAACTCTAATTAACAACTAATAATGCTGGAAATTATCTAAACAAAGACAACATGAAGTAAGCTTAAACAGCTTCGGATCTTCAATGAACTTGATCACTTGCTTCACGTGAAACTTAAGCATGCGAAATATTCATGGACTAGAGTAGGGAATTCGGATCATATCATTCCCCTTCTCTTGAAAGTCATTTGTCCACAAATTGATGGTACGCTTATAGGACAGCAATGTTGGAAATAAATGAATGACCACGAGCCATGTTGCATGTTGTTTGGCCAGCCTCATGATGCTTTCGAACAAAGACATTCTCCAAAACAAGAAACATCTTGCATAAAGCTTGTGGAAATTCCAGATTCCACTCCAAAGCTCTCTAATCAGCCTTTCGTCAGGAATGGTCGAATTTGGACTTACACAATAAATTACACAATTAGCATTTGTAGGTATAAAACCATTTGATAGCTTACCATTCACATTCACAAGATAAGGATCTTCATAGTGATGCTAAATGAGACTAGAAAAATCCCGAATCTGGTTGTGCAAAGTTACAAAATTCCCCATAAATTGTTGTTGATGTGGCCTATCTTGCACGGATGGAACAAGACTAGAATATGTAGCTTGAATACCTTCAACCTGAAAAAAAAATCAGAATGTAATAAACCAGAAAATTGACTAAGAAAGGTTGGAACATCATTATCGAAATAATAAGGATGGCTAAAATAAGTTTCAAGTGTTAAAACTCTCTTTGGAATGGCACTTGACTGCTCAACAAGTAAACTAGCTTTAGATGAAAGATCGAACATATGTTGATAGCAAAGAAAGTGAACACTTAGGACACAAACACCATGGAATATCTTAAATCCTCCAATTGATGTAGGAATGGAACAACTCAAGACCAATGCAATTGCACTTTGCTTAACCTGCACAAGACAAGAAACATTAAGGCAAAGTTTAGTTCGTTAGTACATCCATAACCTCTCCTAACATCATTGGCTTTGGCAATTAACCTGCACAAGACAAGAAACATTAAGGCAAAGTTTAGTTCGTTAGTACATCCATAACCTCTCCTAACATCATTGGCTTTGGCAATAAGCGATTGTTTTCCCATAATTGCGGATTCACTCATGGCATTTTTTCCCTCATGTTTAACTTCGGCGTCTACCTTTTTCTTACCCATCGAATTTTTCCCTTTCTCACTCTCACTCAATTCTAGCTCAAGTTCACTCAACTCTTTTGATTGTTCACTCTTATTTTGCACTTCACACTTCTCAACTTGCTCTACCTTCGGGCCATTTTTCTCAAATTGATGTTTCAGATATACTAGGTCAATACAAAGTTACTCAAAAGTAAGCGACACAAGCTTGGTGTGATGGCAATTAAATGTGAAGGAATACTTATTAGTATATCCATTATATTTGACTTCTCGATTAAACATCCACCATTGTCCCAATAGCACATGTGTCACTTGAATGGGAACTACTTCACACAACACCTCATCCAGGTATTGGCCAATACGAAAAGGAATAAGTGTGTGCTTAGTAACCCAAATATCACCACTAGCACTTTGCAACTTGTAAGGTCGAAGATGATCAATGGTTGGAAGATTCAATTTCTCAACCAAGACAGTATTTGTGAGGTTAATTTCACAACCCTTATCAATGGCTAAGCTGCAAACTCTATCCTTAATGTGGCAACGAGTATAGAACCAGTCATTTTGTTAAGTTTGAATGATTTTCAGTTGCTCAGTTATATCATGCAATGCCACAACATTTACTCCTTTAGGCACAAGATGGTGAAGCTCCAGATGAGCAATCGTTTGTTTCATACTTATATTACCTGCATGAGAATGAAAGTTAGTGGTGAAATATCTCACTTCATTCCCTTACATGTTTCACTCACACTCATGTTTATACTCCAATAATCACTCTAATGACTTCACCAAACAATTCTCTAAGTTGTCGATATCCTTACTTGAAGAAATCCGAAATTTCTCAAGTGGTTCAATGACTTATAACCAATAATTTGCAAGGAACAGTGACATTTATGATGTGGTTCACTTGGCTTAAGATGGAAATGAAATTGGGTTGATTTTAATGACTCAAATTTGCAGGAACTTGCTAGAAAATTTCCAGGTCTAGTTTGAATAAGGAGGGCAAAGAATAGGAAAGTAACTAAACTTGAACATAGAAGACTCAATTTGGAAACTAATGACTCTTTTAGTCCAAGACTAATTTGGACTTATTAGGGCTATAACGACTCGACTATAAGTTGGAAATAAGACTCAAAATAATTTACTTTGTGGCTGGACAAGACTCAAATAAAACAAGACACGAATGGTAGAAATTTTGAGATCCTAGAAAACTTCTACCCAATTAGGAGTGGCTGAAATTTGGAAACTTGTTGGGTGACCAGATTTGGAAATTTGTTTGGGAAACTTGAGTTCACTTTTGGAAAGCAAGATATTGGTTTCAGAACTTTTCCAAGTGGCTTAATCAATTCCAAGTTGGACGAGGTTAATGTAACCAAATTTAGGTAACAAACCAAGTCACAATAGGTTTTCAAATTGCGAGCTATTCTTGATCCGTTTCCTTTTTCTTTTTTTTTTCTTCCTTTTTTTCTTCATGGATCAGATTCTCTCTTCTTTTTCTTTCATTCAAGCTCGTTTAATTCCAATACAACAGCCGCAAGTTGAATTTCCAAGAAAATGAATTAGGGTTCAAGATTTGGAAAGTTGGTTTCAAGAGATTCAAGAACCCAAGAACTTCAAGGTTTGTTGTTGGAAATTAGTCAAAGGGCTCAAGAAATTCAAGATTTTGTCTAGAATTCAAGAGATTCAAACGTTTCTCCCAAGAAACAAGCAAGGTTAGCCACGAATCCACAAGAAACTAGTGAGCAGCCACGGATTTTCCCCACAGGTAATGACCAGATTTTTTTTTTATTTACTCTAGTGGACACAAGACTTCAAGAACAATAAAAGACAAACACAAGGTAAAAAAATTCTTTTTGGATGAACAGTATGCTACGGTATGATGAACAGTAACAAATGAACAGTGATGATGAACAATACCGAATTATTTTTTTTTTGTAGACACACAAGAAGGAACGCGGCACAATGATTGGAGGCACAGCAAAAAGAACACGGACAGATTGGGTAAAAGGAAAACTAACAAAGGAATAAGAACACAAAGACACAAAAAAAGGATACACTTGATACCGTCAACTAGTTCTGATGCCAAGTTGATACGAACCCACCCAAGGGTATGAACTTGTATCCCACCTAGCCCTGGACCTAAACAAAGAAATCAAGTTGAAGCGGAACCCTTGACCCTTCTAAACCACAAAGGTATGAACCAAGATGAATTCTTGACCCACAACCTAATAATTTAGCTAACCAAAGTTGTTGGTAGATGATGCCACAACCAATTGTGCTTATTGGTTGATAAATCAATGAACACTCAAGAAGAATTCTCAAGTATTCAAGTTGGATCTCTTGGACAAGAGAGTTGCGAAGACACGCAAGTGTTTGCTGGAAAATTTACTCTTCATAAAATCTGGAAAACAACGTTGAAACCAAGGCTATATTTATAGCCTTTACAAGACTTAAGTATCCTAATCAATTTGGAAACAAGTAATGACTTTTCTAAACCCTAACTTGACTAAATTAGGAAAAACTAACTTCAATGGGCTCAATAATGGTCCACTTGACCTGGCCTTTATTGCATAATTCAAATGACTAAATTAACTCTTAATCTAACTCTAATTAAGAACTAATAATGCTGGAAATTATCTAAACAAAGACAACATGAAGTAAGCTTAAACAATTTCAGATCTTCAATGAACTTGATCACTTGCTTCACGTGAAACTTAAGCATGCGAAATCTTCATGAACTAAAGTAGGGAATCCGGATCATATCACTATTTCTACCTATTGTCATCTTCAAATCAATCATGCAACCAAATCTCTCTAAAGTATATGGAAGGTTGAAGTTTCTGGCCCATTTTACCTTATTTTTCTGCTACAAATCAAGTTAGAAGTTGGCTCACCTTCTTGATTTCTTCTCAGCTGGAAATGGAGGCAAGACAAGGCTTCTCTCAATTGGAAGTGGAGACAAGACACTCTAGTTTCTCTTGGTTGAAATGGAGCAAGATAAAGGAATTCTCTCAGCTCTCTCTCTAGTTTTCTTTCGGCTGAAGTGGTGCAAGATAAGAGAAATTCTCGCAACTGTCTCTCTAGTTCCTCTCGGCTGAAGTGGAGCAAGACAAGAGAATAATGCTAGCCAAAAATGTTGTAGGTCATGCAAGATCACTCCCTTTTCACCACTTGTCAAGCATGCATAAGTCAAGAACTAATCTAACAATTACCTCACACTTTTATGTTATTATGTTATGCCCCTACTAACTTGTTATTCTAGTTAGTGTTAAATCCTATAAGGGTTGATCCTACACTAATTTAGGGTACATTCAATTTTTTTAATCACAAGAAACAAGTAAACAGGTAAATTAAAGAATAACAAACAAATCACAACACTTTCAATTCTAGATAAAAACATAAATTGTATAATTAATTTTGGGTTCTTACACTATTCAAATTTGATTTTGGCCAAAGTAGTATCATATAAACATGGGGTTATAAAAGTTCTCCCAAATTATTTTTTTTTATTAGTTTTTAATAATTTAAGAAAATAATAAGTTCATCATCTATTAATTTGTTTTCTAGAATTCTTTTTAGTCATGAAAGAATCAAATATTCAATTGCACTTATTTCCTAATATATTCCCTTCACTCATTTGTTAACTTGCCACCATTAATTGAATGAACATAGTCGAATTACGAGATAGGATTCAATTGAAACTAATTATTAAGCTTTTTTTTTACACCTTTTAACCCTATCCGCAACCTTTCCACCCCCAACTGCCAGGTACAGGATTCAAATCCTGAACCTAATAGCAGGGAAGAACAAACTAATTATTAAGTTGGTATAAATTAACTATTTTTATTCTATTTAATTGCAATATTTCTCTTATAATTAGTATATAAAATTTTATAAAATAATATTTTTTTGGTTCTTTTATAATAATTTTTGTTCAAAAATTAACACTTTTAGAAAATAAAAAAGTGTCCGTGTAAATACACGAGTGAATAACCAGTATATCAAGAAAGATCTATACAATATATAAAGGGAGTGAAGGTGGATTTGGTGTAAGCAATATTTGTCACTTATAAACTTTCAGTTTTACCCTTATAGCAACTCTTACTTTTACTACTTAAAGACATGGTTATGGTTAATTATCTTGAAAACATGTTTTGCTTTAACTATTTACTTTAAATTTCAGCATCATAGCTACCAATATAGCAATTATTATGTGAAAGAAATTTAAGAGATTATTGTTTGCTTTAGCAATGAAAAATTCATTTAAAATAAACATTATACAATTTCCATTACACACACATCGAGTGTGCAGAAGGCACTGGTCTCTACATGGGCTAAATATGGGCTTTGCTTGGCAAATGAAATTTTGGGGTGTTTGTCTACTATTTGACGTACATTGCTATGGAAATTTCACAAAGCCTTTTGTGTTTCAGTGTTAGAAAGATGGGTGTAATACTCTGCCACCCCCACTTGCCGCCCATCCTAGCCGCCCATCCTTGCCACCAAGTGCCACCACCTATCCCACTAACAACTGCCAGCTTTTTCCCTCCCTTCTCCAACCCTACCACCACCTCCCCTCTCCTTCCTCCACCTATCTCCCTCTCCTTTTCTCTGCTGTCTTCTCATCCTCGATGTGGTCAAGATCAACTTTGCCCTTCCCCTATTATTCCCACTTTGCCACCACCTCTCCCCTCTATCCTTCTTCCCTTTCCCCTCTTCTTGGCTTCCCCCCCTAAAAGAAAGCCTAAACTAGTCTAATCTGAACTAGATCTAGTCTAGACTTGGGGTTGTGAGCATCAGTGATAGGGAAAGAGGAGGAAGGAAAGGTAGTAGCCGGGTAGGGAGAAAAGGGGAAGGGGGAGAGGTGGCGGGTTTGATCTGGGGATAAGAGATAGTGAGAAAGAGGGAAGAGTGGAGGAGGAGAAGGGAGAAGGGAGGGAAGTGGTGCTTCAAATCATCTATCCCATATTTTGCCTCTATCTAATCTTTGTTTAACTATCACGTATATTGTTCTATTGAATTTATACTCCAATAGAATCCTAAGAGTTATTGATTATTGGACTTATCACAATAGAATCCTACGAGTTATTAATCAATACACGTGGTAGTTAAATAGAATGGGACAGACGAGATAGAGACAAAATTTGGGACAGATAATTTCAAGCAGAAAAGTGGTGGCATGGTAGGGAGAAGGGAGAAGGGAGAAGATGGGAAAGGGGAGAGGGAGGTGGTGGTAGCTAGAGGGGGAGTTGGTAGGGAAAGGAGGAGAGAGGTGATGGCTGGTCCTAAGGGATGAGTTGTGGTAGAGGACAGTTTGGAGGGGGGGAGGGAGGGGGCATTTGGGTATTTTAGGGAGCTTTTGATATTTCACTGTCAATGGTATATTAAAAAAATTGTCTCTTTCTAAAACAGGGCAAAATCCCATTTGCCAAACAGAGTTATGATTATGAGCATTACAACTTGTAAAGTTTATCCTTTATTGTGATTAATACATTGGTAATTGTTGAAGATAAATTGGCGACATTCTAAGCAATATTGTAAGCATCATATGTCCCTTGATGCAAATATGTGCTTGCTGCATCATTGTTAAGCCTAAGACCTTGTAACTTTAACACTTCTGCATTAACTTTCAAAAAGAATTATTGATCATGTACTTTGTTTTCCCGATCTTCTAAGTCTGGTGATAACATGTATTTTGGGAGAAAACAAATCATCACCATATCATGAGTAACCTACTGGTGTTTATAGGAATAGCACAAACCTAATACAAAATCTATTAAAATCTATTTTCAAGAATACCATACCAACCTATTATTTACAATTAAAATCTATTTCAAGAATACCCTTACTAACCTATTATTACAAAAATACTCATACTCTTTACACTTCTCCTCAAATTGGAGCATATATATCAAAAGTGCCCAACTTGTTATAAATGTATTTCACCCTAAAGCCTCTTAAACTCTTAGTGAACAAATTAACCAATTGATCTACAGATTTTACATAAGACATCCCAATTACTCGTTCAATCAATTTATCTCGAGTGAAATGGCAATCAACTTCAATATGTTTAGTCCTCTAGTGAAAAATTGGATTAGATGCAATGTGAATAGCTATTTGGTTATCACACACAAAATTCATAAGCTAGTTATGTTCAAACCCAAACTTAAGTAACATGCTCTTCAACTATAACAATTCACACGTCGTGTGAGCCATAGCGCAATATTCAAATTTTGCACTTGACCTGGGGACAATTGTTTGCTTCTTACTCATCCATGACACTAAATTACTACCAACAAACACACAATATCCTATGGTTGACCTTCAATTTGAAACAGAACTAGTGTAATTTGCATCACTGTATCCTTCAGTATGAGTATGTCCATTATTTTGATACAACAACCCTCTTTTAGGAGCATTTTTAAGATACCCAAGAATTTGTATAACAGCATCAGAATGACTAGTGCAAGGGGTCTTAAGAAATTGACTTACGACACTCATTACAAACGAAATATCAGGCCTCGTCACAGTGAGATAATTTAGCTTGCCCACAAGTCTTCGATATTGTCCAGAATCATCTAGTAATGCACCTTGGTCTCCCACTAATTTTACATTAGAATCCATAGCAGTATCCACAGGTGGGTGACCTAACATCTCGATTCACTTAACAGATCAAATACATATTTCTTTTTGACATAAATAAATCCCATATTTAGACTGAGCCACTTCAATACCCAAAGAATACTGTAAGTAACCCAAATTTGTTGCTTGAAAGTTTGCTTGGAGATTGGACTATAATCACAATGTCATATATGTGAACAATTAACAAAATCTTATTAGCATTAGAATGCCGATAGAACACAAAGTGATCTACTCCACATCTTGTTAGACTAAACTCTATGATGACACTTCTAAATCAACCAAACGAACTCTTAGGAGGCTGTTTTAATCCATGTAAGGATTTCTTCAATTGATACATCAACCACGAATTCCACCCTTACCCCCTACAGAGCAACGTATCCAGAAGGCTATTCCACGTACGTCTTCTTCCAAATATCCATGTAAAAATGCATTTTTACATCCAACTAATGCAAGGGCCAATTATAAGTCACTGCCAAAGATGTAAGAAGATGAGCAAAAGTAATCCTTGCAACAGGAAAAGGTCTCTAAGTAGTCTATTCCATATACTTGAGGATATCCTTTAGCAAACAGATGAACCTTCAGTCTATCAATTCCCATTAGGCTACACTTTTATAGTGTGCACCCAGTTACAAATAGGCTTACTAGAAGGAAGAGGGACAAGATCCCAAGTACCATTCTTTTCCAAAGTAAGCATCTCTTCTTGCATAGCTAATTTTCAATCGGAATGATTTAGAGAATGGGTAACAAACTTAGGAATAGTTGCAGAATCAAATGAAGCAACTTAAGAAGAATATGGCAGAGAAATACAAGAATATGAAACAAAATTAGAAATAGGATGAGAAGTATAATACTTCTTACCATTGCGTAAAGCAATAGGAAGATCTAACTCACAGGAAGATGCGACAGTCGTATCTGAAGACCAAGAGTCAATTGGCGAAATGTGTGCTGCATCAGGAGCTCTCTCAACTATGGAACTTAAGATCAATACGAGATAACTGAGTTGTGGAGTTTGATGGACTATACAGCTCAGGTAATAAAGATGAAGGGGTTGGTAAAATAAGAGAAGAAAAATAGGAACATTGTTCTAACTCACTAGGCATACCTTGCTTCACAAATTAAAGAGTAGACTCAAAGAAAATAATATCAACACAAGTTAAAGAACAATTTAAATCTTTGCTATAACATGGGTATCCTTTTTACGCTCATGCATATCCTAGGAAAATACATTTAATAGTACATAGATCTAATTTGTCCAACCTGGGAGCAAGTTGATAAACAAAACATACACATCAAAAAATGCGAGGAGGTAAATTAAGAATGTGTTCATGAAGAAAACGGATGAAGTGAGGCAATTGACTACCAAGATTATTAGATGGCATATGATTAATTAAATAATATGCTGTTAAAATTGCATCGCTCCGAAAATGTTTAGGCACATTTATGTGCAACAAAAGTGTTTGAGTAATCTCGACTAGATGTCCAATCTTTCTTTCAGCAACTCCATTCTCTTGTGGAGTGTGGCGACAAGAAGACTAATGGATAATACCATATTTATTCATAAAAGTATCAAAAGAAGGGGAAAATTTTCTTTTTATTATCACTACAAAGTATACATATAGGTACACCAAATTGAGTCTTTATTTCTATAACAAATGCACAAAAAATAGAATATAGTTTTGAACTATCTTTCATTAAATAAAGCAATGTAACTCTGGAAAGGACATCAACAAAGATTATAAAATATTTCAAACATAACTTTGAAGCAATACAAGTAGGACCCCAAAACTTCAAAATGAATTAATATAAAGGGATCAGAAACCCATTTATTGACTCTAGGAGCAAAAGAAATGTGACGATCCCACCTCTCTCAAAGGCTTAACCTAGAGTTTAGTAGACCGCTTGTCCGACTCTCGCCAGAACTCACAGATAAATCCTAGAAGCAAGAACCACAACCTGAAGAACAAGAGCAATAGCAATGTTCAAACTTAAACATATATACATTCATTGGCATCGAATGTCCATACAGGCTGATAAGATAACAAAAGATTCATGCTCAAAGCTAAATCAATAAAACTAAGAAGGTCACTAGGCCAATTAACAAAGGATCTAGACAGACTCTCCAGCCTTCTCCAACTCACTCGCCCACGTTCTCGTCCCGTATAAGAAAAGCAAACTTAAGGAGTGAGTTTTCGCCCAATGAGGTTCCAAAACAACAAGCAAATGAAGTAGCAAGTTGGCAGTTACATATATCACAACCTCAAAGCGAAGAAAGTAAAGTTCATAAGATAAGTCATTAACATTTTAAATAAATAAGTCAGATAAACAATTAACACTTTCACACATAAGGATACAGTTTTCTCTTGCGAGCTAGTTCGACAGCAGCTTGTCCAAATCCGTTGACACTACGTCAACCATGGGAATATAGTAACAAGTCCAGTAGAGCATCGCTTATCTCCAATCTCCATCCACCGATCACCCTCATACTGGGTCCAAACTCCAAAGATAATAGTAGAGGTAATACTCAAATATACCGATTCCAAAGGACCGAATCCAATGGAATAAACAATAAACACTACACATGGTTCGCCAATCTTCTCGACCAAACCCTTGCTGGCTTGATTCAACTAACTAGCCGATGGAGTTTGGGATCCCAAGCACTTCATATAGATGGTGGGATAACATACCCATCCAACTTTCAAGTCATGCATATGAATATCATTTCACATGTAAATAGTATCAAGTTCAGACGAGTGTGATAAAGTACACTCTTGCTCGACCAATAACAAGTAAAGCAAAACTAACAAGTCAATCAATCAATCAATTCAAGATAGCATGTCAAGTATGCACAATCTCGTCAAGATCATATGTCGATCAAGTATCAAGTCCTAACATGCAGTTAGAACACTCACTACCTGATCAAGGTCTATTAATGTCAAACTCAAGCTCTGCTTCTTGGCCACTCTCGAAATCTGCAATTAGATATCGTATAGCAAGAAGCCATCAAACTTCCAACATAGGTTTTCCAAAACTCATAACTTTTTCTTGTGAAAATCAAAGGAAAAACCACGTAGATGTAACTCAATACCTCAAGCATAGGATGGAGAAAACTATGTTAAGTATAGGCAAGAATTTTGAAGAAAAGTAACAAGAGTCTTGAGATTCAAAACTGAAAATTTCAAACTATAAAATGTTTTGGTGCAAACATCATTTTTCTCCGCTTAAATCACATTATTTTGGCTCAAATCCAACCAATATATGAAAATCGAGGGCTTCTCAAGTAACTCGACCAAAGGTAGATCAAAATCACCCTAAACTTACACCTCAACTCTCACTCTCTCACTTGACCAACGAAGAAAGAAATTGCAGCAATATAACCCCAAGTTCCTCTAGTTAACCCTCCAATTTTCAACCCTATTTTCATGGCAAATCCACTATCAATCAAAATAACATGTCATAGGGTGTATGGTACATGTTCTAAGCAAAAAAATCTATCAAAATTCCACATATATAAAGCTCTAAACTAAGCTACATATATCTTGCACCAAAGTTGGAAAATTGCAATCTAACTTGACAAAAACATGAAATTTTCCATAAACATCCTCCCTTTAGCTTCTATCACTTGATATATCGAATAAACTTAAAGTTAAGAGAAACAAGAGACGTTTTCTAGCAAATTACCTCAAAACCCTAAGATGGAAAGCAAATCAAGAGCTTCCTTTCTCTAAGAACTTCACCAAAAGCTTCCTTCCAAACTTGATTCAAGGTTTGATGGAGTAGATTAAGATTTCTCTCTTGTTTTCTCACCAAGTATACAAGAAATCAAGGCTTGAAATTAAGTTGTTTTCTCTCTTTTTTCTCCTCAGGAGTTCGGCCAAGACAAGGGAAAAATGAAGGAAATTTTTTGGTAAAATGAAAGCCAAACTTAGATAAATACAAAGCTAATCTTGGTCAAAGGATACCTAGATGATTGACACTTGGCGAAGCAAGGTTGATGTCTATCTTTTTGTCTCTCTATTATCTCTAATTACCAACATATCTTGTATTCCTTCAATTAACTCTTAACACTTCTTGTCACATAATTCCCTTTGCACAAAACTCCTTCTTATCTACCAAATTTATTGCGCACATCTCACTAGTTGGTGATACTTGCATAATACACTACGAAACTCAATATGCACCAAATTAAATAAGGCAAAAGGATAAAAATCATGACTTAACCATTAAAGTAACCAAGAATTTAAGGCAAGCAATATAAAAATAAAAATAAATAAATAAATAAATGTGAAAATGACTTTCGGGTCCTCACAAAAAACGTGATGATGCTTTCTTGACCGATAAGACTCACACTCTAATGAAGACAAATGACTCAAAGTAGAAACCAACTTCTACAAATTTGTATAGATGGATGACCCAAATGGCAGTGAATTCCAAGAGGAGAAACTGACAAGATTCTACCATGCATCAAATTTTTAATAAAACTTAAATACTCTATTTTTTGCAAGTATACAAATCATTTATTGAATATAGGGGTCTTAGGTGTCGATCCAACAGAAAAGATTGTCAACCACTGATGATTTTTGAATTCTTTCATTATTTAGACTATCACAAATGCAAGAGATTAAATCTACACTACAAATATGAAATAAATGTAATAAAAATAACAATAGAAAGCTTTTAGGGTTATGGAATTCCTCACTATTCTTGCAAGTGAAATTACCGGTTAATTGAATGTTATTATCTTGGCTAGTTATGGCATAATTTTCTATGTATGTGAAACCTACTCTCATAGTGAATTAAATATACTTGTAACTAAGTCATATCTATTTTCGTGGTTATGAAATTAACTACAAGGTCATTTCTTCTATGAAATTACATGGAACAAGCCACTAAAGCCATAAAGGTGCAACTCTACTTGCATGATTGAACTCCCTAGGTTTAGTACTTCCTTAAACTAGTGTCAATTTTCAATTTTCATTGTAAACTTAATACCTTAAAATTATCATAATTAATAGCCAGTTAATCATGATTAGAAAAGTAAAAGTTCTATATATCTTGCTCAAAAATATAATTGAAATAACCATGAAATGATCACATAACAATCATAAAAGTTCATCCACACGCTAGGTACAAAAACTAACAAAACATGAAAGAGATGAAAACAAGATCCAAACTTGTATTATAACCAAACATTAGAATCAATACAAGAAAGAAAGTAAATGTAAAAATGTCATTCTTTTTACATGAGTTTCAAGCTCTCCATCTTCATCCTCAAATTCATCTGTGCTTAATCACATACAAGATTTGGATGAAACAAACTATACTAATTTACCCTAACTAATGAACTAAGGAAATCCTAGTGAAAGACTACATTTTTGTGTAGTTTCTCTAGGCTCCAAGTTATGAAAAATGTTCTCCAAACCCTCTATTTATAGATGAATCAAGCTCCAATCAATTAAAGTTGTGTAACTTGTGTGTTGAAATTACCAAAAGATGTTTCTTCAAGTTTCTAATATTACTTCTACAGAAACTAGCCAAAATTAATTTGTAAATGAGCTGGAAAAGATGTGTAAAAGTTGAGCAAGTTTGCATAGCCATCTTCAGAATACGCATGCTCAAGGTCGCGTATTGATGGTGCATATTGCCTCCCTTGTATTTTTTGTCTTTTTTGCTCCAACTTTATCCTGGAGATAAAACAGAGGTCCCTGCATATTTAGGTCACGTTTTAAGCCCAAAGAGCTGCGTTGTTGGTTTAATATTGTCCAAATCATCCTTGAAACAGATCTAACATAATTGCATGAATTCTCCTTGATTTGAAGTGGTCATTAATCTTCAAATTCTACAAATGCAACAAGTTTTACACATTAATCTGCTCAAATGCAAGTTTTCACTAGAAACCTAGTTAATTAGCTATAAAAATGATTAAAACACACCAAAAACTGAACTATAAAACACACAAAATACTCACTTATTAGAAACAGTAGCAGAACATGCAACTAGACCATTGGAATTAAGAAAATAAAGACCATTATGGTCATGCCCTTCACTAATTGTCCTCTTTGTCTTCAAATCCTGAATGACAACAGAATCAGAAGAAAGGTAACTAAACACTATAGAAGTTTAGTGAACTTACTAATAGACATCAGATTAAAAGGTAAAGTGGGTATGTAAAGACAAAAGACAGTGGAAGAGATGGATTAAGTTCTATAGTGTCTATTCCTTTAAAATTTAGTTATAGATCCATCAGCTAAAATCACATGATGAAAGGAAGCAGACTCTTGAATATTGGAAAAAATCCTAGATGTACTTGACATATGATCAGTAGCTCCAGAGTCAATAACCCATGAGTCAAAATTAGTGGACGTGGAGAGATAAGTTATAGCATTACCTATTGGTGCTAAAGAAGAAGAGGTAACAGATGCTTCACTTGCAACTTGGCATTGCAAGAATTTAGCATGGTCTTTGTCAGGTATGGTAAAATTTTTCTTAAACCCTTGTATTGAAGAAACTAATTCAGCTTGGTTGGTAGCAGTATTATTAGCAAACTAAGGATGTTTTCCAATTAAATCTTGACAAGTATCACGAGTGTAATTCTCCAATCCACAATGAGTGCATTTGAGAGTTCCTCGACCTTAACGACCCCCGTGACCTCCTCTACTTCTTCCTCCACAAGAACCACATCCAAGACTAAACTGTTCAATCCGATTGTTTTTTCGCAACTGAAGTAGACTTGTCATTAATTATAGCCCATCACCCCGTGCATTATTCTTAGATGTATAACATAACACACAAGCATATGCCTCTGCCAAGGAGGATAATTTTTCATCTGATAAAATTTGAGATTTGATCGGATCAAATTCTAGCTTAAGGCCAACCTAGAATTTAAACACAAATATTTGTTCTCTTTGCCTCTGTATAACTATAACGTCATCCAAAGAGGCAATATAGCATTTAACTCTTTCAAATTTTGCTTGAGATCAGTGTAGTATTCAGGTATGGTCTTGCTATCTTGTTGCAACTAAAAATACACCAAAGAAACATCATACATCCATGAAAGATTACTATAGCATAATAACCTAATATAATCCCAAACTTCTTTTGTCATTTCACAATGAGAATACATGTAAGCAATTCGTGGTTTCATAGAATTCCATAGTGCTCCAAGATTGAAGGCTTTCCTAAACCTACCAGATAAATCTTAATAGCTTTTGACCATTGTTGATAATTAGTGCCATTCAACTTTCAATTTGTAATTTGAGATGTCACCATTGTCATGACATTAGTGGCACTTCAAGCAAAAAACAAACCAAAGTTCGCGATAAATAGTAGCGATCGCATGAATAGTAATTCAATGAATAGAAACGTGATGAACATTAATCACGTGTACAGGAACACGATGAATAGTAATCGTGTGAACAGGACTTTTGCTAGATGCGTAACCCTAACTCTAGGACTTTTGTTTTAATACCATGATAGCATGTATTTTGGAAGAAAACATCTCGCCAACATATCATGCATGACCTATTGACATTTACAGGAGCAGCACAAGCTTAATACAAAAGCTATTTACAAGAATACCCTGACTAACCTATTATCTGTACGAATACTTATACTCTCTTAACATTTGGAATCTCATGGTTTGACACATGTTGCTTTAAAATTTTGTAAGGTACTTATTTTGCCTATGCACTTCTAAGACCAGATTGGAGTGGAATTTTATGTTTGACGAGTCACGTGTAGTTATAACATCCATGCACCAAATTATAATCCAATGTCCCTTATTTACCATTTTCAGCATTCTCCTAAGCAATCTTTTTTATCACAAAGTTATGCTTCTCTCTTTTGTAGAATCCTTTTAACTTATTACAATTTGATTGAGAATGTGGATCCTGGCTTCTCCTATTGGTTCATGTCCAACAAAATTAGTCATCAGAAAAATAAAAATAAAAAGTGTTCTTTCGAGAAAGTTTGTTAGGGTTTGCGTCATACGTAGATATTATTTTTTTTTAAAAAAGAATAAATTAGAAAAATGTTTACGTTGGTGCAAGTAAAAGAGGACAAAACTTGGCCCAAAAGGAAGTTAAAAGATAGGGAATGTTAAGTGGAAGTCCTATAAAACATTAAGTGGACAGCTGTTAATGACCGACTGAAATTGCTTGGTATTGCCTCCGTAAGTGTACTTCATGTCGAAAGTCTGTACGTAAGAACCAAGACTTCCAGAGAAGTGACTAAAGAAGAAGGCGCGTATATATGAGGCATGGGGAGTTGATGTCGTTATTGATAGCCAGCACAGAGTACCAGTTGGACCAAAAATTGACGTCATTATTTGAGCTTGTTCGAGCTCAGGGTCATTCATTTCTTCGGGCTTGACTAATTTGTGTTGAATGATTCAAGCATTTTCTTAATGTCAAGTTTGTGATTTCCATTAACAAGTCAAGCTCAAAAACCCTTTTAGATTTAGACTTGTTAGAGTAATCAAGTGAACTCGAGTTTTCCTTGCAACAGCAATAAGTGAAATTCAAACTTTAGATGCCCAATTCTACGTTGCTCATTTACAGCTCTAGAATGCACATATACAATAAGAAGGGTAGCCAAATCACTATATATTGGTTTCATTCCCTTTCGCTTTTTCAATTATATGTCTATTATGCTTCACTCTGTGCTCATTTGAGTTACTCGTGTTTTGCTTGTTTTAACTAATTTAACCCTCTTCAAATTTGATTAATATAATCCATCTCTGGTTTAGATTGCTCTCAGGCCAACAAAGTAACTAGTAGTACAGCTAAGACTTGAATGAAGGGAGAGATGTTGGCAATTAACCGCTTCACTTCAATATGCTGCCCCTAAAGGTTAAAATGTTTTCTCATATATTACTAATACGATGGTTGTGCTAATGTTTCAAAAATATGAAGAGTTTCAGGAAAAGTAATAATGCTGAATCAATTATATTTTGCTATTTTTGTACAATAAACAACAGTAGTTCTTTAAAATTAGATTGAAATGAAGATTATTCATTTGTATATACCAAAAATTACAAATTCTTCTTTTGCTTTGAAATCATGCTTCATTTTAATGTGTGTGTGAGAACCCGAAAATTTTCACATTTTCAAGTATTATTTTATTTCTGTGCTTATATTTTATACTGTCCTTTGAAAATATTAAATGTTTTGTACATTTTACAAGTAAGTACAATTTTTAAATCATTTTGCTAGTACAAGTTAGTGTACATGACTTGAAGTGCATTTGTTCGATGTGGGGCCCGCTAGTGCGATATAATTTTGCCGATGAGGTGATGAAATACTAAGTGATATTAATCTACATGGTGTTAGAAGATAATTGGAGGTTAGTTAGCTACTTGAATCATTGGAAGGAAGGAGATAAGCTTAGAAACTTCAAGAGGCCACATGTCATGATTTGATTGGAAGTTGGACTTTTGACCAAGAAGATTAACTTTTCTTCAAACCAAAATTTGACCAATTTTCCTTCCATTTTTTCTTGTCTTGGCCGAACCATTGGAGGAGAAAACAAGAGAGAGAGCTTCTTCAATTCCTAGCTTCAATCCTTGCCCAAATCTTGTGATTTAACCAACCAAATTGAAAACTACACCACACAAGTGCTAGTTAAGGGAAATTGAAGGCCTTGGTGGAGTTGTTTTGGGAGGAGAAAGACTAAGGCCACCCCTTTCTTTGAGGTTTCAAGGTAAGATTGCTAAGAACACCCTTCTTTGGTTCCAATAGATGATAATTTAGTGGCCTATGGTGGCTTGCTAACATGATTAATGGATGATTTTGTGGATTAATGGAGAGTTGGTTAAATTTCTGATTTATTGGGAATTTTCTGCCCTAATCTGACCAGTGTTGTTCGGCCATGATGGAGGCCGAATTGGACTTAGCTCAAAACATGAAAGTTGTAGAGAATTGAGTTTAGGTTATGCCTGTAAAATGTCAGCTCAATCGGAGCACTGTAGCCTGTGAAATGACTACTTTACCCCTGCTGCCCTGTTTCTGTCCGGAAATGATAATCAGCCCCTGTATTTGGCTCTTTTGGCTGGGAAGATTACTGAATTAGCTTTTGATGGCCTTCTTAAGAGTTGTAGCCTTGTATCTTAGCTTTCATATGGCTTTGGAATCAACTGAATCGGAGTTTTGTGTGCTGAGTTATGTTGGAATATTTGGGCCTGGTTTTGGATGGCTGTAAAGCTTCAATTGGTTGCATTTTAAGGGTGTTTGATAGCTTATGGTTGGTATTTTGCAATTATGATTGAATAGTATGATTTGTGGTTGGTTGTAGGATGGAAAAGTAAGGAAAAACAAGGGGAAATGCTGTCCGTTTATTTTCTTGAACTTGAGTGAATGGAAATGAGATTGGAATGTAAGTTTGTGATGCATTAGACTTACTTGGCTTACTTGGCTTAGAGTAACTTAGTTCCACTTGAGTAGTGTTATGTTGAGCTAGTTTTACTTGCATTTGTACATTTCCATTTGTACCATAATGTTTGGTTCCAATTGTCGAGTTTTGAACTTCAAATACGTGTTCATTTTCGTTCCGAAACAAAAGGAGTGGCCTAGGGTTTCTCGGCCACAAAACCTAATTTTAAACGCGCAAGGTTTTAAAGTGTGAATTCAAGGTATTTAATTACCTTTCTCATATGATTTTTTAACCAGATACTTGTTATACATTAATTCTTTGTAAATGTTGTTAGTTTGAGCCAAAAACGACGTTTTACGAAAAAATGAGGAAAAACTACTGATTCACTATTCGGCCGTGTATCCGACCAAGTTCTGGCCATATTCTGAAGTGGCAACTGTTTCCAAATTTTTTCCGATTTAATTTTCTAAAAACCGTTTGAGCTTAGTTTTTCATGTTGGTTTGGAAAACCTTTAGTTACTTCATTTCCTTTGATCAAAATGTACTCTTTCCACTTCTAAAAATCATACTTTTACTTTGTATTAGTTTTAATTCGGATTTCTTTGACTCACCCACATATTTTGATGATAGAACCATAATGTATTCTCTTGATTACTCTTAGGGTTTCTTGGAGACTAGGGTTGAGATCCGGAGGGATACTTTGGACGTAATTTTTGCTTAATTAGGTGAGTGTTCTATATACGATTTGTTTTTAATGACTATGTGAATTGTTGTGAACTATTTGGATTGTTGCCTTGTTATGTGATTGAGGTACGCTATATTTCCATTGACTACGTGGCTTGTTATAGTTATTTGAACTCTTAAATGTTTCAATGAATACTCAAAAACGACTTTTCTAGGCGAGTGTGTACTTTATCGCACTCGACCTAAATGAACGTGAAATTTTCAATGATTGAATGATTGAATGTTACTTGTGCATGAATGTAAGCCTTCGGGCTGAACTGGGCCCTTGCCCTTGGTTATTGGTCGACTCGAGCCAGAAGCGGACTCGGTCGGGGCGATTAGTGACCCTGGGTGAATGAATGTTTGGTATACTCGAGTATTACCACGTGGTTTGGGAAGGACTGGCCAGTGCGCTGGCCAGAAGGGGAAGAACGAAATGAACGAATGAATGGCAAGAATGATGGAGGGATTTTCAATGACAAATGAAATTTTTCTAAATGATTGAAGGAATGGATGGTCGATGAACGAACGAATGAACGAATGACTCCGTATCCTTTTAATGAATGTGTTATTCCTGCTTTATATCGTAAATGTTATTTGGATTACTTGTTATTACGTGCTAATGTCCTTGTTTAATTGCTTAGTTGAGTATATAGAACCTCGCTGGGCTTTTAGCTCATTCCACGTCTTTTGTTTTCCTTAACAGGGGTTGCGAGCAAGGGCGAGAGACCTGTATAGTATAGTTTAGCCTTTTGTATTGTTTTGGCTTTTGATCTCGTTCTAGTGCTTGATTAGGGTTGGAATGTACTAAGAATTTAAAGTTTATGTATATATTTGGGACTGTATATTTGGTTGAGCTTGGATAAATGTAAGTATATGTTTCAAGTCTGGGTTTCGTTTCCCGCTTATTCTCGAGGCTTTATCTTACTTTCTTTGATGTGAGTGAACGAGTCCTGGCGAGAGCTGGGCAGGCGGTCCCGCCGAACCCTTTGGTTCGCCTTAGGGTAAGGTGGGGCTGTCACAGGTGGTATCAGAGCAGCTTCGCGTGGTCTCTGCGCGGAGTGAGCTTGGGCCAAGTGGTGTATGGTCCTGATTCTGTGAATAAGTGTGAAGGACTAAGTGCTCTTCTGAGCGTAAGTTATGAATCGTGCATGTTATAAGTGTACATCCTTTTTAGGGTACTTTGAGGACAATAGAAATGTACGTCCGGTAGGAATCTCGATTGTAGATAATTTACACTTGGGACTGGCCAGCTCGAGTGGCGAATTATCTCGGATTCTTGTACCTGAGTACGCGGGTAGTACTAAGGATTTGCGATCTTTCGTGGAAACAGGATTGGGCTAATGTTTAGTGAAGTAAAGTGTAAAGTGTTAACAGATGTAATAGTTCGGATGGTAAGGGAAGTGAGAGATCGGATGGGGAAGTGTTTAGCCGAGTGTGGTATGGCACGTCGTGATTTTCCTTTGTTTTGCCCCTGTACTGCTACTGGTAATATATATTTGGTTACTACTGTGTGTATTTAACTTGTGACTTTTTAACTTGGCTTAATTTGTCTAACTTGATATGTTTCCTTGCATATTTGGTGTGTTATATCTTGCCATTTTTAGTAAATTACTTTATTTGCATACTAAAAACGCCTTTTTGAAAAAAAAAAAAAAAAAAAGAGAGAGAGAAAAAAGGAATGGACGGGAGACGTAGTCGCGGACGTGGAGCTGGTCGTGGCCGTGGGGCTAAGCAAGCTCGAGAACCCAGTAAAGAAAGAGCAACAGTAACTGAGCAAGAGCGTGGGCCGAGGGTTGAGGGCCGGAGATCAAGTGGCGACGGCGATACAACAAATGACTGGGTATCCTCGCGCGATTGGGTAGATCAACAAGGCGCAATTGCCAGTAAATCAACCCCAGAACCCTGAGATAAGAGAGGTAGGAGAAGATAGGGCTTTGGAAAGGTTTCAAAAGTTTAAATCCTCCCAAATTCCTTGGAGGATTCTGATCCAGATATAGCTGAACAGTGGTTAGAAGTAATGATTAACATCTTCGCCGCCCTAAACTACACGGAGCAAAGACAAGTGAACTTTGGCTGTATTTCAATTTGAAGGACCGGCCCGAGCATGGTGGAATGTTATTAGGGCCAAATGGGAGAGAGAACAAACTGCATGGACATGGTGAACTTCACACGGGAATTTTACGAGAAATACCTCCACCTCTTGGTCCAAGAAAGGAGGGAGGAATGAATTTATTAGTCTGCGTCAGGGAACCCAAAGTGTGGCCGAGTACGAAACGAAATTCACTAAATTATCCAAGTTCGCCTCTGAATTAGTGGTTACTGAGCGAAGAAGGATAAGGCGGTTCATCCAAGGTTTGAATTTGGAAATTCAAGAAGCTTTAGCGGGCGGTTCAAGTTAACACCTTTAACGGAAGCTCTTGAGAAAGCACAAAGAATTGAGGATGCAAAAGCCACAAGTAAAAGCTTTTCAAGTGCGGAAAGGGGCGCACCTAGTAGCAATACCGGAAGAATCTGGGGAAAAGACAACGCCCTCCCAAAGTGCCCAAAAGTGAACCATTTCCCTCATCCACCCTGGACATTTGGAGCACTATAATGAGGGATCTACCAAAGGAAGTCAGATCGTACCTGCGAAGACTTCTCGCGAAAAGCCAAACCGTGAATTCCTCGCTTGGCTTGTGGCTATTGTGGAAAGGCAAACCACACTGAGAATGACTGTTGGAGAAAAGGGCGAAAGTGTTTGATCTGTGGGAGTGGTGAGCATCAACTGAATAATTGTCCAAGGAAGCAAGCCACGAGAGGCTGGTACTCAACAAGTAAGTGGAGCCAAACCGAAACCGACTAACGAACGAGGGAACCGAACAACTACACCAGCTCAGATATATGCCATAGAACCGCAACAAGCTCCGGGATCACATGAAGAAACGGAAGGTAAAATTTCGAGGACGAAATTTCTTAAGGGGGAGAGAGTGTGAGAACCCGAAAATTTTCACATTTTCAAGTATTATTTTATTTCTGTGCTTATATTTTATACTGTCCTTTGAAAATATTAAATGTTTTGTACATTTTACAAGTAAGTACAATTTTTAAATCATTTTGCTAGTACAAGTTAGTGTACATGACTTGAAGTGCATTTGTTCGATGTGGGGCCCGCTAGTTGCGAAATAATTTTGCCGATTAGGTGATGAAATACTAAGTGATATTAATCTACATGGTGCTTAGAAGATAATTGGAGGTTAGTTAGCTACTTGAATCATTGGAAGGAAGGAGATAAGCTTAGAAAACTTCAAGAGGCCACATGTCATGATTGATTGGAAGTTGGACTTTGACCAAGAAGATTAACTTTCTTCAAACCAAAAATTTGACCAATTTTCCTTCCATTTTTTCTTGTCTTGGCCGAACCATTGGAGGAGAAAACAAGAGAGAGAGCTCTTCAATTCCTAGCTTCAATCCCTTTGCCCAAATCTTGTGATTTAACCAACCAAAATTGAAAACTACACCACACAAGTGCTAGTTAAGGGAAATTGAAGGCCTTGGTGGAGTTTGTTTTGGGAGGAGAAAGACTAAGCCACCCCTTTCTTTGAGGTTTCAAGGTAAGATTGCTAAGAACACCCTTCTTTGGTTCCAATAGATGATAATTAGTGGCCTATGGTGGCTTGCTAACATGATTAATGGATGATTTTGTGGATTAATGGAGAGTTGGTTAAATTTCTGATTTATTGGGAATTTTCTGCCCTAATCTGACCAGTGTTGTTCGGCCATGATGGAGGCCGAATTGGACTTAGCTCAAAACATGAAAGTTGTAGAGAATTGAGTTTAGGTTATGCCTGTAAAATGTCAGCTCAATCGGAGCACTGTAGCCTGTGAAATGACTACTTTACCCCTGCTGCCCTGTTTCTGTCCGGAAATGATAATCAGCCCCTGTATTTGGCTCTTTGGGCTGGGAAGATTACTGAATTAGCTTTTGATGCCTTCTTAAGAGTTGTAGCCTTGTATCTTAGCTTTCATATGGCTTTGGAATCAACTGAATCGGAGTTTTGTGTGCTGAGTTATGTTGGAATATTTGGGCCTGGTTTTGGATGGCTGTAAAGCTTCAATTGGTTGCATTTTAAGGGTGTTTGATAGCTTATGGTTGGTATTTGCAATTATGATTGAATGGTATGATTTGTGGTTGGTTGTAGGATGGAAAAGTAAGGAAAAACAAGGGGAAATGCTGTCCGTTTATTTTCTTGAACTTGAGTGAATGGAAATGAGATTGGAATGTAGTTTTGTGATGCATTAGACTTACTTGGCTTACTTGGCTTAGAGTAACTTAGTTCCACTTGAGTAGTGTTATGTGAGCTAGTTTACTTGCATTTGTACATTTCCATTTGTACCATAATGTTTTGGTTCCAATTGTCGAGTTTTGAACTTCAAATACGTGTTCATTTTCGTTCCGAAACAAAAGGAGTGGCCTAGGGTTTCTCGGCCACAAAACCTAATTTTAACGCGCAAGGTTTAAAGTGTGAATTCAAGGTATTTAATTACCTTTCTCATATGATTTTTAACCAAGATACTTGTTATACATTAATTCTTTGTAAATGTGTTAGTTTTGAGCCAAAAACACGTTTTACGAAAAATGAGGAAAAACTACTGTTCACTATTCGGCCGTGTATCCGACCAAGTTCTGGCCATATTCTGAAGTGGCAACTGTTTCCAAATTTTTCCGATTTAATTTTCTAAAACCTTTTGAGCTTAGTTTTCATGTTTGGTTTGGAAAACCTTTAGTTACTCACTTTCCTTTGATCAAAATGTACTCTTTCCACTTCTAAAATCATACTTTTACTTTGTATTAGTTTTATTCGGATTTCTTTGACTCACCCACATATTTTGATGATAGAACCATAATGTATTCTCTTGATTACTCTTAGGGTTTTCTTGGAGACTAGGGTTGAGATCCGGAGGGATACTTTGGACGTAATTTTGCTTAATTAGGTGAGTGTTCTATATACGATTTGTTTTTAATGACTATGTGAATTGTTGTGACTATTTGGATTGTTGCCTTGTTATGTGATTGAGGTACGCTATATTTCCATTGACTACGTGGCTTGTTATAGTTATTTGAACTCTTAAATGTTTCAATGAATACTCAAAACGACTTTTCTAGGCGAGTGTGTACTTTATCGCACTCGACCTAAATGAACGTGAAATTTTCAATGATTGAATGATTGAATGTTACTTGTGCATGAATGTAAGCCTTCGGGCTGAACTGGGCCCTTGCCCTTGGTTATTGGTCGACTCGAGCCAGAAGCGGACTCGGTCGGGCGATTAGTGACCCTGGGTGAATGAATGTTTGGTATACTCGAGTATTACCACGTGGTTTGGGAAGGACTGGCCAGTGCGCCTGGCCAGAAGGGGAAGAACGAAATGAACGAATGAATGGCAAGAATGATGGAGGGATTTTCAATGACAAATGAAATTTTTCTAAATGATTGAAGGAATGGATGGTCGATGAACGAACGAAATGAACGAATGACTCCGTATCCTTTTAATGAATGTGTTATTCCTGCTTTATATCGTAAATGTTATTTGGATTACTTGTTATTACGTGCTAATGTCCTTGTTTAATTGCTTAGTTGAGTATATAGAACCTCGCTGGGCTTTTAGCTCATTCCACGTCTTTTGTTTTCCTTAACAGGGGTTGCCGAGCAAGGGCGAGAGACCTTGTATAGTATAGTTTAGCCTTTTGTATTGTTTTGGCTTTTGATCTCGTTCTAGTGCTTGATTAGGGTTGGAATGTACTAAGAATTTAAAGTTTATGTATATATTTGGGACTGTATATTTGGTTGAGCTTGGGATAAATGTAAGTATATGTTTCAAGTCTGGGTTTCGTTTCCGCTTATTCTCGAGGCTTTATCTTACTTTCTTTGATGTGAGTGAACGAGTCCTGGCGAGAGCTGGGCAGGCGGTCCGCCGAACCCTTTGGTTCGCCTTAGGGTAAGGTGGGGCTGTCACAGTGTGTATGTGTTCCTATTTTTAAAAAGGTATATATGTAAGTGGTTTACAAACTTAGGGGGGGCATTGTAAAGGAAAAAAATTTGAAAATTTCAAGAGGTGCAAATATGGCACAAAAGTAAAAACTTTGTAATATTTCATTCCAACTTTAAGAAGATTTCAAAGTTGAGCAGAGCAGGGCAATTCTGTTACATCAATTGAACGTGGGCCCTCCCTGAGTATAGTATGTTTTAGCAGTCTATCAAAAGGAAAACTACACCAGAAAGCAAAAAGTCAGCAAACCAATTCAATTGTCAAATCCATGCCATGGTAAAATGAGGTCCAATAATATTTCTAAAGAGTCAAGTGCATCAACTTCCCTGAACTTTGCACTATTTTGCAATTTGCTCTCTTGAACTTCATTTATGTGCATTTTAACCCCCTTCTTGATGTTGCACAATGGTCCTCCCTATATTAGTTATTTTTGTTTCTTTTTACTCCTTTTTTTCCTTTTCCAATTTTCCCTTTCATATTTTAATTTTTCCCCTATTGTCATCTCATTGAGTATTTCTTTTCTCTTTGCTATTATTTTCTATGTGTTATTTTAATTTGCTTGAACTTCTTCATTTTTTTTATCTTTCTTATATTTTATTTTTAGTAGTGAAAAATCACAAATACTCTGTCCTAACAAAGCATATATTAGCTATATGCATAGCATATTTCACATAGAATTTAAATTATTTAAATGCATCTAAACAAAACCAGAAACTAGGATTAATCAATTACTAATGGTAAAAGTAACAAACAAAAGTTCAAAATAAAAGTAATGTTTGATCAACTATGCACAATAAAATTTAAAAATACTGAATTGTTTTGTTTATTTGGTACGTACGCTTAAATATCAAGTGATTATAAACTCTAGTTTGCTTGTTTCTATTTAAATTAAAGAAGTTTTCTATTTTATATACACTTTCACTATAACAAACTAAATTACCTAATGGTATACATAAAAATGAATAAACTACAATAAGAAGGGAAATTTTAAGTAGAAGAAAGCTACCATACTCTTATAAGCTTATAATTAATAATACTAATAGGAACTTGAAGGAAACAATTGTACAGGTTAAGGAAGAAAAGAGACAATAAAGTAAGTAGTAGAAAAGAAGAGAGAGAGAGAGAGAGAGAGAGAGAGAGGAGAAGAGAAACAAAATTAAAAAAGAAGGGCACTTTTGTCTAAATAAACCAAGAAGATGTAAGGAGCCGATTTAATGAGTTTAGGGAGTAAAATGTAATTAGGGACAAATTTTAGGAGAATTTAGAGCTTTAACCCAATTCCAATACCAAATGAAGAGTATCGATTCTTACAGTTATGGTACCTATACAGGTCTTCAATAACACTATAATTTCAAGAATAGATAGTTTTCCGTATGTGTCAATGGCTCTTAAAAGAAATAGTTACCATAGAATGAGGTGATAACAGAACTTTAATTTTGCACGTTATACTATTAAAAATATTCATAATTTTAAGGGTTAACAACATAAAAGCCCCTTGTTGTATAGCTATCATACAGAAAAGTGTTATGTGGTTTCATATCATACGCGTCGGTATCTCATGGTTTGAATTATACTAAAAAGTCAACGGAAATCGTTAAAACAAACGGAGTTGAATGAAAAAACAAAAATACCCTAATAATAAAAGCGAAAATTGCAGAAGTAATTTTGCACTTTCATTCTGTCAAAACCAACGAAGAGAGAGAGAAAGAAATAAAAAAACCCTAGAGAGAGATAGAGCAGCCCCTTTCTAGCCAATTTTCAGCAAAATTTTTTTATTGTTTTTTCAATCAAATATTAAGATCGACGGAAAATACGAGAAAGTGAATACTCACTGCAACCAGAACAGCTTCTCCTTTTGGCTCTGCTTTTCTTGGGTTCTTTCCTGGGCAGACAAAACTTCTTTCCTGCATTCTTGTTTTTGGGTTGGGGGAGGGTATTTGTCCTTTAAATTTCAATGACTTGAACTTGGCTTTCTCTTGGAAGGTCCAGAAAGCATAAGAGATCAACCAAAGGGAGGAGGCCAAAATGAGCTAGTTATTGGTCCTTCTGTGCAACCAAAGGGCGCATGCGTATACTTTCCCCTGTCTGCTTGATTCTCTGATTTAAAAAATGCTAGCTCATGCTTTGCCTCTTCTTTTGACTTACTTTTCATTGTTGGAGGTTCCAATATATGACAGCAAAACTTGGTAGAATCACTTGACAGTCCTTTTGCTTGCAGAACTGAAGTTGCCTTCTCAGGAAAAGTACTGCACTTGCTGCTTCGCATGTTTCATCTGAAAGGTTTGGATCTTCTCCTATGGTTAGTGATTGTTGTAAACACATTAAGTTTTTTTTTTTTTTTAATTTGAATTCACTGGTATTAGTACTAATTGCTAGGACACAGTGCCTCTGTTAATGGATTAATGCTAAGAAACACAAAAAGTTTGTTAATCCTTTTTTTGAAGTAACGTAAAGAAAAGACTAACCCAATGTTGTATTTCCTTGTTATCTTTTTATGATTGCTTCCAGTGACCCAATGGCTTGCAAATGCTCTGTGTCCTTCAATTTTGGCCAAAGCCGAAGACCAGAACATGGCCTTTTTATTAAAGTGTGAAGGGTAAAATAGGCACATCAGGTGAAAGTTTGTGACAGAAATCTATTTTCCGCAAGAAACACGTGTCTTTCTAGTGCGTTTAATACAAACGCCGTACATTTGATGATTTCCGTTGACTTTTCAAAATAATTCAAACCATGGAGTACCGACGCGTATGATATGAAATCACAAGGGTCTTTTCTATATGATGGCTATACCACAGGAGGCTTTTATGTTTTTAACCCTAATTTTAAAAAACATTCATAATTAAAAAAAGCTCGTATCATTATTTGAATAAATTTAACAATAAGGACCACATTTGATCATTGTAGAAAAGATAAGTCCTTCTTAATTTAATTAAATTAATAAACTAGAGCAAACAAAAAATAAATAGGTAAGGGAGGGGTTTTCGTATCTATCAAATCAACTGAACAACTGTCCTGTCATCATTCTAATCTAAATAGTTTATATTACAAATTTCAATTTGCAATTTTCGTATCACAAACCTTTTTCACACAAAAATCGAAAGACTTTTATTAGTGAAAGATCATTCATTTTTCTTAATTGTAGTTTAAATTTAAGAATTCAATATCATTTGCTTAATCGGATTGCCGTAGAACAGATAAAGTTTGAATATAAATAACATGACTAGCTTTGTAAAGGTTGGCCAAATCCATTCTTGTTATTTTTCAACACACAAGTACGAATAGCACGAGATGCTAAACTAGACGTCCTCAAAAGAAAGAAAGATTGGAAAGAGGAGATTTAAACAAAATAGTTGGGGCGGACAGGTAGTAAAGATGAAAATAAGGGCATGGATTAAGGGACAAAATGTCCAATAAAATTATTCATCAAAAAAGAAATATAAAAATATGAAAAGAGAGAGAGAGTTTGTCGAGGGTTTACGTCATACGTAGACATAAAATAGAAGAAACGTTTACGTTGGTACAAGGAAAAAAGGACAAAAATAGGCCGAAAAAGAAGTTAAAAAGTGGGAAAGTTAACTAGTAGTCCTATAAAACATTGAATGGACAGCTGCTAATGACCGCCTAATGACCGACTGAAATTGCTCGGCATTGCTCGCCTAAGTATACTTCATGACAGCTGTCTTGTGCGAAAAAACCAATACATTTCTAGAGAAGTGACCAAAGAAGAAAGCAAATTTGTACATGAGGCATGGAAAAATGATGTCGTTATTGATAGTCAGCCCAGTGTACGTGTTGGACCAAAAATTCATGTAACAAACAATTTTATATTAATTATATGTATATGTAATTGTATTGATTATTACATAATCAGTATATTATCAAAATGGATAAGCACTAAGAGCCCATTTGAATTGTAAATTTTTGAAATTTTTATAGAAAAATATACTGTAACAATGTAATATATGTGAAATAAAAAAATAATTAAAAATATCTTGAGAAATTTTTCTGCAAAAACTCATAATTCAAAATATAGTTTTCACCTTTGGTAAAAACATAAGATGAAGCATGGCTTAAATACTTGATCCAAATGGAGAGAGGAAGTGGAAGATGTGATGAGGGACATGGTGCTGGTGGGATGTGAATCACCACTACATATGACCACACATTACAAGTTAAAAATGATGCTTTATCTAATCTTTTTACTCAAAGGAAGAACCAAAAGAGTGATCAATCATCATTTTCTGCAACTTGATGCCTGCTGGCTACGCTACATGCATAGCCCCCTGTCGATTCTGCGTGATTAATTACACGTGCAAACATGATTGGTAATCAATATATATGTAACATAAAAGTTACTCAAAGGTATCAAGTGATCAGATTTAACTACAATTTTTGAAATTTGTCTCAGGATAAATTTTTTTTTTTTTTTGGTATTAAGAGGTCTTCGTTCATGGCATATAATTTTTAATTTAAAAGTTCTTTTTATACATGTAAAATGTTGTTACACCTGTTAGCCTAAAAAGCACGTCGACATTGATGGCGTTAGAAAATTAGTTCTCAACTTGTAACAAAAAGGTGTTCATTTTGGATGCTTACGGGCTTGATTTATACATACGTCATACACGAATAAAAGTTTATTTTGCATCACGTATGTATGAGAACCGAATTGGAGCAAAGATGAGTATATTAGGTACAATTCAGTACAGCCATTGTACTTTGTCCATAATTTAGTATACAATTACAAATACAATTATATTTATGCATTAACTTGTGTACACCAATAAAATTCATGTGTAATAAAGTTATATAATAATATATTATGTTATGTAAAAACTACACAACCGAACAACTGTACTAAAATTCTAACTATGCCTCCTGCCCTAGTCCATATGAAAACATTATCTGTAGTATTGATAGCATCAGAATCTTCCTTCCAAGTTTAAAGCAATTGTGAGGCTTGATAGCATTGGCTTTCCACAATTTACGTCTTTTATGTGAGGGACATAGTATTCCTTATTTAGTTTAAGTTCATTAATGCTTACATTAGATGTCAAGATTATATTTCTCTCCTATTATCTATTCTAAGTATGACTAAATTTAGAACTAGCATCCTCCTCCCGTCCCTTCGTATCCATTTTCCTAAGTAGGAAAGAAAAAAGCGCAAAATGTACATATATAACAACTGGCAAAGGAAGATTGCCCAGTTGTACACGTCGACCCCCGGTCCAGCTCATACAGTGACCAGGCCCTTTATATGTACCATCACTCTGTTTTCTAAGGAGTTCATTTATCTTTCAAATTCTGTCAATCAAGCTCTTGCTTTCTCAGCTCAACACTAAACCATACCACTTCTAGGGGGCTCTGCTCCACAAAGCAGTGGCAATTGAGTTGATTGATCAACACCAATTTACCATGGCCGCTGCTTATTACTACCTTTTTTCTAGTAAAAAAAGCCACCAAAAGCTGGTGCTTCGAGCTTCATTATTGATGTTTTTATGTTTCTCAGCGGTTGAAACGTTGGTGCTTCCGGTCGCCGGATGGTGAAGTCTCCAGGAACCGAGGATTACACTCGCAGGAGCCTTTTAGCAAATGGGCTTGGTCTAACGCCTCCGATGGGGTACGTTTTTAGTTGTTATTTAATCTTACGTTCTTGTTTTGTTTCTAATGAATTGATATTAATGTTAGTTAATTAGTACTTAATTAGCAGTTTGTGGTTTGGATAAAAGTGAAGAGAATAAAATCTCTGAGGTAGTAATATGGATTATGGAAGAAGAGTATCCCATTATTGCATGTTGAAGTTGAAGGGATTTATTCACGAAAATGTGGAAAATAGTTTTCTGCATAGACAGTTAAATCCGGCATTGTGCACTTTTTGGCCTGTTTGCTTGTTTTAGTATATTTTTAACTCTTCTATTTTCCAGCTGTTCTGGATATTATTAGGACAAAAAAAACCTTTCTTTTAATATTTTTCTCCGTTTTAATGTAGCCGACCTTTCCCAAAGAAAAAAATCGTTTACAAAAATGAGTAATAATTGTGCCATGAATTGTTGGAATTGGTTAGGTTCTTGAAAAGCTTTATCCATCTGTCTAGATCCAGTAGGTGGCCTCACGCTGACAAATTGTCGGCAAACGATAATTTATCGTACGGTGGTATTTTGCTGAATCTACAAATTAAGATACATTCCAAGTAATTAAGGGTTTTTCTAATTAAGAAGTGTTTAGTTAAGGGTTTTTTAATAGGTGTTTAGTGGACGGTTAGTAGTGTACTTAATATATACCAAACGTATTATATGCATGAAGTTACATTTACTATTAGTTTCTCCTAAAGATTACCATCTAAAATCCATGATAGTAAGTACGAGTTAGACATCTGTTAGATAAATTCTGTCACTGAATTCATCTATTATTAGTTAGTTTTTCAAGGTAAATGAGACCATATGATGTTCTCATCATGTTTTTAAAAAAAGATATTTCTTTTTCTAATTGCATTGCATGCAGCACCGTATAATTAACACTTGTAATCGAAATATAGAAATATAGAATTAGACGCCACAAAAAGAAGATACAAGTATAGATAAACTTACTTTATATATATATATATATATATATAGATAAAGACACTACTATTTTAAGAGATAAGGTCTAACCTCATTCTCCTATTTTTGGTTTCCATTTTGTCATTTAAAAAGCAGATAGCGGTCCCAATCAAGCCTCCATCATCTGAAAGTAGTATATAATTAAGAAAAAATATAAATTAAATCATTAGCTATTTGCATAAATTACATTTAACGAGCTTTATGGATGTATTAATTAGTTGGCACATTAAATTACTCTTAGAAAACATCACTGGTTTTCATTTCATGTTAAACTAACGGCTTTTATGCAAAATTTTAGGAATGAAACCTTTTGTGTATACCCAATAAATTGGAGGAGAAATGTCTGTCATTTTCATTTAATTAGAGATTGGATGCAAGTATATTATTTTTTGTTAGGTAGTTGGTATGGCAGTGTGGGTCATTACTTTCTCTTTGACTTTGACCCAATCGGTGTATGGCACTTTGCTTGTATCCAATTCCCATATATTCCTTCGATATTTAGGTAGCCACAACTCCCATGACATTTGCCACCAATCCATTGAATTATGACGATTATTTCCCTTTCCCACTATCTAACATTTACATGTCACAAGGACAATAGGGTTCACTTATTTCATTGATGTGTTCATCAAATTAAGTTGGGAGACGGTGCAAAAGTGAGTTTTTGACATAAATGTTAATAGGTTTAGGGCATTCATTATCCCTAAAAAAATGAAAAAAAAATGATACAGAAGCCCATTAACTAGCCAAAACTTTGGTTAGAAAAGAATGCAAAGAGAGAAGTGAAAGATAAGGTAGAAAAGAAACAACAAATTGAGGATGGTTCGTTAGTTCTTTCATAGCTAGTTCACCAATGAAGAAAGCAGGAACCAATAAGGAACTATTGCGGTTGGTAGGGGCAATGGAGGAAGGCGAATTGCATTTGGCAATTGACGGCAAAGACTAGCCCGGTAAGTTTGTTTTTAAAAAATAAACTAACTTCAATGAAGTTTGTATGGTCAAAACGATGTCAAACTCACACAGCCCGATCTTAGCCAACAATTTGTCCTTCATGATTGCACATAAATTTTGAATCAAAACCCCCCAATTTATTTTTAAAAAATAAAAGAAAATAAATTAAATTTGTATGGCCAAGTGCGACCAAATAATCATATCTATTTATTGGGCTCCTCAAGGTGCGTAGATGCCTTACATCCATTATTTTAAAAATCAAATCAGATTGATTTATTCGACCGATCGAATCATGAAACTATCATGCCTGTGATTCGGTTCAATGATTAATCTAAAAGCTAATTGAACCAGTCAAACCCAGGAACTAGTAAAAATTGAAAGGTTCAATCGAATTTCATTAATTTTTCATTTTTTAAAACAAATATTTTAGTTTTGTTCAATTTTTTTTACTAATAAATTAAATAAAAAATAATTAAACTTTTAAACCAAAATTGTACCGATCAAACCGGTTAAACCGCGAACCGAATTCGATTCACTTTCCTGTCCACATTTAAAAACATTTCCTTGCATGGGCATAGGGTTTACTCTGGGGATAGGGGATGCTGGTGAAGATGTTACCAGACATCGATCTCAGATAATCACTGACCTCGATTGGATTTTGTACATATATACTGGTGCTCTACATGTCCGTGGATAGGCCCGTGAAATGGGTTTATTCAATGAAAATTAAAACAATATGTCAGATTTTTGCCAGGACAATGTGTCAGATTTCGTTGTCAGTATCTCAGTACCGTGCTAAGTAAAGATCAGATGAACATATTCGGCTATGAATTATTTAATGCAAGAACTACCATCATCCCCCAGAACCATGTAAGCCATTAAAGCGTAGGTTCTGTTCTTACTGCATTAGAAATATCCTCAGCTAGAATGAGTTACATATATATATATATATATATATAACTTTCAGGGAAAAAAGGAATAAAAGTTCCAGTCCTACTTTTTGATTAAAAAAATAGAATAAAAGTTCCAATTAATCCTAGTTTATGATTAAGAAAAGAAATCTAATGAGCTAAGAGTATGATATGTTAAAAAGAATACACAAATGGCGATTATCTCATTTGGAGGTTCGATTTGGGTAAGGAATATCCTCATTTAATTTTGGATTTTGGCATAGATCCATATATAAATATAGAAAGATACACTTATGAATCTAAATATGAAATACCAAGTAATCCTAGTGAAATTTCTAAGCATTTACGTTGTGTAAAATGCAATTATCAGGTGGAACAGCTGGAATCATTTCCGTTGTAATCTTGATGAGAAATTGATCAGGGAAACAGGTAAGCTTTTTGTGGAGGACCCCGAAACTTTGACTCAAATTAAAGGGCCTTTTGTATATAATGGTCAACAGTCTATTTTTAATTACTATTACTCACTAACTACTTAGCTAGCTAACTTGCCAAGTTTCATAAGACTTTTTCTTTTCACTGGTTTTAATTTGATCAACAGCGGATGCAATGGTATCAAAGGGGCTTGCTGCACTGGGATATAAGTACATCAATCTTGGTACGTAGAAAAAAGAGTGGAAAGTCAAAAGGATATAAGTACATCAATCTTGTGATGCTTTTCTTTTTCTGTATCAGCTCATTTACTAATGGGTTACGATTTTTAGCAAAATTAATTGGAAACTAATCTTTTCGTGGATTGAGAGAAGGAAGAGTTTTAACACTAGTGAGATAGGATGCACACAAAATGTGTAAATAAAATTTCAAAATGAGAAAGTGATTACAGACACATCCAAAACTATTAATGTGAAAAAAAAAAAAACCTTTTGCATTGATAGGAAAAAGTAATCCATTAATTCATTGTTAGAATATTATTGAATGTGGACCTTTTTTTATCAAATAAAATCATAAATTGCTAAAATTTTCTACTTGGATATTTGTTAGATGACTGTTGGGCAGAACTTAACAGAGATTCACAGGTATATACTCCTTCTCATCACTCTAAGCTGAACTATATGGCTCACATAACACTACTATAGTAGATAATTCGCATCAGAAAGAGAACTTTTTCCATAGTATAGCTTCTTGGGTGAGGCTGAAATATGAGCTATGTGTTGGGGTGCAGGGGAATTTGGTTCCTAAAGGTTCAACATTCCCATCAGGGATCAAAGCCTTAGCAGATTATGTTCACAGCAAAGGCCTAAAGCTTGGAATTTACTCTGATGCTGGGTAAAACTTGAACTTTACCATAGCTTCTACCAGTTTACTACCAGAATACAAATTAAATTTCATCGAGCTAGCATGGCACTAGCATGGTAATTAATGTTCTAATTTTGTAATTTGATGATGCAGAACTCAGACATGTAGTAAAACTATGCCAGGTTCATTAGGACACGAAGAACAAGATGCCAAAACCTTTGCTTCATGGGTATGTACATACTAGTTACTTCTATTGATTGGCACATGTTTCGTTGTATTTTCTGTCATTAGTGCTTGTTTAATGATATATTTCTGTATTTATGAGAATTACCATCACAGATTTGTTTTTAATTTTTCCCCCTATCACTAAGCTTTATCTCCAAATTTAACTTGTAAGAGCATTAATTTACTTAAATTATTCTACAACCTGCCTATTTGGCATAATTGTGTTTCTGAATTCAAATTTTTTAATTCTCTTTCTATCTTACCCTTTTGGTATTAGGGGGTTGATTACATGAAGTATGACAACTGTAACAACAACAATATAAGCCCCAAGGAAAGGTATGTAATATGTACAAACTGCTCTTCAACTAAATGGTACTCTAACGAAGCAATTAGTGTCAAAATTTGGTTGATGACCAATTGAACCAATAATTTGTATCTATAGTACCTTTTTATCTAGTGTTTTGTCCTTGTGGTGAAATAGGTATCCAATCATGAGTAAAGCATTGTTGAACTCTGGAAGGTCCATATTTTTCTCTCTATGTGAATGGTGAGTCTTGATTTTATGGACCTCATTCGGTCAGTTGTAATTCTACATAAAATGCCACATTAGCACAATAGGGGCTCAATTATTTTGGATGAATAGCCAAGATCATCAAAATAATGGTCTTAAATTCTTTCTCAGCTGATTAATTCCGCTGTGTATGATATCAGGGGAGATGACGATCCAGCAACATGGGCAAAAGAAGTTGGAAACAGTTGGAGAACCACTGGAGATATAGATGACAGTTGGAGTAGGTAATAATACTACCTAGGACATCTCTTAACTTGCTTCTTGTTTGAGTTGTTTGATATATATATATAATTTTGTTGCAAATGGATGATCAATTGAATGTTTTTAACAATGCTCCTTGAAAAAGGGCGAAAATATTTCTAGCAATGCATCCCGAGAATAAAAAAGCATATTGCATTTTTTTATGCTACCCAAAAAAAAAGACCATATATGATACATTTTTGCTAAACAACACAAGTGAATATTGTAAAATTTTCATCACTACAAATTAGGAGCTGATGAAATTTCAAATAAAGAACGTATAGAAAAGATATAAAATTAAACATTAAGACCAATTTTTTTGTATTATTAATTTTTTGGCTTGGTTGGTCTGCGCAGCATGACTTCTCGGGCAGATATGAACGACAAATGGGCATCTTATGCTGGTCCCGGTGGATGGAATGGTATTTATTTCACTTTTTGTTTAATAATAATTTTCATATGTGCAAATGACAAATTTATCACTCTATATTTCAATATTTATCCTGACAATGGTTAATTCACAAGTACTAACCGTGAAATACATTACTATAAAACCGTACAATCAAATTTATCTTGCTTTGTCGGAAGAGGAGGGTTGGATGGTATGGTGAAAAGAATTTTAAATAGGAGATTCTGAATTTAAAATTTTCTATTATTAAAAAAACCTTACATTGTTTATTAGTACAAGTATTGATAGCTTGCTTTGTGTGTATAGAAGTACATAATAAATGGGTACTTTTGAAAACAAAACTAAAGTCATTGCTATTTAGGAGTCATTTAGTCTTTCTACGAGTAACATGTACATTTCATGTCAGCAAAATGAAAGAGTAATTGGGACTTAATTATTTACTGATTATATCGGATTCAAGAAAATTCAAATACTATAGTGGGAAGATTGATGCAATTGAGTATTCATGTGGCAAACTCATGAAATTGTACTTTTTGGAGGGGGAATTTGCAATTAAGCCTACTTAAATTTTGCAGAAGTGTAGGCAGGAAAACATGTCTTTACATTGGTATTCCCAAATTAATATTTTTTGAAGGTTATTGGATTTCACATATTCTTACACAAAGACACGCACAAGCGTGAACTCACGGATGAGAAAACTAACACAACGTGGCATCGCAGACTTGTTGAAAACTTAAGGCCATATTTGAATTGCTCTTTTCTAGAAAAATATTTAACTTTTTTTTTAATATTCTTTTTACATATTTGTCAATCACTTTTTTACTGTCCATACATCCAATTCTAAAAAAGTGATTCAGTAATTTTTCTCCAAAAAACTCTCGAAAATTTACAATCCAAAAAATCTCTAATTGTTTCAGATCCTGACATGTTGGAGGTGGGAAATGGAGGCATGACTACAACGGAATATCGATCCCATTTCAGCATTTGGGCATTAGCAAAAGTATGTTCACTAATAAGTGAGAAGATGCTATTACTTTTTTATTTTTTTCTCCTGTTATCTAGGTATATATGGGGTTCACTATAAGAAAATTATGATCATTAATCAAGAACAATAATCTTGTCACAGCACAAACACATATAGACGTATATTATGATGTATATATTAAATAATTGATCATAGAATTAATTTAGATTTAATTAATTATTTGGCTGTTTATTAATTTATGAATTATTTTGTGCTTATAATTATCCATGAAGGCACCTCTACTGATTGGCTGTGACATTCGATCCATGGACGGTGCGACTTTCCAACTGTTAAGCAATGCGGAAGTTATTGCGGTTAACCAAGGTATGGACCAAAGACTTAGATACCGATACACGTGCATATATTGGACCCTGGACTGAAATGGAGGTCTTGAATACTTCTTAATCAGCTTTAAGAGACTTGAATTGATTAGTTATAGCCTTTTTTTCTCCATTGACAAAAAGAGCGAAACATACAAATGATGATATTCTCTTTTTTCACATGGCATCTTGACTAATACATTGCAAATCTTATCTATAGATAAACTTGGCGTTCAAGGGAAAAAGGTTAAGACTTACGGAGATTTGGAGGTGAATTTCAGAAACAATCTAGATTGCATGTTGGTCCCTTCATTTTTCATGCATTAGAGCCCAAAATACCTTTAAACTTAGTTGTCTCATTTGTCAAATTATTGATAAGTATTACTATTTTTTCTTCTTTCCTTGATTTGTGCGAAAGACCATGACATAATTGATAAATTCAAGTGCTTTGTTTTGTTTGGCAAATGCAATAATTAATGGTTTCTGTTTTTTTGTACTATCTGTGCAAATATTTTTTACATTGGTAGTTGCAAATAAATGCCACTTGTTGAAAATTGAATTTTAAATTTAAAATTAGATTATGTGACATAAATACAGTATCACTCGTGTATACACAAATGATATATAAAAATTAATCCTAATTAATAATACTAATCAGTTTTCTGCTAATGCTGCAGGTTTGGGCTGGACCTCTTAGTGGAAAGAGAGTAGCTGTCGTTTTGTGGAATAGAGGATCTTCCACGGCTACTATTACCGCGTATTGGTCCGACGTAGGCCTCCCGTCCACGGCAGTGGTTAATGCACGAGACTTATGGGCGGTAATACCTCAACAGTTCTTTAAATTCATTGGGCAACAATCCCTATTATAGATACTTTTAAACTACTCATAAAATTATACTTCATTTGCCAACCAGAAAGAATTACCATTAAAATCATAATTTAAGCAGTGAACCTTAAACCCAATCCCCGTTTGGGTTGCACTACATTTCCTAAAATGGCACTTTTGGAAGACAAAAGCACTTTACATGTTTAGTGAGCATCATTTCTTGAATTCAGGAGTAAGTTTTTTGCCAGTAAACCACTTTTGGTGTAAACTCAAAATTGGTGATTCTAGAGTACTTTTTGTGTTTCAAAAAGTAAATAATTAACTTTAACAATTTTATTATGAATTTTGAACTAAACGAAGAGATAAATATATATTAGAAATTCAAAATTAGACATTATTAAATAGAAAAGAATACTTATGCAAGTATATACCCAAATAATATTATTAAACACTTAATAAGTATTTTGATCAAAAGTTCTACTAATTAAGTGCTTTTTGATAAACCACCGTAACTTCAAATGGGCTCTTAGGTGACTAAATATATTGTCATATATTCAAAATTAGTACAAAAGCTAAATAAAGTTTTGTGATCATGATTATACTAATTCAATATTGAAATTGCTATTTGGCATGCAGCATTCAACCGAAAAATCAGTCAAAGGACAAATCTCAGCTGCAGTAGATGCCCACGATTCGAAAATGTATGTTCTAACCCCACAGTGATTAACAGGAGAATGCAGAAGACAAGTGATGGTTGGCTCTTTGAAGGATTTGATTACCTTAAAGAATTTGTCACATGTTATGAATCAATTCAAAGCAATTATGTATTTTGAAGAGATTAAGTCAATAAATAGAAAAGTTATTATAGAAAAACAAATTTCATCTATTATAGCAATTAACTATTGTCTATCTATTATCTATCATGGACTAGTATATTGTATATTCTAGTTTCTTTCCTTTTCTATAGTATCTAAAACACGCTTTATTTTTTGTGGTATCTAAAACACGCTTTATACAACAAAGGAAAACAGAACATCAAGACAGAGCAGAGGGTTACAAGTCACAAATTAATTTCAAATTGATTAACCACATAACCACCCTCATATTAGTTTATTAGATATTTCTAATTGAAGAAGACAAAAATAGAAAATGAAAAATCGGTAAATTTCTCTACTTTTCAAATTTGAACTTTACATCATTTCCAACTTAACACCCTAAATTTCACCATTGGGACACTTTTGCACCGTAAAGTCTTTGGCTCATTCTACTTTGGTCCAATTACTTCTGATTACGTAAAATTAGTTGAAGTTTTGTGAAACCTATCAATAATTAGAAGAGGGACGATTTAAAGAGTTTTAGGGTAGAAAGTATTTCAATGTCCCATAAAAAGTTGAGGTACAAAGTGGAAATTATAATAAAGTTTAAGGCTACAAAGTGACCTTAAAAAGTTTCTTACATTTTTAACCATTTTAGCATTTGCTATTATTGTATTATGCAGTACTAACTTTATGGTTTATTTAAATATTAGTATGCTATTGAAATAAATTACCATCTAAATTAGAATTTCAGTCGAAAAAATGGATTTAATTCGAGGAATATTATTGTAAAATTATGAATAAGATAGTATCCTTTTGAAGCAAAATATTCAACATTTTACAAAATTCTTTTCTAAAAGTGAATTGTATTTTTTCATTTTTATTTATTTTGTCCATTTTTTAAAAACTTTTGTGCTCAAATAATGTTTTTCATTTTTGTGCTTCATGTGCTTTTGTTGTTGCATATGAAATATATTTGGCTTTAAAAGCGTAATCATTGGTCAATAGCAAACCCATTTTTTGATGATCCAAATCAATAGGTGATATGATCTTGGTGTTTGATAAAGCTCATAAACTTAAACCATACGTGTACACATGATGAAACAAAAGTTTCATACTTCATAATTTCATCATTTTATAGTCTAGTATTAGAGTGAGGTTAATGATTTTCCTTTTTTTAAATATTTTTTAGGTTATTTATGAAACTAAAATTGTATTATGCTTATGTTGTTTGATCTTGAACTAGGATGGCAACTATATTTGCACATGATCAAGTTATCCCCTACAATGGAAGAAAAACAAGGTTACCAAATGTCAACCCAACTAGACACACCTATATCAACATGCCGAATGATGATTCCAAGAAAATCCTTAATAGAACTCCCGGAAATATGAACATATTGATGGACAAAAGATGCACCATTCCAAGAACATATGGATGCACCATTCCAAATGTATGTGAAATGTTCAAGATTCATGAACATGCACTTGTCATAAATCTCTGTGTTTGAGGAGGATATAATTCCTTCTTAGTATGGTGAGAATTTTGGTATCAATTATGATGGAGCAGGACAGCATATTGGTGAAGAAAATTCTGGTAAAGGTGAAGAACAATACATCAATAGTGATGATAACTCATGGATGAAGTGGTCTAAAGGATTATATAATTCAAAAGGATTCCTCGTGTTGAGGTTGAAAAATGAGAAATCCAGGTGTAATTCTATGTGTAGGGCAAGGATTGTAAATGGAGAATTCATGCTTCTCCCTTAGCTGATAAAGTCATATACAAAATCAAGTCTTATTATCCTACATATACATGTATAATGTCCAAGAACAACCATGAAGGTAAATCAGATTGGAGAGCAAAAAAGTTGTCCTCTGTTTTGAGGGATAACCCAAAAATGACTAACAAAGGAGTACTTGCTGAAATGAAATATGAGATCCGACCAAGCAATATGCAAATGTACAGAGTAAAGAACAAGACTTTTGATATACTAGAAAGCTCCCACAAAGAGTTCTATTTAAAGTTTGTGACGACCCCATCTCCCCCTAGGGTTTACCCAAGGGTTTAGCGGACCGCCTGCCCAACTCTCGTCAGAACACACTCACTCACGTCAAGAAAATAGAGTGCAACCTCAAGAATAAAAGAAATAACAGTTCCCAAGTTTGGAACGTATAAATACATTCATTTCTATCTCAAACATCTATACAATCCCAAATATATCACAAGATTTAAGTTCTCAATACATTTAACCCTAATCGAGCGACTAGTATGAGTACAATTGTAAAATTTCCAAAAACTAAACTATGCTAACTTGTACCAGTCTCATGCTTCGCTCGTACCCCCTGTAAGGAAAACAAATGGCGTGGAATGAGCTAAAAACCCAGTAAGATTCCAAATAGCAAGTTGACCATTATTTAAAAGTTCATGTATCAAAGTAGCAAAGTAGCGAGTATAACCAGTCCATAAAAGTGAGCAATAACACTTCAAGTAGAAAATCTCAAAATGAACGAGTGTAAAATTCTTTTCTAAAAGAAACAAAAAACACTACGAATAACAATCAAAGTATAAAGATACAAATGACTCTCAGGAGCCAAATTTCCGTTGCTTCACCAGAGCTTGATCAAGTATTAGTTGACACTCCGTCAACCTTCAAGTAAATTAACCAATCCAGTAGTGTTTCGCTTAACACCAATCCGTCCACCATTCAACCCCCTTACCGGACCCGAACACCAACTAAACATTGGTGGTAATACTCGAGTATTCTGATTAGTCGAGGAGATAACACTCCACTCGACAACACTAGATACTCATGATTCGTTATCTAATCGACCAAACCCTTGCTGGCTCGACTCGATTAACTAGCCAGTAGGGTTTGGGTCCTCAAGAATTCGATGAGATAACATCTCCAATCGAATGAATCAAGATAAAAGTATGGAGACGGGAATGAGAGACACCTCCCACTCAGATTGAGTGTGGTACATGCTCCGCTAGCACTTACAAGTCAAGCACAAATATATCAAATCAATGGCAACAATAAACAAGTACATATCTCATTAGAGCAAGTGCGATAAAGTACACCCTTGTCCGACCATACCAATCACATATCATTCGATCACATTGGTCAAGTATTGAAAATAAGTGTCAAGTTCAATCAGATATTTGGAAGCACTTACCAAAGATTTAGTGCTTATCAAAATCACGTTCAGGTGTAACTCCTTGGTTGGAGTCCAAATCTGCGATACAATATCATTTAAGAGTTTAAAATCCACTAGAATTCGAAACATAGGAGTTTCGCTTTAAGAAGATCAAGTAAATGAAACTTGTTTAAATAGTAGTCATATGACTTCTCAAACTCTCAAAAATTCATGCTCACTCTTTTAGTTTCAATAAAGAAGTGATTCATACTTTGAAAATCACACTTGGTACGACAAATCGAGAAAATCATGTTTTGAAGGATCGCCACTTTCACTTGTCCAAGGGTACAAGTTTCGGCCAAATTTTAGTTTATATACTTCTACGAAAAAAGATTCGAATACTCTAGACAATCCAAGTTCAATTTGACCACAAATCGTCGCTCAAGTCGCGAGTACACACGCTTAACCCTCGAGTGAAAATTTCGGCGGCATGCCCTTTGTATTTAGCTATTTTCTAGCCATTTATGGTTTCATTATTTTCCTCAATTTAGCCCAAATTCACACATAAACAATGTTAACACAATAGCCCTTCAACTAGGCTCAATATCATCCAATTACAAGACAAGTCTAGCACTACAACTATCAAAATCAAAGTTGGAACTAATATTAAAGAAGAAAAACTAAATAACAGATTTGACATCTTTCGGCGTTTTAGACACAGCCGAAGCTACGCTTATCGGATTGGGGTAAACTTTATGCTGTTTTGAAGCTAAGATATAGACCTACATTTCTTATGAAGATGTAAACATTTAGTTCGTGTATTTTCAGGGTCAAAATGTGCAATCTTAGAGAAAATAGAACACTGCCCGCGCAATAGAGCATTTGGCAATCAGGGGTAATTTTGTCATTGCACGAGCTACAGTGCTTTGATTGAGTTGCAATTTTACAGGCAGTTATTTAACTCCATTCTATATCACTTTCATGTTTTGACCTAGACCTGATTCAGCTTTTATCATACCCGAATATACAGATCAGAAACAGGGCAGATTCTACTATTAATGCTGGAATTTCCTCTAAACAAGTTAAACTAACACATAAAACCTCAATATTACACATGGCAAAGTTATCAAACCATGGTCAATCATAAAGCATCATATAAAGGTAAAATTCTCCATAAAACTGAAAATTTTCATAACACTACTTCAACCCATGAAATTTTCCCATAAAACAACCAAAACTACAACTTTAAGCTACTAGTTTACACATATATGAAGTAGAGGGAAGTTTCTTGCCAAAGTCACCTTAATCCCTATGCAAAGAGGCTGCCAAGACCTTCTTCTCCCCAAATTACTCCACCAAAACCCTTAAGCTTCTTTAGTGATCAACTTTTGTGGAGGAGTTTGCAAGATTATCGGTTGAAACTCAACATTGAGGCTTGAAATTGAAGTACAAGATGAAGTTTTCTCTCCCTTTCTCTCCCTCAAGTTTCGGCCAAGACAAGGTGAAGAAATGAAGAAATTGTGGTCAAAATTGGAGTTTTAGGAAAGGTAAGAAACCTTGGATCAAAGTTGGTTGGATTGCCGCTATTTGTTGCAACAAGATTGAATCTTAAAATTGTCTTTTCTCTCTCTTATTCTTGGTCAAAGATTGTGGCTGATTTAAGGGATATTTTAGGGTCAATTAGCTGAAATAAATGCAAGGATATTAAGGTAATAAAGTAGTGTTCAAATGGTGCACTCAATCGGCAGCAAACGGTGCACATCAATTCGAGCCGTTTTTCCCTAACTCGCGCGTACTAGTGTTTTAACTTATGATTCACTCACTTATTATTATTACTTCTAATCACACACTTTTTCTTATCTAATACTTGCTCTTATTCACCAAATTTAGTACACACAACTCACAAAGTGATCACACTACCAAAATGCACCAAAAACCCTAGTATGCACAATAAACCCTAACTTATGTCATTCCTTTAGAAAAATCATAATTTGAGTTATAAATATAAAAAATTCATACAACTTGGCTTGTTAAAAACTAGACTTCAAATACTAAAAATCTTTAGAAGATACCTCAAAGAGATTCAGCTCATAAGTTGGTCCAAATGAGCCATAAGCTACTACAACATTCTTATGTTTACTTGTGCAGGGCAGAATTTTCAGTCAACTTTGACAATTTTCTAGAATTTATAGAGATTGAATCAAACTCTGAATTTTACACCGTAGGATCCCTATGAGTCTAGTTTCAAACGCAACAAACGGAACTCAATTTCAATTTTTCTATACGAAGTTATAGCCAATTTCCCAAAACTGCGCAGAACCTCTTGCGAAAATTTCTAGATTTTCTAACAACTTGAGGTTATAAAACATTTCTTAACAAAATTCACTCCCTTGACTCAAATTCAACCATTAAAGCAACCAAGAATCAAAGGTAAGTGAGTTCACATAAGGGTTATAAAGACAAGTAAAATTTCGAGATCTCACACTCTCTCCCCCTTTAAAAGAATTTCGTTCTCGAAATTCGAACCTTTGCTCGCACAAAACTTGATGTTACAGGATTTTCCTCCAATTCCTAAGTGGCTTTCTCTTACTCATAGTACTGCCACAACTTACCTAGAGGGAAAATCTCGCCAACATAATGGCTAAGTTGTATGCTAAGAAAGTTCAATGAAAGCGTCAAATTGTGCAAAGTGATATAAACTTAAGAATTCGATGAAAAGTAAAATTCGTAACTATGAAAGTTGGTTACCACTCTCGCCTATCGTGCATACCTCTTTTGAAAATAGACTTATAGGTATAAGCAAAATAAAATAGTTATAAAGTTCGATAAAAGCATTTCCAAATCATAAATACCTATGAGTTTCAAAAACTCTCAATCTCGACACGATAATAATCAAAATCAAATTTCTACGCGGTATCGTAGAAGGGTAGAAAATAGAAAATAAATAGTCAAGGAAGAGTTAAAATGAGTTTAAAAGAAATACATGTGTAACCATAATCAAATCGTAGCAAAATCATAGAGACACGGAACAAGGATACACAGGTATGGGAGAAATGAAACAAACTACAATACTAGTGCCTTAACGTTCACGATGTCCACAAACTAGCCATCATCCCTAGAAACCCTAGCCAGACATGCACGAAACCAGTCCATGACGACACTCATTGCTCCACTCTCCTTGATCAGTTCAATCTCAAGTCCAATACTAGAATATTTCACGTCTTGATGTTTACCATCCAAATTTATCTCAAGTTCAATCGAGATATATACCCTTATTCTAGTACTCTCCACTTTCGGTACTGAAGTACAAGAATCCATAATAAGATAATTCATAATTCGAATCGGCCGGTCCCAAGAGTAAATTACCCCTACTAGAGATTCCTACCTGACGTACATATCTATCTTCCCCAAGTACCATGATAAGGGATTTTCACTTATAACAGGCACGATTCATAACTTATGTCTAAGAAGAGCACTTAGTCCTTTACCCTTATTCACATAATTGGGACCATATCATCACTTGACTCAAGTTCACTCTACTCAGAGACCACGCGAAACAGCTCTGATACCATCTGTGACGGCCTCACCTCCCGCTAGATCTTACCCCAGGGTTTAGCAGACCGCCTGTCTAACTCTCGTCAGGACTCACTTACTTACATCAAGAAAATAGGGTGCAACCTCAAGAATAAAAGAAATAACAGTTCCCAAGTTTGGAACGTACAAATACATTCATTTCTATCTCAAACATCTATACAATTCCAAATATATCACAAGATTTAAATTCTCAATACATTCAACCCTAACAAAAATTTTGATTATGTGACTAATAACTTCACCGAATCCTTCAATGCTTGGATTAATGAATTAGGGGAAAATCAGTCTTAATGCTTGCTGAAGGACTAAGAAGAAAGATGATGAAAATATTTCACAAGTGGTATGAAAGGCTGTAAATGGACTTCATTATTATCTCCAAAGTACATTGGCAAACTGAAGAAAATTGCTGATCAATCACAGAACTGTCATCTGATTATAGCAAGTGAAACGAATTTGAGATAATGGATATTGACAATACATTTATTTTCAATTTGGCTCTGAGAACATGTGACTATGATATATTTTGACTATCTAGAATACCTTGCAAGCATGTTGCTCTTAGGATGATTTATAATAGGGACATGTTAGAGAATTATTGTGAAGAAGCATTAAAAAAAGATGCCTACTTGAAAACATATGCTAGTGTAATTTGCCTTGTTACTGCTTAGAAAAGATGGTCAGATATGCCTAATGTAACACCTACAACTCTTCTTCCTTCACCATTGAGAAGAGATCCAGGGAGACCAAGAAAGAATAGAAAGAGGTGCTAATGAAATTGCACATCCATCTCTATTCAAAAGGTCCACTACATCAAGGTGTGGTAACTGCTTTCCATTTGGTCATAACAAGAGAACTTGTCAAAGAGCTCCAATAAATTCAATCAGGGAAAAAACCCGCTATTGATCAGGTTATAAATTACAATGACTATCAAAATTTTTGCCATAAAAATGTCAACATTTGCTTGATGAACTTCATGTCTACTAAATGCTATGTGTTGTGAGTCATGTCAGGGGCCAAGTAGAAGACATAAATCAGGTAGAAGTGTGGCAGGCCCTAGCTAGTAGGATCTATACTTTGGGTAACTAGTTTGTTTCTATTTGTTCAATGGGACTAGCTAAGATAGAGTTTAGTACTGATTTACATTCAGTCTATGACTCTTTCTGAAGGAGCATGATACTAGAAATGTCCCTGTGGTATACTCAAGTTCTACTTAAAGTCTTGCAGTTGAGACAAGCAATATAACACACCTTGTACTTTGTTTAAAGTTTTATCTAAATGTTTAGCTCTATTGACTTTTCTACACAGGGCAACACTCATGCTACTTGGCTAGATAATCAAACTAATATGCAGATTCAGATTCGATCTTTAATAATTGCAGTTTGAAAAAGGTAATTGATTTCCTAAATTATATTATAAACATATTCTATTTAACTAATCAAAATGAAGTGCATACTAAGACTAAGAACATAATTTGTTATAGAGAGGGAGACCACTAAACAAAGTGGTAGGAATAGTACTCAGCCTTAACATTTTCAAACTACTAGAAATTTAGGAGAGCAACCTCATTTGGATGGAAATGCATCTGTGGCTAATTCTAGCAAGATTTCTAGGGTCTCCATTCATGTTGGAGCATCATTTGACACTGAAAATGTCAATACTAGATTTAGTGTGAGATCCTAAAGCAACTATGAAGAACAACTTAATGGCAAAGTAGCTTTTGAAATGTTTAAGTGCTATAGAACCTAACTTATATAAGTCTAGTGATTGTATTTTATTATACTAGATAGTAGAACTTAATTTTTGTGTAAAAATGCATCAAAACTATACCTATATAGTTCTGTAGCCTTTTCAATCTTCATCATCTTTGATAAGTGTGTATTTTGTGTGTTTTAAGTGTATTTTATTATTTAGTTTGGTGTGTTTTATTTATTTTTATAACTAATTATCTAGGTTTCGAGTGAATTATGTATTTTGTGGTTCAATTGAGAAAAATTGCATTTCTATGGATTAAAGTGATGAAAACTACATGTTTTTGTATGTTTAATGGCTCAATCATCAAATGGAGTGAAGTAAGAAGATATTTGGATGATTATTGATGATTTGAAATGTTTTAAATTGAATATGAAGCATGAAATATTCAAAGTGTAAAACGCAATCAATTGCAAAAAAGAAGAAAAGTTTGACATATTTGACACATTTTGGTATTTTGGCTATAACTTGAGTTATAAGTATTGGATTGAGGTGATTCTTAAACCATTTTGAAACTAAGACATGGATCCGAAATTCGTATGAAGACATCAAAATTCTATTCATGAGTTTTCCTAATACTATTAGATAAATTTGTTGTTAAAAGTTGAAATAGGGGATTGATTAGTCAAGGGTATTTTGGTCATTTTATAGCCTACAAATATCTAAATGATATGATTCTTAAATTGGAAAGCTAACTTAAAGGGTTATAACTTTCATACTTTGTACAAGAGCTAATTCAACTTTTATCATTGACAAAATTGTAGTTAATTTGATGCAAAAATAGAGCAATATTGAAGATTGAGCAAAAAGTGCCAAACCTGCAAAAAGGCAGGAACCGCAACCTAATCCGAGAGCTACAATTTACGGATCACTTCACAAATCCCTTATTACAGCTTGTAACTTGGTTTGCAACTTATATTTTGTTTACACAACATTTTTGACTCATTTCCTGGTCAAATTTTGGTTGAAACTGCTCAAGAAACCTACAAAAGATGCATTACAGCTCCAATAAAGCAAGATTATGGGTTCGAGAAGAATATTTATCATGATTACACTTTGTCTTGTGCATTAAAATCCCTCTATAAATAGAGGAGTTCTTCACAAAACAAAGTAGAAGAGAAGTGGAGTAGAGAGTAGAAAAGAGGAAAAACCAATAGCTAGCTTAGTATAGTTTTAGTGGTAGTTGTAAGTCTAGTTTAGTGAGAGAGTTTAAAAGAGAAAGTGAGGAGACGTTCTTGCATTTTTCTTATTTGAGAGATCAACTTGTAAAGGAGTTCAAGGATTCAATTTCAAGAAATTGAATAAGAATTCTTCTTTCTGTACTTTTTTTCTCTTGTGCTTATTTTCAATGTTTAGTTGCAAGTATTATTCATGCTTTGATGTGCTTAACATGATGTTTTGCTAAACTTTTCATATGCTAGGATAAAGACAAACTTGTTATTTCGTTGATATGAAGTAGTTAGGAATGATTATACTATTTCATGATTTTGCTATACCTAAGAACTTTTGTTTACTATTTATGGTTGTTTGGCTACCAACTATGAACTATTTGATGATTGTGTGAACAATAAAAGTTGTCTTCATCTAGATCTTGGTTCTTAGACTCTAGTTTCATTCTCATGAAAGTAGGAAATAAAGTTAGGCAAATTTTCATGCAATAACTTCATTGAACTTATTAAACTTGTGTCTAATATTTCTCTATGATAATAGGTTAAGAAAGGATATAAGTTAGTGAGGAATTGGTGAAAGCAATTTCCAACAAATATTATTTTCATTGGTGAAAACAATGGCATGCATTATGAAGTTATTTCTTTGGCAAATCATGAAAGTCATAGGTTAGTCATCCTAATTAGTTTATATTTTTGGCACAACAAATTATTCTTAACTCTAAGAAGTCTCCTTACTTGATCTTTAAGCAATCTTATTTTCATTAATCTTAGCTTAATTTGTGGTTTACTTAACTTGTTAGTTGTTGTCTAGATAATAAGGTGAGTGAACAAAAGACCAGTGTTTTGCTTAGTACCTGTGGGATCGACTATAATAGCCTATACTCGTTGACCCATATATTTCTGAATAGGGTAGTTAGATTAAATTTGGAATCCTAACTAGTGGAAAGTTTTTTGGCATCATTTCCAGTGAAGATTTGGTTCAATATTGGTGTTAAGAACAACTTAATTAGTTTAGATGATACGAATTCGGCCCAACAAGAACCTGTCTTGAAGAACCAAATTGATTAGGTAGCGGAAGGATCTATCTTGACCAGGTTTTGGAACAATAACTACCTTGCCAGACCTAAAAAGAACCGTCTCTAGAAACCTAGTGGATTGGTTATCAGTTCGAAAAAACAAAATAATGTGATCATCTTGCCTTGAACACCACAAATATCCAAACTAAATACTTGATACAGTTCAAGAAGAATCTCACGTTCCATCAAGAAATTCCATAAAAGGAGACAACTCTCTTTTATTAATTCATCTCTCAAAAAGTTGTCTTACAATGGAATAGAAGAAGTCTATTTATAGGTAAAACCTAAATTACTAAGACTAATCCAATTTGGAAATAATACAATCTTCCTAATTTGACTTTGAAAAGACTAACAAAATACAAAATCTAACATGAAAAGACTACCTTATTTCGGCCCAACTTAATGCTTAACTTAGCCAATTATTTCACCACTGATTAATGAATAAATTAATACTAAAATACTGAAAAATAACATAATGACTCAAGACTTAGACATCAACATAAATTTCGCATTAAATGTGACTCCTCTACCAGTTGAATGAGATGAACATGCTTCCAATCTTCATTCTCAATTCCCTCAATATGTTTTGGGACAATTTCTTGACTTTGAACCATGCAAACCAGAAGATTTCATGCATGTTAGATGTGCCCACATCTAACTCAGTTTGATAGACCCCGTGCTCACATCATTTCTCTCCTCTTGAAAAGATTTGTTCTCATATCTTGGAAAAAAATGGTGGAAGAACAAACAAGTAATATATATACTCCACTCTCATCATTTTACACAATTGAATTGTCATGACCTCCATAAGAAGCTTAGGATCAAAAGTAGAAGTTCCACCTTCCTTTGACATGTTGATGTAACCTACAAAAGAGTTAGTAGAGAAAATTTTTTCCTCACTCGCTCCCTCACGTGTTTACACTCAACTCTCATTGTATCACTCAAGTGTTTTAACACTCTAATAATCTCACCAATTAAGTTCTCAAGGCCTTTGATTGCTTTCCTTGAAGAAATCAGAATTTTCCCAAAGTAAACAACTCAACTCATCAATAGAACTAATTAGAACGCGATGGTTAAATTGAACAAAATAAATGGATGACTTGACTCAAAACTGACCTTTTCCACATGATTAGACTCTAAATAAACTCAGAAAATTGATGGGAAAATGGTAGAAATAAAAATTGACAAGAAATAGATTCAATGGACCAAATACAAGAAAGACCTAGTTGACTAGAGTAATTCTTGCGGCAGTTTTCTTGTCCAAAATAGATCTGGAATTTTTTCATGAATTTCTAGTGTTTTTTCAAAGTAAACAAAATTTAGAAACCCTTTGTTCAAATCCAAAAGGAATTCGAACAATAGTTGGATGAAAAGGACTGTTTTAGGAAATCCTATTCCAACTAGAATTAGTTTTAAGAAACGGAATCCAGATTTGCTTTCTTGAAGCTTTTTTGGATCAAACAAGTTTCCCAAATTGATCAAAGACATTTCTTGAAGCTTTTCACAGATTAGACAAGTTAATTTTGCTGGAATTTCGTTCAAGAAACAAGAGACAAACCACGAATTGTTGGAAACAATGTAGGGTTGTTCAAGACCTTCAAGATTCAAATTTTCTTTGTTTCATTTGTTTCAAGAACCTTCAAAATCTTTAATATTTGATCCAAATTATTCAAGAACTCCAAGAATTACCCACCAATAGCCTGCACAAAAAGAATCAACAAACTTTAGCGCAAGAAACACGAGAAACGCGATAGGAAGAAATGGATAGCAAGTAAAACAAGGAACTACTACGGACACAAGGTAAGTTGCATGACCAGATTTTTTTTTTAATTTGCTAGATACAAAACACAAGAAAAATAACAAACAAACAGATTTTTTAGATGAACAGTAACCACAGATGAATAGTACATGAACAGTGATAGTGAACAGTACAATGAATAGTGATGGTGAATAGTACAATTTTTTTTATGACTCAATATAAAAAAGCTACTTCACTTGGAAGAAATTTAATGGGAGTCAAACCCTTGGAAAACTTGTTTCCAAGAAGTCAATCACACCAAAAAATTTCAAATCTCGATCAATCAAGGGAGGCATATTAGACTCAAGCGATAAAAGAAAACAAGAATCAAATTTTCTTTTTGTTTATTTTAAATAAAAAAGGCAGTTAGGGTTTTCGTAGAAAAACAAATAGGAAAACATAAAAGGATATTAACCTGGATCAAGAGCCAAAACTCCGATACCAACTAATATGAACCCAATTTTCCAAGGACCGTTTGAGAAGAAATCGAATCGATCAGGCAACGGAAAGATCTATCTTGATCAGGTTATGGAACAATAACTACCTTGCTAGACCCAGCAAGAACCTGTCTTGAAGAACCAAGTTGATCAGGTGGCGGACGGATCTATCTTGATCAGGATATGGAACAATATACTTTGCTAGACCTAAAGAGAACCCGTCTCTAGAAATCTAGTGGATTGGTTATCGGTTTGAAAGAACAAGATGATGTGATCATCTTGCCTTGAACACTACAAGTGTTCAAACCAAATACTTGATACAGCTCAAGAAGGACCTCACATTCCATTAAGGAACTCCATAAAAGGAAACGATTCACTTTATTAATTCATCTCTCAAAAAGTTGTCTTACAATTGAATAGAAGAAGTCTATTGATAGGTAAAACCTAAACTACTAAAACTAATCCAATTTAGAAATAATACAAGTTTCCTAATTCGACTTTGGAAAGACTAACAAAACACAAAACCTAACATGAAAAGACTACCTTATTTTGGTCCAACTTGATGCTTAACTTGGCCGATTATTTCACCACTAATTAATGATAAATTAACACTAAAATATTAGAAAATAACATAATGAATCAAGACTTAGACATCAACATAAATTCCACAATAAATGTAACTCCTCCACCACTTGAATGAGATGAACACGCTTCCAATCTTCATTCTCAATTCCCTCAATATGTTTTGGGACAATTTCTTGACTTTGAACTATGCGAACTAGAAGACTTCATGCATGTTAGATGTGTCCACATCTAATTCAGTTTGATAGACCCCGTGCTCACATCATTAGACATATTTACTTGCTTTTCATGTATTTATTCTGTGTTTAGTTTCTTATTTTGTTTATGTCTTCTAAGTTATTTTTCTTGACTAATCTTGCTTCTAATTGTTTGAAGGCATTTTTAGATTTCAAGATGGATAGTTACAAAGGAGGATCAAAACTTGAGAGAAGGAGGTTCAACAATGGACCCCGACTACTTCCAATGCTTCTACAATAGAGGTAACGAAGGAAGGCTCATAGGTAAGAATGGCTTTGGTGCACTAAATGCTAACTTGGGCATGTTGACATCTATGCTTAAATAAAAGAGGAATGTTAATGCATTTAATTCTAATCATATGATTTATGACTTGTGTGGAGGTTATCATGCTACTTATGAATATATACAAGTACAAAATGTGGATTATTGTGGTGAATTTGGGCATTAAAATTCTCGTTTTAATCAATACAAGCCTAATTGGGGTAATTCTTATCATTATGGTTGGAATGATCAATGTGCATATAATGATTCTTCAAATTTTAATGATTACCAACCCGTATATGTCCAACATGAATATAAGCCATCTTGGAAGTTCGCTATTGAAAAGATAGCTAAAGAGGCTTCCAATCATTATGATGTTACAATGAATGAATTCACTTCATGCTATGATAAAATACAAGAGCATTTGAATATTATTCATGAAGCTATTTCATGCAAGAATAGTGAATTCAATCTTAACATCAATAATAGGAATGTCATGTGAAAATGGAATGCATTTTGATGATAATGAAGCATCTAATGTGAGTTTTAATGAGGAAATGTTTATTTCACATGATAATGCCTTTGAAATGGATCTTGAACCTCAAGAGGAAATCTTGAATGATGTACATATAATCCCTCTTGAAAAGTGTGTTGAAAGTGTATGTTCCAAAGTCATAATCACCCAAGATAATCATGCAAACATTCCTTTATTGAGTTCTCAAGTGGTAAAAATACAAGGTAATATTTATGAAGCACTTGAAATTGGTAAGCCAATTCCAACTCTCAAATCATTTGGGAATAAGGCTCATAAGGTGGACCCACTATTTATTGATCCACCACGTCCAAAATTACTAGATTATTCCTTGAGAAACCATCTTAACAAGGACATGTGAATAGTCAAGCTAATGACCATAAAAAAGCGCATATTGGGAGGCAACCCAATGTTTTATGTTAATTTATCATGCATTAGTGTGTTTTTATATGTTTTAAAATGCATCTGTAATATTTATTTTGTAGGTTTCAAAAGTTGAGACAAAAGTCACTTTTTGAAGATTGGCGAGAAACAAGAAACATGAAGAATTCAACCCCTTATTTTGCATTTTAGATGGTTTTATTCATTATGAAGGTTAAATTGCATGTTTAGATCATTTTAAACTTGTTTGAGACATTACACTTCACAAAAAAATTTTTTTATCGGTTTCAAGTTTCTGTTGAAGAAGGGATTCAGTAATAAAGTACAAAAGTGCAATTTTCTAAAATTAATTGCAAAAACTCAGAGCGGATCCTTGATGAAAAACACAAGCTTGCGGTTTTTGATTCTGGATGAATTACCTTCAGGATTTGTGAGGTGAAGCTCATGGATCCCTGAGAATTGCCTTTAAAGGTTTGAATTGCAGCTTTCTTCTTCATTCTTTTCTTCCCCTTCTTCAAGAGTAGGCACTTACACACACAATACTTCACCAAATCTCTATTTTCACCAAATCACCATATAAACACCTCAAACATCTCTTAGAACAATTTTCACCTATTAGAATTATCCAAAAACTATTTAACTTTTGGATTGAAACTCTTAAGGTTAGAATTTTCAATTTTAAATTTCAATCATTTGGGGACCAATTTGGGTGAAAATTTTGAGGACTTTTGCATCATTTGCATTACTAAACATCACCTCCACCAATTTGGGGTAGGTCTCTTAAACATAACTTGGTAGTTTAAATTTTACCATTAGAGCATTTCTTGAATTTTTTGAAAATTTTCAGATGGTGAATTTGTGATGTTAGTTGTTGGTATTTAGGAGTTCCATTATGCTATTTAATATGTCTAAGCATATTTATATGATTAAATATGGGAATGTAATAATTTATGTAATGTTTAACTTTATGCATATTCCCATATTATGATCAATATGGTAATTGGTATTGGAATGTTATTAAACATAATTGAATGATTCAATTAGTCAAAATGTGACTTGTTTATGTTGTTTACATATATACATTCATTATATGGTGGCATTTTGAAAATTTGAATTTATAAGTTTTGAAATATGGCTAGTTTATACTAGTTTTGGAATGAAGCTTTGTTATGGATGTTTAGATGTTATAATGAGTTCATTATTGCTTATTTTTCATTGGAACATGATTAGATGATGAATTTTGAATATTTGAAAAATTTTGTGATTTTTGAGAAATTTAGGAGTTTAAATTGAACATATGCATAGTGATGATCTTTACTCCTAAATTGGTTTTGATATGACATGGTGATATTGATCAAAATACCTAATTAATACTACATGCTTTATAATTGAATTTTCAGCTATTTTGAATGTATAAGAGGTGAAGTGTTGCATTGCACTATGAATAGTTTCTTGTCAATCTTATATAGGTCAAAGACTAATAAAAGGCATGGAGTTACGGATTGATGTTTTGTGTTTATTAATGCCTTTGTTATTACTTTTGCATCATTTGAACCTTAACTAATTTGTTTCCCATTTTGCATTTTAGGTTTCTATTACTATTGGCTGCCAAGTGGAATTCAGAAAGATTTCGAAAAATGAATCATGGGCTTCATGTTCGTTCATAACACATCAATGAAGTCGATAGGGTAGTTTTTTTTCTTTTATTTACCTTCTTTACACATTGAGGACATTGTGCATTTTAAGTATGGGGGAGGGAAAACTTGAACTTATTGGCATTGTATGTGAATGATATTTGGTTGGATAAGTTGGACTTGAGATTAAAAATATTATTATGGTTTGATATTTGCCAAATTTGGATTTGCTGGCAGGGATTTTGGTCCAATTACAAGGGAAAATTTTACTAAAATTTTTTCAAAATCTTATTCAAAATTTAAATTTTGCCTAAAAAATTTTCAATTTTATCCTAAGGGCAACAAGTTCCACTGTAACATCCCGTATTTTCAAAAATGACATTTTATGTTTTAATTTTGATTTATTAATTTTGGCAAAGACATTTTACGTGCAAATTGTGGTTTATGAATTTTGGCTTAAGGATTTAAAATTTTTCCAACATCTTAGTTTTGTAAACTTGATTTTGTTTGTTAATTTTGGTGTAATTTGATTTATTTATTTTGCCCTTAAGATGTTTAAAATTTTGTTTTAAAAACCCTAGTTGAATGCAAAGGTGATTTTCTTGACACCCTATTTCATAAGAAACTTGATTTTTGTGAAAACCCTAATTTGTTTATCAAACACTAGTTTTCCCTCAAACCAAAAGTTGGTTCTTCAATTGAGATCATGAGTGATAATGAGAGTTTGTGCGAAGAATGAATTATTGATGATTGGATTAATTAAGTGCCATTAGTGATTTTGGGTTAAGTTTAACTTATGACCTATGGAGTCAATTGGAAAGAATTCAAATGGTTTGGGCAAGGATGCAAGGATTGGAAAATTGGAAGATTGATATCTCAAACTTTCTACTAACTAAGCAAGCAAGATAAGAAGAGAGAAGGAGAAGAGGGGCTTGGGTGAAATAAGGGAAAACTTGTGTCTTAATTACTAGGCAAAGTTAATAAGAGGAGCAAGAGAGGTTTGGACATAAAAAGAGAAAGAAGGAAAAGGGATTGTCCGGTGGAAGAACCAAAGAAAGAAAGAAACGAGAGAAACCGGGAGAAAGAAAAAAAAAAGAGAGAGCAAAACAAGAAGTGAAAAGAGAGGAGAAATCAGAAAAATTCCAGCCATGGCTTGCTGATCTTTAACTGTGACCAAGAGAAGGAAAAAAAAACTGGAGCTGCAGACTGCTCTAGTTTCTTTTCCAACTTTATTTTCTTGAGGATAAAAGGTAAAATTGATTCAACAACTCTTGATTTTTATGGTATAACTTGAATGGATGACTGGAATTTGAATTTAATGAGTTAAGAGCTGTTTTGGATGGCTGGAATTTTGTTGGTATGAAGTTGATTGAATGAACTCCCAGAAATTTCATTTCTATTTTAGTTTCTGTCCGAATTTGTTCTGGATATTCGAATATGATAGAGGCTGAATTAGCCTTGGCATAAATCATGAAATTTGTATAGAATTGAGTGTAGATTATGCCTGTAAAATTTCAACTCAATCGGAGCAGGGTAGCCTATGAAATGACTATTTTACCCCTGCTGTCCTGTTTCTGTCAAAAATGATAATCAGCTTCTGTAATTGGTTAGTTTGACTGGGAATATTACTGAATTGGTTGTCAATGTCTTCTTAAGAATTGTAGCCTTGTATCTTAACTTTCAAATGGTTTTGGAATCACCTGAATCGGAGTTGTGTGTGCTGAGATATGACTGTCTGAATCTGGTCTATCTATAAATCTGAATTTGAACCTGAGATTGAAACTTCTGGGATGTTTTCATGTTTTTGACATGGAAGGAGTAAATCTGGGCAGAAATAGTCTTCACAAAAGTTGTATCTCTATTTCTTAGCTTTCCAACACATTTGGAATCGCTTGAATCGGATTTCTGAATGTTGAGTTATGCCTTTTTGAGTATGTCCTGTTCTTCAGCCTGCGATAGATCATTTGCTAGACTGTTCTTGCTAAATCTGGGGCATTTCTGAGTTGAGCTAGCTAAAAGTGTCTTCATGAAAGTTGTCAAGCACAGTCTTGTCTATCCACTTGTAAATTCTTAGGTTGTTTGACCAAGTTTTACACATGAAACAGTTAAAACGTTCTTAATCGGCAAAACTGTCTAGCATAGCCATTAACTTCTTGAGGCAATTCACTTCAGCTACTGTCTCAGCCAAATTTGACCCTAAAAACATTAGATTTAGCCTTTGATATCTTCTTGAAAGTTGTATATCTATGTCTTATCTTCGAAACGGTATAAGGTTCACCCCAATCCAATAAACGTAGCTCAAATTGTGACCAAAATGCTATAAGATGTCAAATCTGCTGTTTAGCTTTTTGCCTTCAAAACTGCTTTCCGATTGTATTATTACACTTGTGTTGTACTTGGATGATTTTGGAGTCTAATGGAGGGGCTATATTAGTAACATTATTTGTATGTGATTATGGGGCTGAATTGAGAAAATAAGGAAGCCATAAATTACTGAAAATTAGGTAAACACAAAGGGCGTGCTGCCCAAATTTGCACTCGAAAGTTAAGTAGAGGTACGCGCGACTTGAGTAAGGATTTGAGAACGAATATCACTTGAATCATCTAGGATATTCACGTCTTCTTTTATAGAGGTATATAAGTTAGAATTCGGCCGAAACTTATATTCTTGAAAAAAATGAAATTTACGACTAATAGAAATACGTTTCCTCTATTCCTTCGACTCAAAGGGTATTTCAAAATATAATTGCTTCAAAGTTTCAAAATTTAAAGAGCGAGCATGAGTTTACAAATATTCTCCAAATAAGTTTCAATTATGTGATTCTCGTTAAATGAAACGTTTAAGTTTCGAATCTTAGTTAATTTTCAAAACTTTTAAACAATGTTTTATTGCAGATTTGGACTCCACACACGGAGTAATACCCAAACGTAACCCGTAAAGGCACCGCGTCTTTTGGTGAGTGCTTCTAAATACCTAAGTGAATTGGACACTTGTTTTCAATACTTGACCAATGTGATTTAATGATATGCAATTTGTTTGATCGGGTAAGAGTGTACTTTATCGCACTTGCCCTAATATGATATATATTTGTTTATTGTTGCAATTGACTTGATATACTTGTACTTGACTTGTAAGTGTTGACCGGCAGCATGTACCACACTCCATGTGAGTGGGAGGTGCCTCTCATTCCCGTCTCCGTACTTTTATTTTGATTCAGTCGATTGGAGATGATATCTCATCGATTTCTTGGGGAGCCAAAACCCATTAGCTAGTTAATCGAGTCGAGTCGGCAAGGGTTTGGTCGATTAGATAACGAATCATGGGTATTTAGTGTTGTCGAGTGGAGTGTTATCTTCTCGACTAATCAGTATACTCGAATATTACCACCAGTGTTTATCTTGGAGTTCGGGTCCGGTAAGGAGTTTGGATGGTGGACGGAAAGTAGTTTAAGTGGTGCTCTACTGGATTGGTTACTTACTTGAAAGTTGACGGAGTGTCAACTATTACTTGATCAAATTCTGGTGATGCAATGGGAATTTGGATTCTAAAAGCCATCCGTATCCTTATACTTTGGAATAATTAGTACTTATCGTGTTATTGTTTCATTTTAAAAGCAAAGAATTTTACACTCGTTCACTTTGATATTTGCTACCTGAAGTGTTAATGCTGGTTTTATACACTTGTTATGCTCGCTATTTTGCTACGTGATACTTGCACTTTTAAATAATGGTCAACTTGTTATTTGGAAATTCACTGGATTTTTAACTCATTCCACGCCATTTGTTTTCCTTACGGGAGGTACAAGCGAGGCATGAGACTGGTACAAACTAACGTAGTTTAGTTAGTTTTGAATTTTGTAATTGTACTCGCACTAGTCGCTCGATTAGGGTTGAATGTATATATTAAGTTGAAATGGATGTGTTATTTATTTTCTATGGATGTACATTTTTTTTTATCTATGAATGAGTGAATCCTGACGAGAGTTGGGCAGGTGACCCGCCGAACCCTGAGGTACGCCCCAGGGGGAGGTGGGGCCGTCACATCCACACTATTAGTAATTCAAATTCCTTTTACATTTGAAATAAATATACGTGACTTGAGAAATTTGTGAGAACCCGAAAATTTTCAAATTTTCAAGTATTATTTTATTTCTTTGCCTATATTTTATACTATCCTTTGAAATTATTAAATGTTTTGTACATTTTACAAGTAAGTACAATTTTTAAATCATTTTCCTAGTATAAGTTAGTGTACGTAACTTGAAGTGCATTTGTTCGATGTGGGACCCGCTAGTGCGATATAATTTTGCCAATTAAGTGATGAAGTATTAAGTGACATTATTTTCCATGGTACTAGGAGATGATTAGAAGTTAGCTAGGTAAACTAATTATTGGAAGTGAGAAGATAAGCTTAAAACCTAAAGGACGCCACGTGTCGCGTTCCGATTGGAGGAAGACTTGCCTAACTTTCTCACCTTTGCTAAAACCAAATTTTGACCAATTTCATCCCGTTTTTCCTTGCTCTTGGCTGGCCCTTTGGAGGAGAAAAACAAGAGAGAGCTTCTTCAATTTCTAGCTCCAACCTTGGTCAAATCTTGAGTTCCAACCGATCAAATCGCAAACCCTTCCATAGGAGTGCTAACTAAGGAGGATTAAAGGCTTTGGTGGAGTTGATTTGGAGAAAGAAAGGCTAAGCTGCCACTTTCTTTGAGATTCTAAGGTAAATTGCTAAGAACATCCTTCTTTGGTTCCAATAGTTGCAAAATTAGTGGCTTGTGGTTGCCACTTTGGTGGTTTTGTGCATTAATTCTTGGTTATAAGTGGTGAGGTGTGGATTTTCGGTTTTCTTAGAAAATTTCTGCCCTGTCTGACCAGTGTTGTTCGGCCATGATGGAGGCCGAATTGGACTTAGCTCAAAACATAAAAGTTGTAGAGAATTGAATGTAGATTAAGTCTGTAAAATTGCAGCTCAATCGGAGTACTGTATCCTATGAAATGACCATTTTACCCCTGCTTCCCTGTTTTTGTCCGAGAATGATAATCAGCATCTGTAATTGGCTCTTTTGGCTGGGAAGATGAATGAATTAGCTTTTTATGCCTTCTTAAGAATTTTAGCCTTGTATCTTAGCTTTCGAATGGCTTTGGAATCAACTGAATCGGAGTTGTGTGTGCTGAGATATGATTGAATAAATCAGGACTGCTAGTTGAATTTCACAGTGAGCTTTGAACTGGAATATCTGGGTCTGTTTTGGTAAATTTGACTAGGTTACGTTGAGAACTGGGTTGCGGTGTCTTCATAAGAATTGTAGAGCTATGTCTTAGCTTCGAAACGGTATAAAGTTTACCTCAATCCAATAGGTGTAGCTTCGGTTGTGACCAATACGCTAAAAGATGTCAAACCTGTCATTTTGTTCCTTGTCTTAAACCTTAATCCCGATCCCTTTTCTAGTTTGGTTTTGTAATTGAATGACTTTTAGCCTTTTTAACGGCTATTGTAATGAGATTATTTGTATGTGATTTTGGGGGCTGATTGAGGAAAATAATGAAGCCATAAATGGCTGGAAAATAGATAAATACAGAGGGCGTGCTGCCCAAATTTGCACTCAAATGGCGATTTCAAATTTTAAGAGCAGATATAAGTTTTACAACTATTTTACTCATGTATTTTGGACTAAATGCACTCTTTTTACTTCCAAAATCATACTTATACATTGTACTATTAGTTATTCGGATTTTCTTTGATTTATCAAATATTTTGATGGTTGAACTATGCTACTTTCTCATGATTATTTTAGGGTTTCTTGGTGACTAAGGTGTTATCCGGAAGGAATACTTCGGACGTTATTTTGCTTGTTTAGGGTGAGTGTTCTATATACGCTTTGTTTCTAATGACTATGTGAACTATTGTGACTATTTGGATTGTTGCTTTAATACGTGATTGAGGTATGTTATGTTTCCAAAATGATTTTTGCTAGACGAGTGTGTACTTTATCGCACTCGACCTAAATGAACGTGAACTTTCAATGATTGAATGATTAAATGTTACTTGTGCATGAATGTAAGCCTTTTGGCTGAACTGGGCCCTTGCCCTTTGTTATTGGTCGACTCGAGCCAGAAGCGGACTCGATCGGGCGATTAGTGACCCTGGGTGAATGTTGGTATACTCGAGTATGACCACGACGTTGGCGGAGTGTGGGGAATGAAATGAATGAACGAACGACAAGAAAATGAAGGAGTTTTCACTTACAAACAATGTTTTAATGATCGGAGAAATAAGGACAATATTAGGCGCATGAATGAACGAATGAAAGAATAGCTCCTCGTGAGCATGTATCCTTTTAATGAATGTGTTACTATCGCTTTCATTTTGTAAATGTTTTCTGGATTACTTGCTAATTGCTGATAAACGTCCTTGCCTAATTATTTGTTTGAGTATATAGAACCTCGCTGGGCTTTTAGCTCATATCACGCCTTTTGTTTTCCTTACAGGGGTTGCAAGTATGGGCGAGAGATCTGTATAGAATAGAATAGCCTGGTTTTGTTTTGAATTGTTTTGTTTTGGCTTTTATTCTCGCTCTAGTGCTTGGATAGGGTTGGATTGTTTTGAGAATGTATAGCTTTTGTTATTTGGGACTGTATATTTGTGTAAGATTGGAATGAATGTAAATACATGTTTCCATTTTGGGATTTAAAATTTCTTTCTCCTCGAGGTTTATCTTATTTTGTTCGGAGAGAGTGAACGAGTCTTGGCGAGAGTTGGGCAGGCGATCCGCCGAACCCTTTGGTTCGCCTTAGGGTAAGGTGGGGCTGTCACAAAATTCATTTTTCATTTATCTTGGAAATGACTATTATGTGATTAAACGTTTTCTATTTCAGGAAATTATATCTTGCAAAGTGGAGAAAATTGTATCTAAATTTTGCATTTTTGATAAAATTTCTTCTTTTTACTTGATTTTACAAAGTTGATTTATAAATATGGTCAATACTCTTCTCATGATTATTCTTTTGAGGGAATTTATTATCTTTACTTTTGAAATAAATAGAAAAAAAGAAAAAAAAGAATAAAACTTGTTCTACTCCAATGGTTCTAGTACTTAGTAACAAAGAGTTTTCATTTATAAATGTCAACTTTCACGTAAAATGGTACTTGAATTAAGAGTATGAAATGCAATTTGAGAATGTAAAGTATGAGTAACCAGGGGTTTTCATCTAAAAATATCGATTCTCGCATCAAAAAGAACTTTTACAACTTGAATAAATATTTACATATATTATATGAGTAAATTTCTTTTTGATTTTGAGAAAGAGATGATCATGGGATTAAGAAGATAATTATTGACCATATGAGTTGCTTGTAGAATTTGGTAAGGATGAGAAATTGAATTGAATTAGTTGAAATTATGGTATAATTGGCTCTTCTTTACTTGATATTATGAGTACTAAATGTTAAATGAATGATTGCATAATAGTGATTTATCTTGTTTTAAGAAATTGAATTCAAAGGTGCACATGTTTTATTTCAAAGTTTTGGATCAACTTTTCGACTATGAAACGTTTGAATTTAATTTTGATGTCTCATAAGAAACGTAACCTTGTGTCTTACCTAGGAAATAATTCAAGTATTATCTTAATCTAATGCTTGTAACTTGAGTTATAACTGAAATACGAGAATATGTCAAAACAACCAATCTTTTCTTCTTTGCCACTTGATTGCATTTCACACTTTTTAATATTTTGCACTTTATGTTTACTTTAAATCACTTTAAATCATCAACAATCATGCAAATATCTTCTCACTTCACTTTGTTTGATAATTGAGTCATTAAACCTACAAAAACATAAAATTTTATCCACTTTAATCTATAGAAATGCATTGTTTTTTTACTTTTACCATAAAATACAAATTTAACTAGAAACCTAATTATTTAGCTATTAATATGACTAAAACATACCAAAAGTTAAGCCATAAAACTGTTGGGCAATTATGATTTTGAAACCTACATTTTCAACACACTTGCCTCATACTTGCCTCTTGAGGTTCAAAATCCATTCCAAAAGCATTATCATATGAAATAGACATATGTTCATTGGTAAAACGTAGTGAACTGCGGCTAGGGTTTCAACTCTAATAGGGTTCTGCTAGGGCTGTTGTCGGGATTCATGGCTACCGTTTAGCCAATGGTTGAGGGGCAAGGGGCATCTCCATCTACAAGAAAATCGTTTTCTCAACTCTTCTCACAATCGGGCTCTTCGCCAATACAACTCCGGCCAGTGACATCTTACAAAGGAGAGGCAGTGGTAATATTTTCTAAAGATGATGTGGAGAAACTCGCTGCTCCATATCGCTGGACCTTATTAGGAAAATTCTTCCATTACCCGCCATCTCTGGAGGAGATTCAGAAGTTTTTTGCTACGTTAAACTTGAAGGACCAGGTGTCTATTAGTTTGATGGACTACCACCATGTTTTGCTGAAGTGTGCGGCTGAAACAGATTTCAACAGAATCTGGATGCGAGGGATTTGGCAGTTGGGTAGATTTCCAGTGCGTGTATTTCATTGGACCAGAGATTTTCACGTTCATAAGGAATCCTCCCTGGTACCGGTGTGGTTCTTACTTCTAGCTTTGCCAATCCATTATTTCGACAAGCATTCATTGTACTCAATTGTCTCTCCAGTGGGGAGGCCGCTGTTCCTGGATGCTGCCACGACTGCTGGTACATGGCCAAACGTAGCGAGGGTGTGTGTGGAAGTGGACTTACTGAAGCCATTTTGCTCCAGAATCTGAGTGGCGGTGGAAGGTGAATCTGGGTTTTGGCAAAAAATAGTGCCTAAGAAATTGCCATCATATTGCTCTATGTGTTGGCGATTGGGTTACTCGGTAGAGGATTGCAAGAAGAACTCTTTGGAGCTGGCGATGTTGAATCACAATAAGAGGGAACGAATGGTGCAGCAGGGCTCACAGATTGAAGCTGAGCCTCTTACGAAACCTTCCAGTCAGGTACCGAGAGCTGGGGCGGTAAAAGGGTCGATGGGAAACATTGATGGCAAATGAGACCAACTGCAGCAGAAGCCTCAGTTGGCTGCAGGGACTAATGCTAAAAACCAAAGTCAGGTGAGGCAAGATGGGGAGATGTCATTACTACAAGAGAAAGATGAAGATAGGCAGGGTCAAGTGGAACACATTTCACCAATGCAGGAAGTATCAGTAGCTCGGACAGAAACAAAAAAGGTGAGGACTATAGTGAGGATGGAACGAATCAGAGGTATGATTCCACAAGGAGAAGCGATGGCATGAAGGCATCCGAGATAGATAAAAATAGTGAGGGTGATACGTCTAATCTTCACGACCAACACCGTACTGGAGGTAGGACTGAGGGGGTGATGGTAGAGAGTTTAATAGTAATAGGTTCTATGATGGTTTCACAACGCGAGAAGGAAGTACGACAATCCTCTTGCGTGGATTAGCTGGCTGTGCATGTGTAGCGCAATGAGCTGAATGGGCATGTTGATACCTCGGGGTTACAAGGATCCAGGCAACTGCTGCTGGAGCAAGAGGGAGACAAAGATACGGAAGAAAGGAGGAACATCAAATTGCCCTAGGTTACGGGCAACTTGTCGCCACGGATGATTGCTATACCCGAAACCAATTAGTCTTCGATGTTGTTGGAACTGAACATTGATCATCCTAGCAAAGCTGTGAAGGGATTAAGGCAGCCAAGGGGAAAGGGTGTTCGAGTTCGAGTCCCATCAGACAGGCAGCTCAGGTCAGCGACATCAACCTATAACTCTTTCCAGGGTTTACATCATGATTAATGTGCTATTGTGGAATATTAGAGGGGTGGCTAGAGCCCCAAATCTACGTAGTTTGATTAAATTAGTACGATTGCATGATGTTAAGTTTGTAGCTATATCGGAGCAAAAAACAGCTCTTTCCAATATTGATTACATTTGCATCCGGCTATCATTTGATTCAGTAGTTATTAACTTGTCAGAGGATCTCTGGGCATTTTTTAGTAATCCGTTTGTTTCTTCGGTAGTTGGGAATTCTAACCAGCAAATTTTCTTGTTTGTTCAACACCCGTGACTGCCGGGTTCCTTGATCTTTTCGTTTGTTCATACGAGTTGTTCAATGGAGAAACGTTGTGAGTTATGACAAATTTACTAAGTGATAAACCTAATGATATTCCTTGGTGCATTGGGGGAGATTTTAATGTCATAACAGCACCCTATGAAAAATGTGGGGGCCAACCCTTCTCACTGTCCGAAGGCGTGGAGTTTATGTCATTTATGGAAGAGGGTGGGGTTTTTGATGCAGGATTCTTAGGACCGAGTTTCATGTGGAGCAATAATAGGAGAGGACAAGCTCGAATTTGGAAGCGACCGGATAGATTATTAATTAATGAAGAATGTCTGGGTTTCGATTTGGCAATTTCTGTTATCCATCTAGCACGACACCCTTCTGACCATTCTTCATTGAAAATTTCATTTGCATCTAGGTTGGACAATAAACCGTGACCATTCTGATTTTTGAACGTATGGGCATTTAAACCAGACGTATTTGAGGTAATTCACCGGCCTTGGAGTGTGGAAGTGCAAGGTTCTCCTTTGTGGATTTTATGCTCTAAAATGTTGGCTATGCAGAGGGTTATTCAGGTATGAAATAAGCAATCCTTGGGGAGTATATTTGATGCGGTTAGGGAGACGGAGGCAATGCTAATGAGAGCCAAGGAAGGTGCGGAGAATGATGACTCTAAGGCGGCGCAAGTTGAGTTACAAAAGGTTCAAGCGGAGCTTCGAAGGGCATTATTAGTAGAAGAGCAATATTGGTGCCAAAAGGCCAAAGTGAAATGGCTTCGTAGTGGAGATCGAAATTTCAAGTACTTTCATGCGGTGGTTAAGCAGAGGAGGGTGCAGGGAACGATACACAGAATTAAGAAGGCCAGACGGGATGTGGGTGGAGGAAGATGAAGAAATAGCAAATAAAGCAATTGCATACTTTTTAGATCTTTTCTCTGGATCTACAAATTCAAATTTGGATGGATTGCTAAATTTAATTCCGTCGGTGATCACGGGGGAGGACAATAAGATTTTAGAGGTCGTGACCATGGAGGAAGTTAGACGAGTGGTTTTTGCAATGGATGGGGAGAGTGCTGCAGATTCGGATAGATTCACAGGTAAGTTTTTCTTCTTTGCTTGGGACATCATTGCTCATGATGTTCACATGGTGATAGTGAGCTTCTTCTGTGAGCCGGAACTATCTCGGTTTATCACTTCAACTTCTATAGTGTTGATTCCTAAAGTCCTGAATCCCTAAGATTTTTCTAAATTTAGGCCGATTAGCCTCTGCAATTTTTTTTAATAAATTGGTATCCAAGATATTGGTGGAACGTGTCGCTCCGATTTTATCAAAAATTATCTCTCCCCAACAGACAAGGTTTGTCAAGGGACGGAATATCACGAAAAATTACTTACTAGCCAAGAGCTGATAATGGGCATTGGCAAGAAGTCACGGGGAGGGAACATAGTGTTAAAGTTGGACATGGCGAAAGCATATGACCAGATTGCTTGGATGCATATTATTAATGTTTTGCAAAAATTTGGCTTTTGGGAGAGGTTCATTGACTTGGAATGGAGATTATTATCAAATATCTGGTTCTCAGTTATCACTAATGGGATTGTCACATGGGCTCTTTAAATCTAGCAGGGGTCTGTGACCGGGGGACCCCTTATCCCCTATGTTATTTGTTATTGGAGTGGAGGTGTTGTCATGTGGTTTAAATAATATGTCACGGCAAGCGGGATTTGTGGGATTTAGGGTCCCAACGAGTTGCCCTGCTATAACACATCTAACTTTTACAGACGATGTAATAATCTATGCAAATAGATCTACTGCTGCGTTAAAAAGCATTATGCAGGTATTGGAGGTGTATCAGCAGTCTTCGAGGCAACTGGTGAATGTTTAAAAAAGTGGATACCTAGTTCACCTGTCATTGCCACCAGCTCGCAGAAGGGTGATTGAGAGAGTCACGCAATTCTTTTCCCATTTTCGGTATTTTGGATTTCCTTTATATATTAGAAGGTGTAAATCATCATACTTTGGGGAAGTAGGCCAGGTTATTTTGAACAGAATCATGTCCTGGAAAACAAAGTTTCTCTCATTGGGAGAAAAACTAACCTTGATCAAGCATGTTTTGCTGTCCATTCCGGTGCACTTGCTGTCAGCTGTTGTATTACCTGCCTCGATATTCAAAATGGTGGAAAAGGTATGTGTGAATTTCCTATGGGGTGTATCGGCGGGAAGGTATGAAATATCATTGGATTAAATGGTCTCATTTGTATTAACCAATTGAGGAGGGAGAAGTGGGTATTAGGAGGATTTCTGATGTTTATACAGTTTTTTTTGTTAAACTATGGTGACAATTTAGGACTAGAACCTCGCTTTGGGCAAATTTTATGCTAGCTAAATATTGTAGGGATCTTCACTCGTGTCAGGTGGATCTAAGTCGACACGCTTCAGGAACATGGAGAAGAATGCTAAACATTAGTAGGCAAGTGAAGCTATCTATGGTCTAGCTAATCTATGAGGTTCTTGCCACTTTTGGTATGATAATTGGGCTGGAAAATGGCACATTGTTCCTTTAAACTACAGTGAACCCAGTCCTCTCTTTCAAAGACTTAATTGCAAATAGGAAATGGGATGCAAATTTGCTCTCTCGAGCTGTCCCACTGGATTTAATTCCTTCTGTTTTGCACCACCCGATCCCTGAGGGAGGGCGTGCTGATGAGGTCGTATGGAACTTGACTTCTTTTGGCAAATTCTCATTGGCATCAGCTTTCAATAAGGTAAGCCAAGCCTGTAGTTCTTCGATCGTTCACTCTTAGATTTGGCACTCTTGTATCCCATCGAAAGTATCCTTCTTCATGTTGCGTATGTTGCTAGGAAGGCCGCCATTACTTGATGTTTTTTTGTGAGTTAGGTATTCAGATGCCTTCGAAATGTTTATGCTGTAGAGACGGAGCGAGCGAGATATTGGAGCATGTCTTTTCGGAGGGACAGGTCGTGAAGGTTGTATGGAATTATTTTAATAGCATGTGTGGTCTCACGTGTGTAGGGTCCTCTCTGCGAGTTCGGGTAGTTGCCTGGTGGATATCATCTCCGAGTTCAGAGAAAAGGCGATTCATCTTTACGATACCGCCTAACTTCATTTGCTGGCATATTTGGAGGGCGAGAAATTAAGCGATTTTTGAAGGGAACCCGATGAAACCGGCTACTATTTGTCAAGCCATTATCTTAGAAATTAAGTCAGTGGTGGAAATTCATTTTAATTAGAGGCTTGGATTGTTCACGTTTCCTCAGCTACATGAATGGTCTGGGCAACATGCCAGCGGCTTTAGATTTTAGCTTGTTTGGTGGAAGGCGAAGGAAAGAGGTGGATTAGTGGAGGCGGTGGGATCTTGCGTAATTATTCAGAGTTGCCTATATTGGCGTTCTCGGCTTTCTTCGGAGAAACATCCAAACTTACGTGCGGAAGTACTGGCGTTGTTAACTGGTCTTCGAGTGTGCATAGAGAAGAGGTTTGTCAATGTTGATATTCAATCTGATTCTCAAGTTTTGGTGGGGATTCTTCAACGGCACTTTCGTTGCCTGTGGCAAATCTGAAGCAAGATAGAGCAGATTTGGAAACTAGTAGAAGAAGCGACGAGATTTTCTCATTGCTTCAGAGAAGCTAATCGAGTGGCTGATATTTTGGCTAATGTAGGTGTCTCCCATCAGCAATGTGCTATTAATTATTATGATCATATAAGCGTGTTCCCAAAGTTGGTGCGTGAGGAAGTTCGACTAGATAGGTTAGGCATGCCATCTGTTAGAAAGATAAAAGAGAGATAGGATATGATAGTGCTTGTTGAAAAATTTTGTAACTCTGGTTTCTTTTCATCAATAAATGAGAAAATAAAAAAAGAACATATTTTCATTGAAACTCACATTAGATGCTTCATTGTTATTAAAATGCATTCCATTTTTACATGTGGCATCCTACCATTTATGTTAAGATTGAATTCACTGTCCTTGGATGAAATAGCTTACATATATAACATTCAAATGCTCTTGTATTATCTCATGGCATAAGGTGAATTCAACCCCTATAGCATCAACCCTATCAATTTTATTATCATATTGCTCAAAATGGTCAGAAGTCTCATTAGCTAGTTTTTTCAATAGCTAACTTCAAGATGGTTTAGAACCATTAACTAATCTTTCAATAGTATTTTCTAAGATGGCTTACACTCATGTTGGACATATTCGGGTTAGCAATCATAAAAATAAGAAAAATCACTATATGCACATTGATTATTCCAACCACGATCATATGAACTATCGAAACTAGGGTTGCATTGATTAAAACAAGAATTGTAATACCCAAATTTATCATAATAATCCACATTTTATACTTGCATGCATTCATAAGTTGTATGATAACCTCCACACAAGTCACAAATCACATGATTTGAATTAAAAGCATTAGCATTCTTCTTTTGCTCAATCATATGTATTATATTATCCAAATGATCATGTTAGCATTTAAAACTCTCATGCCATCTTCAAATGGCATACCTTAGGGTATCCTTTGGTTATTTCTATCTATGGAGATTTACATGTGATAAGGGTCCATTGTCGAACTTCCATTTCTCATGTATTGTCCGCCCCATATTTACTATCCTTTTGGAATTCCTAAAATTGCTTTCAAACTAATTTCAAAAGCAACATTATCAAGAAAAATAAACTAAATGACACAAATAAACAAGGCACTAAATGTAAAATAAAAAACTCAACAAGAAACTAGAAATGACTAACAAGACTTAGACTCTACAAACACAAAAAAGTAACAAAAAATATCCAAACTAATAAAGTTGTTCTTAGCATCGATATTGATTCGAATCTTCCCTATCAATAGGGCCAAAAATTTGATGAGGTTTTACTAGATACCAAATTTTAATACCCTAAATACCCTATTTTCTCCCACGTATATAGATCATTTATTGAGTATAAGGGATCTTAGGTATCGATCCCATAAGAAAGAGTGTTCAATTACCGATGATTTTTGAACTCCTTTATTATTTAGACCACCACAAATAAAGCAATTAAAATTACACTACAAGTATGAAATAAAAGTAAGCAAAAACAATGATAAAAAGCTCCTAGGACTGGTATTCCTCACTATTCTTACAAGTGAATCAACTGGTTAAATGAATATAGAAAGGTGGAAAAAGCCACAAGTTCATACCTATAACTAATTCATACCTGCTCTAGTGTTATGAATTTAACCACAAGTTCACTTTACTTTTATGAAATTACATGGAACAACCCCACCAATACCACAAAAGTGCACAGCTAGTCTCATGAGTATACTCCTCAGGTTTAACACTTTCTTGAACTAGTGTTAAATCTCAATTCCTTATTGCAAACTTAACACCTTAAAATATCACAGCTAATGGCTATTTAATCATGATTACATAAGCAAAAGTGCTAAATAACTTGCTCAAATGACCATGGAAAAACTCACACAACAATCATAGAAGTTCATCCATCCGTTAGGTATAAAAACTAGCAAGACATAAATGAAATACAAACAAGAGCCAAACTTATATATTCACTAAATATGAGAATCAATACAAGAAATAAGGTGATAGAAGGGATGTCACCCATGTCATTTGAGTTCCAAACTCTCCATCTCATCCTCAACTTCCATCTTTGTTTAGTTCCAATACAAAATGGATAAACTTCACTAACTTTAAGTGATAGAAGGGATTCACCCGTGTCATTTTAGTTTCAAAACTCTCCAAACCTACATTAAGTGATAGAAGGGATGTCACCCATGTCATTGAGTTCCAAGCTCTCCATCTTTCATCCCCAAACTCATCTTTGTTTAGCTCCCAATACAAAATGGATAAACTACACTAACTAACACTAAGCTAAGGAACTAGGAACTTTTAAAGAGACTACATTTTTGGTAGTGTCTTCTAGCCTTTCAATGTTAAGGCAAAATTGTGTCTTAAAGGGCCTATTTGTTAGAAGAATCAAGCTCCAAAAAAACTTTTTTAAGTTGATGCAATTATTTCTTGAAATCACCAAAAGTTGATCCGACAAGTTTCCATGATTTTTTAGGCATTTCCCACCAAAAATTGATCAAAATATGGTCCAAAAAGTTGTATGAATAAGCAACAAGTTGTAGGGAAAGTTGCATAGTCAAAATATGAATACGGTGGGTGGAAAATGCAGGGTATATGCATACTTGTTCTACGTATTGTCCTACCGTACAGGTTTGCACTTTTCTGATGATTTTGAAAATTGCTCTATTTTTACACCAACTTAAGCTGCAAATTTCTTGATGAAGGAAGCTGAAATAACTCTTTCACAAAATATGAAAATTGTGTTCCTTTGAGTTATCGACTGCATCAAGAATCATCTCATTTGAAATCCTGATTGTTTAGAACCCTATTTTAGCTTTTGACATAAAAAATATATGACTATATTTCAACTTTTTGGCCATGAAAATGTATGAATTGAATTTTGATGTCTTCATAAGAAATGTAGCTTTATGTCTTACTTTCAAAATGATTCAAGAGTCATCTCAATCCAATTCTTGTAACTTGAATTACAGCCAAAATATTAGAACATGTTGAGTAGCCAATCTTTTCTTCTTTCCCACTTGATTACATTTCAAACCTTTTGAATATTTTGCACTTCATGTTCATTTTAAATCACTTCAAATAATCAACAATCATGCAAATATCTTCTCACTTCACTTTGTTTGATGATTGAGTCATTAAACCTACAAGTACATGAAGTTTTAACCACTTTAATCTATAGAAATGCAATGTTTTTTACTTTTACTACAAAATGTAAATTTCACTAGAAACCTAGTTATTTAGCTATTAAAATGACTAAAACACACCAAATCTAAGCAAAAAATACACTAAAAATGTGCAAAATAGACACTTATCACATGCCTTGGCTTATTGACATTGAGAAGACAGAATCCCTTTTAGGCTTTCTCAGTGAAATCCCACAAATCATATGTTTATGTTCATCAACATCCAATTCTATGAGTTGAATATTTTGTTTCTAGTTGTATAGTACCATATCTTATATATGTACAAATTCTTTGATCATGTGCAACAGCTTGAAAATAATAGAGGGTAAGAAAATGTGATATCTAATGCCTTTTCTTATAGTATTGTAGCTCAAAATTCAAGATTTTATGATTTTAATATAGGTTTTGGTTAATGGGTGCCTCAAGGCATGCATTCATTTTTAGTTGGAGTGAAACTAATTAGGAAAAGTGCCTAAATTTAGGGATGTATCAAATGCGAGTGTAATACAAGTGTACTAATAAAATATGCAACTTTTATTTATTAGGCTGTGCACATTTTCCATGCTACTCTACACATGTTAGCAACTAATTCCTCATTAATCTCATTAATTAATTCATATAATTTCATTAATTCCATTAACAGTAGATTCTCCCTACCAATGATAGAAAACAAGAAAACATATGTAACATTTATTAGGTACTAGTCTATGATGAAAATGTATATATATATATATATATGTATGTGTGTGTGTGTATGTATGTGTCTATCTACACACACACACATACACGTGTGTCTATCTATATATGTGTGTCTGTCTATTGATCGACGAATTCCTACAAGCACACAAGGTCGATCGTAGTAATAAATCACCTGAAATATTGTGACGACCCCACCTCCCCCTACCCTAGGGTTTAGTGAGTCGCCTGCCCAACTCTCATCAGGACTCACTCACTCACTCATACCTCGAGAAATTAACTTACATCCATAGAATAATAAATAATATCACAATTCAAACTTATAATATACATTGATACTCAACTCAAAATACAAAACTCCTTATACTAAATTAACAATTCAAGTACAAATCACCCTAGTCGAGTGATAGCGCGAGTACAATTCAAAATTCAAAACATCTAGACTACGCTAGTCTATACACGTCTCACATCTCGCTCGTACCTCTTGTAAGGAAAACAAAACTAATGGAGCGAGTTAAAATTCAGTGATGTTCCAAATATCAAATTGACCATCAAATAACGTAGAAGTAGCACAATAGTGAAATAGCGAGCAAAACAAGTCAAGAAATGAGTAATAATACTTCATATAGTCAAATGATAAATATTCTGCATTTCACATATAAGGATACAGTTGCTCATATATCGGCTCCACCATAGGTTGATCGATTGGTAGTTGACATTCCGTCAACTTTCAAGTAAGGTAACTAGTCCAGTAGAACACCACTAAACTCCAATCTCCGTCCACCGACCAAACCCCTTACCGGGCCCGAATTCCACAATAAACACTGATGGTAATACTCAAGTTATACCGATTAGTCGAGAAGATAACACTCCACTCGACATCAACTAACTACACAGGGTTCGTTATCTAATCGACCAGGCCCTTGCCGGCTCGACTCGATTAACTAGCCATAGGGTTTTTGGAATTCCAAACAAGATATAATTCATGTGCCATGTATATCAATTCAACTGAAATCAATGATCAAGAACAAATCACATTAGGGCAAGTGCGATAAAGTACACGTTTGCCCTATCAATCTACTCATATATTAGGTAATCATATTGCTCAAGTATTAAACACACGTGTCAAGTGCAATCAGGTATTTGGAAACACTCACCAAAAATGTAGTGCTTTTAGTGACCAATCTCCGTCCACCGACCAAACCTCTTACCGGCCCCGAATTCCACAATAAACACTGGTGGTAATACTCAAGTATACCGATAGTCGAGAAGATAACACTCCACTCGACATCACTAACTACCCAGGGTTCATTATCTAATCGACCAGGTCCTTGCCGGCTCGATTCAATTAACTAGCCATAGGGTTTTTGGAATTTCAAACAAGATATAATTCATGTGCATGTATATCAATTCAACTGAAATCAATAACCAAGAACAAATTACATTAGGGCAAGTGCGATAAAGTACACGTTTGCCCTATCAATCTACTCATATATTAGGTAATCATATTGTTCAAGTATTAAACACACGTGTCAAGTGCAATCAGGTATTTGGAAGTACTCACCAAAAATGTATTGCTTTTAGTGACCACGTCCAGGTAGTACTCCTAGTTTGGAGTCCAAATCTGCGATAAATATTGTTTAGGAGTTTTGAAAATCGACTGAGGTTCAAAACTTTAACGTTTCGTTTAACAAGAATCAAGAAACTGAAATTCATTTGGAAAATATGCGTAAAACTCTTGCTCGCTATGTAAACTGTGAAACTTGGTAGCAATTATATTTTGAAATACCATTTGAGTCGAAGAAACGAAGAAAACGTATTTCTATTAGTTGTAAATTTCATTTTTTTCCAAGGGTATAAGTTTCGGTCGAATTCCAACTTATAAACCTCTATTAAAGAAGACTTGAATACCTCAAATGATTCAAGTTAGTTTCATCCTCAAACCCTTACTCGAGTCGCGAGTACATCTACCTAACCCTTGAGTGCAAATTTGGCCAGCACACCATTTGTATTTACCTATTATTCAGCCATTTATGGCTTCATTACATTCCTCAATCAGCCCCAAAGTCACACATAGATAATCTCATTACAATAGCTATTTAATATGTGACAGCCCCACCTTACCCTAAGGCGAACCAAAGGGTTCGGCGGACCGCCCTGCCCAGCTCTCGCCAGGACTCGTTCACTCACATCAAAGAAAATAAAATAAAGCCTCGAGAATAAGCGGAAACGAAACCCAGACTTGAAACATATACTTACATTTACCTCAAGCTCAACCAAATATACAGTCCCAAATGTATACATAAGCTTTAAATTCTTAGTACATTCCAACCCTAATCAAGCACTAGAACGAGATCAAAAGCCAAAACAATACAAAAGGCTAAACTATACTATACAGGTCTCTCGCCCTTGCTCGCAACCCCTGTTAAGGAAAACAAAAGACGTGTAATGAGCTAAAAGCCCAGCGAGGTTCTATATACTCAACTAAGCAATTAAACAAGGACAATAGCACGTAACCACAAGTAATCCAAATAACATTGACGATATAAAGCAGGAATAACACATTCATTAAAAGGATACGGAGTCATTCGTTCGTTCGTTCGTTCGTTCATCGACCATCCATTCCTTCAATCATTTAGAAAAATTTCATTTGTCATTGAAAATCCCTCCATCATTCTTGCCATTCATTCGTTCATTTCGTTCTTCCCCTTCTGGCCAGCGCACTGGCCAGTCCTTCCCAAACTTCATGGTCATACTCGAGTATACCAAACATTCACATTAACCCAGAGTCACTAATCGCCCGACCGAGTCCGCTTCTGGCTCGAGTCGACCAGTAACAAAAGGCAAGGGCCCAGTTCAGCTAGAAGGCTTACATTCATGCACAAGTAACATTTAATCATTCAATCATTCCAATTTCACGTTCATTTGGGCCGAGTGCGATAAAGTACACACTCGCCTAGTAAAAATCATTTTTGCAATCATTGAGAACATTTAACATTTAATCAAGTATTTCAACTAGCCACATAGTCAATGAAACATAACGTATATAGAACACTCACCTAAACAAGCAAAATTACGTCCAAAGTATCCCTCCGGATACCAACCCTAGTCTCCAAGAAACCCTAAGAGTAATCAAGAGAATACATTATGGTTCTATCATCAAAATATGTGGGTGAGTCAAAGAAATCCGAATAAAACTAATACAAAGTAAAAGTATGATTTTAGAAGTGGAAAGAGTACATTTTGATCAAAGGAAATGAGTAACTAAAGGTTTTCCAAACCAAACATGAAAACTAAGCTCAAAAGGTTTTAGAAAATTAAATCGGAAAAAATTTGGAAACAGTTGCCACTTCAGAATATGGCCAGAACTTGGTCGGATACACGGCCGGATAGTGAACAGTAGTTTTTCCTCATTTTTCGTAAAACGTGTTTTTGGCTCAAAACTAACACATTTGCAAAGAATTAATGTATAACAAGTATCTTGGTTAAAAATCATATGAAAAAGGTAATTAAAATACCTTGAATTCACACTTTAAAACCTTGCGCGTTTAAAATTAGGTTTTGTGGCCGAGAAACCCTAGGCCACTCCTTTTGTTTCGGAACGAAAATGAACACGTATTTGAAGTTCAAAACTCGACAATTGGAACCAAACATTATGGTACAAATGGAAATGTACAAATGCAAGTAAACTAGCTCACATAACACTACTCAAGTGGAACTAAGTTACTCTAAGCCCAAGTAAGCCAAGTAAGTCTAATGCATCACAAAACTACATTCCAATCTCATTTCCATTCACTCAAGTTCAAGAAGATAAACGGACAGCATTTCCCCTTGTTTTTCCTTACTTTTCCATCCTACAACCAACCACAAATCTCACAATTTTCAACCACAATTGCATACACAAACTATAAGATATCAAACACCCCTTAAAATGCAACCAATTGAAGCTTTACAACCAACCACCACAGGCCCTAATATTCCATCATAACTCAGCACACACAACTCCGATTCAGTTGATTCCAAAGCCATATGAAATCTAAGATACAAGGCTACAACTCTTAAGAAGCATCAAAAGCTAATTCATTCAACTTCCCAGCCAAAAGAGCCAATTACAGGGGCTGATTATCATTTCCGGACTGAAACAGGGCAGCAGGGGTAAAATAGTCATTTCACAGGTTACCGTGCTCCGATTGAGCTGAAATTTTACAGGCATGATCTACACTCAATTCTCTACAACTTTCATGTTTTGAGCTAAGTCCAATTCGGCCTCCATCATGGCCGAACAACACTGGTCAGATTAGGGCAGAAAATTCCCAATAAATCAGAAATCTAACCAACTCTCCACTAATCCACAAAATCATCCATTAATCATGTTAGCAAGCCACCATAGGCCACTAATTTGCAACTATTGGAAACAAAAAGGATGTTCTTAGCAACCTTACCTTGAAACCTCAAAGAAAGTTGGTAGCTTAGACTTCCTCCTCCCAAAAACAACTCCACCAAAACCCTTAGCCTTCCTTAGCAAGCACTTGTATGGTGTAGTTTTCAATTTGGTTGGTTAAAACTCAAGATTTGGCCAAGATTAGAAGCTAGAAATGGAAGAGGTTTTCCTTGTTTTTCTCTCCATGAAATTCGGCCCAAGGCAAGGGAAGAAATGAGGGAATTTTGGTCAAATTTTTGGTTTGAAGAAAGTTAATCTTCTTGGTCAAAGTCCAACCTCCAATCCAAACATGACACATGGCCTCTTGAAGTTTCTAAACTTATCTATTCTCCTCCAATAATTCAAGTAGCTAACTAACCTCTAATTATCTTCTAACACCATGTAGAATAATATCACTTAGTATTTCATCACCTAATCGGCAAAATTATATCGCACTAGCGGGCCCCACATCAAACAAATGCACTTCAAGTTATGTACACTAACTTATACTAGGAAAATGATTTTAAAAATCTGTACTTACTTGTAAAATGTACAAAACATTTAATATTTTCAAAGGACAGTATAAAATATGGCCAAGGAAATAAAATAATACGTGAAAATGTGAAAATTTTCGGGTTCTCACACTCTCTCCCCCTTAAGAAATTTCGTCCTCGAAATTTTACCTTCCGTTTCCTCGTGTGCCCCCAAAACTTGTTGCTGCTCTATGGCATATATCTGAGCTGGTGTTGTTGTTCGGTTCCCTCGTTCGCTAGTCGGTTTCGGTTTGGCTCCACTTACTTGTTGAGTACCAGCCTCTCGTGGCTGCTTCCTTGGACAATTACTCAGCTGATGCTCACCACTCCCACAGATCAAACACTTTCGCCCTTTTCCTCCAACAGTCATTCTCAGTGTGGTTTGCCTTTCCACAATAGCCACAAGCCAAGCGAGGAATTACGGTTTGGCTTTCGCGAGAAAGTCTTCGCAGGTACGATCTGACTTCCTTTGGTAGATCCCTCATATAGTGCTCCAAATGTCCAGGGTGGATGAGGGAAATGGTTCACTTTTGACACTTTGGAGGGCGTTGTCTTTTCCCCAGATTCTTCCGGTATGCTACTAGGTGCGCCCCTTTTCCGCACTTGAAAGGCTTTTACTTGCGCTTTTGCATCCTCAATTCTTTGTGCTTTCTCAAGAGCTTCCGTAAAGGTGTTAACTTGAACCGCCGCTAAAGCTTCTTGAATTTCCAAATTCAAACCTTGGATAAACCGCCTTATCCTTCTTCGCTCAGTAACCACTAATTCAGAGGCGAACTTGGATAATTTAGTGAATTTCGTCTCATATTCGGCCACACTCAGGGTTCCTTGACGCAATCCAATAAATTCGTCTTCCCTCCTTTCTTGGACCAGAGGTGGAAGGTACTTCTCGTAAAATTCCCGTGTGAAGTTCACCCATGTCCATGCAGTTTGTTCTCTCTCCCATTTGGCCCTAATAACATTCCACCATGCTCGGGCCGGTCCTTCAAATTGAAACACAGCAAAGTTCACTTGTCTTTGCTCCGTGTAGTTTAGGGCGGCGAAGATGTTAATCATTACTTCTAACCACTGTTCAGCTATATCTGGATCAGATCCTCCAAGGAATTTGGGAGGATTAAACTTTTGAAACCTTTCCAAAGCCCTATCTTCTCCTACCTCTCTCATCTCAGGGTTCTGGGGTTGATTTACTGGCAATTGGCCTTGTTGATCTACCAATCGCGCTAAGATATTTGTCATTTGTTGTATCGCCGTCGCTACTTGATCTCCGGCCTCAACCCTCGGTCCACTTTCTTGCTCAGTTACTGTTGCTCTTTCTTTACTGGGTTCTCGAGCTTGCCTAGCCCCACGGCCACGACCAACTCCACGTCCGCGACTACGTCTCCCGTCCATTCCTTTTTCTCTCTCTCTTTTTTTTTTTTTTTTTCAAAAGGCGTTTTAGTATGCAAATAAAGTAAATCGACTAAAATGGCAAGATATAACACACCAAATATGCAAGAAATAGTTTCAAGTTAGACAAATTAAGCCAAGTTAAAAAGTCACAAGTTAAATACACACAGTAGTAACCAAATATATACAGTAGCAGTACAGGGCAAAACAAAGGAAAATCACGACGTGCCATACCACACTCGGCTAAACACTTCCCCATCCGATCTCTCACTTCCCTTACCATCCGAACTATACATCCGTTAACACTTTACACTTACTCTCACCTAACATTAGCCCAATCCTGCTTCCCACGAAAGATCGCAAATCCTTAGTACTACCCGCGTACTCGGGTACAAGAATCCGAGATAATTCACCACTCGAGCTGGCCAGTCCCAAGTTTAAATTATCTACAATCGAGATTCCTACCGGACGTACATTTCTATTGTCATCAAGTACCCTAAAAAGGATGTACACTTATAACATGCACGATTCATAACTTATGCTCAAAAGAGCACTTAGTCCTTCACACTTATTCATGGAATCAGGACCATACACCACTTGGCCCAAGCTCACTCCGCGCAGAGACCACGCGAAGTAGCTCTGATACCACCTGTGACAGCCCCACCTTACCCTAAGGCGAACCAAAGGGTTCGGCGGACCGCCTGCCCAGCTCTCGCCAGGACTCGTTCACTCACATCAAAGAAAATAAAATAAAGCCTCGAGAATAAGCGGAAACGAAACCCAGACTTGAAACATATACTTACATTTACCTCAAGCTCAACCAAATATACAGTCCCAAATGTATACATAAGCTTTAAATTCTTAGTACATTCCAACCCTAATCAAGCACTAGAACGAGATCAAAAGCCAAAACAATACAAAAGGCTAAACTATACTATACAGGTCTCTCGCCCTTGCTCGCAACCCCTGTTAAGGAAAACAAAAGACGTGTAATGAGCTAAAAGCCCAGCGAGGTTCTATATACTCAACTAAGCAATTAAACAAGGACAATAGCACGTAACCACAAGTAATCCAAATAACATTGACGATATAAAGCAGGAATAACACATTCATTAAAAGGATACGGAGTCATTCGTTCGTTCGTTCGTTCGTTCATCGACCATCCATTCCTTCAATCATTTAGAAAAATTTCATTTGTCATTGAAAATCCCTCCATCATTCTTGCCATTCATTCGTTCATTTCGTTCTTCCCCTTCTGGCCAGCGCACTGGCCAGTCCTTCCCAAACTTCATGGTCATACTCGAGTATACCAAACATTCACATTAACCCAGAGTCACTAATCGCACCGACCGAGTCCGCTTCTGGCTCGAGTCGACCAGTAACAAAAGGCAAGGGCCCAGTTCAGCTAGAAGGCTTACATTCATGCACAAGTAACATTTAATCATTCAATCATTCCAATTTCACGTTCATTTGGGCCGAGTGCGATAAAGTACACACTCGCCTAGTAAAAATCATTTTTGCAATCATTGAGAACATTTAACATTTAATCAAGTATTTCAACTAGCCACATAGTCAATGAAACATAACGTATATAGAACACTCACCTAAACAAGCAAAATTACGTCCAAGTATCCCTCCGGATACCAACCCTAGTCTCCAAGAAACCCTAAGAGTAATCAAGAGAATACATTTATGGTTCTATCATCAAAATATGTGGGTGAGTCAAAGAAATCCGAATAAAACTAATACAAAGTAAAAAGTATGATTTAGAAGTGGAAAGAGTACATTTTTGATCAAAGGAAATGAGTAACTAAAGTTTTCCAAACCAAACATGAAAACTAAGCTCAAAAGGTTTTTAGAAATTAAATCGGAAAAATTTGGAAACAGTTTGCCACTTCAGAATATGGCCAGAACTTGGTCGGATACACGGCCGGATAGTGAACAGTAGTTTTTCCTCATTTTTTCGTAAAACGTGTTTTTGGCTCAAAAACTAACACATTTGCAAAGAATTTAATGTATAACAAGTATCTTGGTTAAAAATCATATGAAAAAGGTAATTAAATACCTTGAATTCACACTTTAAAACCTTGGCGCGTTAAAATTAGGTTTTGTGGCCGAGAAACCCTAGGCCACTCCTTTTGTTTCGGAACGAAAATGAACACGTATTTGAAGTTCAAAACTCGACAATTGGAACCAAACATTATGGTACAAATGGAAATGTACAAATGCAAGTAAACTAGCTCACATAACACTACTCAAGTGGAACTAAGTTACTCTAAGCCAAGTAAGCCAAGTAAGTCTAATGCATCACAAAACTACATTCCAATCTCATTTCCATTCACTCAAGTTCAAGAAGATAAACGGACAGCATTTCCCCTTGTTTTTCCTTACTTTTCCATCCTACAACCAACCACAAATCTCACAATTTTCAACCCACAATTGCATACACAAACTATAAGATATCAACACCCTTAAAATGCAACCAATTGAAGCTTTACAACCAACCACCACAGGCCCTAATATTCCATCATAACTCAGCACACACACTCCGATTCAGTTGATTCCAAAGCCATATGAAATCTAAGATACAAGGCTACAACTCTTAAGAAGGCATCAAAAGCTAATTCATTCAACTTCCCAGCCAAAAGAGCCAATTACAGGGGCTGATTATTATTTCCGGACTGAAACAGGGCAGCAGGGGTAAAATAGTCATTTCACAAGGTTACCGTGCTCCGATTGAGCTGAAATTTTACAGGCATGATCTACACTCAATTCTCTACAACTTTCATGTTTTGAGCTAAATCCAATTCGGCCTCCATCATGGCCGAACAACACTGGTCAGATTAGGGCAGAAAATTCCCAATAAATCAGAAATCTAACCAACTCTCCACTAATCCACCAAAATCATCCATTAATCATGTTAGCAAGCCACCATAGGCCACTAATTTGCAACTATTGGAAACAAAAAGGATGTTCTTAGCAACCTTACCTTGAAACCTCAAAGAAAGTTGGTAGCTTAGACTTCCTCCTCCCAAAACAACTCCACCAAAACCCTTAGCCTTCCTTAGCAAGCACTTGTATGGTGTAGTTTTCAATTTGGTTGGTTTAAACTCAAGATTTGGCCAAGATTAGAAGCTAGAAATGGAAGAGGTTTTCCTTGTTTTTCTCTCCATGAAATTCGGCCAAGGCAAGGGAAGAAATGAGGGAATTTTGGTCAAATTTTTGGTTTGAAGAAAGTTAATCTTCTTGGTCAAAGTCCAACCTCCAATCCAAACATGACACATGGCCTCTTGAAGTTTCTAAACTTATCTATTCTCCTCCAATAATTCAAGTAGCTAACTAACCTCTAATTATCTTCTAACACCATGTAGAATAATATCACTTAGTATTTCATCACCTAATCGGCAAAATTATATCGCACTAGCGGGCCCCACATCAAACAAATGCACTTCAAGTTATGTACACTAACTTATACTAGGAAAATGATTTAAAAATTGTACTTACTTGTAAAATGTACAAAACATTTAATATTTTCAAAGGACAGTATAAATATGGCCAAGGAAATAAAATAATACGTGAAAATGTGAAAATTTTCGGGTTCTCACATAATAGGCTCAATGTCATAACAATTATAAAACCAAGTTAGAAAAGTAACCGGAAATAAGGTTTAAGACATAGAACAAAAAGGCTCGACGTCTCTTAGCGTATTGACCACAACCGGAAACTATACTTGTCGGATTGGGGTAATATTTATACTGTTTTGAAGCTAAGCCAAAGGGCTACAATTTTGATGAAAACAACTCAACCCAGTTCATAGTGTATCTAGGTTAAATTTACAAATCACAGAACCAGAATTTCACCATTAGGCTGGTTAATAGCACTGTGTTCAAATGACAATAACTCAGGTTACAAAAGTCCCGTTTGAGACATTTTTAGATGCGTTGAAAAGTTAAAACATAGCACTACAACTTTTGTGTTTTGGCCAAATGCTAGTTTCATTCGGATCAAGGTGAAAAAAGAGCCAGAATGATGAAATGTCAAAACTGTCCACAGAACTCTACCTATAGCAGTCAAGGGTATCTTCATCATTTCACGTGATACAGTGCTCATATTGAGTTGAAATTTTACAAGCAACTATAAAACATCATTTCCTACAACTTTCATGTTTTGAGTTAAACCCAATTCGGCCTCCATCATGGCCGAATGGAACTAGTCAGAACAGGGCAGTGTAAGAACTCAAATCTGGAATTTGATGAATTCAAGGTGGTAAACTTCACATTTCTAGCCTGAACCACTACTTCAACATCCTATACAAGATTATAGACATCATATGCCATCTAAACAACAAGATATATGATTGAGCAATTCAAAACACTAACTCACAAATCCATCACCACAATTATCAAAACTACTAGAATAGCTATCATTAATCAAGAATCTAAGTTGCTACACAACTTAAGCAAGATTAAGGAAAGAAATAGGATGAGCAGCTATACTACCTCACTAAGATGCTTGCAAGAGATATCCTTCACCTTTCCTTCCTAAACTTTAGCACCCGAAACTTCCTAAACTCCTAATTTAGAAGTTAATCGGTTTAGATTTCTTGATTCTTCACTCAAAAGAGCTAACCTCAAGATGAAAATGGAGTTTTCTTCCTCTTGTTTTCTCCCTCAATGTCACGGCTGGGAATGGCAGAAATAAGGAGCAATTGAAGTGATTTTTGGTGATAAATAGGAAAGAAATTGGTTGGTCAACAACCTTGGGATGGCCGTCACTTGTCACCATGAGATTAACTTTCAAAATTTTTCTTTTCCTTGATTTTTTTTATAGTCAATATTTTCAGCCAACAAGAGCTGATTAAGGGGCTGATATTTTGCACTAATATCAATAATATTTTATGGTAAGAAAGTGGTGGTCAAGTGTTGTGTTCAATCAGTAGTGAATGATACCCGTCGGTTCAAGCCGATTTTCCTTAAATCGCGTATACTAGGGTTTTACTTATAATTCACTAATTTATTAGTATTACTTCAAATCACACATTTAATATAATCTAAAAATCACTCTTAATCACTAAAATTGAGTACACGTTCCGTACCGATTACTCACATTATGAAAAGACGTAAAAATCCTAATTTATCTTAACGATGAAAGTAAAAGGGAAACCCTTGGTTCTATGATTATTTGTAGCTATTGGGGAAGTGAATGTGTAGTAAAGCTATTGTAAGGTAATAATTTCCAAATTAAAGGGGATTTTAAGAAAAATATAAGGGATTTTACAAGTTCTCACAAATATTCCAGGGGTCGAACCACAGGAACGAGTTAATTTTTTACTTTAATTATTCTAACAAAATAACAAAATTCAAATTCAAGGAGTTGTATTTCCTAATTAAACAATAAAATAATAATCAATTCAAATAAAGTAGTGGTGAGAAAACAATAAACACGAGTCTAGGGCTTCAGATTTTAATCTAAAATTTGAGTCCAATTATCTAATTAATTTCTTACAAATCATGAACGCATCACATAATTATATTTTAGATTATCTCTTGATACATCTAGCATGTGCCTAATTAAATCCTACGTCTTTCTCAAGATCGCAAGTATTCAATTAAACCCTTTAAGAACTTTGGTGATATAAGTACGTCATACAGATCCTAACCTACTCTCATGATTAGACTAAACATGTTTATCTATCTAGTGCATGGCTGTATCTTCCTTCTTAGTTCAATACAAACCCTAAGAGCATGTCTATGATGGCCAAGCATAAACACGTAATCAAAAATTTAAAATAGATAAAATCATAACAAAAGATAAGAAATTAAATGAGAAAAATTAATCAAATTCCTTTATAAAAACCCTAACCCTAGAAACAATTTAGTTCAAAATGATTAGGAAATTAAACCATGAATTCTAAGTGTGAGAACCCGAGAAATTTCCACATTTTTCAAGTATTATTTTATTTCTTTGCCTACATTTTTTTACTGTCCTTTGAAAATATTAAATGTTTTATACATTTTACAAGTAAGTACAATTTTTAAATTATTTTCCTGGTATAAATTAGTATACGTTAATTTGAAGTGCATTTTTCGATGTGGGACCCGCTAGTGCGATATAATTTTGCCGATTAAGTGATGAAGTATTAAGTGATATTATTTTACAAGGTGCTAGGAGATGATTAGAGGTTAGTTAATTAGAGGAATGATTGGAGGAAAGAAGATAAACTTAAAACCTAAAGGACGCCACGTGTCGCGACCTTACTTGAGGATGGACTTGCCTAACTTTGCCTAACTTTCTTACCTTTACCAAATAGCAAATTTGACCAAAAATCAATCCATTATTTCCTCCTCTTGGCCGAAATTTGGAGAGCAAAAGAGAGAGAGAAAACCTTCATCCTTCACTTCAATTTCTTGCTATAATCTTGAGTTCCAACCGATTAAATCACAAATCACTCCATAAAAGTGCTAGTCCAAGTAGTTTCTAAGGTGATTGTGGAGTTGTTGTGGGAGGAAGAAGCCTAAGCTACCATCTTTCTTGAGGATCCAAGGTACTTTGTCAAGAAATTTACCCTTTGTCCTTAATAATGGTAAATTAGTGGTTCTTAGTGGCTAAATATGCTACTTTGTGGAAGATTTTCATGGTTTGAAGTAGTTTTATGGTGGATTTTTGTTTTATGATGAAAATTCTGATCTCACAGGATATTTGAGGGTTTCTATTGTTTTGATTTGAATTATTGAAGTTTTGTGGGCTAGAATGCTTTGCCTAAAGAAATTTTCTAGATTACATGCACAAATTCCAGCTTAGGGGTTTCCATGTGATAGTAATCTGCCCTGTTTTTGCACTGTATGTTCGTCCTTGAGGAAGACCAAATCAGCCCTTGCTCAAAACATGAAAGTTGTAGAGAATTGAGTGTAGATTATGCATGTAAAATTCAGCTCAATCGGAGCACTGTAGCCTGTGAAATGACTATTTTACCCCTGCTGCCCGGTTTCTGCCAAAACTGGAAATCAGCATCTGTAATTGGCTCGTTTGGATGGGAAGATGAATGAATTAGCTTTTGATGTCTTCTTAAGAATTGTAGCCTTGTATCTTAGCTTTCAAATGGCTTTGGAATCACCTAAATCGGAGTTGTGTGTGCTGAGATATGATTGAATGAGTCAGAACTGCTAGTTGACTTTCACAGTGAGTTTCGAACTGGAAAATCTGGGGCTGTTTGGGTAAATTTGACTAGGTTAGGTTCAGAACTGGGTTGAGGTGGCTTCATAAGAATTGTAGAACAATGTCTTAGCTTTGAAACAGTATAAATTTTACCTCAATCCGATCAGTGTATTTTCGGTTGTGACCAATACACTAAAAGATGTCAAACCTGCCATTTTGCTCCTTGTCTTAAACCTTAATTCCGGTCACTTTTCTAGCTTAGTTTTGTTATTAAATGACTTGCCTATTGAACGGCTATTGTAATGAGATTATTGGTGTGTGATTTTGGGGGCTGATTGAGGAAAATGATGAAGCCATAAATGGTTGGAAAATAGGTAAATACAAAGGGCGTGCTGCCCGAATTTGCACTCAAATGGCGATTTCAAAATTTTAAGAGCGGACATAAGTTTTACGACTATTTTACTCATGTCTTTTGGACTAAATGCACTCTTTTCACTTTCAAAATCATACTTATATTTCGTACTAGTAATTATTCGGATTTTCCTTGATTCATCAAACATTTTATTGGTTGGACCATAATATGCTCTCATGATTATTTCTTAGGGTTGCTTGGTGACTAAGGGTGATATCCGAAAGGATACTTTGGACGTTTTGCTTATTTAGGTGAGTGTTCTATATATGCTTTGTTTCTAATGACTATGTGAACTATTGTGACTATTTGGATTGTTGCTTTAATACGTGATTGAGGTATGTTATGTTTCCAAAATGATTTTTGCTAGGCGAGTGTGTACTTTATCGCACTCGACCTAAATGAACGTGAACTTTCAATGATTGAATGATTAAATGTTACTGGTGCATAAATGTAAGCCTTCTGGCTGAACTGGGCCCTTGCCCTTTGTTACTGGTCGACTCGAGCCAGAAGCGGACTCGGTCAGGCGATTAGTGACCCTGGGTGAATGTTGGTATACTCGAGTATGACCACGAAGTTGGCGGAGATTGGGGAATGAAATGAATGAACGAACGACAAGAAAACGAAGGAGTTTTCACTTACAAACAATGTTTTAATGATCGGAAAAATAAGGAAAATATTAGGCGAATAAATGAACGAATGAACGAATAGCTCCTCGTGAGCATGTATCCTTTTATTGTATGTGTTACTATTGCTTTATATCGTAAATGTTATCTGGATTACTTGTTATTACATGCTTAATATCCTTGTTTAACTGCTTGGTTGTGTATATAGAATCTCGCTGGGCTTTTTAGCTCATTCCACGCCTTTTATTTTCCTTACAGGGGTAGCAAGCATGGGCGAGGGGCCTGTATAGAATAGAATAGCCTAGTTTTGTTTTGAATTGTTTTTGTTTTGGCTTTTATTTCCGCTCTAGTGCTTGGATAAGGTGGACTGTATTGTGAATTCAGAGCTTTGGTATATACTTGGGACTGTACTTGTGGTTGAGACTGAGATGAATGTATTTATATGGTTCAAGTTTGGGTATGGTTTTCGCTTATTCGCGAGGCTTTTCTTATTTTATTTTATGTGAGTGAACGAGTCCTGGCGAGAGCTGGGCAGGCGGTCCGCCGAACCCTTTAGTTCGCCTTAGGGGAAGGTGGGGCCGTCACACTAAGAGTTACTACAAAGATATGAAAAAGAGTAACAAAACTTCTCAGTTGCTTGCTCCAATCTTCTCCTTGCACACTCATTGATTCGCCTCCATTTGATCTTGATTTTTGAAGAATAAACTATGAAAAGATGTTAAAACAAAGCTAGGCTCATCTTTTCCATCCCTAAAAATGCCCTAAATAGCCCCTATTTATAGTTTGTTAAAGTAGTAACTGAAATAGGGTAGGATTTGACTTATTGGAGCTGAAAAATAACAATTTCGGGCATTTTTCTGATGAACACTGGCACCAATACCAGCCTAAACTCCAGCACCGGTGCTGGGACCAAAGAAATACCAGCGAGACAACCAAAATTAACACTGGTGCAAGTTACAATTGATCCGTGGACGAATCGCTTATGATCTGCACACAAATCCAATTTGAAGCAAAAAAATCTCTATTAACAAGGCCGCATCAGCTCTTGCTTAAAGCATGAAAATGGTAGTCCTTTGAATTATCTTTCCAATGCCACAAAAATCATGTCATTTAGAGGTTTGGACTCTGAAATATGCCTAAAATACTAAGAACTAGTTGGAAGAACATTGTAGCGCAGCTATACTTCAATTTTTTGGACTTTTGGCTATGAAAACATGAGAACCAAACTTAATTTCTCATAAGAATTGTAGAGTATTCTCTTAACTTCAAATTGAATAAAAATCATCTCAATCCAATCTTGGTAGCACAAGTTATTGCCAAACACTGAAATATGTCAATCCTGCAAAACCTCTTACTCTTCATGTTTTCTTCTTCCATTACTTTTTCGTGCCACATTTTTGGTCTGTTATCTCTCCAATTGAGCTCTTGAGCTATTAGAACAATATAAGAGAAAAATCAAGTAGTTTCTACTCAAAATAAATCTCAAATAATATTAACTAGTGACTTATACATGTAAATGCACTACATTTTATACTCTATCAAACACCCCCATATTATGCACAAGAATGAAATCCATTAAATACAAACAATGGTTATATTCAAGACTATCATTATTAAAGCAACCATTCCAAATAAGTGTCAAGTGTCAATAGTGAAAATCAAAGGGACACTTCTTCGATTAGTTTTTGATACCATGGACCCTTTCATCTCCGGCTAACTAAATTAGGCATATAAAATATTTTACAAGCATTTCCCCGCAAATAACCCTACTATTAAGCAAAATCTCGAATATATAACCACATGTATCCAGAGGTTATTATTATAATCCACATTTTTGTATTTTCTTTTTCTTTATTTTTCTCTTTCTTTTTTCAAATTCTCCCACACTTAATCTTTTTTCACATTTTCACAAGCAGAATATACTAAATTCTCAACTGTTCAAGTCTTTTGACGCAAACTCCAACATCTCCTAAATAAAGGATCCCGGTTACTCAACTTTCACCGTTTAAGAATTACGTACTCATAACCATCATCACTTTTTTAAGGCAAAAGTTGACACTTCTAAGTGAAAACCCCTAGTTACTAGGCAACAACAACTAGCAAAATATACTTCAACTTAATAAAGTAAGTATATAAGTACAAACAGAACATAAAAGCCTGCTTCATATCTCAATAATATAGAGAACTAAGATTAATAATTTGGCCAAATTCAAAAGAAAAATGCCAAAAAAATATTTACAATACCCAGAAAAATTAACCAAAAATTGAAAAAGTCTCAAAATATCAACCATTCACCAAAGAAGCACTCTAAGGCAACACCTTTTAACACTTAACAATTCATACAAATAAATTTTAACCATAGTAAATCTTGAAATATAAGCCATTGCTTATCAAGGAATAGACAATAAGAACATAAATTTTGAAAATTTTAACCAAAAATTTCACTTCACTCTTTCACCCCCTCCCCCCACACTTAAAACAATATTGTCCTCAATGTTGGAGATAAAATAAAGAAGTAATAACAAGAAAGAGCCGAAAGTGAGACTCCCTTGATAATAAATGAATTCCAATGACCAAGAGGAGTAGGAGGAAAGTTGCCAATTACCATCCAATAGTCTAACTCAAGAACCGATCCGACCAACCTAAAAGAACAAGTGAACACTATAAATTGGGGTTAAACACACCATCAAATAACACAAACTAGAAAGCAATAAAATTCTAAGGAAATAACACTGCCATTAATTCCAAAAACAAGGAAAAGATTAAATGATATTAAAATGAAAGTTGGGTTGCCTTCCGATAAATGCTAAGTTTTATGTTTTCAGCCAGACAAGACTAGGTGGAGTCATGGCAGATGAAATGGTTCAGATATTTGCACATCCTCTAATTTATGTTTCTGCAGTACTGCATAATTTTTCACATTAACATTGCACTTTTGGACCGTCAAAGAAGAATATAAGCGACGATCATGCAAAGACATATATCCTACATCCTGCTCTAAGACATGTATTTCACCATACAACTCATCAGCAGTAGCAATGTATGAACAAGATTCTTCATACAAAGGGTACTTTAAGGGTTCAAAAATATTAAATTCTTCTTTTTCTTAAAAAATATTAAATTTATGTTAGTTCCCTTGTAGCTAAGAACCCTCTACTAACGATAATAGGTATAGAAATATCTTCTTCCATATCAAGAACAGTAAAATCAGTAGAAAAATAAATTTATCAATTTTAACCAATAGATCTTCTACAATACCCATTGGATAATGCGCTGAACGATCAACCAATTGTAGAATCATTTGAGTAGGCACTAGGTTGACAAACTTCAATTTCTTGAAAAATGATAAGGGCATCAAATTAACATTAGATCCAAGATCACATAAACATTTATCAACAAGAAGTTGTTTCAAACTGACAAGGCACAGTAAAACTCCCTGAATCTTTCATCTTAATTGGAAGATGATTTTGGAGCACTGCACTGTATTCCTCAATAAGAGACAACTCTACAAAGTCTTTCAATTTCTTCTTATTAGACACTATCTCCTTTAAAAACTTTGCATAAGTAGGGATATTTGCCAAAACTTCAGAAAAAAGGCATATTGACATGTAGCTTCTTAAGCATATTCAGAAACTTCTGATACACCTTATCAGTTGCCTTTCTTTTAAGTCTTTTCTCATAAATTAACACCTCCTCTTGATTCTTTGATTTTCTTTGGATTTTTCAACAAGTTCATCCAACACTTTCTTGAATGATGTGTTACTACCACTGTAACTTCTTTGGGATTCATCTTAGTGGTACTATGTAATTTACCTTACCCTTTTTCTGTCATTGCCTTTGCCAATTATCCAATCTATTTGTGAAGACTCTGAATAGATGCCTGTTGGGATTAAACCATTTGATCCATCTTTTGCATATAATGAAACATCATCTCTTCTATACTAGACTTCTTCGCTTGGATTGGTTGAGGAGGATACTATGATTTTTGCTGCTGACCTTGAAATCCCAGTGGCCCCATAGGTTGCTCCCTCCATGAAAAATTAGGGTGATTATGCAACTCTGGATTATAAGTGTTTGAGAAAGGATTATTCTTTTGTTGTATTCACTGACCTCGATAAGCTCCAGCAAAATTAAAATTCTCCACCATAGTGGTGGTCTCTCTATTATAGCAACTTGCAGTAGTATGCCCATATATGTTGCAATTAGCATAAAATTCTGATTGTTGCATTTTACGGGTTAGCAATGACTGCATTTATTGCATCTGTCTACTCAATTCGGTCACTTGTAACTCCAAGTCTTTTTGTGTAGACACTTCATGTACACTTCTTACCCCTGATCGCTTTTTGTTGAGAGTTGGTAGATAGCAACTTATAAATCTCAACTAACTTCTCTAGAGTCTTGTCCCCAATATATCCTCTAGCTGCAAAGTCTACCATATTTTGGGTAGTGAAAGTTAACCCATCATAGAAGAACAGTACTTATAGTGCCAAAGGATACTGGTGATGAGGGCATTGAACAAGTAGTAGCTTGAACCTTTCCTAGATCTTATGAATAGGCTCTCCCTCCATTTGAGAAACATGCATATTTTATTCCATAAATCAATAGTCTTTTGCGGTGAGTAGTACTTATTCATAAAGATGTTGTACATTGTACACATCTTCCCAAGTCGCTAGGATCCTCCGATAAATTCAACAGTCATGACTTCACACGATCCCTAAGACAATATGGGAAGCACCTTATCTACAATTCATCTTTTGATAGTCCATTTAACAGAAAAGTCTACACTATGGAATAAAACTCCTGAATGAAAATAAGCGGGGCCAGACCGTGAAAACCAAGTAGCATGTTGAAGCGCAAAGTATTCAGCTTATAGTTTCTTACCCCTTCACTTACCCTGATACAATGTGGGGATGCTGGTATTACGGGACGCTGGATGTCCCTCGGACGAAATCCAATAGGTAGAACTACTGGTGACACAAGTTGCTGGTTGTTATTATTGTTAGTATTGTTGCAATGATTTTCTTCTGCCATTCTTTCTTCATTGAACTTGCTGACCCTGCTAATTCTATTACAATATTGATTCCAGGTGATTGTGGTTGTAATGTCTACTTCTGCAAATAAGTTTCTTTCCTATAGTACTTTGTAGTTTTTTCTATCTCAGGATCATACACCAAATCACCTTTCTGCAATCGAGTCATATATCAAACACCTACACAAGATAATTAAAAATAAAGTGAAGAACTAGAGATAAGAGAAAATAAACAAAAACAAAAATAGAGAACAAAAGAGAAATAACTAAAATAGAGAAATTAAACATCATCCCAAGCAACAGTGCCAAAAACTTGATCGACGAATTCCTGTAACCGCACATAGTCGATCATAGTAATAAATCACCTAGAGTATTCCTAGAGTCGAACTCATAGAGAACAAGTTAATTTTCTATTTTAATTATTCTAAAAAAATAACAAAATTCATATTCAAGGAATTGTATTTTCTAACTAAACAACAAGATAATAATCAATTCAAACAAAGTAGTGGTGAGAAAACAATAGATATGAGTTTAAGATTTTAGATTTTAATCCAGAATTTGAGTCAGTTATCTAGTTAATTTCTTAACAAACCATGAACGCATCACATAATTGTATTTTAGATTATCTCTTGATACATCTAAAATGTGCCTAATTAATCCTATATCTCTCTTGAGATCGGCAAGTATTCAATTAAATCATTTAAGAACTTTAGTGATATAAATACGTCATCCAAATCCTAGCACTCTCATGATTAGGTTAAGTATGTTTATCTATTTAGTGTACAGCTGTATCTTCCTTCTCAATTCAATACAAAGTCTAAGAACATGTATATGGTGGCCAAGTATAAACACGAAATTAAAATTGAGATAGATAAATTATAACAAAAGGCAAGAAATTAAACTAGAAAATTTATTCAAATTCTTTCATAACAACCCTAACCCTAGAAACAATTTAGTTCAAAATAATTAGAAAATTAAAATCACGAAGTTAAAGAATTGCTACAAAGATAAGAAAAAAAGTAAGAAAACTTCTTGGTTGCTTGATCCAATCTTCTCCTTGCACGCTCCTTGATTTGCCTCGATTTGATCTTGATTTCTCAAGAATCAACTATAAAAAGATGTTAAAACTATGTTAGACTAATATTTTCTACCCCTAAAAATGTCCTAGATAGTCCCTATTATAGTTTCCTAAAGTAGTATCTGAAATTGGGTAGGATTGGGCTTATTGGAGCTAAAAACTGATAATTTTGTGTAGTTTTTCATTGAATACCTACGTCCAACACTAGCCTAAACTCTGGCGCAGGTGTTGGGACCAGAGCAATACCGGCAAGAAGATCGAAATTAACATCGGTGCAAGTTACAACTAATCTGCATGCAGATCCAATTTGGAGCAAAAATCTCTATTAACAATGCCAAACTAGCTCTTTCTCTAAACATGAAAATTGTTGCCCTTTGCATTGCAATCCCAATGCCACAAGAATCATGTAATTTGGAGGTCTAGACACTAATATGTGCCTAAAATACTAAGAATTGGTTAGAAGAACATCGTAGCACAACTATACTTCAGCTTTTGGACTTTTTGGCTATAAAAATGTAAGAACCAAACATTAATGTTTTCATAAGAATTTACAGCATTTCTCAGTTTCAAGCTAAATCAAGAATCATCTCAATCTGATTCTGGTAGCTCAAGTTGTCGCCAAAATACTGAAACATGTCAATCCTGTCAAACCTCTTACTCTTCATATATTCTTCTTCCATTACTTTTTCATGCCATGTTTTTTGTCTGTTTTCTCTCCAATTGAGCTCTTGAACTATTAGAACAATATAAGATTAAAATTAAGTAGTTTCTACTCAAAATAAAGCTCAAATAATATAGTTAACTAGTGACTTATACATATAAATACACTACATTTTATACTCTATCATCTATATATATATACATACACACACACACATATACATTCATACATATAGGATTAACTTTTTCTACAATGTTAGTGCATACTAAATGTATATATAAATTAATCTTTCCTATACAGTCAGTGTATATTGAATGTGTATGTATGTACATATATGTGTGTGTGTGTAAAGAAAAATACTGAACCTATCAATATGCTCAACAATTTGTAATATTTGTATTGTATCTAACAAAATTTATAAGATATTGTTCTCATGTACAAGCCTTCTATTCTGATTCTTCATCGGTAGCTTATCAAACTGTGAGGATGTTGCAACTTTCCAACACAGAAACAGCAGAGGTGACTGGTTTTTGTGGTGGCATTTAGCTATTTTGGAAGACTTTAGGGGTGGATTTGTAGGTGATATCGTCAATTCCAAACCCCCAGCACTGGCTTTTCACTGCACTATATGCAAGTCCCAACCAAGATGTTAGTGAAGGACATTGGAAGATCTAAAGCTAATTAGTGATATTTCACAATTATCTGGGCTTGTCATTGGTGTTTTCAATGATATTCTTTGTTCTATGGAAAACAAGGGTGGTAAAAAGTTTGTTCAATAAAAACTGACAATTTCTTAGATTGTACTAAGTATTCTGCCTTGGGATATTGAATATTATTTCGCATATATAGAAAAGATATTCATATGCAAGTTCATTATTTTTTTCTCAGAAATGATAGATGATTCTTTAGAATTGTGTATGAGCTATACACTTAATTAGCAAAGGCTCAATTAGAGCTATACAAGTGTCTTAAAACACTAAGAATGAAGACATTCCTCATCAAAAGATATGCTTAAAGTGTGATTACATATATTGTTAGTTCTAATATAACTTCCTTCCCTAGGCAAAACAAATGAACATTCCATAAACATTGATCTTAAGTCCTTAATATCCTCTAAATGCAAGAAAAGTCTGATGTCTCTAGTCGTGCGGGTTTCAATCATCTTCACCAGTTGCGGTTGTGGAACTCCCACCTCAATTCTCTTCCACTATTGTTCCTTTGCCTTGATCATTGCAAATTTGAGAGCCATTGCAATGTCAAACAAACTATTCTCCGCACCATATTCTTGAGTGCCCACTGAGCTAATATTTTGCTATTTCCATTCATTGCATGGATGCCAATTCCCATTTGACTATCTTGACCTTGAGTTTTAACAGCCGAACTAATCCGAATTGGGGCCTCTCTGCCTCTGCTAGCTTTCTATATTGCTTCAACTGTTGATATTTTGGGCAATGCTCATCCTGCTTTCTACTGCATTCACCTCTATAAATTCCATCGATTCCATTTGAGCTTTCTGGACAATCTTGAATAATGGTCTTTTGCTCTCTTTAAACACTTTTTGTGAGACTCCGAAATTTTACTTGTCTTTATAACTCTAATTTGAACTTACTTGCCTTAGATTCTTGGTTGTTTTAATGGTTGAATTTGAGCCAAAGGAGTGAAATTTTGTTTAAGAAAAGTTTCATATTCTCAAGTTGTTAGAAAATCTAGAAATTTCTGCAGGAGGCTCTGCGCAGCTTTTGGAAAATTGGCTATAATTTCGTATAGGAAAGTCAAAATTGAGTTCTGTTTGTTGCGTTTGAAACTAGACAAATTCAGAATTTGATTCAATTTCTATAAATACTAGAAAATCGGCAAAGGTGACTGAAAATTCCATCTTGCACAAGTAAAAATAGGAATGTTATAGTAGCCTACGACTCAATTTGGACCAACTTATGAACTGAATCTCTTTGAGATGTTTTCTAAAGATTATTAGTATTTGAAATCTACTTTTTAACAGGCCAAGTTTTATGAATTTTTCATAGTTATAACTCAAGTTATGATTTTTCTAAAGGAATGGTGTATACTAGAGTTTTTGGTGTGTTTTGGTGCATTTTGGTAGTATGATCACGTGGTGAGGTGTGTGTACTAAATTTGGTGGATAAAAGTGAGTATTACGTAAGAGGAAGTGTGTGATTAGAAGTGCTAATAATAAGTTAGTGAATCATAAGTTAAAACAAAAGTACAAGAGAGTTAAGAAAAATAGCCTTGAACTAACGTGTGCTGTTTGTTACCAGTTGAGTACACCGTTTGACCAATACTTTCTTGCTCTAATTTTCTTGTTTTTATTTCACCTAATCCTCCCTAAATTACTTCTTAACCCAGCTGAAATATTTGACTAAGGAAAAGGAAAGAAAAGAAAAAAAAAAGAGAGAAAACTTGGCCTTGCCAAGTGTCAATGATCAAAGGGTTGGTTGACCACGACCATTTCCTTTCTTCTTATCTTTCTCTTGGCCCAATTTTTCTTCATTTCTTGCTTGGTTTGGGCGGAACCATTGGAGAGGGAAAAGAGAGGAGAAAACTTCCATTCCTACCTTGATCCTTGCCTTGTTTGAGTGAAGATCAACAAGAACAACAAAACTAAACCAAACAAAGTGGCAATAAGGTAGTAAGGAAGCTTGTAGTGGAGTTTCTTTGGAGAGAAAAGTCTTGGATTTTCACTTTCTCTTGGAGAATTGAAGGTAATAAGTTGGAAAATTGTCTTTCACTTTCTTATCTTGCAATTTATTGGGAAGATGACTTGAAATTGGAAGTTTTATCGAAGATAACCTAGATTTGTGAAGATTGGTGAAATTTTCAGCCTAGGGTTTCATTTTTCAGCCTTGATTTGTGTTTTTCAACTATGATATGATGGTATCTAGTTTTGTCGTGGATTTGTGTGAAGATTTATAACTTTATTGTGACTTTTTAACTTTCAACTAGGAATTTTTAGCTTTAGTTCTAAAATTTGAGCTTTATTAGAGAATTTTTCATCTTTGGTATATGATGTTTATATGCTAGAAATGAGTCAAAATTGGATGGTTTTTAGCCTAGATTAAGAGTATCTTTATATTCTTACTTGTAGTGTTGATTTGGGGTTGATTTGGAAAGAAAATGAAGCCTTGAATGACTAGAAAAAATTGGTAAACAAAAAGAAAATGCTGCCCGATTTTCTTCCGTGGGATAAGTGAGTGAAAACGGAAATAAGTGTGTGACTTGTGCTCAATTTGGGACTTAGCTATGTAAGGATGCTTAAGTTGATCTTGTGGGTGATTTACAAGCTAAAATTTTGCCAAAAGTGTGCATGTTTCAAAGACAAAGTAGCGACTACTTTAAACAACATTTTCTCGTCTCTTATACCAAGTTGCGAACTTACGAGTTTTAATCGTTCTTTATCGAAACCAAAAGAACGAGCATGACTTTTCTAGAATTTGATAAGTAAAATGAGTTCTATTTACTTGGTTTTCTTTAAGCCAAACTCCCATATTTTGAAACCCTAGTTGATTGCAAAGTGTTAAACGGTATTTTATCGCAGATTTTGACTCTAGCAGGGAGTTGAACCTGAGCTTAGTTTTGAAAAATAATAAATCATTGGTGAGTGTTTTCAAATGCATTTTTGAACTTATTACTTGAATGAATCACTTTGTTTGATAGGACAAGGGTGTACTTTATCGTACTTGTCCTAATGTGACTTATTACTGTGGATTGGTTACAAATGGTTTGATATCTATATATGTGCATGACTTGAATATTGCCTAGGATTCTAACCCTATTGGTTGAATCAGTCGAATCAAGTCAATAAGGTTTTAGTCGAGGAGACTGGCGAACCATAAGTACTGTTTATTGTTTATCGGTTATTATTTATTGTGTAATCCTTTGGATATGGTCCACTGGATTCGGTATACTCGAGTATTACCATCACTCTTACTTTGGAGTTCGGGCCTGGTAGGGGGTTGATTGGTGGATGGAGATTGGAGTTAAATGGTGATCTACTGGACTGGTTACTCTACTTGAAAGTTGACATAGTATCAACTACTACTTGGTGAATTTATGGCGGAGTTAACTCGCAAGAGTTACCGTATCCTTTTACCTAAAAATGTTAGATATCTAATGATTTGTTATTTGAAGTGTTAGTACCCACTTTTATGAACTCTTATGCTTGTTACTTTGATATTCTAAGTTTTTACAATGGTCAATTTGCTATTTAGGTTTGCATGATGTTTTGAAATCTCACTGAATTTTGACTTATTCTATTAGTTTTGTTTTCCTTACAGGGGAATATGAGCGCGGGCGTGAGGCTGGCAAGCTAGCGTCGTCTAGTATTTGAATTTTTGTAATTGTACTCGTACTAGTGCTTGATTAGCGTTGGAAGTAAGCTGAAACTTGGATCTTTTGTTTTATTTGAAAATGTATGAATGTTTGAGATAGAAATGAGTATAAATGTACTTTCTAAGTTTGGGAACTATTGTTTCCTTTACTTCTAAAGTTGTAATTTGTTTTCTTGAAATGAGTGAGTGAGTCCTGGCGAGAGTTGGACAGGCGGTCCGCTAAACCCTGGGGTACGCCCTAAGGAGAGGTGGGGTCGTCACAGGTGGTATTAGAGTTGCTTCGCATGGCCTCGGCGTGGTATGAGTTTGGGCCAAATGGTGTTATGGTTCCAATTATATGGATAAGTATAAAGGACTAAGTACTCTTCTTGAACGTATGTTGTGAATCATGAAAATTGTAAGCGTAAAGCCTTTTATCTTGATACTTGAGGAAGATAGTTATGTACGTCAGGTAGGAATCTTAAACCTAGTTGATTTGCCTTTGTGAGTGTACGACCTGAGACGTGAATTCTCTTAGTTTCGGATTCTTATACCCGAGTACCAAAAGTAGAGAGCACTAGAATAAGGATCGATATCTCAATTGAATTTGAGATAAATTTGGATGGTAAAAGTCAAGGCATAAAAGGTTCTAGTAATGGATTTGAGATTGAACTGATTAAGGGAGAGTGAAGCAATGAGTGTCGTCATGGACTAGTTTCGTGCATGTCTGGTTAGGATTTCTATAGATGATAGCTAGTTTTGTGATTGTTGCGAACGTTAAGACGCTAGTATTGTATTTCATTCCTCCCGTACTTGTGTATCCTTATTTCTTGTTTCTATGATTTTGTTGCGATTTGATTACGGTTACATATGTAATTCTTTTGAACTCGTTTTAACTCTTGTTTGACTATCATTTTCTATTTTCTACCCTTCTACGATACCGTATAGGAATTTAACTTTGATTCCTATTTAAGTTTTGGATTATATATGGGATTTTTTGGGACAAAAGCGTGAGTTCTATATTTGTATACGAATTTGACAGAATTAGCATAATTACCTGATGGAGGATGGAAAAGGTACTATTGAGGGGTAAGAGGTTATAGTTTCTTCTTGAGTAAGTTTAGAAGTATGTGTATAATGGAGAGTGAGTTAAGGTTCGGAACTTCTACTTTAAGGAATATAGGCCTTGTTTGGAACCCAAATTTTTTGCCAAATTTGTCTGCTATAAGTTTTTTTAAAAAACTTTAACTACAATAATTTCAAAAAATTTCTCAAAATTTTTAAACTATATATTTCAAAATATTCAAAAATCTACACATTTCAAAAAAAATTTTAAAAATTTTCTACAGTAAATTACAGTAAAGTTTTAGATAAATTCCCAAAAAGCTCACCTTCCAAACACGGGCCATAATTCCATATTTTGTTTTATGGATAAGTGATGACAATAATTCTCGTGAAAAGACCCAAGAATAAGAATAAACTCTTATGTTAGATTTCTTATCTAACTCAGTACGGTATAGTTAAGATTCATGTTTTTGGGTAACTTGTAAGCAAAAGAACGAAAGAGTAATATGACTAGAGTTTCTAATTGTGATTAGTTATTCATTCTGATCCTTTGATTTTTATGGCAAGCTATCATTTGGCCCTAAGGGAATCGGTGATATGGCAAATTTAAACATCCTTCGGATGGAGGTAGATTTTCAAAAGAAATTGACTGACTATTGGGAAGGACAATGGAAACAAGAATATGAGGAGAAAATTGAACTGCTACACAAGAACATGGAATTGGAAAAGAAATACAAAGAGATTCCAGAAGAGGTGCCGAATAAGTTTGAATTGGTGCATTCGTCTAGTCAAGTAGCATCTCAAGACCTTACTAGTAATCAAGTTAAAAAGGGTGAAGGAAGTTCTCATGATACTAAAGGGAAACGTAAAGCGATTAGTGAAAATGAACTCGCTATAAAGTATAAAGAGAAGGAGAAAAGAAAAAAATAGACACTTCAAGAAGAGATGCATGGCTGCTAAGTGTAAAACCTATAACAAAATTCATACTGGATTATATTATTTAAAAACTGGTTGCATGTTTCAAATGCGGCTAAATTGGACATCAAGTGAGGAATTGCCAAGATAAATAAATTTCGTGAGGGTGAAACTGTTATAATAGTTAAAGTTAGCAATTAGCGATGTTTTACTTTAACTGTATTTATTAGACTATGTATGGTGAAAGATTTATATATAAGTTGTACCTCCGTTAGAAACAGCGAACATGGTACCGGATGTTTTTGATTAGTAATATTACACATCTGTGTTTGTTTGGAGTTAAATCCCAATCCGTGATTCAATTTCTGCACCTTGTTCTTGGATTTGAACAAGAATTTTTTTCGGTTAATAATGAAGGAAGACAGTTTGATTAAAGACGATAGCATATTGCCAGTGTACTGTATTTGATTTTAAGATCTAGCAGAAGTAGTAACCAAGTTTTTGTAATTATCATTTTCTCTTTCATCGGGTTCTTAAGTTTATATTACCTTGCATATTATCATTTTGATATCTTTGTTAAATTTTCTTAACATATTAGTTTTAGCCTTTACGTGGTACGATTTTCCATCTATGTAAGTTTGTGGTAATACCATGAGTAAAAGAAAGTCACTTATGAATTGGAGGAAAACTTTATAACATCAAGTTTTGTGCGAGCAAAGGCTAGAATTTCGAGAACGAAATTTTTTTAAGGGGAAGAGAGTATGAGACTCCGAAATTTTATTTGTCTTTATAACTTTTATTTGAATTTACTTGCCTTAGATTGTTGGTTGTTTTTATGGTTGAATTTGAGCCAAGAGAGTGAAATTTTGTTAAGAAAAGTTTCATATTCTCAAGTTATTAGAAAATTTGGAAATTTTCGCAAGAGGCTCTGCGTAGTTTTTGGGAAATTGGCTATAATTTCGAATAGGAAAGTTGGAATTGAGTTCTGTTTATTGCATTTGAAACTAGACTCATAAAGTTTCCCACAGTATAAAATTCAGAGTTTGATTCAATTTCTATAAATACCAGAAAATCGGCAAAGTTGACTGAAAATTTTGCCCCTGCACAAGTAAAACTAGGAATGTTATAGTAACTTACGGTTCAATTTGGACCAACTTATGAACTGAATCTCTTTGAGATGTGTTCTAAAAATTATTATTATTTGAAGTCTACTTTTTAACAAGTAAAGTTGTATGAATTTTTTATATTTATAACTCAAGTAATGATTTTTCTAAAGGAATGGTGCATACTAGGGTTTTTGGTATGTTTTGGTGCATTTTGGTAGTGTGGATCACGTGGTGAGGTGTGTGTACTAAATTTGGTGGATAAGAGTGAGTATACGTAAGAGAAAGTGTGTGATTAGAAGTGCTAATAAACAAGTTAGTGAATCATAAGTTAAAACAAAAGTACAAGAGAGTTAAGGAAAATAGTCTTGAACCGATGTGCGCCTTTGTTACCGGTTAAGTACACCACTTGACCAATACTTTCTTACCCTAATCTTCTTGTTTTTATTTCACCAAATCCTCCCTAAATTACTTCTTAACCCAGCTGAAATATTTGACTAAGGAAAAGGAAAGAAAAGGAAAGAAAAGAAAAGAAAAACTTGGGTCTTGCCAAGAGGTCAATGATCAAAGGGTTGGTTGACCAAGACCATTTCCTTTCTTCTTATCTTTCTCTTGGCCCAATTTTTCTTCATTTCTTGCTTGGTTTGGCGGAACCATTGGAGAGGGAAAAGAGAGGAGAAAACTTCCATTCCTACCTTGATCCTTGCCTTGTTTGAGTGAAGATCAACAAGAACAACAAAACTAAAACGAACAAAGTGGTAATAAGGTAGCAAGGAAGCTTGTAGTAGAGTTTTTTGGAAAGGAAAAGCTTGGTTTTTCACTTTCTCTTGGAGGATTGAAGGTAATAGTTGGAAAATTATCTTTCACTTTCTTATCTTGCAATTTATTGGGAAGATGACTTGAAATTGGAAGTTTTTATGGAAAATAACCTAGATTTGTAAAGATTGATGAAATTTCCAGTCTAGGGTTTCATTTTCCAGCCTTGATTTGTGTTTTTCGGCTATGATATGATGGTATCTAGTTTTGTTATGGACTTGTGTGAAGATTTATAACTTTATTGTTGTGAGAACCCGTAAATTTTCTTTATTTCTAGGCTTTAATTTATTTATTTGCACCCGTTTTCCATATTTTCTGTATTTTATAACTTTTTCTGGACATTTTATGAGTAAATAAGGTTTTAAAATATTTTTTCTAGTATAAGTCAATTTACGAGATTTTTGGAGTGAATAGTGGACGTGGGACCCGCTAGTGCGTTAGTGAGAGGAAATTCGGCCAATTAGGTCAAGTTTTGCGTACCAAGATTTAATTACCAGGTGTTAGTAGGTGATTAGAGGTTACCTAGATGGATTAACCCTAGTGAGCAAGAAGATAAGTTTAAAACCTAAAAGGTGACACGTGTCGCGATTGCATTGGACAAGACTTGCCTAACTTTTGATCACCTTTACCAAATAACCAATTTTGACCCAATTAACCTCATTTTCTTCCCCCCTTTGGCCGAACTTCTTAGAGAGAAAAGAAGAGAGAAAACTTCATCTTGTGTCTTCCATTTCTTGTTCAATCTTGAAATCCAACCATTGAAATCTCAAATTACTCCACAAAAACCACTTGCCAAGGAAGATTGAAGCTCTTGGTGGAGTTGAGTTGGTGGCTAAGCTTCTAAGTTACAACCTTTCTTGAGATTTGAGGTACCTTGCTTGGAAACTTGACTTATGTTCCCCTTAATGTTAAATTAGTGGCCTATGGTGGCTTAATAGCTTGATTTATGAATGATTTGATGGTTTATTTGGAAGTTGGGTGAATTTCTGATTTTTGGAGAATTTTTCTGTTTTATATCATAAATGTTAGTTAGCCTTGGATTGAAGGTTTAGTATTGAGCCAATTGGAGCTCTTGTATGTGAATTGCGATAAATTGTGGAAAATTTCAGTTTTGAATGAAAATTTCAGTTTTAGGGTTTTGAATTTGGGGCTTTTCTATAATTGATTACTTAGAGTGCAATTGATTGTGAATGAAGGGTATTGTGGCCCTAATGGAAGTCATTGATTGGTTGTGGTTGAATTGTAGCAATTGTGATTGGATTGGATGGAAATTAATGTTTAATTGTAGGAGGGAAAAGCTGAAATTTAGGGGAAATGCTGTCCGAGTGTCGAGAAATTAGGGTTTCGTGCGTTTAGGTGGTGATTGAGTAAAAATGTGAGGTTTTGGGGTTGTTTACACCTTTGGCCTTAAAATCAAAGTATTTTCTATTTTTGAGCTATATTTGCATTTTACTTTAGTAGTTCGCTTAAGAGGCATTCGACTCGTGTTCGAGTCTCAACTAGAGTTTCTTGTTTCTTGTAGGTCGAGCCGGTGATTCCGGATACCCGTTGGGCGAAAACTTGTGATTTACTTACTTAAATGGTGAGTGTACTATGCATGAATTGTGTTTAATTGGTTGTGTACTTGAATCCTTGATTTGGATAACTGTGGTTTCTGTGCTCGAGGCGAGAGTGTACTTTATCGCTCTCGTTCTCTTATGTGTACAACTGATCTCTAAATATTTGTAAATTTGACTAAATATGTGGGAATTGGATTGTGCCTGGCTTCATGTCGTATGGGGCATAAGCCCTATGACTTTACTGTGATAACTGAGCTCAAGCCTCAATGGCCGTTCATCGAGTCGAGCCGGTAAGAGCCGGTCGATTAGGTAATGAGCCATGAGGTTACTGTGTGTCGAGTGGAGCGTTAGCTCCTCGACTTTGTGGTATACTCGAGTACTACCCCTGATTACTGTGAGGTGTTCGAGCCCGGTAGGGGAATGTATGGTGGAAGGTATTGGGAGTAAAGCGGTGATCTACGGTCGTACTTGTCCGTTGAACGTTGACGGAGGGTCAATCGAAGGTGATCAAGTGTTGCAAGGGGAAATTGGCTCCCGAGAGCCACCCGTATCCTTTCATTTTGAAATTGGTTTGGTGTTTACTTCCCATGTGTGCTAGTTGTGTATCATTGAGCAATCACTACATTCGTGAACCTTGGTTGCATGACTTTTAGTACCTCATTGGGCGAAAACTCACACTCGTTCTTTTGTTTTCCTTACAGGGCATGTTTTTGCAAACCGTGAGTTTTGTGAAGCGAATAGAGCTAGTTAGGCATTCTTTTGTACTTTCGTATAGCTCATCGACTTTAGAAACCCTAATGTGGGATTTGGACATTTGTTTTGAATTGAGAACCCTAGAGTGGGTTATGTGTACATATTTTCTCATGTATATATGATGTACTTTATTGGAAATGTACTTGTTTATGTTGATTTAAAGTTTAGCCGTGTTTGAGACGCGTTCGGACGAGTTCGGACGTTAAACGCGGGAAAAGAAAAATTCTGGCCGGTTACTGTTCATCAGAATCCGGCCAGATATCCGGCTAGATCTTGGCCGGATATGCGGCTGGATTTGGGGCGAATTTTGGAAAATTTTGAGTTGGCCTCTGCCTCCAATCCGGCCAAGAATCCGGCCGGATTGTGACGTGGCAAGTACTGTTCACGTCCGTTCCGGTTTTTTCCGTTTTCATTTTGCGCGCTTATTGTTAACCTTATTTCGGTATACTTTTCGAAACGGTTAGAATTGCGTGTATGCGACCGTTAGCAGTCCTGGCGAGAATTGGGCAGGCAGTTCGCTAACCCTTAAGGTACGCCCTAGGGGACGGTGGGGCTGTCACAGGTGGTATCAGAGCCTAGGTTAGGAATAATTTGGGCAAGTTAGAAATTTGTTCTAGTACCTTTAAGGATCGTGTTAGGGCACCCTTAAGTATGATTTCCCTCGTCTAAGGTTTGAATCTTAACTCGTTCTTGTAGGTTATGGCTGGATCGAGCCCCGAGGGCGGAGGTGCGCCACCGTAGAGACGCTTTCGCGTTGTGGACTACTAGGAGAGACCTGGAGGACCCATTCGTCGTTGGAGTGCCGCTAGTCGGACTCGCCGCTGTACCCGATGCCAGAACTACTCGTATATAGATCGAGTAGTCGTGGCCGTTCTTGACGAGCGTAGGAGGCTTAGGCGAGGCACCGCTAGGGATCAAACCGAGATGGTTAGGCTGAGAGGCATCATGTGTATGCAAGCGGATCGGATCCGTGAGCTTGAGGGCGACGTGGTTGAAGGAGCAAGAGCAAACCGACGCTCTTAGGGGACAGTTGCAAGTAGCCACCGACCGCCTCACGAGGGTGACTAGGGTGGTACGAGATCGGTCGGGCGGCATCATTAACGAGTGTGAGGCGCTCATCCAAGGTGTGATCGGCGCGAATGTGCAAGCGGAGGCATCTTAGCCGATAGTACACCTGATGAAGGGAGCACGCCTAACTCTAGTCACGGGGGAGAGTCTGTGTGCTCCGTAGAGAACTAGGTTAGGACTTCTTTGAGCCGCGTTTTGATCCCATGTGGGGCCTGGCTAGGGGAAAGCTACTCGTTAGCTACTTTTGTTTTGACCTAGCTTTGTACACGTGTTTTTGATTGACCCCCGATACTTTCATGGGATTGTTTGTATATATTTGCCTGACTGCTCTTGTACAACTTATATGGTATGCTTATGTGTTAATTGCCTTTAGTGTTTAATTTTTGTTAACTTGCTTACTTTTATTTCGTATTTTGATACCGTGCTTGTGTTTCGACCCTAGATTGTGAACTTAAGACATGGAAGGTACTCGTAGTGGTCGAGATCGTGGTCGCAGTAGTAGGCAACCTTCAAACTGATAGGGGAAATCGGGAACCCACACCAGTGGCCGCCGCGATTCAAAGAATGACCGACTTATTGGCTCACGTAGTAGAACATCAGGGCCAGCACCCTGTCCATAACCCTGGGAACCCTGGCGAACATGTTGAGAGCGAGGATCGAGCCCTCGAAAGGTTCCAAAAGTTCTCCCCTCCGAAATTCTTGGGAGGACCTGATCCGGACGTGGCCGAACGGTGGCTGGAGAAAATGGTAGAATATTTTTGCAACCTTGCACTACTCGGAGGAAAGACAGGTCACTTTTGCCCGTCTTTCCAATTAGAAGGAGCTGTCCGTTCCTGGTGGAACGTTATATGAACAAAATGGGAAAGAGAGCAAATGCCGGCGGACATGGGCAAACTTTATGAGAGAGTTCAACGCGAAATACTTCCCGCCTTTGGTCCAGGAGAAGAAGGAGGATGAGTTCCTCAGATTGCGCCAAGGCACGCAATCGGTGGCCGAGTACGAGAGCCAGTTTACGAGACTATCGAAGTTCGCCCCTGAACTTCTTAGTGACGGAGCAGAGGAGAAATCGGCGTTTTACTCAGGGGTTGAACGTGGAGATTCAGAAAGATCTGGCGGTTGCCCAGATCACCACCTTTAGTGAGGCGGTAGAGAAGGCACTAAGGGTGGAGAATGCTAGGCTCCAAGTTAGAAACTTCCAGGTGAGGAAGCGGGGATTCCCTGGAAGTAGTTCTAGTCAGGGTGAACGGAGTAATCTTCCTAAGTCTGGACGAGGAGGCGGAGGAAGGTTTACGGGGACGTCGAGAGGGAGTTCGGTGAGGGGTGGTTCGTTTGGACGAGGCCAGCAGAGGAGTACCTCATAAGGGAGTTCAGCTTCCGTTTCCCGAGGACCTTGTGGATTCTGCGGAAACCAAACCATACGGAGGACAACTGTTGGAGAAAGGAGAGGAAATGCCTGCGCTGTGGAAGTGCGGAGCATCACATAGCCACTTGTCCTGTACTATCCCGCGAATCGAGAGCTATCCCACAGTCTTCGAGAGCCCGCTCCGGCCAATCTAAAGTAGAGGGGTCGAAATCTAAAGTGCCCGTTCGAGTGTACTCTCTTGAGCAACGCCAACTCCCTGACCCGTCTGGAGTCGTAGAAGGTACCATCCCTGTTTTCCATCGTCTAGCTAGGATTTTGATTGACCCCGGTGCTACCCATTCATTTGTTAACCCCGATTTTATGTGCGGCATTGATATAAAACCTGTTAGTTTACCCTATAACTTGGAAGTTAGTACTCCTACGGGGAATCAACGGTTGATTACTAGCACGATGTACATAAATTGTGAGATTTGGGTAGGAGAGAAAAAATTATTGGGAAACTTGGTAAGCCTTAGTTATTAAGGGGTACGATGTCATACTAGATATGGACTGGTTAGTTAAGTACGATGCCCAACTTGATTGTAAGAGGAAGATAGTGGAATTTTGTATACCTGGGGAAGCTACTTTGAGGCTAGATGTGAGGGGTAGTCTTGCCTCATCTGCATTGATTTCGGGCATTAGAGTTAGGAAATTGCTGAGTAGAGGAGCGCAAGGGTTTCTAGCTTTTCTTATAAACACTCCTGTTGATAAGTTGAAAGTAGTGGATGTACCTATTGTGAGTGAATACCCAGATGTGTTCTCAGACGAACTAGTAACCGTACCTCCGGAAAGAGTGATAGAGTTTAAGATCGACTTGATACCAGGAACGTCACCTATCTCTAAAACCCCCTATCGAATGGCACCTGCCGAACTTAAGGAACTGAAGTTACAGTTGCAGGATTTGTTAGAGCGAGGGTTTATCCGAGAGAGTGAGTCCCCATGGGGAGCCCCTGTGCTGTTTGTGAAGAAAAAGATGGGACATTGAGGTTGTGTATAGATTACCGGGGATTGAACAATATAACCATTAAGAACAAATATCCACTGCCCCATATTGATGAGTTATTTGACCAGCTACAGGGAGCGGTAGTCTTTTCAAAGTTAGACCTCCGTCAGGGATACTACCAGTTGTTGATTAGGAGGGAGGATGTACCCAAAACTGCTTTCAATTCTCGGTATGGGTATTTCGAATTTGCCGTTATACCCTTCGGTTTGACCAATGCCCCTGCTGCCTTTATGGACTTGATGCATAGTTTTCAAACTTTTCTTGGACCGATTTGTCGTCGTTTTTATTGATGACATTTTGGTCTATTCTAAATCCCGAGAGGAGCATAAGCAACATTTGAAGTTAGTCCTACAAACCCTAAGAGATCACCAGTTGTATGCCAAATTTAGTAAGTGTGAATTTTGGTTGGAGAAAATCTCGTTTCTAGGGCATGTGATTTCGAAGGAGGGCATTACCGTAGACCCGGCGAAAGTAGAGGCGGTAACTGAGTGGAAACGACCCGAAACTCCTACTGAAGTTCGTAGTTTTCTAGGGTTAGCTGGATATTATCGGAGGTTCATTAAATATTTTTCGAAACTTGCTAGCCCTTTAACCAATTTGACGAAAAAGAATAGGCGTTTTCTATGGGATGCTAAGTGTGAGGGTAGTTTCCAGGAGTTGAAACGAAAGTTAACCGTAGCCCCTATTCTAGCCCTACCTAATGGAAAAGATAGTTTTTTCTGTATATACTGATGCTTCCGGGGAAGGCTTAGGGTGTGTATTGATGCAGAATAAGAATGTGATTTCCTTTGCCTCTAGAAAACTGAAACCTCATGAGCAAAATTACCCGACCCATGATCTAGAATTAGCCGCAGTTGTCTTCGCCCTGAAAAAGTGGAGACACTATCTGTACGGGATGACCTTTGAGGTTTATTCTGACCACAAAGCCTTAAGTACCTATTTTCCCAAAAGGAGTTGAATATGAGGCAGCGACGGTGGATGGAATTCTTAGAAGATTATGACTGTACCATTAACTACCATCCCGGGAAAGGCGAATGTAGTAGCTGATGCCTTAAGTCGAAAGGCTCAAGTAGCTGGGTTGAGGGTCAGAGAATGGGAGATGTTAGAAGCAGTGAGTGAGTGAAACCCTAGATTAGAGAATCAAAGGGTAATTTTAGGAAATATCTGAATAACCTCTGCTATTCTGGAACGAGTCAAAGAGGCCCAAAAGGAGGATCCAATGGTCCGAAAGTGGAGAGACAAGGTGGAGAAGGGAGAATTACCTTACTTTAATATGAGCTCTGAGGGGATATTAAAATATCGGAATTAAATAGTGGTGCCGGAGGATGAAACTTTTAAAAGGGATATTTTGGAGGAAGCCCATCGATCGAAATATACGATCCATCCGGGTAGTAAATAAGATGTATCAGGAGTTGCGGAAATTGTATTGGTGGAATAAAAATGAAGAGGGAAATAGCCCAGTACGTGCAAACCTGCCTCGTCTGCCAGCAAGTAAAAGCGGAGCACCAAAAGCCCTCTGGTTTGTTGCAACCCTTAGAAATACCTGAATGGAAGTGGGAAAACATCACGATGGATTTCGTTTCTGGTTTGCCAAGAACCCAAAAAGGACATGATGCCGTATGGGTGATTGTGGATAGACTCACTAAATCGGCCCATTTCTTGCCCAAAAACATGAAATACACTTTAGAGAAATTGGCTCAACTGTATATGAGTGAAATTGTGAGACTGCATGGGATTCCTGTAAGTATAGTCTCGGATAGGGATCCACGTTTCGTGTCTAGGTTTTGGCAGAAATTTTAGGAGACCTTGGGAACCAAACTCAATCTAAGTACCACTTACCATCCCCAAACCGATGGACAATCTGAGCGAACCATTCAAACCCTTGAGGACATGTTACGAACCTGTGTTTTGGATTTCGGGGGTAATTGGGGTCAACACATGACGTTAGTAGAGTTTGCCTACAACAATAGTTACCACTCTTCAATCCAAATGGCACCGTATGAGGCTCTTTACGGCCGGAAATGCCGTTCACCAGTTTATTGGGATGAAGTAGGAGAAAAGAAAGTCTTAGATCCAACAATCATTCCATGGATGGAGGATGCACGAGAAAAGGTTAAACTAATACGCCAAAGACTCCAAACTGCTCAAAGCCGACAAAAGAGCTACGCAGACAATCGAAGGAAAGACTTGGAGTTTGAAGTTGGAGACCGTGTGTTTCTTAAGGTCACGCCATTGCGAAGTATCATGGCGGGTAGAGGGAAGAAACTTCAACCTAGATTTGTAGGACCCTTTAAAGTCCTCCAAAGAATTGAAAAAATGGCGTACCGTCTCGAGTTACCTCCAAGTTTAGCCAGGATCCACGACGTTTTCCATGTTTCAATGCTCAAAAAGTACCATCCTGATCCAACCCACATCTTACGACCAGAAGAGATTGAGGTAGATGAATCCCTAACCTATGAGGAGAAATCTGTACAAATACTCGATCGAAAGGTGAAGGAGCTGAGGAATAAAAGCATTCCCTTGGTAAAGATTTTATGGAGAAATCACGATATAGAAGAGGCAACCTGAGAAGTGGAGGAAGAAATACAAAAGAAATACCCTGAACTGTTGGTAACCCAGGTGAGAAATTTCGAGGACGAAATTCTTTAAGGGGGAGAGAGTGTGAGAACCCGTAAATTTTCTTTATTTTTAGGCTTTAATTTATTTATTTGCACCCGTTTTCTACATTTTCTTTATTTTATAACTTTTCTGGACATTTTATGAGTAAATAAGGTTTTAAAAATATTTTTCTAGTATAAGTCAATTTACGAGATTTTTGGAGTGAATAGTGGACGTGGGACCCGCTAGTGCGTTAAGTGAGAGAAATTCGGCCAATTAGGTCAAGTTTTGCGTACCAAGATTTAATTACCAGGTGTTAGTAGGTGATTAGAGGTTATCTAGATGGATTAACCTTAGTGAGCAAGAAGATAAGTTTAAAACCTAAAAGGTGACACGTGTCGCGATTGCATTGGACAAGACTTGCCTAACTTTTGATCACCTTTACCAAATAACCAATTTTGACCCAATTAACCTCATTTTCTTCCCCCCTTTGGCCGAACTTCTTAGAGAGAAAAGAAGAGAGAAAACTTCATCTTGTGTCTTCCATTTCTTGCTCAATTTTGAAATCCAACCATTGAAATCTCAAATTACTCCACAAAAACCACTTGCCAAGGAAGATTGAAGCTCTTGGTGGAGTTGAGTTGGTGGCTAAGCTTCTAAGTTACAACCTTTCTTGAGATTTGAGGTACCTTGCTTGGAAACTTGACTTATGTTCCCCTTAATGTTAAATTAGTGGCCTATGGTGGCTTAATAGCTTGATTTATGAATGATTTGATGGTTTATTTGGAAGTTGGGTGAATTTCTGATTTTTGGAGAATTTTTCTGTTTTATATCATAAATGTTAGTTAGCCTTGGATTGAAGGTTTAGTATTGAGCCAATTGGAGCTCTTGTATGTGAATTGTGACAGCCTCACCTTCCCCTAGGACGTACCCTAAGGGTTAGCGAACTGCCTGTCCAACTCTCGCCAGGACTGCTAACGGTCGTATACACGCAAATTTAACCGTTACAAAAAATATACCGAAGTAAGGTTAATAATAAGCGCGCAAATCGAAAACGGAAAAACGGAACGAACGTGAACAGTACCTGCCACGTCACAATCCGGCCGGATTCTTGGCCTGATTGGAGGCAGTGACCAACTCAAATTTTTTTTCAAAAAACACCCCAAATCCGGCCGCATATCCGGCCAAGATCTGGTCGGATATCTGGCCGGATTATGATGAACAGTAACCGGCCAGAATTTTTCTTTTCCCGCGTTTGACGTCCGAACTCGTCCGAACGCGTCCCAAACCCGGCTAAACTTTAAATCAACATAAACAAGTACATTTCCAATAAAGTACATCATATATACTTGAAAAAATATGTACACATAACCCACTCTAGGGTTCTCAATTCAAAACAAATGTTCAAGTCCCATATTAGGGTTTCTAAAGTCGAGGAGCTATAAGAAAGTACAAAAGAATGCCTAACTAGCTCTACTCGCTTCACAAAACTCATGGTTTCCAAAAACATGCCCTGTAAGGAAAACAAAAGAACGAGTGTGAGTTTTCGCCCAATGAGGTACTAAAAGTCATGCAACCAAGGTTCACGAATGTAGTGATTGCTCAATGATACACAACTCGCACACATGGGAAGTAAACACCAAACCAATTTCAAGATGAAAGAATACGGGTGGCTCTCGGGAGCCAATTTCCCCTTGCAACACTTGATCACCTTCGGTTGACCCTCCGTCAACGTTCAACGGACAAGTACGACCGTAGATCACCGCTTTACTCCCAATACCTTCCACCATACATTCCCCTACCGGGCCCGAACACCTCACAGTAATCAGGGGGTAATACTCGACTATACCACAAAGTCGAGGAGCGAACGCTCCACTCGACACACAGTAAGCTCATGGCTCGTTATCTAATCGACCGGCCCTTACCGACTCGACTCGATGAACGGCCATTGAGGCTTGAGCTCAGTTATAACAGTAAAGTCGTAGGGCTCATGCCCCATACGACATGAAGCCAGGCACAATCCAATTCCCACATATTCAGTCAAATTCACAAATATTCAGAGATCAGTTGTACACATAAGAGAACGAGAGCGATAAAGTACACTCTCGCCTCGAGCACAGAAATCACAGTTATCCAAATCAAGGATTCAAGTACACAACCAATTAAACACAATTCATGCATAGTACACTCACCACTTAAGTAAGTAAATCACAAGTTTTCGCCCAACGGGTGTCCGGAATCACCGGCTCGACCTACAAGAAACAAGAACTACAGTTGAGACTCGAACACGAGTCGAGTGCCTCTTAAGCGAACTACTAAAGCAAAATGCAAATATAACTAAAAATTGGAAAATACTTTGATTTTAAGGCCAAAGGTGTAAACAACCCCAAACCTCACATTTTTACTCAATCACAAGCTAAACGCACGAAACCCTAATTTTCTCGATACTCGGACAGCATTTCCCCTAAAATTCAGCTTTTCCATCCTACAATCAAACATCAATTTATATCCAAACCAAACTCAATTGCCTCAAACCAATCATAAGTCACTCAATAACTTTCATTAGGGCCACAATGCCCCTCATTCACAACCAATTGCACTCTGATTAACCAAATATAGAAAAGCCCCAAATTTCAAAACCCTAAAACTGAAATTTCCATTCAAAACTGAAATTTTCCGCAATTTACCGCAATTCACATACAAGAGCTCCAATTGGCTCAATACTAAACCTTCAATCCAAGGCTAACTAACATTTATTATATAAAACAGAAAAATTCTCCAAAAATCAGAAATTCACCCAACTTCCAAATAAACCATCAAATCATTCATAAATCAAGCTATTAAGCCACCATAGACCACTAATTTAACATTAAGGGGAACATAAGTCAAGTTTCCAAGCAAGGTACCTCAAATCTCAAGAAAGGTTGTAACTTAGAAGCTTAGCCACCAACTCAACTCCACCAAGAGCTTCAATCTTCCTTGGCAAGTGGTTTTTGTGGAGTAATTTGAGATTTCAAGGGTTGGATTTCAAGATTGAGCAAGAAATGGAAGACACAAGATGAAGTTTTCTCTCTTCTTTTCTCTCTAATAAGTTCGGCCAAGAGGATGAAGTATGAAGATGATTTTTGGTCAAAATTAACCTTTTGGTAAAGGTGGTCAAGAGTTAGGCAAGTCTTGTCCAATGAAATCGCGACACGTGGCACCTTTGTAAGTTTTAAACTTATCCTCTTACTCACTAGGGTTAATCCATCTAGGTAATCTCTAATCACCTACTAACACCTGGTAATTAAATCTTGGTACGCAAAACTTGACCTAATTGGCCGAATTTCTCTCACTTAACGCACTAGCGGGTCCCACGTCCACTATTCTCTCCAAAAATCTCTTAAATTGACTTATACTAGAAAAATATTTTTAAAACCTTATTTACTCATAAAATGTCCAGAAAAGTTATAAAATAAAGAAAATGTGGAAAACGGGTGCAAATAAATAAATTAAAACCTAGAAATAAAGAAAATTTACGGGTTCTCACATGAATTGCGGTAAATTGCGGAAAATTTCAGTTTTGAATGAAAATTTCAGTTTTAGGGTTTTGAATTTGGGGTTTTTCGATAATTGATTACTTAGAGTGCAATTGATTGTGAATGAAGGGTATTGTGGCCCTAATGGAAGTCATTGATTGGTTTGTGGTTGAATTGTAGCAATTGTGATTGGATTGGATGGAAATTAATGTTTAATTGTAGGAGGAAAAAAGCTGAAATTTACGGGAAATGCTGTCCGAGTGTCGAGAAATTAGGGTTTCGTGCGTTTAGGTGGTGATTGAGTAAAAATGTGAGGTTTTGGGGTTGTTTACACCTTTGGCCTTAAAATCAAAGTACTTTCTATTTTTGAGCTATATTTGCATTTTGCTTTAGTAGTTCGCTTAAGAGGCATTCGACTCGTGTTCGAGTCTCAACTGTAGTTTCTTGTTTCCTGTAGGTCGAGCCGGTGATTCCGGATACCCGTTGGGCGAAAACTTGTGATTCACTTACTTAAGTGGTGAGTGTACTATGCATGAATTGTGTTTAATTGGTTGTGTACTTGAATCCTTGATTTGGATAACTGTGGTTTCTGTGCTCGAGGCGAGAGTGTACTTTATCGCTCTCGTTCTCTTATGTGTACAACTGATCTCTGAATATTTGTAAATTTGACTAAATATGTGGGAATTGGATTGTGCCTGGCTTCATGTCGTATGGGGCATGAGCCCTACGACTTTACTGTGATAACTGAGCTCAAGCCTCAATGGCCGTTCATCGAGTCGAGCCGGTAAGGGCCGGTCGATTAGGTAACGAGCCATGAGGTTACTGTGTGTCGAGTGGAGCGTTAGCTCCTCGACTTTGTGGTATACTCGAGTACTATCCCCTGATTACTGTGAGGTGTTCGGACCCGGTAGGGGAATGTATGGTGGAAGGTATTGAGAGTAAAGCGGTGATCTACGGTCGTACTTGTCCGTTGAACGTTGACAGAGGGTCAACCGAAAGTGATCAAGTGTTGCAAGGGGAAATTGGCTCCCGAGAGCCACCCGTATCCTTTCATTTTGAAATTGGTTTGGTGTTTACTTCCCATGTGTGCTAGTTGTGTATCATTGAGCAATCACTACATTCGTGAACCTTGGTTGCATGACTTTTAGTACCTCATTGGGCGAAAGCTCACACTCGTTCTTTTGTTTTCCTTACAGGGCATGTTTTTGGAAACCATGAGTTTTGTGAAGCGAGTAGAGCTAGTTAGGCATTATTTTGTACTTTCGTATAGTTCCTCGACTTTAGAAACCCTAATGTGGGACTTGGACATTTGTTTTGAATTGAGAACCCTAGAGTGGGTTATGTGTACATATTTTCTCATGTATATATGATGTACTTTATTGGAAATGTACTTGTTTATGTTGATTTAAAGTTTAGCCGTGTTTGGGACGCGTTGGGACGAGTTCGGACGTCAAACGCGGGAAAAGAAAAATTCTGGCCGGTTACTGTTCATCAGAATTCGGCCAGATATCCGGCCAGATCTTGGCCGGATATGCGGCCGGATTTGGGGTGAATTTTGGGAAATTTTGAGTTGGCCTCTGCCTCCAATCCGGCCGGATATCCTGCCAGATTCCGGCCGGATTGTGACGTGGCAAGTACTGTTCACGTCCGTTCCGTTTTTTCCGTTTTCATTTTGTGCGTTTATTGTTAACCTTACTTCGGTATACTTTTCGAAACGGTTAGAATTGCGTGTATGCGACCGTTAGCAGTCCTGGCGAGAGCTGGGCAGGCAGTTCGCTAACCCTTAGGGTACGCCCTAGGGAAGGTGGGGCTGTCACAATTGTGACTTTTTAACTTTCAACAAGGAATTTCCAGCTTTAGTTCTAAAATTTGAGTTTTATTAGAGAATTTTTCAGCTTTGGTATATGATGTTTATATGTTAGAAATGAGTTACAATTGGATGGTTTTTGGCCTAGATTAAGAGCTATCTTTATATTCTTACTTGTAGTGTTGATTTGGGGCTGATTTGGAAAGAAAATGAAGCCTTGAATGACTGGAAAAAATTGGTAAACAAAAAAAATGCTGCCCGATTTACTTCCGTGGGATAAGTGAGTGAAAACGGAAATAAGTGTGTGACTTGTGCTCGATTTGGGACTTAGCTATGTAAGGATGCTTAAGTTGATCTTGTGGGTGATTTACAAGCTAAAATTTTGCCAAAAGTGTACATGTTTCAAAGACAAAGTAGCGACTACTTTAAACAACATTTTCTCGTCTCTTATACCAAGTTGTGAACTTACGAGTTTTAATCGTTTCTTTATCGAAACCAAAAGAACGAGCATGAATTTTCTAAAATTTAGTAAGTAAAATGAGTTCTATTTACTTGGTTTTTTCTTTAAGCCAAACTCCCATATTTTGAAACCCTAGTTGATTGCAAAGTGTTAAACGGTATTTTATCGCAGATTTTGACTCTAGTCAGGGAGTTGAACCTGAGCTTAGTTTTGAAAAACAATAAATCATTGGTGAGTGTTTTCAAATGCATTTTTGAACTTATTACTTGAATGAATCACTTTGTTTGATAGGACAAGGGTGTACTTTATCGTACTTGTCCTAATGTGACTTATTACTGTGGATTGGTTACAAATGGTTTGATATCTATTTATGTGCATGACTTGAATACTGCCTGGGATCCTAACCCTATTGGTGAATCAGTCGAATCAAGCCAATAAGGTTTTGGTCGAGGAGACTGGCGAACCATAAGTACTGTTATTGTTTATCGGTTATTATTTATTGTGTAATCCTTTGGATATGGTCCACTGGATTCGGTATACTCGAGTATTACCATCACTCTTACTTTGGAGTTCGGGCCTGGTAGGGGGTTGATTGGTGGATGGAGATTGGAGTTAAATGGTGATCTACTGGACTGGTTACTCTACTTGAATGCTGACATAGTGTCAACTACTACTTGGTGAATTTATGGCGGAGTTAACTCGCAAGAGTTACCGTATCCTTTTACCTGAAAATGTTAGATATCTAATGATTTGTTATTTGAAGTGTTATTACCCACTTTTATGAACTCTTATGCTCGTTATTTTGATATTCCAAATTTTTACAATGGTCAATTTGTTACTTGGGTCTGCATGATGTTTTGGAACCTCACTGAGTTTTGGCTCACTCTATTAGTTTTGTTTCCTTACAGGGGAATACGAGCGTTGGCGTGAGGTTGGCAAGCTAGCGTCGTCTAGTTTTTGAAATTTTTGTGATTGTATTCGCGCTAGTGCTTGATTAGGGTTGGAAATTAGCTGGAACTTGGATCTTTTGTTATATTTGGAAAATGTATGAACGTTTGAGATAGAAATGAGTATAAATGTACTTTCTAAGCTCGAGAATTGTTGTTTCCTTTACTTTTAAAGTTGTAACTTGTTTTCTTGAAGTGAGTAAGTGAGTCCTGGCGAGAGTTGGGCAAGTGGTCCCTTAAACCCTAGGGTACGCCCTAGGGAGATGTAGGGTCGTCACACTTTCTCATTCCTTGCCTTCCATATCTGCCAAAGGATGCTTACAATTAGTGCAATATGTTCCATTTCTTCAGGTCTGGTATTCCTGGCTTCAGTTAGAGCATTCCACTATCTTTTAAAATTCCCTCTTTGGTCATCAATCCCATCCCATTTCATTGGTGATAGGTTCCATACTTCCTTTGCATTTCTGCAGTGAAATAGTACATGTTCCATAGTCTCTCTGTCTTCACCATAGCCTTGACATATACAAGTTCATGATACTTTCTCTTTTATATATATTTCACATAGCTACATTGCAAATCTTATTAAACTCAAAGTAGGTTAAAACTAATGAAGATTTGGACGCCAATTCTAAAACACTGTCCATCCATTTTTCATCCATTACTGTCCAAATACTTATTAACTTAAGTGCCTCATCTGGCAAATAATTGATGGGTAGTAGTTTTTTCTGTTTTTGATAGATTTAAGACTCCGCCAATGGGGATGGTTAATGCAAGAGATTAGTGGCAGTAATACCTTAACATTTTTCTAAACTCATTGGCACAATCACTTTATTATGTAGATTGGGTTAAAATCCTGAATTTGTAATTAAACCTATGATGGTCCCTACTTGGCCGGTAAACATAAGATCAAAATTTAATTTAATAAGAATTCCTTATACTATATGAGAATGAGTTGTGGTCAAAAGGGGTTTTGGATTTTAACCGCATGGATAGGGGCTTTATGGGAATATGGAATGTTGTGCAGTTTTTCTAAAGCTTTTGGTACAACTAAGGACGGCATATGTTTGGGCATATTTACCGAAATGTTCTCATTTTGATACATTTAAAACTTTGATTTATGGAGACAACTGGGTATTTGTGGAATGTATAATTATTTTGCAACTATTTTTGCATAGAGTACAACTCATATAAGGTTATGTGTTGGCGTAATTACTGAAATGGTGTTACAGACACATTTAATTGAAGTATGGCTTTTGAGACAAAGATATCTGTTTGAGAATATTCATTTATATGAAACAACTTATGTCTGATCACTTGCACAACTCCCAAAGATGTTAAAGTTCAGGTTGGAAACAATGCATTTCTCTGCCATTTACATCTCAATTTAACAGCCATAAACATGGGTATGTTGATGAATTAATATCTGAGCATCGGTTATGGTTGTTTCAATGCCTCCTCTTTCACATTCTTCAGTTTTCCCCATTTCAGCTTCCAGGATTGGATTTCTTTTTTGCTGCTTTTATACTCATCATTCAAGAATGGTCTTCAATCACAACTATTCGTGGTGGTTCAGTTTGAGGTGAGTTTTGTTCCTTAATTTTGTTGTTTATGTGGGTGGTTCCTCTAGTGTGTAGCGGCGGTGTCAGCTCACATCTTTAAATTTGAGACTCTGGTTGTTCATAAATCTTCTCCTCTTTGTGGGTGTCCTAATTTTGTTCCTTTTGGTTTATAAAGGCACCACAGCACCGCTACAGAGTCTCACATTGCGTATAGTAGAAACATTTGAATGCACCGAACCTAAGCTCAAAATCCACTGAACCTAAGCATTTAATCTTCTATATTACTATTTGTTTTTGTTTGATCACATTTACTTTCTTTTGTTTCTAATGGAACTTGACTTGCTATGTTTAGCAGTTGCCATGGTGAAGAGAAGGATCAGAGGATGGAGTGATTTGCAGATGAACTTGGATAAAGGCAGGAAGAACGGTGAGGGTAACCATGATGGGCTTGGGATCTGATGGTTCTACAAAGTTTACTACTACCTAATTGGCAAGAATCTCACTGCACAACTACTTGTTTTGCTCTTTGTATTTCTTCTTAATTTCATAGATTGGGAGGCTATTTTCAGTTGAGTCATGGAAAAGGAAAAAAAATACTATAAACTAAATATGTTAGGAATGGCAGAATTCAATTGTTTTAGTGAACTATTAAGCTATTGAAACATATAGGAAAGCAAAGGGTTTTGTTGGATTTGTCATGCTTTCATTAAAGAAGGAGACTCTTGTAGGTGTCCCAAATTCCTAGGTATTTCTTCATACTTTATTCTTCTGACCTTTAGGACTTCATAACTGTGATGCATGGACAAATACTCATACTATATAATAGTGTTAAACACATTTTACATAAAGTATCAAACTCTAGGTTCTTTAGAGCTAGACAATGAATTCCAAACTTGTTTTGTCATATTTGATGGCTATTTCTTTTCAAAATGTACTATTATTTGTCCAATAAAAAATCCTTTTTTAAACACAGGCACCAAACACCGGTGCGATATGCAGGCACTCCCCCCCTCCTAGTACTAGGGATACAAATGAGTCGATCTTAGTCGAATAGTTCATGAGTTTGTTCAATCAAAACTCTAGCTCGAGTTACTTGATGAATCAAGTTCAAGCTTAATATGTGAACTTGAAAATTCATCTATATATACATATATATATATATATATATATATATAATTTTTTTATTGATTAGTATGAAATGTCTACTTTGTCCCTTGTTTAAAATTATATAAATATAAATTTATATTTTTAAACTCGATTAGATTTGATTAACCTCTACGAGCATGAGCTCGAGCTAAAGTAATACTAAAAAAAGCGAGTCCAAGTTTTTTAACTTGAATCAAGGTTGATTAGTGTACTACTTGAGTTCGACTCGATTCAATTGCACCCCTAAGAATTACCATCTATTTCATATTATATTTTGATTTATAATGAATTTTTTGACTACTTACGTGACAAAATATGTTGTCATATATCCAAAATTCATAGAAAAGCTAAATAATAATTTAAAAATGAATATGCTTAGGGATAGAGTGAATTTTTTTTTGGATAAATTACCTTTTTACCCTGCTGTGATTTGGTGTTTTATCACATAACCCCCCTACAATTTAAAAACTTATATATAACCCCTCTCATGGTTTGGGTTAAAGAGTCACTATTAGTTTTTTCCGTTAAAACTAATGGTCAAAGTAAAAGGTCAAAATCAAACAAATAAATTGATAAATTTATCCTTTCATTACTTCCTTTTTTCCTCTAAGCATAAAAAAGAAGAAATTGAAATAAAAATATATAAATAAGAAATGGAAAATACCATTAAAGATTTGGTTTAAAAACCTATAATGATATTTGTAGTGAAAAAAGATTTGGTATTTTTTTGTTTCTTATTATTTCTTTGTATTTGCTTCTATCTTTTTTGTTTCTTATTTAGTTATTTTTTATTTCCTTTCCATCTCTTTTTTATTTGAAGAAAATTAAGAATTTGTAGGCTAAAGTGTGGGTTTTCAAAATCATCTTTTCTCTTCCCAAGAGAGAGAGAGAGAGAGAAAGAGCGAAAAAGAAAAAAAGAAAAAAAAAGAAAGTAAAGGATGAATTTGTCAATTTATTAGTTGGATTTTGACTTTTTATTAGTGACCGCTAGTTTTAACGAAAAAAACTAACGGTGACATTTTAATCCAAACCATGAAGGGGTTATATATAGGTTTTCAAACTATAAGGGGTTGTATTTGAAGAAAATTAAGAATTTGTAGGCTAAAGTGTGGGTTTTCCAAAATCATCTTTTCTCTTCCCAAGAGAGAGAGAGAGAGAGAGAGAGAGAGAGAAGAAAAAAAGAAAAAAAAAGAAGTGAAAGGATGAATTTGTCAATTTATTAGTTGGATTTTGACTTTTTATTATTGCCCGCTAGTTTTAACGGAAAAACTAACAGTGACATTTTAATTCAAATCATGAAGGGGTTATATATAGGTTTTCAAACTATAAGGGATTCATGTGGTAAAGCCCCACAAAGGGGTAAAAGATAATTTACCCTTTTTTTTTCTTTTGTTTGCATTCTGCCGCAAATCTAGCAGTGAAAGGCTATTTGGAATGCAATATTACTGTCATCAATTTGGATTTGCAGCATTACTATCTATCATCTACATGAGTGATTAATCTCAAGCCACTACTAGGATAGATACCATCCTATTTTGAGCAAAAGCTAAAAGTAAAGAACAAAGTAAGAAAAGCAAAGAATAATTGCCTTTGCTGTCTATTACATGATGCTTATTTGGAATCTTTTCTTCATTTGGATACTGCTTTTGTTATCCCTTACTTGCACCATTCTCTACCCAGAGGAAAAGAATATTAAAAAAATTGAACTTCATTCTAACTACGAAGAGAAGGGCATAAAGCCACCACTAATTTGTTGTACTTCGCATTTCATCTACTCGTTTATACAACTCTTTCTCACCTTGAAAGTAACAAATTGCTTAATCCCACAATCTCAAAAATATCAAAGGCCTCTATTACTCCCAATTATAAACCTGATGGGCAGATGCACTACTTGCTTCCACGGTACAAGTTCTAGTGGAGAAGGCAATAAACATAGCTTCTCAACAAGTTGGCCAGTTTGTTGGCTTTACAAAAGATTTGGGGGATCTGAAGCAAACTTTGACTCTGATCCAAGCTGTCCTTCATGATGCAGAGAAAAAACAGGTGACTGAAGAGTCCATAAAGCTTTGGTTGGAGAAGCTTGAACGTGTGGGCTTTTGATGCTGAAAATTTGCTGGATGACTTCAACTATGAAATGATTCGACGCAAAGTTGAAATTCACCAGTTGAAGAGGAAGGTATGTTTCTTCTTCTCACTCTCCCAATCCCATTGCATTTTATTGCAAAAATGGCCAAAAAAATTCAGCAAATCAATATCGATTTGAAAAGAATCAATGAAGAAGCAAGGATCTTTAGCCTCCTGTCACAAACTGGAGCTAGAGATGCACCTGCTCTTTATCCTCCTAGTGGAGGGGGACTTATGAAGAACAGAGAGACTGACTCTGTTACTGTTGATGCGAGTTTTGTTGGAAGAGATGATGATGTTTCAGCAATAATAACACAATTGATTGCCACGAGTAATAATGAAACTATCTCTGTTCTTCCCATAGAGGCATGGGCGGGATTGGGAAGGACCACATTGGCTCGAAAAGTTTTCAACGATCCAAGGATTGAAAAGCATTTTGAAAGTAGAATATGGGTATGTGTGTCGGAGGACTTCAATGTAAATAGGCTTTTTGGATTGATTCTAGAATCATTACAACTCAAAAGGCCCTGATATTGAGAGTAGGGAAGCCAAAGTGAAGCAGCTTAAGCAATTATTGAATGGTAAAAAGTATCTCGCTGGTCTTGGATGGTGTGTGGAATGAGGAGTCCACACCATGGAATGAGTTTCTTGGGGCCTTGAGAGGTATTAGCCAAGCCATGGGGAACTGGATTCTTGTGACTATCTCGTAACCAACAAGTAGCAAACCTCACAAGAATTTCTTCTTCTCTTTGTTCCTTGAAAGAATTATCAGATGATAATTGTTGGCTCATTCTCAAAGATTATTGCTTTTGGTGCTAGGGAAGTGCCAAATGGGCTGCAAGATATTATAGGGTTCAAGATGGCGCAAAGATGTCGAGGCTTACCATTGGCTGCAAGTGTTCTCGGTGGCATGTTGCGCAACAAGGGAGCAGATGAATGGCAAACTTTAGAGCTGGGGCTTCGAAGTTTAGGCAGAGATGAAAATGTTGATATTGCTAAAATTATGAAATTAAGGCTTTGATCATCTTCCAAATCCATCTCTTAAAAAGTGTTTTGCATATTGTTCAATTTTTCCGAAGGATTTTCAAATGGAAAAGGAATCAGCTAATTCAACTTTGGGCGGCAGAAGGATTTCTTCATTCAAATCCAAGAAACAATATGTGCATGGAGGATGTTGGTAATATGTATTTTACCATTTTGTTGGATAGTAACTTGTTTCAAGATGCAGAGAAAGGATGGTTATGGGAATGTTTGAATTGCAAAATGCATGATCTTGTGCATGATATGGTGCAATCCAGTTCCAAATTTAAAACCACAAGTTTGAAAGAATCAAACCATGACCAGACTTTTCCCATTCGGTATCTTGCAATGGAGAGAAGTGGTGGAGAAGCAATACCATTTCCATTGAACGAGAATTTCAAGTGGCATAACAACATTGTTTTTATTGTAAAACATATCAACTAAATGATGGTTTGATCTCATTTTTGGCTTGTTTGCGAGTGCTAAACTGTAGTTTCATCATATGCCAAGGAGCTTCCTAAATCAATTGGCAAGTTGTCTCATTTAAGATACCTCGATTCATCAAATACTCCAATGGAAACTTTGCCAGACTCCCTTTGTAAACTTTACAGTCTTCAGACATTAAGAGTTAGAAATTGTAAATCACTAACAAAGTTTCCAAATAATTTCAAGAATTTGGTTGAATTTGAGGCACTTTGACTTTTCTCTAAGGATAAATCAAGTGATCTAATGCCTCTTGAGATCGGACAATTGCATTCTCTCCGAACATTGCCATTTTTTAATATTGTTGAAGAGGCAGGGCGACAAATTGGACAATTGAGAAGTTTAAAGAATCTCAGTGGAAGCTTTGAGATATGGAATCTTGAATTGGTGAGAAATAAGGAAGAAGCCAAGTTTGGCAAATCTGATCGGGGAAGCCAAACATTGATGAGTTGAGATTGTTATGCAATGAATTAGATAATCCGAGAGAGAATGACAGCGAATACAATCAAGTGTTGAATGCTTGCAACCCCACCAAAATTTGAAGGGTTTGATAATTGAAAGATTTTTGGTGATCAACTTTCGACATGGATTGGAAAAGTTGAGAAATTGGTGAAATTTGAATTGCTAAATTGCAAAAACTGCAAAGAATTACCAACTCTTGGACACATGCCCTTCCTTAGATCTCTTCACTTGGAAGGACTTGATGGCATTAACAAGCATAGGGCCATCTTTTTATAGCGGATCAGTCGTGCATGTGACAGTAGCAATCAAAGACCTCTAAAATTATTTCCAGCACCGGAACATTTCATTCTAAAGAATATGTTAAGTTTGAGTGAATGGACAAAAGCAGTAGTTCATGACAGAAAGATGGTGGTATTTCCTGTCCTTGAGGCAATGGAGATTGATAATTGCCCCCCAATTAGACATTGTTCCCAAATCATTTTCCACGTCTTAAGAAATTAGACTTCATGCGCATTGGCCATGGATCAACAGTACTGGCATATATGTGCAGCAGAGTCAGCACTCTCATTAGTCTTTTGATGAGAATGTGAATGAACTCACTGAGCTACTAGATGTGTTATTTGAAAACAATTCAGATCTTGCAGATCTTGTGTTGGCGCGGTTGTGGTGATTTGACGCAGCTCTTGAATTTTTCACCTGATGTTCAAACTTTGAAAGGCTCAAATCATCAAACAGTATCTAAGTTCAGCCAACTACACATTTATGACAGCAACAATGCCTACTCAAAATCAACATTTGGTTGGCCTTAGGTCCCTAGAGAAGATAGTTGGCCTTAGGTCCCTAGAGAAGATAGTTGGCAGTGTGCACCTCACTCAAGTCAATTTCAATCCCCAGGGGACACCAATACCTCAATGCCTTGCGAGAATTAAGAAATTGCTGGTGTAGTGGATTAACCCATTTGTTCATCCCTCAAATATCTGAGCCAGAGTCGAATTCCACTTCTTCACCCTCCTCTGCTACTTGTCCTCCTCCTCCTCTTGTGGTATTGCAAGTATGGCAATGCCGCAATCATATCTCCTTTCCAATTGATCTAACTCGAACACATTCTCTCTCTTCCCTCAATATATCAAAATGTGACAAATTAATTGACTTGCCCAAGGGGAAGTTTTGTTCTCTTACAAGCTTGAAAATGTTAGAGATTGGACCATTCTCAAAAAACACAGAGTTGCATTCCTTCGTACGCCTCTTTGATGCTCTCCAACAACCACACCACTTGCCCTCTCTTTTAAGATTACGTCTGTTTGGATGGCCTCATTGGGAATCTCTGCCAGAGCAACTTCAGCACCTCTCTACCCTAACATATCTTAGACTAGATGGTTTTGAAGTAAAATCATTGCCGGAGTGGTTTGGGAAGCTTTCGTCTCTTGAAACTCTCGACCTGTGCAAATGTGAAAAGCTGGAAAATTTACCCTCTCACCAATCTATGAGAAGTCTCGCCAAATTGAGTCGCCTGTGGATTCAAGATTGTATCCTTCTAACGGAAAGATGCAACCCAGAGACTAGCAGCAGCAAGGACCCCCAATTCTGAGTGGTCCAAGATCTCTGACATTCCTGATATTTGGATTGATTGGCAGCAAATCAGAGGCTAGTGATATCAGTTTCCCCTAATCTTTTCTTAGTAATGATAGTAGTAATGTATTGATAATCGAATATTTAATAATGCTGCCTAACTTCTGCTGAATAACTGTTGCAAACCATCTTTTCTTGGTCCTCTAAATTTGTGCTTTCCAGGGAAGGATGGGATTTGTATAGGCAGTTTTGGGGCTTCACCGAAAAGTGAAAACTCTTTGTGCTTTGTATGAGGAAGCTATTAATATCTTTTTTTTTTAAGAAAATTTTTTATACATTAATAGTGTATATGTTACCGAATTTAGATGCATGACACTTACATAAAATTTGATATTTAAATGATGTGACATTGATCCAATCTCGTCTGTTGAATTCACTGTCAACGGAATATGACCATTAATTTACAATAGGAATCTTCTTGCAACATACACATATTGTTTACATTAAGAAACCATTTTGTGCTCATACTTATCCATGAAGGCACCTCCATTGATTGGTTGGGACATGCGATCCAATGGACAATGTGACCTTGCAGATGTTAAGATAAAGAAGTTTGCAGTACGTTGACCAAGATATCGATTACTTCTGATTACTTCGGAATGAGTACCAAAAAGAAAATAGTTTAGACTGAATTGGAGGTCTAGATTTTTTGGCTATAATAGACCTAAATCAATAGTTTTAACTTTAAATTTTCATATACAAAATATAAAATTCATATACAACTTCATGATAGTTTCTCTTTTCTATGCTATTTCGCATGGCTACATTGCAAATCTTATTAAACTTGGAGTTCAAGGGAAAAAGGTTAAGACTGATGGAGATTATGAGATCAATTTCTAAAGCATTGTTATGCATGTAGGCCCATCCATTTTTTATCCATTAATGCCCAAATACTTATTAACTTGAATGCCTCATTTGGCAAATAATTATAGTTAGTAATTTTTTCTGTTCTTGATAGATTTAAGACTCCAACAATGGCAGTGGTTAATGCAAGAGATCATTGGCGGTAATACCTGAACATTTTTCTAAACTCATTGGCATAAACTCATCAATTTGGAAAGGCTACTTGGAATGCAGTATTACTGTCATCAATTTGGATTTGCAGCACTACTGTCATCTACAAGAGTGATTAATCTCAAGCCACTACTAGAATAGATACCATTCAATTTCGAACATGTAAGGAAAAAGCTAAATGTAGACAACAAAGAAAGAAAAGCAAAGAGTAATTGCCTTTGCTGCCTATTGCATTATGCTTATTCGGTAACTTTGCTTCCTTTTCATGCTGCTTTTTTTTATCCTTTCTTGTAGCATAAGGAAAAGAACATTAAAAAATTGAACTACGGTCTAATTACGAAGAGAAAAGCATAAAACCGCCATTAATTTGTGTGCTTCTCATTTCGTTTACTCGTATATACAACTCTTTCTCACCTTGAAATTTACAAATTGCACGAAAAAAAGCTTGATCCTATAAATAAACAGTTCAAGTTCAAAGATAATATTAGACTCATATGATAATCAAGTTGAATACGAATATGTTCACAAACTATTCCAATAGTTCATGAATACATATATAATTTTAAAAAAAAATACTAGTATAAATACATTTAGTATTATTAAATATACATTGTATTTTTCTCAAAAAAAGTAACTATATATAAAATTATTATTACTTATTTTTCAAAACAAAGAAATACGATTAAACTTAATCTAACTCATGTATTTTTTAAAAAAAATTAATTAAATCATTTCTAAACTCAAATTTGAACTCAAACTCGAATTTGATCTCAAATTCAGACTCGTTTGGTATAACGAACCGAAATCGAATTGAACTTGAATATTTATATAAATTAGCAAATCAAATTCAGGCAATATTTATAGCTCATCTAATATTCGATTGATCTCGAACCTTGTTCATAAAATATATAAACTGAGTCTAAAACACCAAAGTATTCGACTTGATTTGTCTTGTTGAAAGCTCTACTGTAGACTATAGATTGTATTCCCAAAAAAAATAAGGGAAACAATGTTTTTTTTTGTAAATAAAAAACATGGAAAAGCAAAATAATATTGCTTTTTCCACATGAAAAAATCATACCCAATTTGAGTTATGATGATAAGACAGCCAATGAAATCTAATCATCTAAATTGCATCACAAAGGACACTACATTGAAAAAACTAAAGGTGCTATAAAACGGAAAAAAGAGAAAAAAGTTGATTAAGAAAAACGATCTAGATAATCTTTCAACAAGTAAAACTATCTAACGCTTATTTGTTGAATCCTATAATCTTGAATTAGACATGAACACAAGAAATATATCCATCTTATGTGGCACACCTAATCAGGGGCTTATTTCGTTTTTAATTTGTGTTAGTAGGTTTTATTTGAATTATACCCATTCTAATCTTTCTTATCTACTTGCATTTTGGGCACAATGGTATAGGCTTTTTAGATTTGTTTACTTGTGTGCAATAGTAAGTATGCAACGGTAGTTAACCTTCAACTTCTTCTCAGTAACTACCAAAGCAAATTTTCTAATTTGTCTAAATTTCAATTACTATTTTGTTTTAGAATTCAATGGTGCAGCAAATAGAGAATCGGGCCGTTTAGACTCTGGAAATGATTGTGCATCTTTCCCTTTTATTTTTGGTACTGCATCTCCAACATGACAGAAGTCTCTTTTGTTGACACAGGTCGTTTGCCATTGCGATATGTACATAAAAAACTTCAATCCGATGCACCCTGCCCCTTGATTGCACTTAGCTTACATAGATAATGATCCGCTATCAACTACCTCCCAGTTGCCGACAACCTATTCCTCCAGTCGCCCTCAGTTCTCACCCTCCTAGAGCGTAATTCCACTGGCATATCACGTTCCCCCTCCTCAAGCCCCTCAATATTTCTCTTCAAAAGATGTATGAGACTGCCCGCAGAATCAGTTTATCATCTCAATTTGAACTAGAAAATGCGAACTGAAATGCTGGAGGAAGAGCTTCACCTTTCTATCATCTCCAAGATTTGCCAAAGATTGCAAAGCCAGTTGAAACTCTCGCTGAATGATTAATCAGAGAGACCCAGAACGACAAAGGGAATGAAAAAGCATGTGTACGACTTACAAAAAATCAACCTATACAATGTTACATTCTTCCCAAGCTAAATCAATATTTTTGGTTAACCTGTTGTATATGTAGTTTGGTTAACCTAATGTATACGCGGAGGATACGCACATCTGTTGATCTAGGTAACCACCTACACCAAATCTTTAGTTAACGTTTCTCTATAGGCCTAATTTATCTGTGTGACAAGAATGACTTCCCATATCAACAACGGTGAAAATTCGTAACCCAGACTCGAATTATCTGTCGAATCTTTGAACTCTTCGACGCTGTAATTCCTCTAAAGAAAGTTCATCAGTCTGACCTAATAACTCAAGAGATGACAACCCATCACCATCTCGACTGGAACCGCACATTTCACAAGTATTTAACCAATCTGAGTTGTCATAAGTACATGCTCTGCATCTCCACACATAAGCCGTTCTTCCCGGTGCCCCACCAACAGTCCCTCTCCCTGAAATTTGTCTCCTCTGAAACCTAAATAACTGCTGCACAAACTTCAAAGGCCAACTAACTACGCTGGTAAGTGTGACAGCCCCACCTCTCCCTAGGGCGAACCCTAAGGTATCAGCGGACTGCATGCCCAACTCTCGCCAGGACTACTAATCGATCATACACGATAAACCAAGTGCAAAAGACCCCTCATTAGGGCTAAAACATTCATATTAAACATATAATATCATTTACACCAGAACCACCAGGTACATATACATGTTGCCACAATATACAATCCAAAAGGATCATTCAAGTGAAGTACAATTAGGGTCTCTAACACCCGAGAAACATAACAAAACAAAACTAGTAGCTAGCTCAACTAGCTTTACAAAACTCATGATTTTTCCCCAAAAGCATCCCTATAAGGAAAACAAAAGTAACGGAACGGGGTGAGCTTACGCTCAATGAGGTACCCAAAATACATGCTATCATGAACCATGAAGATTTTCTTTCATTTACTCAAGTAGACATGGCAATTAAGAAATGAAATAAACATCTTAGACAGGAAGGATACAGGTGGCTCTCGGGAGCCAAGTTCCCATTGCAGTACTTGATCCAAACTCGTTGACCCTCCGTCAACGAGTAATGAAACAAACAGATCCGTAAATCCCTCTTAGAACGCCAAATCCCGATCACCAAACATACCCCTTACCGGGCCCGAACACCTCAACAATAATAGTGGTTGGTAATACTCGAGTATACCGGAAATCCAGAGTCTCCAATACCCATAGATTCCCCAGGAACAGGCACCCATGGTTCGTTACTTTCCTCGACCGAGCCCTTGCTGGCTCGAATCAAGTAACTACCCATGAGGTTGAGCTCAGACTTAACAGGCACAGGAAGGTCGTTGGATACGCGTCCAAACGACATCATGTCAAGTATAAGTGACAGATTCAAGTGTGCAGGATTCATATTAGACACAAGTAAAAGATTCAAGTAGATACAGGAAACAAGTCACACAGGCCAGAGAACGAGTGTGATAAAGTACACCCTCGTCTCATACTGAATAAACAAATGATATAGTCATTTCAAGTCACAATTTGCAAGCATATATGCCAAGTCAGACAAAAATCGAGGGGAGTGGTACACTCACCAATTCAAGTGCAGATACTTCAAAAGTTTTCCCCAAAATGACTTTAATCGCCCAGAAACCCTAAAATAACCAAGGTAAACAATTGAGGTTTTCACATCCCAAATTCTAGTAAAACAAAAGCACAAGTAAGGCTCGACTACAAGTCGTATGCCTATCCAAATGAACTATGAATGCAAGGTTGCAAAAGCGTGATTTCGGAACGAAAAGGTAATAGGAGGACCTAGGGGCTTGAATGACCTAAAAGCCGTTCGTCTACTAAGAATCAACTCAAACTTGAAGGAACCAAGAGGCCTAGAAAATTGGGCAGCATGCCCTTTGTGTTTACCAAGTTTCCAGCCATTTATGGCTTCCTTATTTCCTTAATTCAGCCCCACAATACACACAAGTAAGGTTACCACAATAGCCCTTCCATAGGCTCCAAAATCATCCAAGTACAATACAAGTGCAAAAGTACCATTGAAAATCAGTTTTTGAAGAAAAAAACTAAACGGCAGATTTGGCATCTCGTACCATTTTGGTCATAAACGGAGCTATGGTTATCGAATCGGGGTGAACCTTGTACCATTTCGAAGTTAAGACAGAGGGAACAACTTTTATGAAGGCCACTTAACCTAATTTATAGTTTATCTAAGTCGAATTTGCCCAATCACAGATCCAAAAGTTTATGATCAGTCTGGTTGTTCAGCACTGACTTTAACCGGCAATAACTCAGGCTACACAACTCCCTTTGGGGTGTTTTTAGAGGCTTTGGAAAGCTAAAATATAGGGCTACACGTTTTGTGTTTTGGCCAAAAGCTAATTGGATATGAATCAGGGTAAAAAATGCAGCCCAAACTGGTGAATTCAACAAAACTGTTTACGAATTGCAGCTTGTGGTAGTCAGGGTATTTCGGTCATTTCACAAGTTTCGGTGCTCCGATTGAGATGAAATTTTACCAGTAGTTAGCTAACTCAATACCTACAACTTTAATGTTTTGAGCAAGGGCTGATTCGGTCTCTCTCAAGGTCGAACATACAGTGCAATAACAGGGCAGATTACTACCATATAGAAACCCTAAGCTGAAATTTTCCGCAATTCACCACAATTAACGTATAATAACTCCAAATTACACCATATTAAGCCATCAATCCAAGCCAACTATGATTATCATATGCAATCAGAAAAATTCCCAAGAAAATAATAAATTCACCAAACTTCACTTTAATCCACAAAATCATCCATAAAACAAGTTCCTTAGCCATTATAAGCCACTAATTTGCAATATTATGGACAAAAGTTGAGTTCCAAGCAAAAATACCTTAACCTCAAGAAAGATAGCAACTTAGGGCTTTCCTTTGCAAAATCACTCCACAAACACCTTCAATCTCACTTAATAAGTGATTTCTACGGAGGGAATTCGGAATTTAATCGGTTGATTTTCAAGATTTGGACAAGAAATGGAAGGAAAAGTTGAAGCTTTCTTCCCTATTTTCTCTCTAGGATTTTCGGCCAAGAAGATGCTTAATTGAAGATGTTTTTGGTCAATTTTTGCTTTTGGTAAAGTTGTAAGAAAGTTAGGTAAAACTTGGCTCAATAAGAATGCGACACGTGTCACCTTTTTTTTTGATCATTTCCTTATCCTTTTAGCTCACTAATGACCAAGCTTCTAACCAACCTCTAGTTATCTCTTAGCACTCAGAAATTTAATGCCTTTCCACAAAACTTAACCTAATTGGCCGAATTTCTCTCACTTAACGCACTAGCGGGTCCACATCCGCTATTCGCTCCAAATTTCTCGTGAACTCACTTATACTAGAAAATGACTTAAAAACTATATTTACTTGTAAAATATATGTAAAATAAATATAATAAAGAAAATATAGAAAACGTGTGCACGAAAATCGGTAAAACCCTAAAACCGGATTTTTCTTCCTCGAGTTCTCACACTCTCTCCCCCTTAAAGAAATTTCGTCCTCGAAATTTTATTACCTTCCACGTCTTTAGACGAGTCAGGAACTTGATGTGATTCCAGGGAATACACTCGAGCCGACACTTTCGGCCCAGTCCCTTCTCCTTTCGACTGGTTTAGAATTGACTTTGTTGGTTGTCGGTTGTCACTCCCTTCTCGAGACAGGCCTGGGCAATTAGCGATATGATGATCTGCACTACCGCATCGTAGGCATTTTCTTCCTTTCTTCCAGCAGACATCCTCCGTGTGATTTGGCTTCCCACAGTACCCGCAAGGACCTCGAGAAGCAGAGGTCGAGCCTCCCCGTGTGATACTCCTGATGTCCCGGAAGTCTCGTTCCTCCATTTCCCTTTTTCAAACTTAGGTGGCATACTCTTATTCTCTTGTTCCGAACCACTCCCAGGAAATTCTCGTTTCTTTGGTTTGGAAGTTTCTAACTTGTACCCTCGCATTTTCAACTCGCTGGGCTTTCTCCACAGCGTCACTAAAGGCGCTCAGTTGAGCTACAGCCAGGTCTTTCTGAATCTCAACATTTAATCATTGGGACAAAACGCCTTACCCTTCTTTGCTCAGTTACAATCAGCTCAGGCGCCAAACTTAGATAACCGAGTAAATTGACTCTCATACTCGGCTACGGTCTGGAGTTCCTTGGCAAAGCCGAATGAATTCATCTTCTTTCTTTTCTTGGATTAGAGGAGGGAAAAACTTGGTGTTGAATTCCCTTATGAAGTTCGCCCATGTCCTTGGGGTTTGTTCTCTTTCCCATTTCAGTCTTATGATATTCCACCAAGATCGGGCTGCTCCCTCCAGTTGGAAGACAGCGAAGGTCACTTGTCTCTCCTCAGTATAATGTAACGCGGCAAAAATATCAATCATCTTCTCCAGCCACCTCTCAGCCACGTCAGGGTCTGGCCCTCCAAGGATTTTGGTGGGGAAAATTTCTGAAAACTTTCAAGGGCTCTATCCTCGCCCTCTACATGGTTACCAGGGTTTTCCAAGTTGAGGATTAGGGTTTTGGTCTTGGTGTTCCACTACATGGGCTAGCAGATCGGTCATACGCTGGATAGCAGCAGCTACTTGAGCATTTGGATCGACCCTAGGTTCAGGATTTGGTTCAGGCCTTGGTTCCCGGTTACCTCTTTCATTCGAGGGTTGCTTACGTCCGCGTCCACGACCTCTTCCACTACGAGTACCCTCCATAGGTCCAACCAATCTAGGGTCGAAGCGTGAATATAACATTAAAGATAGTTATATACATAAGCAAGTAACAAGAAGTACACATAGATCAAAAGTATGTATACATACACAACTGTACCGAACAAGTCACACAGTAGCAGTCAGTTAGATACAAACAAAAGAGGTCCATGAAGTAGCGAGGTCATCCAAAAGTACTATGAGTAAACGAGACCAAAAATACAAAAGCAACGAACGAAAACTTTTCCCCCTATAGGGCTCCCGTCCACAATCTTCAGGAATAACAAAATTTATATCTTAGAAAGAATCAATCATCCTCGATGATATTCTAATACATCGCAGGAAGTTCCGTGGAATCAAATTTCTAGTTCGCCCAAGTCATTTCTAACCTAGGCTCGCATCCATTTAGTAGCCGGGTACAAGAACTCCAAATAGGATAATTCACAACTCGAGCCGGCCGGTCCCAAGAGTAAATCATCCATATTAAAGATTCCTATCCGACCTACCTATCTATTGTCCCCAAAGTACCATGATAAAGGTTTAAACCTAGAACGTTTCATGATTCATTACTTATGCTCAAAAGATTACTTAATCCTTTACTCCCATTCACGAAATCAGGACCATAACACCACTTGGCCCAAGCTCAATCCGCGCAGAGACACGTGACGTGGCTCTGATACCAACTGTGACAGCCCCACCTCTCCCTTGGGCGAACCCTAGGTATCAGCGGACTGCCTGCCTGCTCTCGCCAGGACTACTAATCGATCATACACGATAAACCAAGTGCAAAAGACCCCTCATTAGGGCTAAAACATTCATATTAAACATATAATATCATTTACACCAGAACCACCAGGTACATATACATGTTGCCACAATATATGACAAGTGACTAATTTACGTAATAATTGTATGATATTTTATATTATTTTTAGCCACTTTGATTATATTATTGGAAGAAAATGAATCATTTTTGGCTATAATTGGTGAAAAATGCTTTTAACTAATTAAATGAGGTTTTTATCACTTTTTACTTGGATTTTGAGCATTTTGACAGTTTTGACACATTTTCGTATTTCGGCTATAACTTGAGTTACAGTGATCGGATTGAGATGATTCTTAACCATTTGAAGATAAGAGATAGATATACAACTTTGTGAAGACATCTAAATCCAGTTTGAAGGTTTTCCAGGTCAAAAAGCCGAATTACAGTAGCAAATTTCTATTGGTCGAAGCTGAAACAGGGCAGTGAGCAGTCAAGGATATTTGGTTATTTCTCAGCCTACACAGATCCAAATGAGGTGATTCTTGATGCATTGGAAAGCTAACTCAAAGGGCTACAAGTTTCATGTTTTGATCAAGAGCTAAATCAGCTTTTATCATCAAGAAAAGTTCAGTTGAAGTTGAGGTAAAAATGGAGCAGAGCTGGAAGTTGAGCAGAAATTGCACCAAAATGTCACTGTATCAATCCGGCCAGAATTTGGCCGGATTTATGGCCGGATTTCTGGCCGGATTGTGGTCAGAGAAGGCTGCTTTTACGCGGAAAACTCAATTTCACCTCCACTAAGTCACATGTAATGCTAGACATGTGAGAAACATTACCAGCTGTAAGGGAAAAAGTGTAGGCTTCATTCCTTGACCACCTTTCATCATAAAATAGCCAAAAGCCATTGCAAAAGAAGAGAGGATCATACGGAGGAAGTTTGGAGAGTGCAGAGATGTAGTTCTTCCATTTTTTCTGTGTGTTAGTGTAGGATAGTTAGCTAGTTAGTTCATCCATTCTTGTATAATGGCTAGATTAGGATGAAGATGGAGATGAAGAAGGAGAAGTTGAAGCTCATGTGACAAGGGTTATCTCTTCTCCAATTCTTTATCTTTGTATTGGATTCTTAAGCATGTTTTAAAATACAAGTTCTGGATTTTATGTTATTTATGTGTTTCTAAAGTTATGCCTTGGGTTTGGTTGAACTTTCTATGATTATTAGTGTTTATTATTTGGCTATTTGACTGCTATGATTTGAGCAAGTTATTTAGCACTTTTGCTCTTGAAATCATGATTAATTTGGTACCATTAATTGTGATTATCTAAGGTGTTATTTCTGCAATGAAAAGTTGAGATTTAACATTAGTTCAAGAAGTGCTAAACATAGGGAGTACACTCACGAAGTAGAGGTGCACCTATGTGGTTTTGGTGATTAATTTCATGTAATTTCATAGAAGAAATGAACTTGTAGCTAATTTCATAACCATGAGGAATATGTATGGATTAGTTATGAGTATAATTGATTCACTACGAAAGTAGGTTTCATATGCATGAGGAAATTACACCATAGCTAGCCTAGATAGTAGTATTCAATGATCCAAAAATAGCATTTGCATGAGTATTTAGGGATACCATAACCTAAGGAGCTTTCATTTGTATTTTGCATAATTCAGTAGGTTCATTTCTTATAATTCATTGATAGTCTAAATAATAGAGAAGCTTTAGTAGTGCCGGTAATTGCAATCTTCCTTGTGGGATCGACCCTTAATACCCTATACTCGCTCACGATTCGTATACTTGCGATAAATCGCGTGTGGGGTATTTAGGAGTTTATAAATGTAAAACTTGATTAGTATGAGGTTAATGTTATATGTATACTCCGCGCACGTCAAGTTTTTGGCGCCGTTGCCGGGGAAGATTAGCAATATCGGTGTGAAGAGCAACTTTATTAATTTAGACAATTTTTCTTATTCTTGTTGTTTTTGCTGTATCTTTTTGTTTGTGTCATTTTTAGTATTTGTTGAGTCAATTTTATTTTTTCTGTTTTAGTATGTGTCTTGGAATCTATCCTTCTTAACTAATCTTGCTTTTGAGATTGTTAGAAGTAATTTTAGGTAATGAGAAGGGTAGGTGAATTTGGAGGACAATGCTTGAGAAATGAAAGATTGGTAATGGATGGTTACCAAGTGCAAAACTCCTTCAACAGAGGTAACCAAGAAATTACTGAAGGTATGTCTTTTGAAGATGGTTTGAAGTGTTTAAAGGCAAAATTTGATGTTCTCATGTTACAAGTTCAAATGGACACAATTATGCATGAAATTGAGCAAGGGAGGTATGTTAATGCTTTTAATTCTTATCATGTGATTGTGACTTGTGTGGAGATTATCATGCTACTAATACATGTATGCAAGCACAAAATGTGGATTATTATGATGAATTAGAGCATTACAATCCTTGTTTTGATCGATATAGTGCTAAATTGGAGCAATTCTCCTGCTTATGGTTGGGATAATCAATGTACATATAGTGATTTTCCAGATTTTTATGATTACCAACCTGAAAGTGTCCAATATGAATCAAAACCATCTTGGGAGTTGCAATAAAGAAGTTAGCTAATGCACCTCTACCCTGGGAATTAGAAAGTGAACCATTAGCTAATGATTCTAATGCATCTTGGGAGCTAGCTGCAGAAGATTTTTTCTAATCAATTTGATTCAACCATAGAAAAGCTAGCAATTTGCAACTTTCGACCGTTTTGATAGGATTGAGGAAAGAATTAGATGAATTAGTTTCTCACTTTGGTAGAATACATGAGCAATTGAATGTATTGTGTGAAGTTATTTCTTCTAATAATTTGCAAAATGATCCTAGCATGAATGGTGGGAATGTTGTTATGTGAAAATGGGTTGCATTTTGATCCAAATGATGATCTAACTTGTGTTTCAATGAGGAAGGTCCATTTCACAAGATAGTACTTTTGGAGCTACATTGAACCTCAAGAGGTGAGCCTTAACGACTCATTTTTCACTTCTCTTGAGGAAATGTGTTGATTGTATAGGTTCTAAAGGTATTATAGCCCAAGAAGCTATGTAGATGTTCCTTTGGTGAATTCTCAAGGTGGTGCATATTCAAGGTAATATCTATGAAACACTTGGAATAGGTAAGTCACTTTCATTTCTCATATCATTAGATCATGTGGCTTTTGCTATAAAGTCACCATTTACTGATCCACCACGGCCTAAAATGGTGGATTATTCGTTAACTAAACCTCCTTGAAAAATGAGGTGAAATAGTCAAGCTAATGACTATAAAGAAGCGCTAGTTGGGAGGCAACCCAATGATTTCTTATTTTTAGTAAGTTTAAGTTGTTTAATTAGTGTTTTTGTGTGTTTTGTAGGTGGCAATGGCAAAGGTTCATGCAAATGATTTCAATTGCAAAAGTGTCTATATTGAGGCAAAAAGGGAGTTTTCATGTTCATTTGCTGCATTTCATGCATTTAAAGTGTTTCATGTTAAAGTTATATTCATGCATGATCATGCATTTTCAAGTGCATTTGGGTTAGAGAGACACATTTCCAATGTTAAACTTGGATTTTATTCAAAGAATATGAAAGTAGATGGAATGTGGAAGGTTGGCCAAGCAAATTTGGAGGAAAAACTGCAGAAAACAGCTTTTTCTGCAGCAAATCCGGCCATAAATCCGGCCAAATATTGGCCGGATTGAAGGCCGGATAGTCAGGGGAGAAAGAAAAATTTTTTCGGACATTCTGGCCAGAATCCGGCCAAATCCGGCCGTAGGCCAAAACCTGGCCGGATTGTAAAAAAAAAAAAAACACTGTAGCAAATCCGGCCAATAATCCGGCCGTAAATCCGGCCAGAAACTGGCCGGATATGCAGAAGCAAAAAAAAAAAAAAATTCTGCCCAGAATCCCTCCACGAATCCCTCCAATTTCTGGCCGGATTGTGAACAGTAACCAGCGTAAGATGAATCCGTTTCACGGATTTCTCACAATTTTTCTCCCTTCTTCTTCAACCCAACTCACACACTAACACCTCAAACACACACTACTCACTAAAACACCACTTTTCACCATTTAATCTTCAAATAACCTTCACCAAATCACTTTCTCCCATCCTCTAGAGTGAATTTTATAGTTCATATTCTTTCAAAAACAACTCTAAAGTGGTTTCAAGCTTACCATGTTAGGGTTCTACTTCTTGAATCACTCAATTGAATCAAATTGGAGTAAGTTTCTTGGGGGTTTTCACATCATATTCATCACTTAACATCACCAAACCAATTTGAGGTAACAATTCTTCACCTAACTTTGTTATTTGAATTTTGCCATGATTGAATATTTTCTATTTTTAGGCAATTTTTATATGTGAAGTTAGGTGTATTTATTTGAGCTTATTGATGCTATTGGTGATGGTTAGTGATAAATAAATTTTGTGATTTGCATTTATTGCATTTATTTGGTGAATTCTTGCTAGTTTTATGCTTAATTTGGCTTGGTGACAAAGTTGCATATTAAGTGGCCAATGTAGCATTTTAATTAGCTTAGTTGGAGTTTTTGATATTCATGTGAGTAATTTAGATTACCTAATGAATGAAAAGGTGCTTGATTGAATGATTTCTTGAATTCTTAGGTAATTCTAAAAGAAGAGGTGAATTGAAGATGGCCTTAATTGATGAAATTCATAAATGCACTTACAATTTTTGTGGTTCAATAGTTTTTAGTATTTCATGAATTCTCACGAAGGTCATTTATATTTTGATTTGGTGTGTTTGCCTCCATTTTGAGATTACTTTTGTACTTGAGGGAACTTGATCCTTGATGACAAAATGTATAAATGGAAACTTTGTTTGATGGTAGATTTATTGTGTGAAATTAGCTTCCCTTTGCTTTGGATACTAATGCATATATTTGATTAGCAAAGATTAGCTCATTTCATGTTTTTATCCCGAACATTGTATGATTCCACATGCTCGATCATTTTTCCTTTTTCCTTGAATTGCATGTTTTTGTTGATTGCAACCTTTTATTTTTAAGAAGTTGATTTGTTTTGATTTTGTCTTTTTCCAGGATGCAATAATTAAACTCTCCATTCTTTCCCAAATAAGGTTGGAAATTCATCACTTGGCCATGGATTTGGATTGCGCAAGTTCAAATGAGTATTATTTTCTTACTCTTTATTTATTTTCCTTTTCTCACATTGAGGACAATGTGAAGTTTAAGTGTGGGGGAGGAAATATTTGAACTTGCTTCTTTCTATGTGATGATATTTTGTGGATTAAATGTTTAGAAATGTTGGAATTGTGTTTGAATTATTTGCCATGTGGATAAATTGCTTGAAATTGGGTTTGTTGGCAGGGAGTTTTCATCCATTTATAAGGAGAAACTCTGTAAAAATTTTCTAAAATCTTTTCCAATATTTCACTATGGCCCAAAAGTTCTTCAAATTTTTCATTTTCATTCAAAAAAGGGCTAATTTGTTCCAACCTTAAGTGTTTAATTCTTCCAATTGTTGAAACTTTATGTGTATTTTAGAAGGTTTAATCCTCATTTAACTTGGAAATGGTTATTATGCAATTAGAATTTTTGCATTTTAGAAAGTATATCTGGTAAAGTGAGGAAAATTATGTCTATAATTTTGCATGTTTAATGAGATTTCTCCTCTTTATTTAATTTTCCAAGTAAGTGATTGATATAGTCAATAAAGGTTATACTCCTCTTTTGATTATTCTTATATATTTTCTAAGAGGGAATATCTATTTATTGTCCTTTATTTTTGAAAAAAAAAAAAAAGAAAAGAAAAGAAAAAAAAAGAGAATAAGAGTTTTTCTTCTACTCCAATGATTCTTGTACCGAGTAACCGGGGGTTGGCATCTATAAATGTCGATTTTCGCGTAAAAAGGTACTTGAATTAAGAGTATGCATAGCAATTTAAATAAGTGAAATGTTGAGTAACCGGGAATCTTCACCTAAAAGTGTCGATTTTCGCGTAAAAGGCATTTTCACTATTTAAGTAAAATAGTGTGAATAAATCCCTCTTAGTTGTAAAATTTTGAGAAAAAAAAGATGATTATAGGAGGAGGAATGCTATAAATTGACTATATGATTTGCTTATTTGTGAAATTAAGTTAGGGTGAGAGATTAAGTTTAACTTGTTAAAATTAGGGTATAATTATCTTTCCTTTACTTGATATTATGAGTATTTAGTGTAAATTGAACAATTGTATAATGATTTTTCCCAAGTCTTGAGGAATTAAATTTGACAAAAGTGCATATATTGTTTCACCTCTTGAATCATTGTAGTTGATTATGTGTGAATTGCTTGAGGACAAGCAATGATTTAAGTGTGGGGGAATTTGACAAGTGACTAATTTACGTAATAATTGTATGATATTTTATATTATTTTTAGTCACTTTGGTTATATTATTGGAAGAAAATGAATCATTTTGGCTATAATTGGTGAAAAATGCTTTTAAGTGATTAAATGAGGTTTTTATCACTTTTTACTTGGATTTTGTGCATTTTGACAGTTTTGACACATTTTCGTATTTCGGCTATAACTTGAGCTACAGTGATCGGATTGAGATGATTCTTAAACCAATTTGAAGATAAGAGATAGATCTACAACTTTGGTGAAGACATCTAAATCCAGTTTGAAGGTTTTCCAGGTCAAAAAGCCGAATTACAGTAGCTAATTTCTATTGGTCGAAGCTGAAACAGGGCAGTGAGCAGTCAAGGGTATTTCGGTCATTTCTCAGCCACACAGATCCAAATGAGGTGATTCTTGATGCATTGGAAAGCTAACTCAAAGGCTACAAGTTTCATGTTTTGATCAAGAGCTAAATCAGCTTTTATCATCAAGAAAGTTCAGTTGAAGTTGAGGTAAAAACGGAGCAGAGCTGGAAGTTGAGCAGAAATTGCACCAAAATGTCACTGTATCCAATCCGGCCGGATTGTGGTCAGAGAAGGCTGCTTTTTACGCGGAAAACTCAATTTCACCTCCACTAAGTCACATGTAATGCTAGACATGTGAGAAACATTACCAGCTGTAAGGGAAAAAGTGTAGGCCTCATTCCTTGACCACCTTTCATCATAAAATAGCCAAAACCATTGCAAAAGAAGAGAGGATCATACGGAGGAAGTTTGGAGAGTGCAGAGATGTAGTTCTTCCATTTTTTCTGTGTGTTAGTGTAGGATAGTTTAGCTAGTTAGTTCATCCATTCTTGTATAATGGCTAGATTAGGATGAAGATGGAGATGAAGAAGGAGGAGTTGAAACTCATGTGACAAGGGTTATCTCTTCTCCAATTCTTTATCTTTTGTATTGGATTCTTAAGCATGTTTAATATACAAGTTTCTGGATTTTATGTTATTTAATGTGTTTCTAAAGTTATGCCTTGGGTTTGGTTGAAACTTTCTATGATTATTAGTGTTTTATTATTTGGCTATTTGATTGCTATGATTTGAGCAAGTTATTTAGCACTTTTGCTCTTGAAATCATGATTAATTTGGTACCATTAATTGTGATTATCTAAGGTGTTTATTTCTGCAATGAAAAGTTGAGATTTAACATTAGTTCAAGAAGTGCTTAAACATAGGGAGTACACTCACGAGAGTAGAGGTGCACCTATGTGGTTTTGGTGATTAATTTCATGTAATTTCATAGAAGAAATGAACTTGTAGCTAATTTCATAACCATGAGAATAGGTATAGATTAGTTATGAGTATAATTGATTCACTACAAAAAGTAGGGTTTCATATGCATGAGGAAATTACACCATAACTAGCCTAGATAGTAGTATTCAATGATCCAAAAATAGCATTTGCATGAGTATTTAGGGATACCATAACCTAAGGAGCTTTCATTTGTTATTTTGCATAAATTCAGTAGGTTTCATTTTCTTATAATTCATTGACAGTCTAAATAATAGAGAAGCTTTAGTAGTGCCAGTAATTGCAATCTTCCTTGTGGGATCGACCCTTAATACCCTATACTCGCTCACGATTCGTATACTTGCGATAAATCGCGTGTGGGGTATTTAGGAGTTTATAAATGTAAACTTGATTAGTATGAGATTAATGTTATATGTATACTCCGCGCACGTCAATATACAACCCAAAAATGATCATTCAAGTGAAGTACAATTAGGGTCTCTAACACCCGAGGAACATTAACAAAACAAAACTAGTAGCTAGCTCAACTAGCTTTACAAAACTCATGATTTTTCCCCAAAAGCATCCCTGTAAGGAAAACAAAAGTAACGGAACGGGGTGAGCTTACGCTCAATGAGGTATCCAAAATACATGCTATCAATGAACCATGAAGATTTTCTTTCATTTACTCAAGTAGAACATGGCAATTAAGAAATGAATAAACATCTTAGACAGGAAGGATACAGGTGGCTCTCGGGAGCCAAGTTCCCATGCAGTACTTGATCCAACTCGTTGACCCTCCGTCAACGTTTAATGAAACAAACAGGTCCGTAGATCCCTCTTAGAACGCCAAATCCCGATCACCAAACATACCCTTACCCGGGCCCGAACACCTCAACAGTAACAGTGGTTGGTAATACTCGAGTATACCGGAAATCCAGAGTCTCCAATACCCATAGATTCCCCAGGAACAGGCACCCATGGTTCGTTACTTTCCTCGACCGAGCCCTTGCTGGCTCGAATCAAGTAACTACCCATGAGGTTGAGCTCAGACTTAACAGGCACAGGAAGGTCGTTGGATATGCGTCAAACGACATCATGTCAAGTATAAGTGACAGATTCAAGTGTGCAGGATTCATATTAGACACAGGTAAAAGATTCAAGTAGATACAGGAAACAAGTCACACAGGCCAGAGAACGAGTGTGATAAAGTACACCCTCGTCTCATACTGAATAAACAAATGATATAGTCATTCAAGTCACAATTGCAAGCATATATGCCAAGTTAGACAAAAAATCGAGGGGAGTGGTACACTCACCAATTCAAGTGCAGAATTTCAAAAGTTTTCCCCAAAATGACTTTAATCGCCCAGAAACCCTAAAATACCAAGGTAAACAATTGAGGTTTTCACATCCCAAATTCTAGTAAACAAAAGCACAAGTGAGGCTCGACTACAAGTCGTATGCCTATCCAAATGAACTATGAATGCAAGGTTGCAAAAGCGTGATTTCGGAATGAAAAGGTAACAGGAGGACCTAGGGGCTTGAATGACTTAAAAAGCCGTTCGTCTACTAAGAATCAACTCAAACTTGAAGGAACCAAGCGGCCTAGAAAATTGGGCAGCATGCCCTTTGTGTTTACCAAGTTTCCAGCCATTTATGGCTTCCTTATTTTCCTTAATTCAGCCCCACAATACACACAAGTAAGGTTACCACAATAGCCCTTCCATAGGCTCCAAAATCATCCAAGTACAATACAAGTGCAAAAGTACCATTGAAAATCAGTTTTGAAGAAAAAAACTAAACGGCAGATTTGGCATCTCGTAGCATTTTAGTCATAAACGGAGCTATGGTTATCGAATCGGGGTGAACCTTGTACCATTTCGAAGCTAAGACAGAGGGGAACAACTTTTATGAAGGCCACTTAACCTAATTTATAGTTTATCTAAGTCGAATTTGCCAATCACAGATCCAAAAGTTTATGATCAGTCTGGTTGTCAGCACTGACTTTAACCGGCAATAACTCAGGCTACACAACTCCATTTAGGGTGTTTTCAGAGGCTTTGGAAAGCTAAAATATAGGGCTACACGTTTTGTGTTTTGGCCAAACGCTAATTGGATACGAATCAGGGTGAAATATGCAGCCCAAACTGGTGAATTTCACAAAACTGTTTACGAATTGCAACTTGTGACAGTCAGGGTATTTCGATCATTTCACAAGTTTCGGTGCTCCGATTGAGCTGAAAATTTACCAGTAGTTAGCTAACTCAAATACCTACAACTTTCATGTTTTGAGCAAGGGCTGATTCAGTCTCTCTCAAGGTCGAACATACAGTGCAAAAACAGGGCAGATTACTACCATATAGAAACCCTAAGCTGGAATTTTCCGCAATTCATCACAATTAACGTATAATAACTCCAAATTACACCATATTAAGCCATCAATCCAAGACAACTATGATTATCATATGCAATCAGAAAAATTCCCAAGAAAATAATAAATTCACCAAACTTCACTTTAATCCACAAAATCATCCATAAAACAAGTTCCTTAGCCATTATAAGCCACTAATTTGCAATTATTATGGACAAAAGTTGAGTTCCAAGCAAAAATACCTTAACCTCAAGAAAGATAGCAACTTAGGGCTTTCCTTTGCAAAATCACTCCACAAACACCTTCAATCTCATTTAATAAGTGATTTCTACGGAGGAATTCGGAATTTAATCGGTTGATTTTCAAGATTTGGACATGAAATGGAAGGAAAAGTTGAAGCTTTCTTCCCTATTTTCTCTCTAGGATTTTCGGCCAAGAAGATGCTTAATTGAAGATGTTTTTGGTCAATTTTTGCTTTTGGTAAAGTTGTAAGAAAGTTAGGTAAAACTGGCCCAATAAGAATGCGACACGTGTCACCTTTTTTTTTGATCATTTCCTTATCCTTTAGCTCACTAATGACCAAGCTTCTAACCAACCTCTAGTTATCTCTTAGCACTCAGAAATTTAATGCCTTTCCACAAAACTTAACCTAATTGGCCGAATTTCTCTCACTTAACGCACTAGCGGGTCCCACATCCGCTATTCGCTCCAAATTTCTCGTGAACTCACTTATACTAGAAAAATGACTTAAAAACTATATTTACTTGTAAAATATATGTAAAATAAATATAATAAAGAAAATATAGAAAACGTGTGCACGAAAATCGGTAAAACCCTAAAACCGGATTTTTTCTTCCTCGATTCTCACAGTAAGACCTTTTAAAAGCCTTGTCCAAGGATTCGGACCTGAATAAGAAGCTTTTAAATGCAAATACAGAAGACCAGCAAGTATTCCACCAAGGTGGCCCAGAAAAGAGACACCAGGAACAAACATTTGTATGAGAATCAGTTCTGCCCATGCTGCAAAACGCGCTGGCACCAGAAGCCCATGCACATATGCATAGTTATCAGACTGGGAATTTAAAATAACTTTCATCCCGAAGAGTACCCCAAAGAATCCCACTGCATACTCATTGTAATAAGGTCTCTCATAGTCCAATAACACCAAAAGAGACTTGGCTAGTAATAGAGTGATGCCTTGAGACATTACAACTAATGCAGTAGCCATGGATGCAAACTCAACATTTCCCATTGAATTTTCTAACTGGATCCCTTTCCATAAAAGCAAAAGCGAAAGCATATTGTAAACGAGGTGAGGTTCACCAATATGGTAGAATGCCGACAACACCAAGCGCTTGAGATCCTTGTGCTGTTAACAACAAACAAATTAAAGATTCAAGTTGCAGATGCAAAAACATATCAAAGAGTGGTAAGACATTTCAAAGCCAAGCAAACAAAGTACAGAAAAGTTCTTATTAGATCGGGAGGAGTGTAAACACTACATAATATCTTTGTGGACATTATTTATTGATATCATCAGTCATGGATCACCAATTCATAATACTCATAAGTCACTGCCCCAATAATTACTACTTTATGGATCTCCAGTTTATATCGATCTTGATACAAAAATACAAGGTGAATTATGAAATCCATTTCCTCATTTAGTTGATCTTAGCTAGTTCACATAAACTACTTCTGTTTGATACACAAATATGGTGAACACACAGAAAAATCTTACAAACTGACATGCCAGTTCAGATGCAAATAAATGTCTTAACTGTAGCCATGCTTTATAACAACCATGCCCAAGTGTACATTGCACATTATGAAAACATGACTTCCTTTTTCAAATCATTTTATTACAATCATTTTATTAACAGTTATCAAAGAGAATATCAAGTACATTTGCTAAAGGTAAAGATGATATTGTACCAAATAATATGGAAGACAATGGCCTAAAACTAAGGCTAAGATCCAATTGATGCTAATGCATCTTCTAGCTGGCACTGCACTTACAACAACTATACTCCATTCAATTTGCGTGCTGGGCTAGATGCTCATGCTAAGGCCAAAACTCAACTTTGTTTGAGCTTAAGCTTGGAGTTTCCCTAGCTTCTTGCAGATGATTTCACCAAAAGCTCTCAGCAATAAATTTGGGACAACAATTTCCAACAAATGATCTCCCACAAGTTTCAATGCACCAAAAACTATTTCAGATCCACTTTCTATGCAAGAAGAGAGACTAAACCCACAGATAATTTCCCACAAATTTTCAATGCACAAACATTTATTTATATCCACTTCCCATGCAAGAAAAGAGACTAAACCCACAAATGATTTCCCACAATTTTCAACACACAAACAACTATTCTAGATCCACTTCCTATGCAAGGAAAGAAATCAACTGCTTGTTTACACCTCCTTAAAGGGAAACTAACTCCATGAAATACAATGATGGAACTTAAAACAAATGAAAAGGTCAAAAGCTATGGCATCAGATGATAACATTCTCTACCAGACATACAGAGAATATTATAGCTTGGTAGTTGAATCTAGCTTCTCCACAGCTAAAGGTTGCATATACTGGAATAAGAGAGAGTAGAGAAGAGAAGATGGTCACTTGAAACTTGGTTTGTTATTACTGTCAAATAGTAAGGCCCTATGAGGCAGAGTGTTGGTTCAGGATAGTTATCAGGTCCTTCATGGCTACATGATCTCAATTAGAATTGCACTTAATCCCAACAATATCTAATACAGCATAGTTTGAAAGCTTCTAGAGATACTTTAACTTGAAAAAAATTCAGTAAATAAAGCTTTATCCTTAGACGAGTACCAAGCATCTTACTTTATTCACAAGCCCTCGAAAAGGTAAATGAGATCATTGAACATGAAGTGTTAATAAGGTTTTTCAGGATGTTTTGCAATTCTGGATGATAAGAAAGTGGATTGCTCAGTAAAGACTAGAAATCCGACTTTTGCTTTCATATCTTCAATATTATTCAATCTCTTTTTTTCAGAATAATTCAACCAGGACATTAGAAGATATTGATTAATGTGAAATACATATGCTTCGAACATGAATGTCTGGTACAAATTCCGAATAAGAAAGAGGAGATAAAAACACTAGAAATGGTGAACGTACAATCATCAATGCAGTATCCTTTTTCACCCCTGTTTCCCTTGAAGTTCAATAACCATGGAAACATTGGCACTACAAAAGTAACTTAGTACTAGTTCTGCAAAACTCATCCTTTTAGGGTCCGTTTGGTTCATGGGATGACACAGGATTGGATTAATCATCCTGTGTCATCTGATGTTTGGTTGCATTTTATACATGAAATGATACATCCAACCTAACCGAATTAATCCCCTATTCATTGAATAAAATAATCCCATGGGGGAGATGGGATTAGTCATTCCAGGATGACTAATAAGATAATAAAATTCTAGACTAATTTATCCTTACAAAAAATACAAATTTATACTCTTATAATTATATAATCCTACTCTCACATGATAATATAATATGAATGAACTAATTTGCCCCTACTATTTAATTTTAAAGTTTTTTGATTAATTTTCCCCTACTACCAATACAATAATATTTGGACTAATTTATCCTTATGAATGATTCAAATTCAAAATAGCTATTATATAACCATACTCTCACATAATAATATAATAATAAACAGACCAATTAACCCTTACTAATTCTATTAAAATTTTTTACTAATTTGCCCCTATTCATTATTTTAAAAATTTTGACTTACCCCTATTAATTGATTTAAAATTTTTGACTAATTTATCATACTAAAATCTTAAGAAAAGGACTATATTGCCCTTGGACTAAATTACCCTTACTAACCTTATTTTCTAAACAAAATTTATATAAATATATAATTTTATCAATTGAACTTTCTGAATGAGGACTTCAATAAACTCAAACTCAATCCAAAGAAAAATCGTCTATATTAGCCTGAGTTCGGCTCATTGAAAACTCTTAAATGAGTTAGGTTTTAATCGATTTAACCTTAATTTAGCCAAAACTTGGTCCATTATTTAATTGAATTTCAAATTTAGATTCAAAAACTTGGTCAAAATCTATTTTAAGGGCCCGAATGGGCTAAGTTTGAATGAATGCGAATTTTTATATATCAAAACCCCTGATTTACTTTATAATTATAAAGTTTTTAAACTACTCTATTTTAATAAAATTTATAAATATTAATTATTTATTAGATTATTTTATTAAATAATATTAAATTATTTTATTAATATTTTATAAAATACTAAATTATTTATTTAAAAGAATCTACAAATTAAGGGAAGCTTTGGTCATTAAAATAGTAATCCTTCCTCATCCAATCTCCAACCAAACATAGGATAGAATAATTTTTTCAACATATCCTATCCAACCGGCAACCAACCAAACACTAAATAACTTGGATTATTTATCCAAGAATGACTCAACCCAGGATTAATAATCCGAGAATAAGTCATCCCATCTCATCCAGTCCGTGAACCAAACAAATCCTTAATGATCAACACCTCCTGAAACCCCTTGCTTGCTGAGGTCTTTATAGTAGGTTTAATCATTAAAATAAGAGAATGAATAAATCTTGTATCTTGACAAAACTAATTACCTGCTGAAGAAAAATCTAATTCCTTCAGAGCTATGGATACGCCGAAAAAACACTCCATTAATGATCTAAACATTATGAGTTTTCAAATCTCAACATCATCAAAATTCTATACATTTTCTGAGCTTAATACGATAATTCATGGGAAGATCAACCCCAAATATCCAAACATGTCCCCCTAACAACAATTGCCATTAATCGCACGCTAATATAATCCCAACTTAACAAATTATCCTCCAAAGAGGCATCATGTTTGTCATCTTCACTTTCAACCCACCACAAAGCATCCCATTTCCACAAATAATCAAATCATTCGAAAAATAATATGCTAGAGTTACCATATTCCGAAAAGCAATTAATCATCAAAACAAATCATATAACTAACCAACAGATTCCGATAGAAAAAAAGAGAATAAGCTTAAGGAATAAAACGGGCTTTACCTTGAGAATAAGGTCAGGATTGAACCAGACCTGGTCGAGGGTAGGCAGCATAGCATCGAGGAAACCCGGTCTCCTCAAGTAAATAAGCGTATTGGCGGCCACAAGTTCCAGCAGTGACGGGGAGTTTTCTCTCCAGCCTGCAATACTCGCTCACGGCGTGGAGCGGCCAGAAACGCCAGCATCCCACCACCTCTACCTCTACGGATTCTTCCTTCTTTGTCCATTTTAGTATACTGAAAACCCTAACAGCAGATCCTTCCTTGCCCTAAGCCTTGAGAAGAGCGGCCTCTGGTGGCTTCTTATCTTAGTTTTGAATCAATTTTAAGGGCTGTTGTTGGTTGGGGAAACTGGAATATTCTAGAAACGGTTGTTTCTTCGTTTCTCGGGGTTTCCAGCAGAAGACTTTTTTTTTTTGGTGCCTTTTCCTTTTTGGATGAATTGTAATTTGTGCACCCTAGAGCCCTAGAGTATCGGGTTGAAAGATGCAAGTTTCTTAAGTCGGGTCGACTTGCTAAGAGAGCACTGGAATTTGGCTCATTAATTAATCAAATCAAATATGAACAACATTTTATATTTGATAAAGTTTAAGTCTGTTTGGCAAATAATTTGTTGGGTGTTTATTTAAAATTTTACTATAATTTATTGTAGAAGTTGTAAAAAATTTTTTTGAAGTGTGTAAATTTTTGGATATTTTAAAATGTATAGTTTAAAAATTTTGAGAATTTTTTTAAAATTACTGTAGTTAAAATTATTAAAAAATTTGTAGCAGACAAAATTGAGCAAAAACTTATTTGTCAAACAAGGCCTCAAATTGGTCTTGAACTCAGCTCAACTAGCATAAAAGTGAAGTTTACATATAAAAAATTCAAGTTATTCGAGAAGTAAATAAGTCAAATTTGGACACAAGGGTATTCAACTTGAAACTTTTTTCTACTTTTCCTCTTCTCCAACTTCTTTCTATTTCTTCTCCTCTTTTAAAAAAGCCTTTCCAAAGGAGATCATGGTATGGTTTCCCTCTCATGAATTTCATTTTATTTAATTTTGTTTTTCTAATAAATTCTCTTCTAAATTTTCTTAGTAAGAGTTTTCTATTTCTTATAGGGATTTCTAGCGAGAATTTTTTTATTTTCCTAGGGATTCCTATGGAGATTTTGTGTTTTTTTCCTTTTTTTTGTGTTATATCTGAATTTATTTCAAGTCTGGTTGTCATGTTTAAAATTTTTTTGGATCTTAGATTTATTTCGACAGATGTCATTATTATTATTGGAGTTCAAGACCATTGATTGCATAGACGAGAGTTATAGTGACTTATTTGTTAAAAGACAATTTTGAAATGTTTATATATTTTAAATATGTGTTCATAATTTTTTTTTGGATCTATTGCATTTGTTAAATTGCATATTTGTAATTTCTAGTACATGTTTAACCTACCATTAGGACAGTGATATAGATCAATTCATGTTGGACGATTTCCAACAATGAAATTTGCTTTCATTAAAAAAAAAAAAGGGTGCTCAACTTGTTTAAACTTGTTTAATTTTGGTAGCAATTATGCAATGATAAGATTACTGCTTCAAATGCATAGATCTTTAGATTGTACTTCTATAAGTAACCATGTTGTTAGTTGTTTTAATTATTTGCTCTCTCAAGAACGAACCAAGTCAAGTAACCTATGTCTTATTTCCAAAATAATAATAATAATAACCTATGCCTAGAGCACGAGTTGTATTAAAAAAAATTCCCTAAAATGAGGTGTCATGATCCCCATCTTGCAAATTCTTGAATGAAAACAGTCTACTCTTACTTAACCGTCCACATTAAATAACAATTTTATTTTGTAATAGAAAATAGGTAGTAGCAAAATGTGCTTAGATTCCTTTATATAGCTAGAAAACTTAAGGAAAATATTATTTGCACACTATTTTTTGTCATTTTCACTCACACTATTTATTTTATCGTATAGTCTAATAAATAAAAATTATACGATTAGAATGATAATGAGAGTGTGATTAACAAAATAGGAGTACAAATAATTTTCCAAACTTAAAAGCATATGGCAGCCCGAGTAACCATGATTAGGAAGCAAGGCGCCAAAAAAAAAAGATCTCATTCTCTGCATCTGATCTCGCACAATGCTGACATTGAAAGTCTTCCACATTGTAAAACTTGCAAAAACAACACCAACGATTGTTGCAATGTAACAACTTAGCCTACGTAAGTACATTAGAAGGAGCACTTGGGTAGCACATTGCATCCAATCTAAAATGTTGATTGTTTCACACATTGCAAAACCAGAAAAATTTAATACCAATTAAACAAATGTACTTATTATATAGTGGTCAACTTAAGGCCTTAACTCGAGCTCTTACCATCTGTGAAACCCCAAAACTTTCGATTTTACCTTGCTTTAAACTATTTAATTGACTAATATTACTAATTATTCTATTAGTAGTTTAAATACTTCATTTATTATATTAAAATTTTATATTAAATCTCTTACCTTATTTAAACCACTAAGGGAAATTGGGGGTCAACTAAGGGATAATGGGAGTGATTTGAGGGAGTTACCTAGGGAGAGGTTGCGGAGTTGGAATGTTGGTTGACAATTAGGGGAGTGGAGATAATATAGGAAGAAGTGAGATATGTGAAAACTAACCTTTCCCACCCCACTTCACCTAATAAGATCCTCACTCTTCGCCATTGCTAGACTCAACAAAAGACAATCCAACTAGTAATATTGTGACTATATTACTCTGCCCAAATGAGTACCAATACAGGTAATGATATTAGAAGCCAATTGACTGAAATTGGGCCCAACAACTAAGAAGGTACACAATCTCATGTTTCCAAATGGAGTGGCATTGTGTAAATAGTGACTTTCTTCACATCTACCGAGAAAACAAGTTGTAGAATATTGAAATTTTTGCTTCATCCGTCAAAGGCTGGCAGAGTTGAAGGCTTTGCAAATCTTTCAGGAATCCTAGACAACATCAACAGGAACAGAAAGGTGATTTTTGGGTTGCAATTAATTCAAGAATTGGGTCTTTTTTTTTTTAAAAAAAAAGGCCTTTGGATTTAAGAGGAGCTTACTCATCATTAGACAATGATTATTTTCGTTTTGGATTGGCACTTAAACAAAGTGAGAGAATGATGTGATAGAGGTATTAGAAGACCAAAAAAAATGGAGAGACATGGATGTATGATGGTGATATGGTCCGAAAAAAAAGGGGAATTTATGGATAGGATCTGTCATAGTATCTTATGCTTTCAAATTAAAATTTCCAAATAGTATGAATTACTGAGATCAAATTGCCTAAATGTCATTGCTTCTGTAAAATGTGTATTATATATAAGGAGCCAACCTCAAATTCATTCATATTGTCTAGCAATAATAGACATCTTGTGAGAAATGGTGAAGGGTAAACACATTCTTATTGTACCGGATTTTGGTTACTACGACATATACGCGAGCTTTTTGTTGGAACAACAACAAAGAAAATACTATGAAATGGCTGTATAACTAAAAAAGAAAAAAAAACTTCAAATTGTGATTGCAAATCACTTTTCTTGAGCCTTTATTCGTCCACTATATTATGCGAAAAATCAAGGACGAATATCCTCTAAGATAAGATGAAGTTTGGTTACAAAACTCTGCACTAAATTGTTATAACCCTCAAAGAACAAAGAAGAGAAGAGCAAAAATTTTTTAGAGTTTGTAGGTCTTTTTTGTCTATAGTCAAAAAGACCACAAATGATCCACATAAATCAAATTTTATGTCCCTTAAAAAATTATTAACTGTTAGAAACATGTTTGGAGTTGTATCTCTTTAAATGACGATTGAAAACTACCTCTAGAATTCTGACCAGATTTTCAATATTTGAAAATATTCCAACAATCCGCCACCATTTTGAACATATTGAAATTTTCTTTATGGATCACTGAAAATTCTGATAATCTATTCATAAATAATGGTATCTTTCGATTGAACCATCATTTTAGTGTTAATTGATTATAACTTGTTAATACTACTTTGTAGACAAGTTTTGAGCTAAGAATATATGCAACAAGCCACATAAATTAACACACATAGATTCACTTCTCTTCAATTTGTTTATACATGTGATACATTAGGTCTTGTACCCCTATCCTTTCATGAACGTGTTCAAAGTTAAGTCCAAAACTTTTGTGGATGCTCCAACATTCATAGAGGCAAGCTCTTAATGCCCCCGCCATTTGTAGCATTTTACAAGGACTTGTCAAGAACTCTAAGTTCAACCTTCCAATTTCAAACAGAAAAAATCACACTACACCTTGTGGGATGTTTTGTAGTGTTCAAACCACTATATCAATGTGCTTGTACTCATTGAATTCAAGGCTAATTGTCATAACTAGTGTTGAATCGAGGTTCCATTGTTAGTGATTCAAGGATTGGACCTCAACCCCATCCCTTGAGCTGTTTTAACCCACCACTTCCTTTGTTAATCCTTTGGTTAAAGGATTAGTTAGGTCTCTTTTGATCTTACAAAATCTATGGTTATCACACCATTCATGATCAAATCTCTTACTAGACTATGCCTTAATCTAACATGTCTAGATTTTGTGACAGCCCCACTTTCCCCTAAGGCGAACCAAAGGGTTCGGCGGACCGCCTGCCCAACTCTCGCCAGGACTCGTTCACTCACATAAAATAAAATAAGAAAAGCCTCGAGAATAAGCGAAAACAATACCCAAACTTGAACCATATAATTACATTCATCTCAATCTCAATGACAAGTACAGTCCTAAATATATAACCAAAGCTCTGAATTCACGATCAGTCCACCTCATCCAAGCACTAGAGCGGAAATAAAAGCCAAAACAAAACAATTCAAAACAAAACTAGGCTATTCTATTCTATACAGGCCTCTCGCCCATGCTTGCTACCCCTGTAAGGAAAACAAAAAGGCGTGGGAATGAGCTAAAAGCCCAGCGAGATTCTATATACACAACCAAGCAGTTAAAACAAGGACATTAAGCATGTAATAACAAGTAATCCAGATAACATTTACGATATAAAGTAAGGGGTAACACATTCATTAAAAGGATACATGGAGGCCATTCGTTCGTTCGTTTCGTCGACCATTTCCTCATTCCTTCAATCGTTTTAGAAAAATTTCATTTGTCATTTGAAAACCCCTCCGTCAATCTTGACATTCATTCATTCATTTCGTTCTTTCCCTTCTAGCCAGCGCACTGGCCAGTCCTTCCCAAACTACGTGGTCATACTCGAGTATACCAAACGTTCACATTCACCCAGGTCCACTAATCGCTCCGACCGAGTCCGCTTCTGGCTCGAGTCGACCAGTAACAAAGGGCAAGGCCCAGTTTCAGCCCGAAGGCTTACATTCATGCACAAGTAACATTTAATTATCCAATTCATTGAGAATTTCACGTTCGTTTAGGTTCGATTGCGATAAAGTACATACTCGCCTAGCAAAAAAAAATAGTTTTAACAATCATTGAGAACATTTAACATTTAATCAAGTATTCCAACTAGCCACATAGTCAATGAAACATAACGTACATTCCTAATTTCTGATTAAAGTAACAATTCAGGATAGTCACATCGTATGTCCACATAGTCATTTAGAAACAAAACGTATATTAAGAAACTCACCTAAATAAGCAAAAACAACGTCTAACGTATCCCTTTCCGGGTATCATCTCTTTGATCACCAAGAAACCCTAAGAGTAATCAAGAGAATTACATTATGGTTCCATCACATCAAAAATATCTAGGTAAAATTCAAAGAAAAATCCGAATAAAACGAGTACAAGGTGAAGAATGATTTTGGAAGTGAAAAGAGTACGTTTGATCAAAGCACAGAGTAACTAAAAGTTTTCCAAACAAACATAAAACTAATTCAAAAGGTTTAGAACATTTCATCGGAAAAAAATTGGAAACAGTAGCCTCGTCAGAAATTCGGCCAGAAACTGGCCGGGAATATCCGGCCGGATTTAAAGCAGAAAGCAATTCCCATTTTTTTCTTCTTCCCTGTTCAATCCGGCCAAGAGTTGGCCGATATGCGGGGGCCCGAATAGTGAACAGTAACTTTTTCTCTTTTTTTCGTAAAACGTGTATTGTGGCTCAAAACCAATACATATGCAAAGAAATAATGTTATAACAGGTACCTTGGTTAAAATCGTATGAAAAAGGAAGACAAAATACCTCAAATTCACATCAAAATCTCACTTGTTAAAATCGCGTTTTCGTGGCCGGGAAACCCCTATGCCACTCTTGTTTGTTTTGGGGAGGAAATGAATAGGTATTTGAAGTTCAACTCGACATTTGAAACTAAAGTATCATGGTTAAAACGGAAATTGTATAAGTGCAAGTTAAAAACCCTTTAAGTGGAACTAAGGTATGTCTAAGCAAGGAAGTTCAATCGCATTCCAAAATCACATTTCAAACCTCATTTCCATTCACTCAAGTTCAAGAAATAAACGGACAGCATTTCCCTTTGTTTTTCCTTACTTTTCCATAATACAACCAACCACAAATCTCACAATTTTCAAACCACAATTGCATACACAAACTATAAGCTATCAAACACCCTTAATATACAACCAATTGAATCTTCACAACCATCCCACAATAAAACCCCCAAATTGGAAACCCTAATCATGCTAAATTGGAAACCCTAAAACCGAAATTGTGCATACCAAGCCGAAATTTCTTTAGGCAATTGAATTTAACACCCAATCACTAGATATTTTCTCAAATCAAAGCTACTAAAACATGGCCAACCATTGATCATCAAATATGGGCAGAAAAATTCACAAAAAACTGAAAATCAACATATCACCACTTATAACCTAGAAATATTACATAAAACTACTCAAGTGGCCACCACAAGCCACCAAATTCCATCTATTAAAAGAAAAGAGCGGTGTTCTTAGCAACTTACCTTCAAACCTCAAAGAAAGTGGTAAGCTTAGTCCTTCCCCCTCCAAAACAACTCCACCAAAACCTTTAGCCTTCCTTAGCAATCACTTGTATGGAGTAGTTTCTAATTTGGTTGGCTAAATCACAAGATTCAAGTAAGTTTGGAAGCTAGAAATTGAAGAACTCTCCTTGTTTTTCTCTTCATGAAGTTCGGCCAAGAGGATGAAATGGAAGGTAAATTGAGTCAAAATTTGATTTGAAAAAAAGTTAATGTCTTGGGTCCAAAAGTCCAACCACCAATGAAAACATGACATGTGGCCTCTTGAAATTTCTAAGCTTATCTTCTACCTTCCAATGATTAGTCTTACCTAATTACCCTCTAATCATCTCCTACCTAATTACCCTCTAATCATCTCCTAGAGGTTCTCTATTTTTGCTTCTTCTTGTTTCTCGGGTTTTAGGCAGCAGGGGAAGTGAATGGGAACGCAGTTTGTTTTCCTTTCTTGTTTCCTGTCGGTCAACTAGGAATGAAGGCATTATCTTTCATTCTTCCATTAGTTCCTCCACTAGATATTAGTAATGCTTGAATAGGTGTGAAGGCAAGTATCTTCCACGTTTTCTTTTCTTTCTCTTTTTTTTCCTTCTTTTTTTTCTAATGCCACAACATATTCTAATACTAACGTTTTATGGTGTAAATGATATAATCCTCCTAAAATATATATCGACTCACTTATTTATTAAAGGAACAATTTAGACCTATAAATCATTCAATAACAAAAAGAAACTAACGTGGGACATGCACTAAATTTTTAAATAACACATGAAAATTTTCTTTCGTTCATCTAAGAGATTCTCACACATTTAGTTTTAAGAAAAACTTATTAGACATGTACTTATTGAGCTATATAGTATATATACGTGTCTGTAATATTTGCAAATGACATAAATTACAATATGTATGCCATATATGTATTTAATTCATAAAATACTTCTACGCTATTCTAGGATATTTCTAAATTTTCAATTTTATAGGGATTCAATTAAACATTTAATTTAACCGTTTATTCGTTATATATAATATTTCTAATATCAAAATAAATAAAATGAAATAAATTCAGGGCATACACATAATTTTCTCGGGTTCTCACAAGGGGCAGGCTGGGGAGAGAGACCCAAAGGATATCTCACGTGGAGGTCCGACATCAGACCTAGAATGACATGTGGATTTTGTGGGGCTGCTAACCACATGGAAAATAATTGTTGAAGAAAGGGCAAGTTCGAAAATGCTATCGATGTGGTAGTGCTGAGCACCTGATTGCTCAGTGCCCTCATCTGCCAAAAAGAAGGAAATTTGCCAAGGGTAGAAGGGAACATTTCTAAGCCAACCAAAGTAACGGGAAATCGATCGAAAATGCCGACAAGGGCTTATACAATGGGACATCAGGAGATGAACATACAACCCTTGGCAGACACCGAAGGTACCCTTCCTATCTTCTATCGTATCACAGAGGTTTTAATAGCCCTATTGAGGTTTCTTTCTACTCGTTTTGGAAGATTACTACCATTAAGCCGAGTGCAACGAATAAGTATGTTGTTAAGAATTTATGGAATTCGATCTATGAGACATTCAGCGTTCATGAAGAATACGTGGAGACCATGAGCTTGGAGATAAAGACTAACACAGTTGGTTCTTGGATTGGAATACATAGAGTGACAAACTTTAGGGGTGAATTTTATTATCAATGATGAACTCGTTAATGAGGTATTAGAGTATTCCAACCCTGTAGCTCGTGAATAGATTAGAAAGCTTTGACCTAAATGCTGTAATTTCGAGGACGAAATTCTTTTAAGGAGAGGAGATTGTGATACCCCAACTTTAGGATAATATTTTTATTTAGTCTCAACGAGGGATATTACGGTTTCTTTATTTTATTTTTGTTTTAAGACATTGTTTTATTTTAAAGCCTAGGAAACCCTACTTGTACTCAAAATCCTAGTTTTACTTGTGACTAACCTGTTTTGTAAATCTCTCACATTTTTAATCGAAACCCTAATTTTAATCTATGGAGTTTGTAAAATTCCTTTTATTTTTCTTAAAATTCCTTTTTATTTGGCATTTATTCCTTTAGGATAGCTTTACTACTCATTCACTCCCTCAGTAGCTACAATCAACCATAGAATCAAGGGTTTTTCTTTTACGTTCCTAGTTCGGGTAAATTAGGGTTTTTGCGTTATTTTGGCCGCGTGATCACTTGGTGAGGGTGTGTGTGCTAAATTTGGTGATTAAGAGTGAGTTTTAAATAGAAAATATGTGTGATTAGAAGTAATAATAATAAGTTAGTGAATTATAAGTTAAAAACCCTAGTACGTGCGAAATAAGGAAAAGCGGGTTGAACCGATGTGTACCGTTCGTTACCGATTGAGTGCACCATTTGAACATTACTTTATTACCTTAATCTCCTTGTTATTAATTGATTAAAATCAGCCCCAAAATATCTTCAAGACAGCTGAAATGTTTGACCAAGAAAAAGAGAGAAAAGAAAGCAAAAAAATGAGAATTATTCTTGTGGTGCCACTTGTCGGATGCATAGGAAATTTTGACTAAGCATTTGTCTTTCCTTTTTATCTTCTTCTTGGCTCCATTTTCTTCCATTTTTCTTGAGCTTGGCCGAAATTTTAGGGGAGGGAAAAACAAGAGAGAAACCTTCAACTCCAACTTTAACTTGTGCTTGAATCTTGAGTTCCAATCAAAGTTTGTGAAACTACTCCATAAAACTTGCTCACTAAGGAGATTTAAAGGCTTTGGTGGAGTGATTTTGGAGAGGAAAGCTCTAAGCTACCATCTTTATTGAGGTTACAAGGTACCTTGGTAAGAAACTTCCCTCCACTTCATATATGTGTAAGCTAGTAGCTTAAAGTTGTAGTTTTGGTAGCTTTGTGAGGAAATTTCATGGGTTGAAATAGTATTATGGTAAATTTCAGTTTTATGATGAATTCTCTGCTCTTATATGATACTTAGTGATTAGCCATGGTTTGATAGCTTAGCCATGTGTAATATTAAGGAATTATATGCTAGTTTGACTTACCTAAAAAAATTTCCAGCTTTAGCTTCAAATTCCCAGCATTGATAGTGATGAATCTGCTCTGTTCTGACCAGTTCTATTCGTGTATGATGGAGGCCGAATTAGGCTTAGGCTAAAACATGAAAGTTGTAGGAAATGGTGTTTTATAGCTTCCTGTAAACTTTCAGCTCAATCGGAGTACTGTATCATGTGAAAGGATCGAAATACCCTTGACTGCCATAGGTAGAGTTCTGTGGACAGTTTTGACATTTCTTCATTCTGGCTTCGTTTTTCCACCTTGATACGTATGAAACTAGCGTTTGTCCAAAACACAAAAGTTGTAGTACTATACTTTAGCTTTCCAACGCATCTAAAAACGTTCTCAATCGGACTTTTGTAGCCCGAGTTATTGTCATTTGAACACAGTTCTGTTAACCAGGCCCGATGGTGAAATTCTGGTTCTGTAATTGGTAAATTTGACCTATCTATACTATGAACGGGGCTGAGTTGTCTTCATCAAAGTTGTAGCCCATTGGCTTAGCTTCGAAACGGTATAAATTTTACCCCAAACCGATAGGCGTAGCTTAGTTGTGATCGAAACGCCAAGAGACGTCAAATCTGCCATTAAGCTATTTGCCTTTAAACTTGATTTCGGATTGCCTTGTTAAGATTTGTGTTGTAATTGGATTATTTTGAGCCCAGTTGAAGGGCTATTGTGGTACCCTTGCTTATGTGTGACATTGGAGCTGATTTGAGGAAAATAATGAAGCCATAAATGGCTGGAAAGTAGGTAAACACAAGGGGCATGCCGTCCAATTTTCACTTGAGGTATAAACCAGCCTTTGGAGTTTTGGTTCGGTAATTTGCAAATTCGACCTGGATCCACTGAAAACTGGGTTGAGTTGTCTTCATGAAAGTTATAACCCTTTGTCTTAGCTTCGAGACGCTATCTAGTACACCTTGATCCGATAACTACAGCTCTAGTTATGGTCAAAACCGTACAACCCATTTTCATACCATTTTCATTTCTGCGCATGCGCACATGCATCTCTTGGCCGTTTTTGCCGTTTTGGCCGTTTTAATCTTTATTGCCATTTGTGATGGTCGATTGACTAATAGTTGACTATAATCTTCTGTCACAGGCAGTGACGAACCGGACGGAGTCGGTGGACCCGTATAAAGTGCCTTGATTTGCGTGCTATCTAGTTTGAGTGAGTAATTGGGTTGTTTTATGTGATAAACTGTCAAAGTGCCTTATATATGTTACATGGGTACTTAGGCGAAAGTGTACTTTATCTCACTCGACCTAAACCCAACCTTATTGTTGATTTAATATGTGAGAATGCATGCTTTGTATTGAGAATCACCCTTTTGCTGTGTGCTGTTGGGGTGAACATGACTTGAGTTGAACCCCTTGTGCTGTGTGCTGTTGGGGTGAGTACTTTGTTGCGTACTTTATTGAGAGATATCATCTAATGAGAGATTGGATATCTCAGGGCTTGGCTCCAGCCCGGTTCCAAGGGTAGATGAACTATTCGAGCCAGTCAGGACTTGGTCGAAGTTAGTTCCATGCTAACCTTGGGATTTCGTTCTTTGTTAAAGCTTTGCTAAAGCTAAGTGATTTTGTTTTGCTCGAACTGCTGTGTGCTGTTGACTGGCCAGCGGGGGTTGATAAGGTGAACGGGGAAAGTTAAGTGGAGTCTACGGACTATGAGTATTTTGGTTGACGGAGTGTCAACAGGCGTTCAAGCTCGGGGAATTGAACTGGCTTTGAAGCCACCCGTATCCTACCATTGTGATGTTACATTTCTGTCTATTGATGTGAAAAATCTTGGTTTATATGTTTATTTGGATGTGATTTTACGTTTTTACCCCCGATAATTCGCTAAACATATAGCTTACCCCATTCCATTTGTTTTCCTTAGCAGGGGCCGACGCGGGGAAAGCTTGGGAAGGTGTACAGACTTTTGGTTTAGAGAATAATTGATGTTTATTGTAGTACTTGTTATAAGTTAACTAGTAAGATGTATATATTTATTGTGGTTATAGTTAGTAGCTTCTCTAGGGTTTACTTTCTGGTACTAGTGGTGTGTATGGCTTAATGTAATAGTCTATGCAAATTTTGAAGATGTAATAGTGAAAAAAAAATAATAGACTTTTCTTTTGGCGTGAACTCTATTTCTCGTTTTAGAGTATCGAGTCCTGGCGCGAGCTAGGCAGGCGATCCGCTAAACTCTTTGGTACGCCTCTGGGTACGGTGGGGTCGTCGCAAAAATAATGTCACTTAATACTTCAGCACCTAATCGGCAAAATTATATCGCACTAGCGGGCCCCACATCTAACAAATGCACTTCAAGTTTCGTATACTAACTTATACTAGGAAAACGATTTAAAAAAAAATTGTTCTGGCTTGTACAATGTATAAAACATTTAATATTTTCAAAGGACAGTATAAAATATAGGCAAAGAAATAAAATAATACTTGAAAAATGTGAAAATCTCGGGTTCTCACAGATTTGCCATTGTACACTTCGCTATAAGCTTTAGCAAGCGTAGCAGTACTATCACAATGCATGGAGATTGGTGAAATTGGCTTTGGCCATATTGGTATCTCATGTAGCAAATTTCATAACCAATGAGCTTCTTTGCTAGCTGAAGCTAAGGCTATAAATTCAGCTGCCATGGTGGAGTCGGTTATGCATGTTTGCTTCCTAAATGTCCAAGAAATTGCTCCTCCACCTAATTAATATAAAGGGCCCAACCACTAGTAGAAGAATAGTCATCTTTATTTGTTATCCATCTAGCATCCGAATAACCTTCTAAAACTGAAGGATAGCCACTATAGCAAATGTCATAGTATTTGGTATGTTTTAGATACCTCAGGACTCTAGTTACAAATAACCAATGCTGTTTGCTTGGATTGCTTGTGTATCTACTTAACACGCCTATAGCAAAAGCTATACTAGCCTTGTACATGTCATTACATACATCAAACATTCAATCACTTTGGCGTAATCCAATTGAGACACAGGATCACCATCATGTTTAACAAAGTCAATTTCGAATCAATGGGAGTTAAGGTAGGTTTACAATCTTGATGATTGAAACGACTAAAAATCTTCTCAATGTAATGAGATTGTGAAAGTAAAATTTGTCCTTACTCTCTCTTAATTCTTTTTCCTAGGATAACATCGACCTCTCCAATATCCTTCATTTCAAACTTACATGATAGCAACTTTTTGGTCTCATTGACTTGTTCTAAGTCGGTACCCAAGATTAATATATCATCCACATATAAGCAAATAATGACACATTTACCACTCGTATACTTGCTATATATACATTTGTTTGACTCGTTAATCTTGAACCCACTAGCAAGCATTACTTGGTCAAAATTTTGGTGCTATTGTTTTGGAGTTTGTTTTAATCCGTACAAGGACTTTACAAGTCTACACACTTTGTGCTCTTGTCCAGATACTACATAACCTTCGGGTTATTTCATGTACACTTTTTCATCCAATTCATCATTAAGAAATGCTGTCTTGACATACATTTGGTGAATTACCCATTTTTAGATTGCAGCTATCACAAGTGGCACCCTTATGGTAGTTATTCTTGCTATAGGTGAGTAAGTATCAAAATAATCAATGCCATTTTTTTGAGTAAACGCCTTGGCAACTAATCTGGCCTTAAACTTGTCTATGGTTCCATCCAATTTCAATTTCCTTTTGAAGATCCATTTGCAATCAATTGGCTTGGAACCTGGTGGTAAATCCACTAACTCCTAAGTTTTGTTGACCATAGTTGAGTCTATCTCATCACTTATAGCCTCTTTCCAGAATGAAGCGTCATGTGACTTCATTACTTCATCAAATGTTTTAGAATCAGTTTCGGTATTCAAGCAATAAGGAATAGTATTACTTTTTTCATACCTTGTCCCTTCAACAAGGTAAGTAACAAAATCTGAGCCAAAAGACTTTGCCTTTTTAGCAGTTTTGCTCCTTCTTGGTTCAATGATTTTATTTTCATCATTTAAGCTATCTTTAGGTGATTCATTCTAGTTTAGTGTATCGTCAATTTCTCTGGATATAGAGGTGAATCTTTTCTCATAAAAAATAGCATCTTTTGATTCAATAATCGTGTTAACTGATATTGAATCATTAGGCTCTATTACCATGAATCTATGGGCCTTGCTATTTTGTGCATATCCTAAGAAAATGCACTCAATACCTCTTTCATCTAATTTCCTTTTCTTAGATTTAGGAACTTTGACAATGGCTCTACAGCCCCAAACTCTCAAATATTTGAGATTAGGCTTTGTTTGTACCAAAGTTCATAAGGAGTTATAGAGCTCCTTTTGTTTGGAACTCTATTTAATATGTAACAAGTTGTAAGTACAGCTTCTCCCCAAAAACCTTCACTTAAACTAGAATTTGATAACATTGCATTCACAATTTCTATAAGTACTCTATTTTTCCTTTCAGCCACACCGTTTGTTGAGATGTGTATAGTGCGGTGACTTCATGCTTAATACCACTGGACTCAAAAAATTCCTTTTGATAGTACTCACCACCACGGTCGATTCTTAAATATTCAATAAAATTGCCACATAAAAATTCTAATTCTGCTTTGTATATCTTAAACATATGTATGACTTCATCTTTTGAGTGTAACAAATATACAAAACAAAATCCAGTGCAATCATCTATAAAAGTGGCAAAATACTTGTTTCCCCTTAAAGATATGGTACCATGTAAATCACAAATATCACTATGAACAAGATCTAATTTGTTTGTTTTCCTTTCAATCTTTGGAAATGGCTTCTAGTTATTTTTGTTAACAAGCATGTTCTACATTTACCATTCTCCTTTTGGACACATTTAGGCAACAAATCAAGTTTGATCATGTCATGTATCCTCCTACAATTAACATGTCCGAGCCTATTATGCCATAAAGTAATAGTAGACTCAAGCACATAAGTAAAGAAATATTCTTATTCATCTTATTAATAGGCATGATATTTAGTTTGAACATGCCATTACATAGATGGCCTTTGCCAACAAACATACCACCTTTGGAGAGTACAAACTTATTAGCCTTAACACAAGTTTAAATCCAAACTTATTCATCAAACTACCCAAAACTAGATTCTTTCTTACTTCCGGTACATTTGTAAAAGTTACAACATGTCTGGATGTAAATTTTAAATCAACTTCCCCAACCCCTTTAATTGGAGTAGTCATGGCATTACCCATGTATACTACATATTGTTCATCATCTAATTTTTTCAAAAAGTTGAAGAAATCCTTGTTCTTGCATATATTACGGGTAGCACCAAAATCAATCCACCAAGAAAAATTGTGAGAACCCGAAAAATTTCACATTTTCTAGGATTTATTTTATTTCTTTGCTTATATTTTTACACTTTCCTCTAAAAGATGTATTGGCTATACATTTTATAAGTAGGTACCGTTTTTAAATCATGTTTGCTAATATAAGTTAGGATACGTTAAATTTGAAGTGCATTATAGATGTGGGATCCGATAGTGCGATAAAAATTTTACGATTAGGTGAAAGGGAATAAGGAATATTATTTTACCAGGTGCTAGAGGATTATTAGAGGTTTGTTATATGATGTAAACATTGCAAGACAAAGGATTAGAGAAAACACTAGAAAGGCCAAGAGTCACCACCTTATTGGAAGTTGGACTTTTGACCAAAGATACTAACTTTACTAAAACCAATTTTTGACCAATTTTTCCTCATTTTTGCACCTCCTTGGCCAAACCTCTTGAGGAAAGAAACAAGAGAAACTTCTTCAATTTCTAGCTTCCAACCTTGCTCAAATCTTGAGTTTTAACCAATCCAATTGTAATCTACTCCATACAAGTGATCACTAAGGAAGTCTAAAGGTTTTGGTGGAGTTGTTTTGGAGGAGGAAAGGCTAAGCTACCATTTTCTTTGAAGTTTTAAGGTAAATTGCTAAGAACATCTCTCCTTGCTTCCAATAGTTGTAATTTAGTGGCTTGTGGTTGTCATTTTAGTAGTTTTGTGCAATAATTCTTGGTTAGAAGTGATGATGTGTAGATTTCAGTTTCTTAGAGAATTTTCTGCCTTGTTCTGACCAGTGTCATTTGACTATGATGGAGGCTGAATTGGGCTTAGCTCAAAACATGAACGTTGTAGATAATTGAGTGTAGATTATGCCTGTAAACTTTCAGCTCAATCAGAATACTGTAACCTGTGAAATGACTATTTTACCCCTACTGCCCTGTTTCTGCCAAAACTGGAAATCAGCATCTGTAATTGGCTTGTTTCGATGGGAAGATAAATGAATTAGTTTTTGATGTCTTCTTAAGAATTGTAACCTTGTATCGTAGCTTTCAAATGGCTTTGGAATCACCTGAATCGGAGTTGTTTGTGCTGAGATATGATTGAATGAATCAGAACTGCTAGTTGAATTTCACCGTGAGCTTTGAACTGGAAAATCTGGGGGTTGTTTGGGTAAATTTGGCTAGGTTAGGGTGAGAACTGGGTTGGGTTGTCTCATAAAAGTTTTAACTCTTTGTCTTAGCTTCGAAACGGTATAAAGTTCACACCAATCTGATAAACGTAACTCTAGTTGTGACCAAAATGTTATAAGATGTCGAATCTGCCATTTAGTCTTTTGCCTTCAAAACTTGAGTTCCGATTGGATTATTAGTTCCGATTGGATTATTATACTTGTGTTGTACGTGGATGATTTTGAGTCTATTAAATGGATATTGTAATGAGATTATTTGTGTGTGATTTTGGGGCTACTTGAGGAAAATAATGAAGCCATAAATGGCTGAAAAATAGGTAAATACAAAGGGCGTGCTGCCCAAATTTGCACTCGAGGGCTAGGTAGATGTACTCGGGACACGAGTAAGGGTTTAAGGATGAAAGTAACTTGAATCATCTGAGACATTCGAGTTTTCTTTAATAGAGGCTTATAAGTTGGAATTCAGCCGAAATTTGTACCTTGGAAATGAAAGTAACGACTAATAGAAATACATTTTCTTGTCACTTCGACTCATATGGCAATTTCAAAGTTTTAAGGGCGAGCATAACTTTTACGACTATTTTACTCATGTCTTTTGGTCTAAATGTACTATTTTTCACTTCCAAAATTATACTTATACACTGTACTATTAGTTATTCAGATTTTCTTTGATTCACTTAATCTTGGGTTGGTTGAACCGTAATATTTTCTTATGGTTATTTTTAGGATTTCTTGGTGATTAAGGGTGTTGTCCGGAAGGAATTTTGGACGTTATTTTGCTTATATAGGTGAGTGTTCTATATACGATTTGTTTCTAATGACTATGTGAATTATTGTGACTATTTGGATTGTTGTTTTAATAATTAATTGATGTATGTTATGTTTCCATTGACTGTGTGGCTAGTTGTGATTATTTGATTAGATGTTAAATGTGTTCAATGATTGCTAAAAATGATTTTTGCTAGGCGATTGTGTACTTTATTGCACTCGACCTAAATGAACGTGAAATTTTCAATGAGTGAATGAGTAAATGCTACTTGTGCATGAATGTAAGCCCTTTGGCTGAACTAGGCCCTTGCCCTTCGTTACCGGTCGACTCGAGCCCGAAGCGGACTCGGTCAGGCGACTAGTGACCTTGAGTGAATATTTGGTATACTCAAGTATGACCACGTTGTCTGGTGAAGACTGGCCAATGAATTGGCTAGAAGGGGGTGATGAAATGAATGAACGAACGACAAGAAATGAAGGAGTTTTCACTTACAAACAATGTTTTAATGTTTGGAGGAATAAGGAAAATGTTAGGCGAATGAATGAACAAATGGCTCCACGTGAGCATGTATCCTTTTAATGAATGTGTTACTATTGCTTTATACTGTAAATATGTTTCAGGATTACTTGTTATTACGTGATTAATGTCCTTGTTTAATTGTTTGAGTATGTATCTAGAATCTCGCTGGGCTTTTAGATCATTCCACGCCATTTGTTTTCTTTTCAAGGGTTGCGAGCAAGGGCAAGAGACCTGAATAGAGTAGTATAGTCTAGTAGTTTTGAATTGTTTTGCTTTTGCACTCGCCCTAGTCGTTTGGATAGGGTTAATTGTATTGAGAACTAAGAATTTTTGTCTCTTTTGGGATTGTATTACTATTTGAGATTGGATGAATGTAAGTAGATGTTTCAAGGTTGGGAATTGTTTTCGCTTATCCTCGAGGTTATATCTTGTTTTATTTGATGAGAGTGAACGAGTCCTGACGGGAGTTGGGCAGGCGACCCGCCGAACCCCTGGGGTACACCCCAGAGGGAGGTGGGGCCGTCACAAAAAACTTCCTTAACTATGTTGAGATCAGAAATCATAGTCACAAGACTCTTGACTTCATTGTTTGAAGAATCAGAATCCTCTACCTTCTTCTTTTTGAGAAGTTTGCATTCATATTTGTAATCCCTTTCCTTCTTGCAATGGTAGCATTTTCCCTTTTTCTTCCTTTTCTTGTTGTTGTTAGAGTGACTCTTTGAATGATTGAATTTCTTGTTATCCTTGGACTTGCTTGTTTGTCCCTCTTCAACCATGTTCACTTTGGAAGTAGGATCTGTGTCTTTTTCTTTCTCCTTCGGTTGAACATCTTTGTTCTCGTGCATTCTAAACTCTTCCTCAACACGAAAAGAGTTAGCAAGACTTTCAAAAGTGATCTCTTCCTTTTTATGTTTGAGATTTCTCTTGAAATCCTTCCAAGAGGGTGGTAGTTTATCAATTATAGAACTAACAACAATTGTCTTATCCATGAACATATTGTGTTGAGAAAAATGATTAAGTATCTTTTCAAGTTTAGCAAATTGATCCATAACAGGCTTCTTGTCTACCATTTTATAGTTAAAGAAACTAGAGATAAGAAATTTCTTACTTGTTGCATCCTCCCTCATGTACCTTGCTTCTAACTTGTCCCAAAGTTACTTGGCTGTTGTCATCGAATGATAGACATCAAAAAGCCATCACTCATTGCATTGAGAATGTGTCCCCTACAAATCTCATCATCCGTGTCCCATTTTTGCCTATTGAGGATGTCATCCAATGTCTCTTCTTCATCATTTGTTGCAGGCCTTGCAGTAGTTAGAACCTACACCACTTTGAGGTCCAAAAGAAGGAAATGTACTCGCTTCTTCCAACGAATGAAATTCCCTCCATCAAAACGATCAAGTTTAACAATATTGGAAGGCAAATCTGTTATAGTGCTTGCCATTTCAAGGGAGGAATAAAGCCTTAAGATTGTTGGAACAACAAAAAAGGGAATACTATGAAATGGCTGTAAAACTAACAAGAAAAAAAACTTCAAATTGGGATTGCAAATCACTTTCCTTAAGGCTTTATTCATCGACTATTGTGCAAAAGATCAAGGACGAATATCCTCCAAGGTCAGATGAAGTTTAGTTGCAAAACTCTGCACTAAACTGTTACACCCCCCAAAGAACAAAGAAGAGAAGAGCAGAAATTTTTCTAGAGTTTGTGGGTCTTTTTTGTCTACAACCAAAAGACCACAAATGACCCACATAAATCAGATTTCATGTCTCCTAAATAGTTATTAACCATTAGAACATTTCTGGAGTTGTATCTCTTCAAATGAAGGTTGAAACCTGAAAGGTTGCGAATGAAACGCAGAAAACTACCTCTAGAATTCTGTCCAAAATTTCAATATTTGAAAATATTCCAACACTTTCCTCCTCGGACAACTTAATTCTCCTAAAAAGAGAGTGAGTGAGAAAGATGAGCTTAATAGGGAGTGAGGGAAAGTTAATGGAGCAGGAGAAAAATGTCTTGAGCAATGCTCATTCTTATTGTCAGGCTGCAAACAAGTAAGATAGTGAAATCCATTTTATCATTTTACAACTTTGGTTATTTTCAGCTAAGTTTTCCATGTTTTCTTTTGTGGTTCATATCTAGAGTCATGTAGATTTAAATGGTAAGATTTTAGTAAAGTATACACTAGCTTGGAATCAAGCAAAGGTATATTACTGCCCTTGTTGTGTTAGGAATGATGATGATGATGGTTGATCCTGTAGTTTGCGAGAATGGTTAAGGTTGTTTGTTTTCTTTTCTTTTCTTTCATTGTTTTGGATTTCTTAAAGTTTTAGGCCAGTATTAGTTGCTAAATTATTTTTAATCAAGCCAACTCAAACGGATTAACGTTACTCAAGCCAACTTAGGTTTCTCATTCACCAATTTGACATTGGGTCACTTTATTAAGGAATTATTTTGTGCCTTTTGTCCCAAATAATTATCTCACGTGATGGTCCTTCTTGGGTTTCTTTTGCTCAAGTCATTGCATCCTCTAAGCCTTAAAGTCCTACGGTCCAACCTTAATAATTCACATAGTGTTTTTTGTCAAGGTCTAATATAATTATTTATATGCACATTTTAATACCATGATCCAATCTTTTAATTTGGCAAGCCCAATATTTTCTTTAATGTTTCGACTTCATTACAAAAGCTTAGATTTGGAAAATAAATCCAATAACAGTTTTAAAAGCCTAAACCAAAATTTAAATCCAAACCTGAATAAAAAAGAATTATATTTCATGGATGGACGTAGCTCTAGGTTGAAACTTCAAATTTCAGGTTCAACCAAAATTAATTAATATAGGCCATCACTACAAAAGCAAATGAACAAATAAATAAGGTAAATAAATAAATAATGGGCCATCACTACAAAAACAAATGAATAAATAAATAAGGTAAATAAATAAATAATGCTTTTTTATGGATAACCAAATTATGGCACTTTTTTTAAAAAGGGGGGGGGGACTACCTCAAACGGGAAATATTATATTTTCAGAAATTATTCAACTACATTCTAGAGAATGTTGAAACATGCTTTCTAGGGTTAGTTAAGATAGGATTAGGTGCTTTAAGAATAAGATAGTGAACTAATTAAGGATTATACATTATTAGTCATAGGTGAACTGAGTTCAAGGATACGTTAAGAATCTCTTCAATCGAGCAGTTTGAAAAAGGTGGTGTTTACCCTTTGTATTTTTGAAATGTTAAATATGAATATATTTCAAGTAAGAACTTTATTTTGATGTATGAAGAAATGGATCATGTATGCCTATTTCAAATGTTTTGCAAGCATGAAATTACGAATACTTGAAATATTTTGCTATGCAATATTTTATGAAATGAGTGGCATATTGTCATGAAATGAAAGAAATGTGCATGTAACGTGTGAAATGATTTTATGTTGCAAAAATTTCTAAACGGTCATGAAATAGGCGGCAGAGACTATAGTCCTGATATGTTATGTTATGTTAGTCATGGAATTCGGTATAGAGTTCAATTGATTGACTTATATTATGTTATATGATCGAGCGGTTTACGCGAAACCTTTGGTCATTCTCCTAGAAGGGGTTTAATCTCTATGTTGTGTACTCAAAAGCCGAATATTGCATGTACTTGTTTATGAGTTATGTTTACAAAATGAGATGACATGATTGATATGTTTTATGATTTGCAAGTATGTTCAATGAATACAATCATATCATATCATATGTGTTTCTATGCCACGTTCAATGGAGGCCACCTCTAGAACCTGCGGGATTAAGTATCATGTCAAACAGAGACCATTTATATGCATGCCACTCACTTTCAATGAAATATATTTATATAATATTTGAAATGGGATGACAAATGATTTTTAATTGATGTATGCATGTGGTATGGCGTGATTGAATTTTAAATGTATATAATATGTATATAGCTACATGATCCGACAAGGGAATAAATACTATCCACTGGGCGTACGTTGCTCAACCTGCATCTCTTTATTTTTTCTTACAGATTAAGAAAACCAACTCGTGTACGTTTAGAAGATAAATGAGAAAGGTAAATATATAGATGTTTAAATTCTAGAAAGTTAAAGTAAAGCATTTTGTAGATGAAATTTAGTGAAGTGTATGTATTTTATTAGTATTTGTAAGTTTTAAATTTTAATGAAATTTTGTAAGTTATGATTATGATACTTTGTATTTATGGGAATAAGGTCTCATACATACGGCGTGCCACGTTGTAAATTCAATCTAGGGATCCAGATTTGGTGTGTGACACCATCCACTTTTATAAGCCAACTAGTCAAGAATTACTCCAAAATGCCACCCATGTTGTTAAAAATTTATTAGGCAAAGCCTTGGTGAATTTTACCCACTTGTTGGATCATTGCACGAAATACATAGAGGTCGAGTTAAGCTTCATTATAATTCCATGGGAGCATGCTCCTTGATGCTGAATCTCAATTCAAATTGACGATTTTGGAGACTTTTGGAGCTTCATTAATAATACATAGTCAATTTAAGAACATTTTAAAGTTTTACGGGTACAATATTATGGAAGAATAAATTTTCTATTATGCGGGAAGTGTCTAATAATTGCAAAAATATATAACAATTTCAAGTACAATTTTCTTGGAGGAAGGTTGATTGCCTATCCTCGATAAGTTATAGTTTCATCTAATGGCAGACTATATGCATTTATTGGTGAACCATATATTTTTAGCAAAAATTGGTTAATATGTTACTATAGATTATCAAGCTGTTTTTTTTAAGTCAAGCTACAATTTTGTAAATCTTGTAATAGTTATAGTATAGTGCATAATTTGAAGCTTTGATATAATACTTTATCATAATCTTAAATTAATTAACTTTATTTAATTGAACCTTCGTTTGCATCAAATAAAAAAGGGTTAATCACATCTATCTCCCTTGAGATTTGACCATATTACTAATCAAACCCCGTGGTTTACCCAAATAACAAATACCTCCCTATGAATAACTTTTGTTAGAAACCTTAAACGGTGCCTTTTAAATCACCAAATGCCCCAAAAGTGAAACGACGTTTTCAAGGAAAGTATCATCTCCTACTCTCTAGTTCCTTTTAAGTTTTCACATTCTTCCTTGTTTTTTGGTAAGCATTCAACCATGGCAGCAACTAATATCCAAGCTGCCATGTTGGAATAGTTTGTGATTTGAAATAGAAATAAAGCTTGTCAAATTCAAAATATTGGACAAAAGAAAAATGTTTAACGTAGCCTCTTGATGACCATTATAGTAAGGAAATGGTTTTGGCATGTTTTTGTCCATTGAAGGAGACTAATTACAATCTCTTGATGATCATTATAGTGAGAAAATGGTTTTGGCATGTTTTGCCCACTAAAGGAGACTAAAGCCGCCTCTTGATGATCATTGAAGTGAGGAAATTGTGACCCTTTAGTTTTGATGTTTTTTGGGTTGTCTTTCTTATATAAATGACAAACTTTTAGTAAAATAAATTTACTTAGCCATTTTGATCCTTTTTTAGAAAAAAAGACCATTTGATTTTACTATCAAAATTTCTTTATTCTTGTTATATCCTAGAGGTATATTGTCTTAACCTAAAAGTAAACTACTAGGTGTAGTAGGGACAATAAATACCTTAAGGATCATGTTTGTACACGTCTCAAGAAATATCAACAAATCTCCTTTCTTTTGTGAAATTTGTTAGTGAAATTTCTACACTCTTCTATTGTCTTGTTTTATTTTCTTAACAACCTTAAGGTGTTTATTGATTCTTTATCGAGTGCAATGGAGGCTTCAATCGGAAATGTTCTCAAGACCATAAGCCAAAATGTTACCAAACTTGATAGGCTTGATGGAATGGGAACGAATTTCAATCGATGGAAGGATAAAATGTTGTTTTTTCTCACTGCCCTCAAAGTGGCCTATGTGCTTAAGCCAAATCTTCAACCAATTTCGGAGCTAAAGAATAGTGATTCTGAGGAGTTAAAGGCACGCAGGCATAAGCGTGAAGATGAAGAAGTATTGTATAGAGGCCATATCATGGATACTTTCTCAGATAGGTTCTAAGGTGAACTTGACGACTTGACAGATGTATACATGTCCTAAGGTAAACTATGTGGATGAGAGGAAGAATTACAACAATTGTCAAGGGTCTAAGAAGAGGAAATCTTCTGGACAAAATGCTATAAGTACAAAGGATAAGAAGAAGAATTGGATATGTTACAACTGTGGCAAAAAGGGACATTACAAGAAAGAATGTGACCAAAATAAAAAATAAAAGAAGAATAATGCCCAAGCAAGCCCTATTGAAAACAAAGGCATTGTAGAGATTGTTGCAATGGTATCCTGTGAGAACCCGTAAATTTTCTTTATTTCTAGGTTTTAATTTATTTATTTGCACCCGTTTTCCACATTTTCTTTATTTTATAACTTTTCTGGACATTTTATGAGTAAATAAGGTTTTAAAAATATTTTTCTAGTATAAGTCAATTTACGAGATTTTTGGAGTGAATAGTAGACGTGGGACCCGCTAGTGCGTTAAGTGAGAGAAATTCGGCCAATTAGGTCAAGATTTGCGTACAGGGATTTAATTACTAGGTGTTAGTAGGTGATTAGAGGTTACCTAAATGGATTAACCCTAGTAAGCAAGAGGATAGGAATGAAACTTAAAAGGTGCCACGTGTCGCGATTTCATTGGACAAGACTTGCCTAACTTTTATCACCTTTACCAAAAGGTTAATTTTGACCAAATTCTTTCTCATTTTTCCTTCCCTTTGGCCGACTTTCTTGGAGAGAAAAGAAGAGAGAAAACTTCATCTTGATCTTCCATTTCTTGCTCAATCTTGTAAACCAACCACTTGATTCTCAAATTACTCCATAAAATCAACTTGCTAAGGAAGTTTGAAGTGAGTGGTGGAGCTATTTTGGTGGTGGAACTCCTAAGCTACTATCTTTCTTGGGGAATTAAGGTATTTTGCTTGGAAACTTGACTTTTGTTCCTATTAATGCTAAATTAGTGGCCTATGATGGCTTAATAGCTAGATTTATGGATGCTTTGATGGTTTAATTGAAAGTTTAGTGAATTTCTGATTTTATTGGGAATTTTTCTGCTTTATATGATAAATACTAGTTAGCCTTGGATTGAAGGTTTAGTATTGAGCCAATTGGAGCTCTTGTATGTGAATTGCGGTTAATTGCGGAAAATTTCAGTTTTGGACAAAAATTTCAGTTTTAGGGTTTTGAATTTGGGGCTTTTCTATATTTGATTAAGTAGAGTGCAATTGGTTGTGAATGAAGGGTATTGTGGCCCTAATGAAAGTCCTTGATTGGTTTGTGGTTGAATTGTAGCAATTGTGATTGGATTGGATGGAAATTTATGTTTGATTGTAGGATGGAAAAGCTGAAATTTAGGGGAAATGCTGTCCGAGTGTCGAGAAAATTAGGGTTTCGTGCGTTTAGGTTGTGATTGAGTAAAAATGTGAGGTTTTGGGGTTGTTTACACCTTTGGCCTTAAAATCAAAGTATTTTCCAATTTTGAGCCATATTTGCATTTTGCTTTAGTAGTTCGCTTAAGAGGCATTCGACTCGTGTTCGAGTCTCAATTGTAGTTTCTTGTTTCTTGTAGGTCGTGCCGGTGATTCCGGACAACCGTTGGGCGAAACTTGTGACTTGCTTACTTGGAGTGGCGAGTGTACTATGCATGAATTGTGTTTAATTGGTTGTGTACTTGATTCCTTGAATTGGATAACTGCGATTTCTGTGCTCGAGGTGAGAGTGTACTTGATCGCTCTCGTTCTCTTATGTGTATAACTGAGTACTGGATATACGTGAATTTTGCCTTGTATTTGGCCTAATGTCGGTTGGGGCATGTACCCTACGACCTTACTGTGATAACTGAGCTCAAGCCTCAATAGCCGTTCATCGAGTCGAGCCGGTAAGGGCCGGTCGATTAGATAATAAGCCACGAGGTTACTGTGTGTCGAGTGGAGCGGTTGCTCCTCGACTTTGTGGTATACTCGAGTATTACCCCCTGATTACTGTGAGGTGTTCGGGCCCGGTAGGGGAATGTATGGTGGAAGGTATTGGGAGTAAAGCGGTGATCTACGGTCGTACTTGTCCGTTGAATGTTGACGGAGGGTCAACCGAAGGTGATCAAGTGTTGCAAGGGGAAATTGGCTCCCGAGAGCCACCCGTATCCTTTCATTTTGAAATTGGTTTGGTGTTTACTTCCCATGTGTGCTAGTTGTGTATCATTGAGCAATCACTACATTCGTGAACCTTGGTTGCATGACTTTTAGTACCTCATTGGGCGAAACCTCACACTCGTTCTTTTGTTTTCCTTACAGGGCATGTTTTTGGAAACCATGAGTTTTGGGAAGCGAGTAGAGCTAGTTAGATATACTTTTGTACTTTTGTATAGCTCCTCGACTTTAGAAACCCTAATGTGGGACTTGGACCTTTGTTTTGAATTGAAAACCCTAGAGTGGGTTATGTGTACATATTTTCTCATGTATATAAGATGTACTTTATTGGAAATGTACTTGTTTATGTTGATTTACAGTTTAGCCGTGTTTGGGAAGCGTTCGGACGAGTTCGGACATCAAACACGGGAAAAGAAAAATTCTGGCCGGTTACTGTTCATCAGAATCCGGTCAGATATCCGGCCAGATCTTGGCCGGATATGCGGCCGGATTTGGGGTGATTTTGGAAAAAAATTTGAGTTGGTCACTGCCTCCAATCCCGCCAAGAATCCGGCCAGATTCCGGCCGGATTGTGATGTGGCAGGTACTGTTCATGTCCGTTCCGTTTTCCGTTTTCGTTTTGCGCGCTTATTGTTACCCTTACTGTTGGTATACCTTCCGAAACGTTATAATTGCGTGTATGTGATCGTTAGTAGTCCTGGCGAGAGTTGGGCAGGCAGTTCGCTAACCCTTAGGGTACGCCCTAGGGGGAGGTGGGGCTGTCACAGGTGGTATCAGAGCCTAGGTTAGAAATAACTTGGGCAAGTTAGAAATTTGTTTTGTACCTTTAAGGATCGTGTTAGGGCACCCTTAAGTATGATTTCCTCGTCTAAGGTTTGAATCTTAACTCGTTCTTGTAGGTTATGGCTGGATCGAGCCCCGAGGGCGAAGGTGTGCCGCCGCAGAGACGTTTTCGAGTTGTGGATTACCAGGAGAGACCTGGAGGACCCATTCGTCGTTGGAGTGCCGCTAGTCGGACTCGCCGCTGTACCCGATGCCAGAACTACTCGTATAGAGATCGAGTAGTCGTAGCCGTTCTTGACGAGCGTAGGAGGCTTAGGCGAGCCGCCGCTATGGACCATACTGAGATGGTTAGGCTGAGAGGCATAATGCGTATGCAAGCGGATCGGATCCGTGAGCTTGAAGGAGACGTGGTTGAGGAGCAAGAGCGAACCGACGCTCTTAGAGGGACAGTTACAAGTAGCTACCGACCGCCTCACGAGGGTGACTAGGGTAGTGCGAGATCGGTCGGGCGGCATCATTAACGAGTGTGAGGCGCTCATCAAGGTGTGATCGGCGCGAATGTGCAAGCGGAGACGTCTAGCGATAGTACCCTGATGAAGGGAGCACGCCTAGCTCTAGTCACGGGGGAGAGTCTGTGTGCTCCATAGGGAACTAGGTTAGGGCTCCTTTGAGCCGCGTTTTGATCCCATGTGGGGACTAGCTAGGGGAAAGTTACTCGTTAGCTACTTTTGTTTTTGACCTAGCTTTGTGTATGTATTTTTGATTGACCCCGATACTTTCATGGGATTGTTTGTATATATTGACTGACTGCTACTGTACAACTTGTTTAATATGTCTATGTGTTATTTGCTTGATATCCTTGTTTAGTGTTTAATTCTTGTTCCTTGTTTCCCTTTTATTTCTTATTTTGATACCGTATTTGTGTTTCGGCCCTAGATTGTGAACTTAAGACATGGAAGGTACTCGTAGTGGCCAAACCGTGGTCGCGGTAGTAGGCAACCTTCAACTGATAGGGGAAATCGGGAACCCACACCTGAGCTTAATTCTGAACCTAGGGTTGACCCGAACGTTCAAGTGGCCGCCGCAATTCAAAGAATGACAGACTTATTGGCCCACGTAATAGAATATCAAGGCCAGCACCCTGTCCATAACCCTGGGAACCCTGGCGAGCATGTTGAGAGCGAGGATCGAGCCCTCGAAAGGTTCCAAAAGTTCTCCCCTCCGAAATTCTTGGGAGGACCTGACCCGGACATGGCCGAGCGTTGGCTGGAGAAAATGGTAGATATTTTTGCAGCCTTGCACTACTCGGAGGAAAGACAGGTCACTTTTGCCGTCTTTCAATTAGAAGGAGCTGCTCGTTCCTGGTGGAACGTTATACGAACAAAATGGGAAAGAGAGCAAATGCCACGGACATGGGCAAACTTTATCAAAGAGTTCAACGCGAAATACTTCCCGCCCTTGGTCCAGGAGAAGAAGGAGGATGAGTTCCTCAGATTGCGCCAAGGCACGCAATCGGTGACCGAGTATGAGAGCCAGTTTACGAGACTATCGAAGTTCGTCCCTGAACTTATAGTGACGGAGCAAAGGAGAATTCGGCGATTCACTCAGGGGCTGAACGTAGAAATTCAGAAGGATCTGGCGGTTGCCCAGATCACTACCTTTAGTGAAACAGTGGAAAAGGCACTAAGGGTAGAGAATGCTAGGCTTCAAGTCAGAAACTTCCAGGTGAGGAAGCGGGGATTCCCTGGAAGTAGTTCTAGTCAGGGTGAACGGAGTAACCCTCCTAAGTCTGGACGAGGGTCCGGTGGAGGAAGGTTTTCGGGGACGTCGAGAGGGACTCCGTCGAGGGGTGGTTCGTTTGGACGAGGCCAGCAGAGGAGTACCTCACAAGGGAGTTCAGCTTCCGTTTCCCGAGGATCTTGTGGATTCTGCGGGAAACCAAACCATACAGAGGACAATTGCTGGAGGAAGGAGAGGAAATGCTTGCGCTGTGGAGCGCGGAGCATCAGATAGCTACTTGCCCAGTGCTACCTCGTGAGTCAAGAGCGACCCCACAGTCTTCGAGCCCCAGGTCCGGCCAATCTAAAGTAGAAGGGTCGAAACCGAAAGTGCCCGCTCGAGTGTACTCTCTTGAGCAACACCAACTCCCTGACCCGTCTGGAGTCGTAGAAGGTACCATCCCTGTTTTCCATCGTCTCGCTAGGATTTTGATTGACCCCGGTGCTACCCATTCCTTTGTTAACCCCAATTTTATGTGCGGCATTGATATAAAACCTGTTAGTTTACCCTATGATTTGGAAGTTAGTACTCCTACGGGGAACCGACGGTTGATAACTAGCACGATGTACGTAAATTGTGAGATTTGGGTAGGAGAGAGAAAATTACTGGGCAACTTGGTAAGCTTAGCTATTAAAGGGGTACGATGTCATACTAGGTATGGACTGGTTAGCTAAGTACGATGCCCAACTTGATTGTAAGAGGAAGATAGTGGAATTTCGTATACCTGGGGAAGCTACTTTGAGGCTAGATGTGAGGGGTAGTCTTGCCTCATCTGCATTGATTTCGGGCATTAGAGCTAGGAAATGGTTGAGTAGAGGAGCGCAAGGGTTTCTAACTTTTCTTATAAACCCTCCTGTTGATAAGTTGAAAGTAGTGGATGTATCTATTGTGAGTGAATACCCAGATGTGTTCCCAGACGAACTAGTAACCCTACCTCCGGAAAGAGAGATAGAGTTTAAGATCGACTTGATACCAGGATCGTCACCTATCTCTAAAACCCCCTATCGAATGGCACCTGCCGAGCTTAATGAACTGAAGTTACAGTTGCAGGATTTGTTAGAGCGAGGGTTTATCCGAGAGAGTGGGTCCCCATGGGGAGCCCCTGGGCTGTTTGTGAAGAAAAAGGATGGGACATTGAGGTTGTGCATAGATTATCGGGGATTGAACAATATAACCATTAAGAACAAATACCCACTACCCCATATTGATGAGTTATTTGACCAGCTACAGGGAGCGGTAGTCTTTTCAAAGTTAGACCTCCGTCAGGGATATTACCAGTTGTTGATTAGGAGGAGGATGTACCCAAAACTGCCTTCAATTCTCGGTATGGGCATTTCGAATTTGCCGTTATGCCCTTCGGTTTGACCAATGCCCCTGCTGCTTTTATGGACCTGATGCATAGAGTTTTCAAACCCTTCTTGGACCGATTTGTCATCGTTTTTATTGATGACATTTTGGTCTACTCTAAATCCCGAGAGGAGCATAAGCAACACTTGAAATTAGTCCTGCAAACCCTAAGAGATCACCAGTTGTATGCCAAATTTAGTAAGTGTGAATTTTGGCCGGAGAAAATTTCATTTTTAGGGCATGTGATTTCGAAGGAGGGCATTACCGTAGACCCGGCGAAAGTAGAGGCGGTAACTGAGTGGAAACGACCTGAAACTCCTACTGAAGTTCGTAGTTTTCTAGGGTTAGCCGGATATTATCGGAGGTTCATTAAAGATTTTTCAAAACTTGCTTGCCCTTTAACCAATTTGACCAAGAAGAATGGGCGTTTTCTATGGAATACCAAGTGCGAGGGTAGTTTCCAGGAGTTGAAACGAAAGTTAACCGTAGCCCCTATTCTAATCCTACCTAATGGAAAAGATAGTTTTTCTGTGTATACCGATGCTTTCGGGGAAGGCTTAGGGTGTGTATTGATGCAGAATAAGAATGTGATTTCGTTTGCCTCTAGAAAACTGAAATCTCATGAGCAAAATTACCCGACCCATGACCTAGAATTAGCCGCAGTTGTCTTTGCCCTGAAAAAGTGGAGACACTACCTGTATGTGTGACTTTGAGGTTTATTCTGACCACAAAAGTCTTAAGTACCTATTTTCCCAAAAAGAGTTGAACATGAGGCAAAGACGGTGGATGGAATTCTTAGAAGATTACGACTGTACAATTAACTACCATCCGGGAAAGGCGAATGTAGTAGCTGATGCCTTAAGTCGAAAGGCTCAAGTAGCTGGGTTGAGGGTCAGAGAATGGGAGATGTTAGAAGCAGTGAGTGAGTGGAACCCTAGATTAGAAAATCAAAGGGTAATTTTAGGAAATATCCGAATAACCTCTGCTATTCTGGAGCGAGTCAAAGAGGCCCAAAAGGAGGATCCGACGGTCCAAAAGTAGAGAGACAAGGTAGAGAAGGGAGAATTACCTGACTTTAATGTGAGCTCTGAGGGGATATTAAAATATCGGAATCGAATAGTGGTGCCGGAGGATGAAACCTTGAAAAGGAGATTTTGGAGGAAGCCCATCGATCGAAATATACGATTCATCCGGGTAGTAATAAGATGTATCAGGAGTTGCGGAAATTGTATTGGTGGAATAAAATGAAGAGGGAAATAGCCCAGTACGTGCAAACCTGCCTCGTCTGTCAGCAAGTAAAAGCGGAGTACCAAAAGCCCTCTGGTTTGTTGCAACCCTTAGAAATACCCGAATGGAAGTGGGAAACATCACGATGGATTTCGTTTCTGGTTTGCCAAGAACCCAAAAAGGACATGATGTCGTATGGGTGATCGTGGATAGACTCACTAAATCGGCCCATTTCTTGCCCATAAACATGAAATACACTCTGGAGAAATTGGCTCAACTGTATATGAGTGAAATTGTGAGACTGCACGGGATTCCTGTTAGTATAGTCTCGGATAGAGATCCACGTTTCGTGTCTAGGTTTTGGCAGAAATTTCAGGAGACCTTGGGAACCAAACTCAACCTAAGTACCACTTACCATCCCCAAACTGATGGACAATCTGAGCGAACCATTCAGACCCTTGAAGACATGTTACGAACCTGTATTTTGGATTTTGGGGGTAATTGGGGTCAACACATGACGTTAGTGGAGTTTGCCTACAACAATAGTTACCTACTCTTCAATCCAAATGGCACCGTATAAGGCTCTTTACGGCCGGAAATGCCGTTCACCAGTTTATTGGGATGAAGTAGGAGAAAAGAAAGTCTTAGATCCAACAATGATTCCATGGATAGAGGATGCACAAGAAAAGGTTAAACTGATACGCCAAAGACTCCAAACTACTCAAAGCCGACAAAAGAGTTACGCAGACAATCGAAGGAAAGACTTGGAGTTTGAAGTTGGAGACCGTGTGTTTCTTAAGGTCACGCCATTGCGAAGTATCACGGCGGGTAGAGGGAAGAAACTTCAACCTAGATTTGTAGGACCCTTTAAAGTCCTCCAAAGAATTGGAAAAGTGGCGTACCGTCTCGAGTTACCTCTGAGCTTGGCCAGGATCCACGACGTTTTCCATGTTTCAATGCTCAAAAAGTACCATCCTGATCCAACCCACATCTTACGACCAGAAGAGATTGAGGTAGATGAAGCCCTAACCTATGAGGAGAAACCTGTACAAATACTCGACCGAAAGGTTAAGGAGCTGAGAAATAAAAATATTCCTTTGGTGAAAGTTTTATGGAGAAATCACGGCATAGAAGAGGCAACCTGGGAAGTGGAGGAAGAAATACAAAAGAAATACCCTGAGCTGTTTGGTAACCCAGGTGAGAAATTTCGAGGACGAAATTCTTTAAGGGGGAGAGAGTGTGAGAACCCGTAAATTTTCTTTATTTCTAGGTTTTAATTTATTTATTTGCACCCGTTTTCCACATTTTCTTTATTTTATAACTTTTCTGGACATTTTATGAGTAAATAAGGTTTTAAAAATATTTTTCTAGTATAAGTCAATTTACGAGATTTTTGGAGTGAATAGTAGACGTGGGACCCGCTAATGCGTTAAGTGAGAGAAATTCGGCCAATTAAGTCAAGATTTGCGTACAGGGATTTAATTACTAGGTGTTAGTAGGTGATTAGAGATTACCTAAATGGATTAACCCTAGTAAGCAAGAGCATAGGAATGAAACTTAAAAGGTGCCACGTGTCGCGATTTCATTGGACAAGACTTGCCTAACTTTTATCACCTTTACCAAAAGGTTAATTTTGACCAAATTCTTTCTCATTTTTCCTTCCCTTTGGCCGACTTTCTTGGAGAGAAAAGAAGAGAGAAAACTTCATCTTGATCTTCCATTTCTTGCTCAATCTTGCAAACCAACCACTTGATTCTCAAATTATTCCATAAAATCAACTTGCTAAGGAAGTTTGAAGTGAGTGGTGGAGCTATTTTGGTGGTGGAACTCCTAAGCTACTATCTTTCTTGGGGAATTAAGGTATTTTGCTTGGAAACTTGACTTTTGTTCCTATTAATGCTAAATTAGTGGTCTATGGTGGCTTAATAGCTAGATTTATGGATGCTTTGATAGTTTAATTGAAAGTTTAGTGAATTTCTGATTTTATTGGGAATTTTTCTGCTTTATATGATAAATACTAGTTAGCCTTGGATTGAAGGTTTAGTATTGAGCCAATTGGAGCTCTTGTATGTGAATTGCGGTTAATTGCGAAAAATTTCAGTTTTGGACAAAAATTTCAGTTTTAGGGTTTTGAATTTGGAGCTTTTCTATATTTGATTAAGTAGAGTGCAATTGGTTGTGAATGAAGGGTATTGTGGCCCTAATGAAAGTCCTTGATTGGTTTGTGGTTGAATTGTAGCAATTGTGATTGGATTGGATGGAAATTTATGTTTGATTGTAGGATGGAAAAGCTGAAATTTAGGGGAAATGCTGTCCGAGTGTCGAGAAAATTAGGGTTTCGTGCGTTTAGGTTGTGATTGAGTAAAAATGTGAGGTTTTGGGGGTTGTTTACACCTTTGGCCTTAAAATCAAAGTATTTTCCAATTTTGAGCCATATTTGCATTTTGCTTTAGTAGTTCGCTTAAGAGGCATTCGACTCGTGTTCGAGTCTCAATTGTAGTTTCTTGTTTCTTGTAGGTCGTGCCGGTGATTCCGGACAACCGTTGGGCGAAACTTTGTGACTTGCTTACTTGGAGTGGCGAGTGTACTATGCATGAATTGTGTTTAATTGGTTGTGTACTTGATTCCTTGAATTGGATAACTGCGATTTCTGTGCTCGAGGCGAGAGTGTACTTGATCGCTCTCGTTTTCTTATGTGTATAACTGAGTACTGGATATACGTGAATTTTGCCTTGTATTTGGCCTAATGTCGGTTGGGGCATGTACCCTACGACCTTACTGTGATAACTGAGCTCAAGCCTCAATGGCCGTTCATCGAGTCGAGCCGGTAAGGGCCGGTCGATTAGATAATAAGCCACGAGGTTACTGTGTGTCGAGTGGAGCGGTTGCTCCTCGACTTTGTGGTATACTCGAGTATTACCCCCTGATTACTGTGAGGTGTTCGGGCCCGGTAGGGGAATGTATGGTGGAAGGTATTGGGAGTAAAGCGGTGATCTACGGTCGTACTTGTCCGTTGAAAGTTGACGGAGGGTCAACCGAAGGTGATCAAGTGTTGCAAGGGGAAATTGGCTCCCGAGAGCCACCCGTATCCTTTCATTTTGAAATTGGTTTGGTGTTTACTTCCCATGTGTGCTAGTTGTGTATCATTGAGCAATCACTACATTCGTGAACCTTGGTTGCATGACTTTTAGTACCTCATTGGACGAAAACTCACACTCGTTCTTTTGTTTTCCTTACAGGGCATGTTTTTGGAAACCATGAGTTTTGGGAAGCGAGTAGAGCTAGTTAGATATACTTTTGTACTTTTGTATAGCTCCTCGACTTTAGAAACCCTAATGTGGGACTTGGACCTTTGTTTTGAATTGAAAACCCTAGAGTGGGTTATGTGTACATATTTTCTCATGTATATATGATGTACTTTATTGGAAATGTACTTGTTTATGTTGATTTAAAGTTTAGCCGTGTTTGGGACGCGTTCGGACGAGTTCGGACATCAAACACGGGAAAAGAAAAATTCTGGCCGGTTACTGTTCATCAGAATCCGGTCAGATATCCGGCCAGATCTTGGCCGGATATGCGGCCGGATTTGGGGTGATTTTACAAAAAAATTGAGTTGGTCACTGCCTCCAATCCGGCCAAGAATCCGGCCGGATATCCAGCCAGATTCCGGCCGAATTGTGACGTGGCAGGTACTGTTCATGTCCGTTCCGTTTTCCGTTTTCGTTTTGCGCTCTTATTGTTACCCTTACTTGTTGGTATACCTCCCGAAACGTTTATAATTGCGTGTATGTGATCGTTAGTAGTCCTGGCGAGAGTTGGGCAGGCAGTTCGCTAACCCTTAGGGTACACCCTAGGGGGAGGTGGGGCTGTCACATATCCGAGTAGAGAATATCTATGATTTTCGAATTGAATATAGCTTCATCTTCGTTTAATTCAGGTGATTGGTGGTATGACTCCGGTGCAACCATACATGTGTGCAATTGATAAGTCCATGTTCAAGACCTATGAAGATGCTCCCCAAGGACATGTAGTTGTAATGGATAATCATGACACTACCAAGGTTGATGGAAAAGGGTTTGTGGATTTACAATTCGCTTCTGACAAGAAATTAGTACTCACTAATGTACTACATGTTTTGGACATGAGGAAAAATCTTGCTCAGCTGATAGGTGTAATAAAAGTGGTCTTAAAATTGTACTCGAGTCTGACAAAGTAATCTTGTCCAAAAGTGGTGTGTTTGTAGGATAGAGTTATTCATGTGATGAAATGTTTAAATTAAGTATTAATAGAGTTTCTATGTCTACTTGTATGGTTGATTCTTCTTATTTTTTATGGCATGGTAGGCTAGGACATGTTAGTAGTAAAACATTACATTTTATGTTCAAACATGGCCTAATTGCCTTTAGTGATAAAGAAGAAAAGAAATGTGAAACTTATGTTCAAGCAAAAATGATAAGGTTGCCTTTTTCTAAGATTGAAAGAAATACAAAATTGTTTGAACTTATTCATTCTGATGTTTGTGAACTAAATGGTTTTCTTACAAGAGGTGGTAATAGATATGTTGTTACTTTTTGTTGATAATTGTTCAAGATTTATTCATGTCTATCTTATAAAAAGTAAATATGAGTGTTTTACGTGGTTCAAATCTTACAAATCACTTGTTGAAAATCAATTAGAAAAGAAAATCAAAATATTGAGAAGTGATAGAGGAGGTGAATTATTTTCTTATGAATTCTCAAAATTTTGTGAACAAAATGGTATTATACACCAAACAAATGCACCTTATACTCCACAACAAAATGGTTTCGCTGAAAGAAAAAATAGAACTTAGGAAGACATGATTAATTCCATGTTGGAAGGTTGGATTGCCAAATAAATATGGGGTGAAACTTATTGGCTGCATATCATGTGCATAATAGAATTCCTTCATTTGAAAACAAAAATCTCTCCATATGTGGAAAGGGAGAAAACCAAAGCTAAGTTATCTTAGATTTTGGAGCTACATTGCTTACTATAGGGTCCTGGACAATAAAGGCAATAATTGGGACCAAGGGCAATTAAAAGTGTGTTTTGTAGGCTATGCAAAAAATTCTAAAGCTTATAGGTTGTTTGACCTTGATTCTAATATTATATTTATATCAAGAGATGTACAATTTTTTGAGAATAAATTTCTCAAAGATTGAAAGCCTATTGTGGATCCTACTAATAGTTTAGAACCACTCCAAAGCATTGGTTCTTCTTCAAGTAATAAGAAGAAAGAAAGTGACACTTCTATTAAATCTAGGAGAAATCAAAGACCAAGGAAAGAAAAGCATCTATCCTCAAATTTCATATCTTCAGAAGCTATTGTTTTCTTAGTTGAAAGCAATAGGGAATCTCTACAAAATATGATTCCGATCTTGTTGAATGTAGAAGATGATCCTAAAACATTTAGTGAAGTTAAGTCATCAAGAGATGCTTCTTTTTGGAGGGAAGCGGTAAATGATGAAATGGACTTATTATTGTCTAATAATACTTGGGTTCTAGTTGATTTACCTCAAGGTTCAAAACCAATATGTTATAAGTAGGTATTTAGAAGAAAATATACCCCGGATAGATCTTTACTAACTTTAAAGCAAGGTTAGTAGTTAAAGGATTTAAACAAAAAGAAGTAATAGACTATTTTGATACAACTTCCATTAGAGTTCTTTTGTCCGTAGCTTCATTGTACAACTTGTCTGCACACCAAATGGATGTTAAAACATCATTCTTAAATGGTGACTTGGATGAAAAGGTGTATATGGAACAACCTGAATGGTTTGTTATGCCTGGGAATGAAAAGAAAGTATACAAACTAGTTAAATCATTATATGACCTGAAGCAAGCATCTAAACAATGGTATGAGAAATTTAAATTTGTATTGCTTTGAGTGGATTTAGATACAATAATACTAATAAGTGCATTTACGCTAAATATACTCAAGAGTATTGTGCGATCATTTGTCTCTATGTAGGTAACATGCTAATTGTTAGTAATGATATAAAAGTTGTAGAAGATACTAAGAAGTATTTTTTTTTCAGTATTTAAAATGAAAGACCTTGATGAGGTGAATACTATCATAGGTATCAAAATTAGGGAACATAATGGGGGTTATGCTTTGTATCAATCTCACTATATTGACAACATATTGAACAAGTTTCAACATCTTAAGGTCAAAGAAGTGAGTACTCCCTTTGATCCTAACTTGAAGCTTCATGAAAACTCTGGAAATCCGATTGCTCAACTTGAATATGCTAGTGCATTTGAAAGTTTGGTGTATGCAATACATTGTACAAGACTTGATATTTCATATGCAATTTGTAGATTTGTTAGGTACACTAAAATTCCTAGTATGGACCATTGGAAGTCCATGGTGAGGATTTTTTGGTTACCTTAAAAGAACCAAGAGTCTAAGACTCTTTCATAATAAATTTCCAACAGTACTTGAAAGTTACTCGGATACTAGTTGGTTCATTAGTGTGAGTGACAAGTGATGGGGAGAAACACTTCGAGAGAACCCATCAAAGAATCCAATATATAAGTCAAAAATCCAACTTTGACCCAAAAATTTGATATAGTAGGTCTCGGGTCCTTACTTATATATTAACCACTCTTTCTCTATCTTTCGGACTAATGTGGGACCCTTTACCCATGAATCTAACAAATCTCCCCCTTAATGAGCAACCCCTTATATTAAACCCAAATTTACAACCCCTTCTTCGAGCCCACTTTAATATTCAACGCAATCCCACCTTATCACCTAAAGTCACATCTTCTCCCAAATATGAACTCACTCTTTTTCAACATCCAAACTGCATTCTGGACCCCTGCCAACCCTTGGTTTCTTGGTCTAACACCAACGGGATCCCTTGCCAAATCCATGACGCACCTAGTCCAACATTGACCAAACTCCTTAGTACTTCGGTCCACCACCAAAAAGAAATTTTCACCGGTCCAACTCCGATAAGAATCCATTTACCTATGAGTAGTCAGTCTCGCAATATGAAATTCAGCTACCAATTGTTAGGATCCAAGCGTGGAACACACAACTATTGAGATATCAAGTACACAATAATTTAATGATAAATAAGTCACAAGTATGAGAGATAAACGACACACAATATTTAACATGATTTGTCTCCATCATTGAACTTACGTCCACGGAGAAAAACCCGTTCTTTATTATGAGAGAAAAATTTTTATACAAAAATACAATTTGAACTCAAATGCAATTCTTATATACCACCTCTCATCTCTTAAGAACCCTTTCTCACTACTCATATATAAGACTACATGTCGCCTCTTGCATGCCCTTGTGTGTCCATTATATAGTATGCCAACCCACCTATTTATAGAGAATATTATTTGGTCAAAACCCAAATAATAACATGAAACCAGTACTACTTCTTAAACTAGCTTAGAATAAAAAATAACTCCTATTCCTAAATTTATACAAATAGAAAATTTCTTGACTACTATTTCAAATAACTAAAACCAATTAGAAAATTAATTATTTTCATATAAAATAAGAAACCTGCCTAAACAAAATTAAGTCAATTTTCTAATAAATCTCCACCTTGACAAAAATTTCTTTTAGCAATTATCGTGTCTCTTTTTGAAAATAAAATAATATGTTAAAAATGAATTTTTATTAAAAGATGAGTGAAAAAGTGGTGTTTAGAAAAATGGGAGTTGAAAGTGGTTCTAAAAAGAGTTTTTTGGTAAATAAAGAAAAATAGCCTAAAATGGGATTTAGAAAATGCGATGATTTTGACCCAAAATAATAGTTTAAAAAGAGTTTTTAAGAAAAATAGGAATGACAACTTGGTATTGACTTTAGGTGTACCAAATCACCCCAAAAATATATTTTTAAATAAATGATGAATAAAACCCTTTTTAGATGACTCTAAATATTTGAAAATAAGATAAAAGAGTTCGGGAGTTACGTTTGAAAAAAGTGAAGACAAAGATTTGATCTAAAGCAACCTTTCAAAATAATCAAAACTAGATGCAAGATTTAGTCAAAAATTTTCTTAGTCTAACTTATAAAACTTATCACATTTTGGATGTTTCTATATGAATGCAAATCTAGAACTATTTTGAAATCTATATGAATGCATTTTGAAATATTTTTTCAAAATTTAATTGGTGCAAATCACATTAATTGTGATAATTCTTAGAAGAGGTCACAAATATACAAAAGATGGGATTTGAAAAAGAAATTATAATATATATAGATAAATATACATGGTGTGAGAACCCGAAAATTTTCACATTTTCAAGTATTATTTTTCTGTGCCTATATTTATACTGTCCTTTGAAAATATTAAATGTTTTGTACATTTTACAAGTAAGTACAATTTTTTAAATCATTTTCCTAGTACAAGTTAGTGTACATAACTTGAAGTGCAATTGTTCGATGTGGGGCCCGTTAGTGCGATATAATTTTGCCGATTAGGTGATGAAATACTAAGTGATATTATTCAACATTGTGTTAGAAGATAATTGGAGGTTAGTTAGCTACTTGAATCATTGGAAGGAAGGAGATAAGCTTAGAAACTTCAAGAGGCCACATGTCATGTTTGGATTGGAGGTTGGACTTTGACCAAGAGGATTAACTTTCTTCAAACCAAATTTTTGACCAATTTTCCTCTCATTTCCCTTGCCTTGGCCGAATTTCATGGAGAGAAAAACAAGGAAAACCTCTTCCATTTCTAGCTTCTAATCTTGGCCAAATCTTGAGTTTTAACCAACCAAATTGAAAACTACACCATACAAGTACTAGCTAAGGGAAATTGAAGGCCTTGGTGGAGTTGTTTTGGGAGGAGGAAGTCTAAGCTACCAACTTTCTTTGAGCTTTGAAGGTAAGGTTGCTAAGAACACCCTTCTTTGGTTCCAATAGATGATAATTAGTGGCCTATGGTGGCTTGCTAACATGATTAAGGGATGATTTTGTGGATTAATGGAGAGTTGGTTAAATTTCTGATTTATTGTGAATTTTCTGCCCTAATCTGATCAGTTCTGTTCGTCCATGATGGAGGCCGAATTGGCCTTAGCTCAAAACATGAAAGTTGTAGAGAATTAAGTGTAGATTATACCTGTAAAATTTCAGCTCAATCGGAGCACGGTAGCCTGTGAAATGACTATTTTACCCCTGCTGCCCTGTTTCTGTCCGGAAATGATAATCAGCCCCTGTATTTGGCTCTTTTGGCTGGGAAGATTACTGAATTAGCTTTTGATGCCTTTTTAAGAATTGTAACCTTGTATCTTAGCTTTCATATGGCTTTGGAATCAACTGAATCGGAGTTTTGTGTGCTGAGTTATGTTGGAATATTTGGGCCTGGTTTTGGATGGCTGTAAAGCTTCAATTGGTTGCATTTTAAGGGTGTTTGATATCTTATAGTTTGTGTATGCAATTGTGGTTGAAAATTGTGAGATTGGTGGTTGGTTGTAGGATGGAAAAGTAAGGAAAAACAAGGGGAAATGCTGTCCGTTTATTTTCTTGAACTTGAGTGAATGGATATGAGATTGGAATGTAGTTTTGTGATGCATTAGACTTATTTTGCTTACTTTGCTTAGAGTAACTTAGTGCCACTTTAGTAGAGTTATATGAGCTGTTTCACTTGCACTTGTACATTTCGTTTTAACCATGATGCTTAGTTCTAAATGTTAGTTTTGAACTTCAAATACGTGTTCATTTTCGTCTCGAAACAAAAGGAGTGGCCTAGGGTTTCTCGGCCGCAAACCTAATTTTAACGCGCAAGGTTTTAAGTGTGAATTCAAGGTATTTGACTACCTTTCCATATGATTTTTAACCAAAATACTTGTTATATATTAATTCTTTGCAAATGTGTTAGTTTTGAGCCAAAAACACGTTTTACGAAAAATGGAGAAATTCTACTGTTCACTATCCGGCCGCATATCCGGCCAAGTTCTGGCCGGATTCTGACGTGGCACTATTCCGAATTTTCCGATGAAATTTTCTAAAACTCTTTTGAGGTTAATTCTATGTTTGGTTTGAGAAAACCTTTAGTTACTCATTTCCTTCGATCAAAATGTACTCTTTCCACTTCAAAAATCATACTTTTACTTTGTATTAGTTTTATTCGGATTTCTTTGACTCACCCACATATTTTGATGATAGAACCATAATATTTTCTCATGATTGTTATTAGGGTTTCTTGGTGACCAAAGTTGATATCCGGAGGGATACTTTGGACGTAATTTTGCTTAATTAGGTGAGTGTTCTATATACGATTTGTTTTAATGACTATGTGAATTGTTGTGACTATTTGGATTGTTGCCTTGTTATGTGATTGAGGTACGCTATATTTCCATTGACTACGTGGCTTGTTATGGTTATTTGAACTCTTAAATGTTTCAATGAATACTCAAAACGACTTTTCTAGGCGAGTGTGTACTTTATCGCACTCGACCTAAATGAACGTGAAATTTTCAATGATGGAATGATTGAATGTTACTTGTGCATGAATGTAAGCCTTCGGGCTGAACTGGGCCCTTGCCCTTGGTTATTGGTCGACTCGAGCCAGAAGCGGACTCGGTCGGGCGATTAGTGACCCTGGGTGAATGTTGGTATACTCGAGTATGACCACGACGTTGGCGGAGCGAGGGGAATGAAATGAATGAACGAATGACATGAAAATGAAGGAATTTTCACTTACAAACATGTTTTTAATGATCGGAGAAATAAGGACAATGTTGAACGAATGAATGAACGAATGAATGAACGAATGGCTCCTCGTGAGCCCGTATCCTTTTAATGAATGTGTTACAATTGCTTTATATTGTAAATGTTTTCGAGATTTCATGCTATTACGTGTTAAATGCCTTGTTTAATTGTTTGGTTATGTATATAGAACCTCGCTGGGCTTCTAGCTCATTCCACGTCTTTTGTTTTCCTTAACAGGGGTTGCGAGCAAGGGCGAGAGACCTGTATAGTATAGTTTAGCCTTTGGTATTGTTTTGGCTTTTGATCTCGTTCTAGTGCTTGATTAGGGCTGGAATGTACTAAGAATTTAAAAGCTTATGTATATATGTGGGACTGTATTTTTGGTTGAGCTTGAGGTGAATGAAATTTTATGGTTCAAGATTGGGTTTCGTTTCCGCTTATTCTCGAGGCTTTATCTTACTTTCTTTGATGTGAGTGAACGAGTCCTGGCGAGAGCTGGACAGGCGGTCCGCCGAACCCTTTGGTTCGCCTTAGGGTAAGGTGGGGCTGTCACACATGGCCTACAAAAGGCTAATGCAACATAGTGGGTACTATGAGGATCCGGATTTTATTTTCTTACTTTTATATTATTTTAATGACTTAATTAATTTTTATTCACCCGTTTACTACGAATAATTTATTTTATTCATTTTAAAACCCATTGTATGCAAAAATGTCTCTTTTATATTTTTAAAACGTCCCGTTAGTAAATTTAATTTTCGAAAACTCGTTTAGTAAGAAATAGCGAATACGCGTTTGGAGGCAATATTCGATCTGAGATTATAGTGATTTTGGAGATTTGAGAACTCATGCGTTAGTCTTAAAATAGTTATTTTATGATTAATTACTTTAGTATTAGTCACTTATATTATCGTTATAAGAATTCCTTTTAGGTTTCATTTTATCACGCGCGAATTTGAAGTTCTCGTATACCGAACCTAAGCGGTTAATTGGAGATTTAAGAGATTTATTCTAGACTACTAAGAGTGAATAATTATAATGTTAAAGGAAGTATATTAGAGGTTTAGTGCACACGTGAAACAAATCCGAGAGAAAATGGACACAAAACGCGCGCGTGCGCGCCTATTAAGAGTTGACTTTTGAAGGAATTTTAACCACAAATTCTTAAGCTTCTCCAAGAAGCCTCATTGATTAGCCTTCTCTCTCTCTCACTCACCATAACAGCCGGCCACCCCAAGCAAGGAAGAAGAAGGAAAACTCCTCACCATTTCACTCCAAATACTACTCCAAATCACCTTAAATATTGCATCCAACCTCAAAAATTTCTTGGAGATCCACTTAAGCTAGAAGGGGGGCATCATTCTTATGGTTTTTCTTGGGTCTTGGATGTGACAGCCCCACCTTCCCCTAAGGCGAACCAAAGGGTTCGGCGGACCACCTGTCCAGCTCTCGCCAGGACTCGTTCACTCACATAAAATAAAATAAGAAACACTCACTCCAAACAAAAAGATAACACGAGAATAAGCGAGAACAATACCCAAACTTGAACCATATAAATACATTCATCTCAATCTCAACCAGAAGTACAGTCCCAAATGTAACCAAAGATCTAACTTTCTCAATACAACCAACTCTATCCAAGCACTAGAGCGAGTGCAAAAGCCAAAACAAAACAATGTAAAACCAAAAACTAGACTATTCTATTCTATACAGATCTCTCGCCCATACTTGCAACTCCTGTAAGGAAAACAAAAGGCGTGGTATGAGCTAAAAGCCCAGCGAGGTTCTATATACTCAAACAAATACTTAGGCAAGGACGTTTATCAGCAATTAGCAAGTAATTTAGAAAACATTTACAAAATGAAAGCGATAGTAACACATTCATTAAAAGGATACATGCTCACGAGGAGCTATTCGTTCGTTCGTTCATTCATTTACCTAATATTTTCCTTATTTCTCCGATCATTAAAACATTGTTTGTAAGTGAAAACTCCTTCATTTCCTTGTCGTTCGTTCATTCATTTCATTCCCCAATCTCCGCCAACTTCGTGGTCATACTCGAGTATACCAAACATTCACCCAGGGTCACTAATCGCCCGACCGAGTCCGCTTCTGGCTCGAGTCGACCAGTAACAAAGGGCAAGGGCCCAGTTCAGCCAGAAGGCTTACATTCATGCACAAGTAACATTTAATCATTCACTCATTGAAATTTCACGTTCATTTAGGTCGAGTGCGATAAAGTACACACTCGCCTAGCAAAAATCATTTTGGAAACATAACATACCTCAATCACGTATTAAAGCAACAATCCAAATAGTCACAATAGTTCACATAGTCATTAGAAACAAAGCGTATATAGAACACTCACCTAAATAAGCAAAACGTCCAAAGTATCCTTTCGGATATCACCCTTAGTCACCAAGCAACCCTAAGAATAATCATGAGAACATATTATGGTCCAACCAATAAAATGTTTGATGAATCAAGGAAAATCCGAATAATTACTAGTACGAAATATAAGTATGATTTTGAAAGTGAAAAGATTGCATTTAGTCCAAAAGACATGAGTAAAATAGTTGTAAAACTTATGTCTGCTCTTAAAATTTGAAATCGCCATTTGAGTGCAAATTTGGGCAGCACGCCCTTTGTGTTTACCAAATTTCCAGCCATTTATGGCTTCATTTTTTTCCTCAATCAGCCCCCAAAATCACATACAAATAATCTCATTACAATAGCCGTTAAAAAGGCTAAAAATCATTCAATTACAAAACCAAACTAGAAAAGTGATCAGGATTAAGGTTTAA